>OY284478.1:42449058-43080584 GCA_958336345.1 Dorcus parallelipipedus
TTTTTTTGGTGCACCTTGTTGTACCCCTTATGCACCAACTTTTTTAACTTTTGCACCGCTCAAATAGCTGAGAAAAAAAATAAAATAGAAAGTTATTTCAGTTATTTTTTTTCTCAGCTATTTGAGCGGTGCAAAAGTTAAAAAAGGTGGTGCATAAGGGTGCATAAGGGGTGCAACAAGGTGCACCAAAAAAACTTCGAAAATTTTCACTGGGGGGGGGGGGGCTAGCTCATTTTCTATTTTATTTTTTTTCTTAGCTATTTGAGCGGTGCAAAAGTTAAAAAAGGTGGTGCATAAGGGTGCATAAGGGGTGCAACAAGGTGCACTAAAGAAACTTCGAAAATTTTCACTGGGGGGGGGGCTGCGGTTAACTTGGCCCCTCCCAGTAAAATTTGCCCGCAGTTTCTCTCCTGGAGGGATGCAAAAATTTATTTTGATGGTGCATAAGGGTGCATTAAGGGTGCAATCATTTGGTGCAAGAAAACTTTGAAAAACGTTACTGGGGGGGGGGGCCAATTTAACTGACCCTCCGATTTTTCGAATGTGTTTTGTAACTACTTTTCTAGTTGCTTTCATTATCGACAATAAAAGTTAATAGAATCGTATTGCGCCACTCAAAAGAAGGTATCCCTGCAATCTTTGACACAAGAATGTAGACCCTTTTTTTACGAAGTCTACGCAGCTACACGTTATAGTATTTCTCACATCATTTATTCGCAAAATATTGTCCAGAAGTGATGTTTGGAAATACTTTAAATTAAGTTTGAAATGAAAGTGACAAAATACAATGTAAATTTTGCCCGTACAGGGCAATTTCCATTTCATTATTCGAATACTTATTTAAATATTCGAATTTTTATTCGATTTATTTCAATTCGAATTAATTCGATTTATTCGAATTAATTCGATTTATTCGAATTATTTGAATTATTCGAATTAATTCGATTTATTCGAATTATTCGAATATTCGAATATTCGAATATTCGAATAAAATTTCAATTGAATATTCGAATACCAAATCTGAGAAAAGTCCCAGCCTTAGTTCTTACCTGCATATCATCCTCAACAGCAACATAATCATTTATCTGCTGGAGAACTAACAGGGAGAACAGAAACCCCAGTGCAGTCACAACCGCGACAGGAGACATCCCCGCAGATCCTGCGTCGGTCTACTCGACAACGCCGACCACCTCAAAGATTACAAATTTCATAAAATTTGTTCTCATAAAATAATTTTGATTGCAATGTTTCCCATTCTTTAAGGAGGGAAGAAATGTTGTGTATTCAATTTAATTAAAAGAAGTAGGCATGTGTTATTGTATGCAACGATGAATAATTCAGTTGTTATAATCATAAAATTATGTTATCACTTTTCAAGAAAATAAAGATTGAGACCATTTAAGGAATTATCCTTTCCCCACGCAAATACAAAATTAACTAGAACACTTGATAAAATTTATTTAAAGAACACTTATTGATATTGTAACGTTTTTAAAGGTTCTATTATTTTTATTTTAATCAAAACACGAAATAGTTAATAATCTAATTTATTTAAAAGTAACACTAATTAACACAAACTTAAACAATAATTTATTTAGAAACTAATAAGTAATTTATGTTAACAGCCGAGCGAAAATTTATAACGCGACTTCGATGCCGACTGTCCACTGCAGAATTGATTTCCAACTGTCCCCCGTTTGGCTGCGTGCATTTTTATATGCCGGGGTTGTTTCTCGCGAACATTCTCGCTCGTTCGACAGAAAGTCTCGGATCATCGCTGACGTGACGTCGAAGCTTCTCGTCTAAGGCGCGTCGGTGTTGACGCATCAGACGGACTGGGACCGCAATTGTCACAATATAATTCATGCATTTTTTTCTTCTGAAGTAGTTGCGCATTCAAGTTCAATTAGAATTTTACTTAATTTCAGATACCGTCTCTTTAATTTCTCCTCATATTTATAAAGTGCTTCAAGGTTCGAAATGTTTGCTTTTAGTTCTTCGGCGAATTTACTGTCGTCCGTCTGTTCGTTTTGGGACTTGTTTTCTTCATTAGGCAATGCCATATTTCATAAAAGCAATGTATTTGTCGCTTCACAGATAATTTTGTTCTTGGTTTTAGTAAAACAGAAAATTTAGAAGTTACGATGAATTTTTTCAATACTGGATTTCTGACAGTAATGTTGACTTTTGTTTTGCGTTACTAAGAAGCACAACCTACTACATTTCACAAGACACAGTTCATGATCGGCGCGGCGCGGCGCGTCGTGGGCAATAATTTCATTTAACGAAAATTTTCCTCGCTTTGGCGCTAGTTACCTCAATAAGGAACACCATAAATAACGAAAGAAAAAAGACTCCACCCTTTTTTGTTGTCTTACCAGTGGAAACTCCTGATTGCATCTCGACTATGTTAATTTCATTTTTCAAGGTATTTTTTCCAGTAGTTTCTAAACAGGTGCTATTTTTTGATTCAACATCGGCATAACTTTTGTTTTTTGCGCCAAGTATTTCCGTTTCCCGTTGTGTTTGCTCGCAGATGCTCGCAGGTTTGGTCTTATCAATTGGTCTTATCAATTATCGCGCGCCCAGTTTATTTTTTATTTCATTGTTCTGGGTGCATAGTAGTTTCACCATACAAAAGATATCTTTTAAAGTGGTGTCACTATTGGAAAATGTTTCTTGCTGCGTTGTCAGTTTTATTTGAGGTTCCTCGCTATTTTCATCTGTCAGATTATTGAAATTTTCGCAAGTGTCACAATTCCAGTATGCGCGTTTCATATCGAAACCTCGTCATCGAATCGGCGGTTGCCATCCTTTAGTAATAATGTTTTTAGTTAATTTGTTTCTAGTTGCATGTAAATATTATCGCGAAAGGCAGATGAGGAAAAAATTAATAAAAACACGCACGCAAAATCGCACGCTGTTATCAGTTCAGAGTTCATCAGGAGAGTGACTTAAAACCGATTGCTCGAGTCTCATTTTATTTGTCTTTTTCGCTTATTAGTCAGTACACAAATCTAATTTTGAACTGTGATATACTTAAGGCCTAATGTTATTAGATAATAGCAGAATTACAATAGTTCATAAGTTAATAACAACATGTTTTCGAATTGTAATACAAGTATGCAACTATTATAATTCAAACATTAAGTTACTTTCGATTTTCGAAAGTCATAGTTTTTAGTTTTTCTCCGATTGCAAATAAACTGTTCGAAATATTTCAAATTTCTTAAAAGATTAATAATAATCAGCCTGAAATTCGGCAACTTTGCCTCCATTTAATCAATTTTCTATATTTTATTATAAACATGCTTCTCTCGAATTTCAATCGCCCTGTATATGGAATATTTTACATCATTTCGATCTAGAATTTCCTGTACATTTCGAAAATGCAAAAATTAAAAACTATTGGTACCTACGCCTATATTTGGTACGCCAAATTGAATTACCCGGTATATTATTTTATTATTATTATTATTTATATATTTATTTTTATCATTTTAATATGATTAAGTGGTTGTTAGGTTTCATGAAGTGCTTTTAACTTGTTAGTGTGTACTGAAGATGGCAGCGTCGCTGCCGAAATATGTATTTACGGATATAAAATAATTGTGGGCAGAGATAACTTTTTAATTATGTAAATATCCCTGTATAATTTTGATTTTGGGCGCCCTTCACGAGAGGCGTCCCGATGCGATGCATCGCTTGCTTACCCTGTTGAGCCGGCACTGTCTGGAGAGTTCTATTATCTGTGTTAATATTGAATGCAACATGTATTATGGATTTCAGAATAACTGTTGCCAAATAATAAAAAGCAAATCGAAAACAAGTGAGCGTGATTAGTCAAATCTCTCTCTTTATTTTTCTAGTGCGCTCTCTGTTGCACGCATTATAACAGGACGTTCAGTTGAATACTTACCGAATCTGTATAAGTAAACATATTTTGTTATTAAATTAGTGTCCCGAAATATGTCTCTATTGAGATCATCATCACCTTCTGCAATCGAAAAATCAGTCGTTATTTGTCTATTTTCTTAATATATTTAAATTAATTACTTTATACAGGGTGAGTAAAATTTATTCATTAACTGAAGCGCTCCTTCTTCGATAACTCATTTACAGAACGAAATAGAAATTTCTACTTACTGTGTATTTTCTTTTAGAAAGACATTAAATCCTCTAAACGGTAGTCCACGAAGTATTTATATTTATGTAATCAATTAGGAGTAAATTAATATTTTGTTGAAAACGATCTGATTTTCTGCTTCTCTTTAAATATACAGGGATATCCACATAAACCGTTCGTTAAAAATTTTCAAGGTTTCAGGTCACGTAGATATTTGAAATTTAAGGAGCAAGGGTTTTCCGTAGAGATCTCTTTAAATAAAATAAAATTGTCTTTGTACCACTTCCGGATGTACCGGAAGTCGCTATAAACTCGCTTATTTTAAATGGAATGCTATATTTTTTATCACGTTTTTGAATTCTAGTTGTACAAATATGTTAAATTGCAATACATCTCTAAAATGCATCATTTTTGAGATATTTTGAAATTTCTTAAAAATTTGGATTCTGCAATCTGATGTTCAAAAAATTATAACACAGCTATGATTCAAGCAATTTTATTTGTAATAGCTGATGTTGTAGTTGAAGCTTTAAGGTTCTTAGAAATTCCATAAGCATAATCTATTAAGCTACAGGGTGTCTAAAACGCACCGCTCCCCTCGAAGATAATGAAACACAGAAAAATACTTTTTTTCAAATGGAACGACCAATATTTTAATACACCATCGTATGTGGAATTAAATGCTGCGTCGAACTATACTAGCATTCCCTATACCTAACTTTAACAGTTTTTCAGTTATAAGATATTTTTGGTTTAATACATAAAAATTTACATTTATTAGGTTAAATGTTTCTAATTTTGTTGATATAGTTATGAAAACAACAAACAATTGCATTTAACGTTTCCTGTTACTTCAAATTTTAAGCAAAAGCAAAAAAAAGTTGAGAATCAATATCAAAATTATTCAAACGCTGATATTTTAAATCTATTTTTTAAATTCATGAAGAATGATCTAAAATTGTTCAGAGCAGAGAATGTGTGTTCAATCAAATGTACCCCTCTTGTCTCCTATGAATAAAACACAGTTTGGAAAGTTTGAACCTAACTTTATACAATTTGGAAAAATAAAATGTACGAAGATCAGTAAGAAATAACGAAGATAATTAGACAATGGTTTTAAAATACTTTCACGCTAATCCAGAGAATTGCAAACTAGCAGCTATTTTATTCTTCAATTTAAAGTAATGAAATTCATACTTTTTCGTTTTATAAGATCACAAGCGTGCTAAGAGAAGGATGATTAAAGAACTATTATAATTTGTGAATTTCCACTTGCCAAATTCTATTTTCTTTAGTTGACTATAAAATTTGTAGTAACAGTAATCGTTGTTATAATTTCCATGCTATCTTAATAAAATTTAAAATATTTGACCTATTAAAATTGTAATTTTCTATGAATTAAATCCAAAATGTTTTATAACTCAAAAACTGTTAAAGTTAGGTATAGGGAATGCTAGTACAGTTCGACGCAGCATTTGATTCCACATACAATGGTGCATTAAAATAACGGTCATTCCATTTGAAAAAAAGTATTTTTCTGTGTTTGAATATCTTCGAGTGGAGCGGTGCGTTTTAGACACCTGTAGCTTAATAGATTATGCTGATGGAATTTTTAAGAACCTTAAAGCTTCAACTACAATATTAGCTATTACAAATAAAATTGCTTCAATAACAGCTGTGTTAGAATTTTTTGAAAATCAGATTGCAGAATTCAAATTTCTAAGAAAATTCAAAATATCTCAAAAATGATGCATTTTAGAAATAGGGAAATGTATTGCAATTTAACATATTTTTACATGCAGAATTCAAAAACGTGATAAAAAATATAGCATTCCATTTAAAATAAGCGAGTTGATAGCGACTTCCGGTACAACCGGAAGTGATACAAAGACAATTTTATTTTACTTAAAGAGATCTCTACGGAAAATCCTTGCTCCTTAAATTTCAAATATCTACGTGAACTGCAACCTTGAAAACTTTTAACGAACGGTTTATGTGGATATCCCTGTATATTTACTACTCGTATTTTTTATCGTCTAACAATAAAAATTGAGAGTGTTATAAATTAAAGGAATAACCAGGTATAAATTCTTTTAATTTTATTTGTTTTTCCAAATCTTCAAGTTTGTGTAATTGTCAGATTTTCAACCCGCCGTTATTCAATTTTTTTTTAAATGCACCCACCCCTATCTCTTTTCACGAATAGCTATTGTTCATGTTCCTCTTCAGTTCTATTGTGTTTTCAGTATCTAATCATTACAGCCTTTGTTAGTTGTTATAAACTTTTTACGTTTTTACCTTCGAATCAAAAATAAAAAGTTATTAAATGTACAGTGTTTCAATTTTTTTAACACAATGTACTCTATTTGAGAAGATAGATATTGTGACGATTCCGGTGCCAGCCCGTCTGATGCGTCATCACACGAGAAGCTTCGGACGCTTCGACGTCACGTCAGCGATGGAATCAATCTGAGACTCTCTGTCGCCTACTCGAATGTTCGCGAAAAACAACCCCGGCTTATAAAGCACGCGACTGGGGATGAGAAGGGAATTCAGCATTGGACAGTTCGGCATTAAAGTTCGTGCTGCATTTTAGCTCGGCTGTTAAAATAAATTACGTATAAGTTTGTAAATAAATTATTGTTTAAGTTAGTGTTAATTCGTTTGCTTTTAAATAAATTAGTTATTAACTATTTCGTGTTTTGTTTAAAAATAAAAATTAATAGAACCCGTAAAATCGTTACATTGGTGTCAAATAAATAAACAATTAAAATTAAATTAATTTAAACAAATTATTAAACAAAGTGCAGTGTCGGAAAAAGGAAAAAGAAAACAATGACTTCAAAGAAAGTGCTGTTAACAAACTTAAAAGCGAACGACTTAAAAGCCGAATTAGAAGAACGCGAATTGGAAATTTCCGGAAAGAAATCTATTTTGTAACGAAGACTTCACCAAGCGCTACTAGAAGCAGGAGAGGACCCGGAAACCTTTTTTTTTTGAAATCTCAGGCGGTCCTGCAGATTTAAGTAAGATATTCAAAGATGAATAACAATCCAGAAATTTAGACGAGAAATTTTGAGAACAATCTGGAAATTTGGAAGCTAAATTGATGGAACAATCTGGAAATATGGAAGATAAATTAAAGGAACAATCCAGAAATTTCAAAGAGGAATTGCAAAATAAATTGTTGGAACGATCTGGGAATTTGAAAGACGATCTAGATAAATTAATGGAATACTCTAGAAACACGGAATAAAACGTGAAAATTTTAGAAGAGAAACTTGAAAATAAATTAATGCAAATTAGCATAAGCTTCGCTGCGTTTTTTTACGATGCATTTTAATGCAACGAAATAATCGCCTTGTGGAGCCTGCACGTTGCGATTTTTCATATCTCTTTCTCTCCCATTTTGTTTGATCGAAAGTAGGTAGGTATTCTCTCTCTGTCAAAGAAACTCTTCGTAGTTTACGAGGAAAAAGCCTCTACTTTAGCATAAATCGTTTTTTTGGCGTGATGTAACTATTTCGTTTCATGTTAAAACCACAGTCATTAGATGAAAACGTTTTGACTGCAAATGTTTTAGCGTGCTTTAAACTGTTTTTTGTTTTGATGTATCAGTGTGAGCCTGATCCTATTTAAAGCATTGAAAAAACGGTTTCCAACAAAATTAGTCAAAAACGTTTTGTTTGAAAACGTTTTTGCTTCATCAGTGTGAGCGCAGCCTTAGAATCACCTCTTTCAAAATGAGCAGTAAATGAGTTGCCATACGTTTTTTTTTCATAGTGATATTTAATATGTTTTCCTACCGTTTATTCACTTGAACGTTTTTCGTTTTCATATTTCTTCTAAATTCATAATTTACGTCAATTCGTCAATACCAGCAATTCGTAAATCATTAAGTTCATTGCGTAAGTTAAATTCGATACAATGACCACGGAAAATTCGCCCACTTAAAAATAAGGTAAACAAACGACTTGCTTTGCCGTCATGAATCATGACTAACTTTTACAGTAAAACTGCATTCGGAGAATTTCAGCTGTATAGGTGACTCATCAAAAAAGCAAGAACAGCAGACGATGACGCATGGGGCAAGTAGCCCACTTGCAAGATTTTTAATAATCGGAATTTCCGGTATAAACATTATAAAAGGCGACTGAGTTTTACGATAGGTGTCATGCAGCTAGTAGTCGTATGGTCGTGAACATTACTAGAGCGTAATCAACATTCAGCGAATGTCATAGTGTGTGATGAGATTCCGAAAGATCAGTCTGTCCACAGTCCTCTCTACATACTAGCCGTGCTGAGAATTGTGGCATCAGCTGGTCGCGGAAGGTCTACTACAGTGAATAGAATATTATATAAAATTTCATTGCTCTACCACTGTGTGCATCGAATTTTCACGATTGCTGCTGAATTTAATGAGTTAGTATCTAACAATAAGTACTGAAAAATTAGAAAAAAAAGTTTTATTACATATCATGTATGTAAAAGGTAGTAATGTGCTGATTTAAGGCCGGTCTTTCCATCTACCCGTTAAAGTAATTCGGCGAATAACTTCTTTTTGAATGGCTGATTAATTTTTATGAATTGTGTCCATGGTAGTTTTCCGTCAGCCAATTTATTAAGAAATGGAAAGAGAGATGGAGTTGCTGTTTCATTTCATTTTTGATAAATTGAAATAATTTTTAAAATTAATTTTAATTTTTACACCATCCGCGAGATGTAGTCATTTCGCTTTACTTTTTTTAGTAGGTAGTTCGCCTGTAGTCCAAAGGGCCAAAGTCCTACTCCTAAGTCTGTATTATTCAAAAAATGACTAATAAATAAATATATAATGTTTGCTACATAGGTACACCTGAATATTTTTATGGTATCCAATATTTGCGAAGAATGGAAGTTATCAACTTCTGTCGTGGATTTTCATCTTTCAGAAATAGAAACACCCAAACATATGATTCATTATTTGATTTTTAATTGCCACTGTGATTTGACTTGCAATTTGGCACATAACAATAACGAGGCATTTTAAAAGTATAAAGTACATATGTACGTACTTAAAAAACAAATCCCATTAACAATAAGTGAACTGGACTATTTCTATTTCATTAAATTACAATAAATCGTAGGTGTGAGCCTGACATAATCTTACACAACCACACTTTTATCTACTATTTCAACAAAGAAATCAATCCTATTTGGCACTAATACCATTTGCTGTGTTCTAAGTAGTGATTACCACATCCCTGAATACTATGAAGTTAAAAACTAAGTAAAAAGCAATGACAATAAATAAAAACCTTCACCATAACATTGTAGAAGTTTAGTCTTATCGACCACTCGCGGTGTTGCCGCATCGACGCTCTGTATGGCTAGTATTAGAGAGGGCTGTGGTCCGTCTCTCTGTATCCAATACCACGGTTTGGGTGAGAAAACATTAAATCACTTGCCAATTAGTTATGTTATTGGAAACTAACATCTGCTCTATTTGATTTACAAAATGTTTCTTCCGTTTTAGGAGTATTTTGAATTTGTTTTGCATTGCGTCGTACGATATCGTTCTAAAGTAATCTTCAACTACATTTAAATTTAACATTTGTTTAAATTTTGCTCTTATTATTATTATAAATATTCATTTTTGTCCTTTCTTGAAATTGTCTTAATTGTTACATGACTTTGAGTTATTGTTTACTGTTTAGAATTTCGTTTTATGTCAAATTCCTTAATTGGATTTGTGTTTGTTTTTATCTGTTTTGAATACTTATATACATTTATATATATTTTCTCTTATTTTCATTAAAAAGAAAGAACGCACAAAAAGAGAAGAAGAAGTGTATTCACGTCAATCTCGAAAAATGTGTGTAATGTCGGGCAAGGGCTAAAATCTTATCCCATTTAAAGACGGCGCTGAGAGCAATCTAAATAAACCTCAATTTACACGTACAAACAAAAAAATTGCTACTTGGGTCTTGGTTTAATTAAAATTTTGGTAAAAGAGTGAGGAGAAGAAGTGGAAATTGTTGATTATTGAGGTGTAATTATTTTGAGATTTAAGACATAGAGTTTGGACTCTAACGCGCCCGTCTAAAATCCTTGTTTGTTTACTTTTACGTAACTAAATACTTAATAAAAATGTCCAAACAAACACAACTTAAATTTACTGCCAATTTAAATAACGGGACCGTACGCTTATTCTTGGCGATTCCGAAAAGGGTCAGCCAGATGTTTCTTACAACAGCTGGTCATGCGTCTCTAGTCTACCGCTACCTGATTACTTGTGATTTATTGCCGGCCGGCGCTAAGAAACTAGGCTGTTAATACCTACGGATTGTGTTACGGTTGAATGACCCTTGCGGGGAATCCGCAATAGATAACAATACTTTTAAATACGACTCGCTGTGTGATCGCTGTAAATCTGGACCTACGTTGTGATAACCTGTTCTTCTTGGTGCGTCGGGAAATAAGTCGAGAGAACAAAGGAAGTAATTACGTTAAATAAAATACGAAGTTAGATTTAATTAATTATTTATTGCAAAAAAAAAAGGTAAAAACTCCTTGTACCAGCCACTCGGGGTCTGATATAATGAGCGCAAAAACCTTGCGTTGAAATCAATACAAAGAAACAAAATTTATGGTTATCAGAAAGTACAGTAGAATTCGCTTACTAGATTTCGCTTTCGAATATCGGCGCGGCCTGCCTGCTTTCAATTCACACCGTTGGTGGTTTAATGTATACACAGATATTTGATGGAGAGCTCTGCTCCTTAATTAGATTAACAATTAGTTGGATTTCAACTTAGATTTGGTCTTGGTACTAGTGTTTGTCACTTCAGATCGTACTCTAAGACTCGTTCTGTTCAATCAACCAACGCACAGTGTGACACAATGGGTCTACAGTGTACTTAATCAATGGAATCAATTAATTAATTAATCAAACGTTCTGGAGAAGTATGTGGTACAAAATGCCGCCCTCGGCGATCAATTTGCAGAACAATAAATAGCAATCACCAGTTTTTCAGGGACTCCTTTTGGAGGTGATGGTAAACCCTAAAGCTAGCTAAACTAATTAATTAAGGTCGAATGAGTAGGGTCCTTCCCGGCTACGTTCAATCGCCTTGATAATTAATGGAGGTCGAATGGGCAGGATCTTTTCTCAACTATGTGCTGCATTTTTTCAGATCCCTCTCTTCGTCGTTTTTTCGTCGGCTAAACCTATCTAACTAATTTATTGCGCAATGGACCCAAATTGACTGTTTTTCGACACTCCACTATGGGTGGTTATGGCCCTTTCAGTCTCTTGGCAAATCGCTTCTAATTAACCTGCAAATCTTTCGGCAAAGACCACAGCTTGGTCCACACACATACAGGGTGTGAAGAAACTTTGTCAAGAAAATGGCTATGAATAGGTGGTTAAAATTGTTCGGCGTCGTAATTACGACATTCGTAACGAGCAATTAATTGGCATTGATTTCTGGTTCTGAGATTGTGCTGGCACACTTGGTTTCGGCGGCAGATATAACTTGCCTCAGGCCAGTGGTTTAGATTGGTGACTTCCTTGTATAAATCGAAAAACAACCATTAGCGTGTTTCCAACTTGCCTCAGAATATCGCCAAATGTAGAACTATTTCTAAGAGTACACTGTATTGAATTCCCAGATAGATTTGAGGAATAGTTAATTGCTGCTGGTTGGTTAAAGTACAGAACTGGCCTAATAATTAAAGAAACAATGACCAACAAATTTTACTACGGTTAATGTTACTAGTGAGTTTTAATACTCGATTCAAATGTAAATAAAATAGTTTAATTAAAATTTATCTATGTAAATACTACTATGTAAAGTGATACTGAACTTTAGACTCTTTAGACACTAATTAATGCAAATTAAATTATTCTTACTTAATTGATACCACCAAAGGTGCGATGAAGAAATACAAATAAATGCAAATTACCTCGCCGCGTATTCCGTGGAACACTCGCGCACTTTAATTAAAAATACCCGCGACGCGACGCGCACTTGTTTGGTTTTAATTGCCCTTTCTTAACACACTGTATTTTAACCGTACCGAAATACATGATTTATCTAGAAAAATGAGTAAATGATTGCAAGCGCTAAAGAAAAACCGCCAAGTCAAAATTAATTAGTCAACCGCTTGTTAGCGAAATTCGATCGTTTCTGCCCGTTTTCCGTGCTACGTCCTTTCCAAGTAAAAATTAAACACACCCCTCGGACTTGCAAGCTAAATTGTGAAATCACCTCGACCAATGATAATCGCTGCTTTTAATTCCTAATCACGCCTATTCCAGATGCTATGCATGCATCAAGCAACCACCCATTAGCTTATCAGATAAAACTCGCGGGTGATCTGTCGCAAATAAACCGTTCATAATTTTAACTTTACAAGTGTCCAGGCAGACATTTTAAAAATCTCTATTGCTTGTTTGAAAGAGACTAAACTAAAGCGAAGAATTTCAACTCGCAACGTAATTTAATATCTTTACCTAACAGACATGTACCTGCAATTTAACGCGACCAAATTCTATACAAAAATCTAAACGAAACAATCCAAAATGTCAAGTATATTTGTTTTATGATGTCTGTGCACCTATAGTGCAATCTGAATGGTGCCCGTCATTATAGAATTCTAAAGAACTCTCCGGGTGGTATATAGCCACTTGAGAAGGGACAGAGCGTCGCCCTAACTACCGGACCGCATTTTTTACAGTTCGAACACATGTTTGTTATTTGAAATTAAACATGCAATCATCGCTTTTGTTTTTAAAACAAATCCCGCGTACGTTTCAGGGCGTTGTGACATTTAGAGGAGCATAGTGTCTCGACGAGGCTTTGTAAAATTGATAAAGTTATAATAAAGGATAATTCATCCCCTTTTTGTTATCATTTTTAACCATCCGTCCCTCACACTAATATTGTCTTGGCACATGTTTTATTTAACTAAATTATTTTCTTAGATTTTCTCAATATGTTTTGATTGTGTAATCTGAATCAATTTCCTAATTAATAAAACACTTTTTTTATTTGGGTATTCAAGGAACCTGAAATCAGATCAACTGCATCCTGAGTAGATTTTGGTGTGTCATGCGTGTAAAATTTATGCTATTATTTTATTTTTTCTTGCATTTTTTGGTAGAAACAATTTTATAAATCCTTTTTCTTTGATTATGCACCCCTTTGTTGAAAATATGTTCTATCAGTTCTCAATTTTCTCAAATTTGACACAATTACTGAAATTTTGTTTGTTTGTTTAAATGTGTTAACATTCAACATCTGCGGTCACTATTTTTGGTTAGATTCTTTGGAAAATATGATTTTGACAAAATGCTGCGCTCCAAAAAATATCGTAAATATAATATAATATTTATAATAAGAAATATATTGATAGAAATGTCAAAATTCCGGATATTTTCTAGACAATCTATATTATGTATGACATGTGGAACAACAATGCAGAAAAAAGTGTCAAGGAAGGAACTTTGTCAGTTAACTAAATCGCTAAGAAATCCTATCCCTCTTGTATTTTGTTGTTTCGCAAATGACGTGAAAATTTTGCATTACAAATATTACCTATTAGCAATAATAATTAATAAAGGTGTGACTTGTTTTCATTTCTAATACGTCATTTTTAGATAAATGACTAAAAATTTAATTTCTTTTCATCACCCTGTTTTCGATCTCTACATGTGTGCGCTTTCACTTTTGTAAACTACGTATTTTATCTTCCATCTACTATTTCGATTTTCTTCTTTTTTTATTAATGATGTGTGAAATTAATCACTAATTAACGACCTACTAATATACCTTCAGGCTTGCTTGAATACGTCAGTTTTTCAACACTCCTATTGTTTATTCTGTTAAAAATGAATTTAATAAATAGATAATAATGACTTCAACTCTTCATTTATCTATTCATAGTGGACTTCTTGATAGCACAAAATTAAATTACTTAAACCGTTTCGAAAACTAAATAAATTATTTATTAATTCGTGATGACCTAATAAAAAAAAATTGCAATGTTAGACACGTGTAAATTGCCATAACGTTCTCGAAACACATATGAAAGCCGCAGACATAACGGAAGATGGAATGTTATGAATTATTAATGCAAATAAAATAAACGAAGTATAATGTGCGGCAATTAACGTAATGCGATTTATGGTGTTAAATTAGCGTGCAGTAATTAAAACGTAAATAATTTGTATCTACATAATAGCTTGATAACGAACCGTCTTTTGTAAATTACAGCAAATATTTTGATATTTATTGACGTTGGGCTTCTATCTTGATCCATCGTTGAAATCTTTTTTTATTTATTGCCTAATTATTTAAATGCTTGCAAAAATATTCAATTGATTAGTTAAAATTATATTAAAGGGAAAACTCTACGCCGGCACATATACGCCCGCTTTATAATTAACATATTACATATTTATACAGGGTGAGCCAATAGTGAGCCAACAACCTGTGGTTCAAATTTGCATTTGATTTATTTTACGGAATTCTATTATTCCAAGATTTTCTTGTACATTAGTATTCAATCCTTTCTTGCTAGTAGTAGGCATTATTATTAACGTAATCTAATGTCTTTATTATAAAGGGAAAGCCACTTGTTTATTGGTCAATATGAAATGCTTTTGCAAAACATAGCGTAGTCATTTTGCATTTCAAATTTCACATTTGTTGACAGTATTTAATAAGATGTTGTACGTAATCTGGGTTTGGCTAGTTTTAATTTCTGATTTTCACGTCATGTTATTTTAAATAAAAAAACTTTGTTAATTGGAAGTGTTCTACATTTTATTTTAGTTAGATACCCTTGAGAAGTTTTTTATCGTCGTAAAACATCGACTTTAAATTAATTTAAAAAATATAAATGTATATTTATTTATATTCTTCAGCAGAAGAGTAAGTCGAGAACTCCACTGCAATCAAATATAAGGTTAAAAATCGGCCGCAGGATGTCGCGACCTAAACTTTTAGTTAATATTATTGTTTGATAGTGCTTTATTTCACAAGTACCGTTCGGAAAATAGTTTCGTGTAGGTATATCTTCTTTTTTAAAAGTTGTTTTTAAAAAATATTCAATCAACATCTGCATAGACTATTAAAGTGAGTATTTAACGATAATTCCATGTGGTGAGCTACACATTTTTGTAAGCTCCAGGTGTAATTTTTTTAAAAATTTATTTAAAGTTGGTTTTTGTCCGATGAAAATTGTATCACAAAATCTTTTAACCGGACACTAAATAGCGCACAAAACACTTAACGTTTCGCCGTCGTTCGACAGCTTCGTCAGAAGTCGAACGACGGGGAAACGTTAAGTGTTTTGTGCGCTATTTAGTGTCCGGTTAAAAGATTTTGTGATGTATTTTCTTTTTCTAAAATACAGTACAGTACAAGAAATTTCAAGTGTAACTTACTGTTACAAAGAAAGATTTGGAGCTTCATCTTTAAATTTAAAGGCACTGTGACACTGTAACATATTTGTTATAAGATTTGTGATCGTAGAAATTTATAACCATGTAACACAAGAAACTTACAGATGTTACCAAATTTGTGATGATAAAAAGTTGATTATTTTCATTACAAATGTTTTACCTGAATACGTTGTGCAAATTTCAGATACAAAAAAGGCACTAATACTGTCACGATGTCATTATCTGGGGAAATAAGTAAATTTAAATTCGTTTCGTGATTATTGCAATTATGTGCATTTCAAAATTATGCAGCATCAGCACCCATTGACGTTTAGTAGGACAAGCCGCGTTACATATGCTCGCATTCCACTTACGTATAAATGCAAGTTCTGCGGAATGTAAGTGTGTTGTTTACACGTGCCAATTAAGATCGAGGCAATTAGAACGTTTTAAGAAAACAAATTTGGCAAGGGTCAATTGATGCTGACACCTTTAGAACTTTGTACTTTGGACCGAACCCCCAGCCATCAGAGCGAAGGAACCAATTGTGACGTAGACTTAAGAAATGTATAAAAGATCGACCCGCAGGTAGACAGATTATTATTAATTAGTCAGATATTAATTAGAGAAGAGATAGTCAAGTGATTAAGAACAGTCATGTAGGTAGACAGGTATTATTAATTAGTGAGAAGTTATTATTAGTCATGAAGTAGTTAGTGTAAAACCAAGTGCGCGTGGACTCTACGAGCCAGGGTCCTCCCCCTAAGTTAGAGTAATGTAAAGTTTAAAAGAAGTTTAGATTAAATAAGTTCGTTAAGTTAAAGATAAGTGACTAAAGTTAAGATTAAATTAAAATAATTTAAAGGTCTTAGAATAATTATGTTAAAGTAATTTAGATTTAAATAAAATTTATTGAAAGACACTTCGGTAATCTTAATCTATAAATATAAATTTTATTTTCTTTTTTAACGCGACAATACGAATCGTCACTATGATGCTACATAAACCGACCTTTACATATTAAAATTGTAAATGTCTTTTGCATTATAAAAGAAAGCATTGGTTATGAAGAAGGTGTCAAGGATTATTTTAAAGACTTTAAAAACCCTTATTAAATGGAAATGTTTAAATAATTTGTGAAAGAATCTTTTGGCAGGTATTAGATTAATTTGTTATTTATAATTTAATTGTCCTTCCTTTGAATTATGTCTTATACAATTGCTTTCCTGTTTGCTTTTCACATTGTAAAACTATAGTCTTGTAATACATATTGCGATGCTAATGAACAATACGTATCTCTTTTAAAATTTCTTTAATATAAGAAAAATTAAAGAAGTGGTATAAGTGTATAAGTTTATAACTGTAAATGTCAGGATAATTTATTTAACGCCATAAAATAATTCAATGTGTAAAGGAAACTGTAGGTTATAGTAAGAAGTTCGGATAATAAACAAGTGAGGGCGCTGTGTTAGTTATCGCGGGAACTTATGGCCCGTTACACTTATAAAACCGCCGCCGCGCGTAGTTAGTGATCAGTTTAAACGGTAGATCTAACGTTTTGGTCAACAAAATACCGCCCTACCGCCTTGATGCCATAATCTACCGTTTTTTTGTCTTTTCTTACTTGACTTATTGTTTTTTTGTTTTTATTATGATAATAGATCAGTGTACTGCCCACGGAACACCCAATCAGGGTTGTTCCTGACGATTTTTGTTTTGTACTGAAATAGAAATGAGATTGATACTGATTTCACACCAAATTGTACTGACGCGGGAAATTTAAATATTGCCATGCAAAATTCCTTTGTTTAAAACAGCAATCAAATTTTTTTAAGTAGGGTAAATTTAAAAAGCCACACAATTGTGTGGTACCCTTACCCTGTGGTGGTATCGTTGTGCTGACTGACAACAACTGACCGAACTGACATTAGAGAGTTTTCGCAATTTAAACATTATGAATAGCGTTTACGAGTTTACGATAAATGCTACAAAAATAGTAATGTGCTTGCTCACACAGTTGTGAGCACGCGCATTAATAGTTTTGTAAAGACTGGAATTAGCAACAAACGCGGCAACAAACATTCAAATCTAAAAAGTCCTAGTCGCCATAGTCGAATAGATGATTTAAGAAAATACTGCGTTAAATGTAAAATCAAAATTGCTGAATTTTGGAAGGCTTCGGTAGTTCATTGACTAATCGATGAAATCGAAATGTAAATATATAAATGTACTGAAAATTTAATCAAATGTATTGATGTACTGAAAAATTGCTCATTATATTGATTTCAGTACAAATGTACTGGCAAGAACAACCCTGCACCCAATTAATGCATTAAACAGAAAGACAGAATACCC
The DNA here is from genome assembly GCA_958336345.1 of Dorcus parallelipipedus. Lineage (NCBI taxonomy): Eukaryota > Metazoa > Arthropoda > Insecta > Coleoptera > Lucanidae > Dorcus > Dorcus parallelipipedus. The sequence continues at coordinate 42,466,971 of OY284478.1, forward strand.
TTCAATTATATTTCCCAAACACAGATGGCGTACCTTGGCCTAAATGATAAACGACAACTAGATTTTAGTGTTTCCCGCGAAAATGTCACTTCCCCTACACAGGGCTGCCCCGCGGCCTAATGTGTTGTATGTTGTATGTTCTTTCTAGCAATTAGTATAATTTTTGTTGGTTATACCTTATTCGTACATTCGCAAAGAAATTCATTGTCCTCATTATCTGTAAGTGGCTTATTACATGCCAAAAATTTAATCTCTAAAGAAGGGAATGTTTGTTATAATATAAACATAGATCCCTCTTTATTAAAACTACATAATAAAGATATGTATGAAAATGATTCTAATTTCGATTAAACGTTTTTTAATACATATGTGTGTTGAAATTCTTTCTATATAATCAGAGCTTTCGTTTTGATGATTTGAGTTTTCAATCTACCGTTTTCTACCGTTTTTTTGTAGTGCCATCTACCGCTCACAAATTTAATCATCTGGGAGCACTGTTAGTGATAGCCTTAGCTCGATCGATGTACGGGACGCAAGTGAGTAAAACTTTAGTGGCAAGGTTTTGTGAATAACCCGACCTAACATTATAAATTTCCTTTAAAAAAACCGAACTTCTTCATGCGAATACATAGTTTGTGAAAATTAATTATTTTAAGTGGTATAATAAACTGTGTTTTACGTTTTCTTCTACGACATACTTTATTATACACAAACACACTCAACTTTGACATTAGGATAATTTTGAATGTGAATGTGTACCATCTACATCCAAAATTTATCACATAAAATACAGTCCACAACAAAGGAATTGGTCTACGAGATACACTGCAAACAATTCATCATTAAAGAAGATCCTCCGAAAGGAAAATCAACAAAATAAGAAAAAAAGAATTAATTATTCGAAAAAAAAAAACAAACAAATTATCATGAGATTTACACAGAAAGAAAAACATTTGCAACAAAAAACTAATACCTAAAAGTAATGCTGGCAAAAACCGGAAAAAATTGAAACCGGTTAATCGATTTCTTTAAAAACCGGTTTCGGATATAACCGGTTATACAAATAATGGTAAAAACCGACTATTCGAATATCCAAAAACCGATTATCCGGATAACCGGTTTTCGGTTTTCTTCAAAACCGGTCAACCGATTTTCCAAAAAACCGATTTCGGTTGCCAGCAGTACCTAAAAGAACTCAGATTATACAGCATAAAATTGGCTCATCAACGTAGGTATGACATTAAACAATAAATAAATAAATTGACAAACGTAAAAATAAAAAAAAACAACAAAGAATTGTCCAAAATACCCTGAGATAACACAGCAATTAAAATAACACAGCAATATTTCCTTTAGGAACCTACACTTTTCTAGAATCTACTTCGTGTTTTTTAAAGTCTCGTTTCTAGAAAAAAATGTGTAGTTTAACGCTTTCCCTAAGTTTTGAGAAGAACATTCTTAAATCATTTACTGTTTACGAGTTACGAGTTTAACAATACAAACGTTTATTGTTTAATTCACATATAAATCACTATTTGCTTTCAGAATATCAACTCAACACTTGAATTACTATCGTAATCAACTGGCACTGTGAACAGGCGTACATACAGTACCTCCGCGATCTTTCGGCATTTTGTTTTTTTAGTCTGAACGTAATAAAGAATCATAAATTAAGGGATGACGAGTTCGGCGTGCTTTTTATTCCAATAATACTTTTAGGATGTGACCTCAATTGAATTACCCATTTTTTACTCATTGAATTATTTTGTAAAAGAATTTGTGTGAAGAATTATTTTGTAAAAAATTTGCATTTCTATTACTTAAATATTGATTTAAAATATAGCTGGGTATTGCCAAATTCTTTCATACGAAAGTAATAAATGTCCTGCCTCAACGTTTATTGTACTTCATCTGCGGGTTTACTACCCTATCATTTATTGCTCATAATAGTAAACTTCGCTCAGTCGGGGCTTTAAATCTACGCTAGCGCTTCTCAAACGTTTTATGTAATAACTAACGGTATATTTTTCTGGAGTTATTATTGACATTTTCCCAAACATATTGCTATGTTATTTTGTTATTTTTATTTTATACATCCTGTATATATATATATCTAGGTTAAGTTATTATTTTTGTAATTTTAATTGAGACAAAATGTAAAATTATTGTACGTTACCTCTAAATCTTCCGGAACACTTAAGAATAATTTTATTTGCACAAATAATTAATCCACATTTCTGTTTGATTTAGAAAATGTCAAACGACATACTTGAAGGAACGCTTTCTCCTACAACAGAGAGTTGGTTCAACCAAAAGTTCCAGGAGGTACTTCAGGATGCTCAGGAATTTTGGGACGACAAAGTCAAACAACATGAGTCAAGTTCCGAGGCACTCAAGATTGAAATGCTGTCCTCCGAGTTCAAAACACCTGAACGAGCCGATCCTGTCATTGTGGAAGGCGTTTCAAGTTCATCAGATACGCTAGAAGAGGCAATCCCAATCTAGAAAACAAAGTTGACATTATTTGTGTGTTAGAATTTAGATTTGTTTTCATTTTAGGATTTTTAATTTTTTTAATTTAAGGTTATAGAGTTTTTTGTGCCTCAAAAAGCATATAAAAGGGGGAGATTTCAGGGTAAATTTTCAGTCTATGTTGAGCTCTTTCAGACCAACATACCAGTTATTAAATGTAGTGATTTGAATTTTGGACAAGTAAGAATATTCCAATTATTAATTTTGACTTTGATTAAAAATGCTTTGTTTTAAAATAATTTTGTAAGTTCAATTTTGATGATTGAAATTTATTGTAAGACAACTTGACAAATTTTATTTGTGTGAAAATTAATAAGGATCGTTTATGATTTTGGCCGCATATAACGTTTGTCTTAAGTTTTTTATCAAGATTTTCAACAAAGGTTTATCTGATACAATTCATGCATGAGTAGTGTAAAAGCTGTATCGCAAGAAACGTACAGATTGGCGTGAATCGAACAATCTTGATAAACTGCAATGCAGATCTATCATTCACCCTGTAGGAAAGATTAATTTCTCTGAATCTATCGTAAATGATCGTTTATTTGTCAGAATTCTGACAAATAAATTTCATTCGATTTTGATTTATAAAAAAATCAAAACCAAAACTTACCGTATGTAACAATTAAATTCAAACATAGTTTTTCTCTTGATGAAAGGAGGCTATGATTGCATTTTTAATTAAATTCTTCGTTTAAAACTTTCATCTCTCCTTCGACGAAACAAATGTCAACTTAATTCGTGACAAAACACAAATTAATGTGCATTTGTACAATTCTATATTTGTGCCAAATCTATTAATGTGTACTGAAATGTTACTATTAATTGAAATACTATCAATAAACAATTTGTGTGTGAATTTTAAAAATTGTTTTTTACTTACCTTTATGCATTTCACGTAGCGTGACAAAAAAATTGCAGATATTTTAAAATTCATTATTAGAACAAATACACAATTATTAAACAATTACACTTAACTTGCAAAAACATCGCAATATGTCATGACTTAACTTCTTTTCTTGTGTATTAATAGTGATTACAGTATGTGAAACTTAATTGATTACACCCTGCATTTTCCTGTCACCCTTCCCTTAATTTTCCAAATTAAAAAAAAATGGTTGAATCTTTTCACTCTCCAAAAATATGTCTGGATGTACAGGTTTTTTGTTTTAACTTGCACCCTATCTAGAAGCTTTATTTTAGGAGTTAGAGAAAAACTTTAAATACATATTAAAAAAAATGTATTTTTTCCATTGTGTGATGTGCACTTGTTAATTCTGATGATAAGAGATAATACGTAAAAAACTCTTCAAAATGATTTGTATTTAAAGTTGTTGTCTAGCTCCTAAAATAAAACCTCTAGAAAGAGTGCAAAATAAATAAAAGAAAACCTGTAGATTCTGTTTAGTGTGAAACGAATTTAGTTCAAAGCATTTAAAACCGGATGTGTAAGGTACATTTTCATAAAAATGATTTTCTAGTCATTTTTTTTATATTCCTGGCCAATTCATTTCATAATTAGGTAATCCCCTGACTTACAAATTGAAGTTCTTGTAATAATAATTAGGCTGCTGTTTGCACACAAACAATCGACTAAATATAGCATATAAACCGCTGTTTTTAAACATCTTACATCAACATTTTATCGAATCACTGTGCAAATACGGCTTAAATCAATAATATCTCCAACGTGTACGTACGAAATTACTTTTCCTGGTATTTGTTAGGGTTGTATTACACGGCGTTAATTATATTTTCTTCCTTTTGTACCCGAAACATAGCGAATCGCACACTGTAGAACTCTTCAAGAAATCGTTTCTTTTTTCAAAAAGTTCGTCAGTTAGAATCTGATTCGAAATTGAATGTTAACAAAGGGAATCGTAGGACGTGTATTGCGATCTTCAGTGGGATTTTGCTCGCGTGAATCATGCGAAAGAAAATCGCGCTTTCATTAATTAGTTAGCATGCCCATCTCAAATTTAACACCTGTCGGGGTTAAGCACATACATTTCGTCCAATGGGAATTAAGTTCTTGCCAAGAACGAACCATTCAGCGAGTGAAAGGTTTTGCGCTTTTGTGACTTTTGCTGAGACTCGCTTACGTAACGAGATGATGGAAAATGCCGCGCATTTTTCTGCCTCATTTTTATTTATTAATTTTTTTTAATCGCCTTCACGTACGCGTGCAACTAAGCAATCGGAAATCGTCCGCCTAAGGTCAGACTAATTGCGGCACGTAAATAACGCAGCATTTCGTGACAATTGGTTTATGTAATTTCCGCATTGGAAGGCAATCGAATCAATTCGATAACAAATCAATTGATAACAAATCAAAAGCGTTAAATTACAAAAAAAAGTTGCGCTATTTTGGGCTTTATAAAAATGTGCAAATAAATCTCTTCTATCTTCATTCGTTTCTGAAATATTTGTTCAGCCATGGTGTGCAATTTAGGTTTACGTCATCATGCGCCGTTTTACACCAGTTAGTTCCAAACGCAATGCTGTTTTTACTTTACTAAGAAACCCCGGACATTCTCCATCAAATTTCGTTTCAGGAACTTCGTGTATAACATCCATTTCTTGACCAAACGTTAAAGCCGCAGGTATGTCTCGTATAAAAAAGGAAGGCTCGTGGTACTTCGCAAGGATTAAATCTGAAATACTCTGTCTTACAAACATTTTTCTTCTTTTAGGAAGGGTAAAAGGCATAGCTTTGAGACTCTCGACTACTCCAGGAAGCTCATCTGGTGCCCTGGTGGTAATTCTATTTCGATTGGTGGAGATGTAAATGCAAATAGATGAGGGCCCGGTGCTTTTCTAGGAGACACTCTAGGCGAAACGAATTCTTCATATAGTTGTTGAAAATCAAATCCTGGTATTCCATAAGTTTCTTCAGGTGTTCTTGGCGGCCTAGTATATGCAAGTCGTAAAGTAAGAGGCGAAACGAATTCTTCATAAGGTTGTCGGAAATCAAATTCTGGTATTCCATAAGTTTCTTCAGCTGTAACAAGACGAGTTCTTGGCGGAGTAGTATACACTGGAGATGAAAATGGAAAATCTGCTGAGAAAGTAGCTTCCAAGTAATCCTCTTCCGTAGAATAGGAAAAATTTAGCGGAGTAGTATACGCAGGAGGTGAAGGTGCAAACTCTAATGCGGCAGTACCTTCAAAAAAGTCTTCTTCTGTAGCATAGGAGGTAGTTCTCCTTGAATTTGAGTTCGTAAATCACTAGCCGTTACCAATGGTTCTCCAACATCTGCAACTACTTTCTGTTGCTTAGGAATTCACTTAAATAATATTAAACAATTTAAGTAGAGACATCTTGCAATCGCATTTTGACCTAATCAAAACCGATTTGCACAAAATTTTTCTTAAATAATATTGTTCTTCTAGTGTCGGGGGACCATAGTAATACTTTTCCTTGTGCCTATACCAACTTGGATAGACTTTGTCATGAATGGTCTATCCGAATCAAAAAAGCCTTCGGTAAACTCATGAGCAGCCAAGATGTCTTTCATTGGTGGAGAGAGAGAGCTTGCATTTCGTCGGAGTAACTCCTTTCAAAGGCATCTTGGTATTCTGTTGGAGGCGATAATAATTCCATATCTATCGGCAGACTGTATCGTAGAGATTCATATCCATATTGTGAGGATGGTGAAGGTGGTGTACCAGGATAGAAGTCATAAATACCTTCCGGCGGAAATTCGAAATCTATGACATCTTCGAATTTTACTGGACCTAATGGAACGGGTAGTTTTGGGTTGGCGGCAGAGGGAGGGGGCTTTCTAGGAGGAGATAGTTTCGGAGACCAAGACGGAGGAAAAGGAAACTTTTCGGCAGGCGATATTCCAAATGCTTCAGCTTCCTCTCATGTTGGCGAAAAAAAAAATGTGAATACGACGATATGACACACTTATGCTTTTGTTTTAAAACAAAATATTAAGTTACTAAGAAATATTTTCGCATATGACATTGATATTTTTTATGTAAATACGTAAATAATAATTTTATATCCTATACATATTTTTATATTTTGTAAGCATCCGCCAACTAGATTAAAAATTAGATGAAAATATTTCTTAATAATGTAATATTTTGTTTGAAAGAAAAGCATAAGTATATCATATCATCGTATTCAGATTTTATTTTTGTATCACATGGTATGAATATCTAAGATAGTGCCCATAAGGCCCATAGGGATGAATTAATTGATTCTTCATGAAAAACACCCGGACTTTGAAAAGAAAAATCAGCGACGAGTCAAGTTGGAAAGCCCTTTACCGGGGGCGGAATTGCCGTTTTTCTACCCTGCGACGGCTTTTGAAGCCTTCCGTATCAGTTTTGGTAGAGATGGCTAGCGTCACGTGAGCCAATTATATTAAATATTTCTGTCCCGTAATAGAGGAGTAGCTGTCGTCAGAGGCAGATAGATGTGATTTTTATTAATTTCCCCGTACTTCGCATGCAAGTTAAGCCACAGATAATAGAACTAGACAGATGGCTCATCAAATATATTAATCGATATCCCTTCTACCGTTAGGTGTAGGGTTTGTTTGCTCACTCTCTCTTGATCTGTTTCTTCCCACTCTTTCTGTGTCAACTCTTCTTCCGTCATTCTCCTTCGTCTTCAAGTACAAACTTCGCCACGTTTCCTTATCCTTTGCTAAATTTCTACATAGCTTCTATCGACGTTTTCCCCTTCTTGACTAGTATTTTCTTTATTGGTTTGTTCCATGCCTCCTGCGGTTTCCCCTTTCCTCTTCTACCTAGCTTTCCAAACTTGTTTTACTATTCTTTCTCCACCCATCTTTTATAAGACACCTTAATTGTCTTTTTTTTATAAACTACGTCGTGGACCGTGGATCATCAATTCTTCTCTTATTTGGCTGCTTCGTATTTTGTCTTTTCACGTAACTCCTAACACTCGCCTAAGGCATTTCATCTCCGTAGCAGCTAGTCTTCCTTTCATTTTTTAGTCAAAGTCCATGATTCGCTTCCATATGTCAGCAGAAAATGCGTATAAATATTACAAAAAAATGTACATTAATGAGGTACACACAGCAGTGAGAAAACAAAATGAGGAATATATAAACAAATCATCCAATAAACAAAAAACCGTATGGAATGTAATAAAATATGAAACAAAGGGTGGTATTGGTGGTAGTGATTATTTTAATTCGATGGGATCAAAAATACTTCCAGACAGTAACCGATTTATTACTACATAAAATAAAAGGCAATTTAAAGTCGTTCTATTTAAATCCAGTAACTACTCAAGAAGTAAAGATTGTAATAAATAATATTAAGAATAAAAATACTCAAGATACTTACGGAATAACAACTGGAGTTCTAAAAGTAGCTGCAGATTATATTTTGGATCCTTTGACAATAATCATAAACAAGTGCTTTCTACAAGGAGTATTTCCAAAAGAGCTGAAATGCTCAAAAATTGTACCTTAGTATAAAAGTGGTGATATTGTCATTATCTGGGAAAATAAGTAAATTTAAATTCGTTTCGTAATTATTGCAATTATGTGCATTTCAAAATTATGCAGGATCAGCAACCATTGACGATTAGTAGGGCAAGCCGCGTTGCACATGCTCGCATTCCACTTACGTAGAAATGCAAGCTCTGCGGAATGTAAGCCTGTTTACATTTGCCAATTAAAATCGAGGCAATTAGAACGTTTTAAGAAAATAAATATGGCAAGGGTTAATTGATGCTGACACCTTTAGAACTTTGTACTTTGGAACGAACCCCAGCCACCAGAGCGAAGGAACCAATTGTGACGTAGATTTAAGAAATGTATAAAAGATCGACCCGCAGGTAAATAGTCAGATATGAATTAGACAGGTATTATAATTAGTGAGAAGTTATAATAATAACTAATAAGTCAGGTGATAGTCATGAAGTAATTAGTGTGAAACCAAGTGCGCGTAAACAAAGCCAAGCGAGTAAGCTCTACGAGCCAGGGCTGGCCGGTCGGACCAGGCCCTCCCCCTAAGTTAATGTAAAGTTTGAATTAAAGTTTAAAAGAAGTCTAGATTAAATAAGTTCGTTAAGTTAAAGATAAGTGATTAACGTTAAGGATAAATTAAATATAATTTAAAGATACTTAAAATGATTGTAATTAAAATAAGTTGAGTTAGATTTAAATAAAACTCATTGAAAGACACTTCCGTAATCTTAATTTATAAACTTAAATTTTATTTCCTTTTTTTTAACGCGACAATATAGGCGTTTGATTTTAAGATCGCAGCACTGCCATGGATAAATCTGAACCTCTGTAAGCTACACGGAATTTTTGTAATGCACGTGTTTAAGTGTGTACTAATACAAATACACAAGTTGATTTTATGTGAATGTCACATATAACACAATCCTGATGCATTATACACTCAGGATCGACGGCAAAACACGATTTCTTGTGTAGCATACAAGGGTTTGTTTAGTTGACACCAGGTGGCGAACGCTTAGCTGCAAACTCCTATAAACGTCCCTGATAATTACGGACCCATCTCTATTTTGCCTGTGGTATCAAAAAATTTCGAAAGTCTATTAAACAATAGAATTGTGAATTTCTTTGAAAAAAACCAACTAAGGTATTTGATCCTAACCAACATGGATACCGCTCAAACAGATCCACAAGAACAGCTCTTCTACAAGTGGTGGAAGAAATTTTATCAGCATTTGATGCGAGCGAATAGGCAAGTTTGGCATTATGTGAGTTAAGTAAGGCATTTGATACAGTGCCACATCAACTTCTTTTACAAAAGTTAACACATTACGGTTTTCGAGGATCAGTGGAAAACCTACTTCAATCTTATTTAAAAGAACGTGTTCGATGGATTCTTGGGAAAAATGTTTGGTCATCTTTAGAGTCGGCGTGCCCCAAGAATCCATTCTGGACCCAATATTGTTCATAATTTATATCAATGACTTATCAGGATATATTGATACTTGCTCAATACTTCTTTATGCTGACGACACTTCTTTTTTATCACACGATGATCACAGGGAAACAATGAATTTAAAAACTGAGAGCGCACTTAAAAAGGCCAAGGAATGGTTTGGTGTTAAATTAAGTAGCACTAAAACAAGAAACATTGCACTTACTAGTAATAAAAAAGAATAATAATAATAATAATAATAATAATAATACTTTATTGATGTTATTCCATTTTCATGGTTACATACGTCAGTCATAATAAAGTATATATTTTATTTACATTTGTCACTTAAGACACATATGAGTACATGTACTGAATTGTAAAACATAAAAACACATATACAAAAAAACTTGCTAAAATTTGGGTACAGTGATGCAATAGCTATGGGGGCTGCATGACTTCTGGCAGGGAGACTGAGAGAAATTCCTCTATGTTAAAGGGGGCGGTTTTTAAAAGATAGTCTTTAACACATTTTTTAAATGTTGGTAGTGGGAGCTTTTTTATGCTGTCAGGAAGAATGTTGTAACATTTGATGCCTAAAAAGTTGGGGCCATCTTTTGTGCGGTGTACACGGTGAAAAGGCGTGTAAATGTTAAAAGTAGATCTCGTTTCGTAACTGTGTATATCATACACGTTGGTGTAATTACTTTCGTTTTTCTTGATATATACAAGACATTTTAAGATATATAATGAAGTTAGGGTTAAGATGCGTAGTTGAATAAAAATGGGTTTAGAATACTCTCTATACGATTTCCCAGCGATTATTCTTATGACTTTGCGTTGAAGGGCAAATATTCTTTTTGCTGATGGTGAGTGGCCCCAAACGAGGAGTCCATAGGAGAGCATGGCTTCAAAGGTGCCGTGGTAAACACAGATGATGTAATTAGTACTTAATTTATTTTGTAGGCTTCTGAAAAGATAAGTAAGTGATGAGAGTCGCTTGGCCAGATGGTTACAATGTTCCTGCCATGTAAGCGAGGGTTCGAGAAAAACGCCAAGTAATTTGGCGGAATTTGAATTTTCGATTCCCCTAATCGGACGGGTGGAGAAGAACATTTGTTGTGTTTTTTGTTCATTTAAACTGAGTTCGTTCGCATGGAACCAATTTAGGCAAGAGTTTTTTGCATTGGTAGTACAAAGTAGTAAATTTTCCAAGTTGCTGCTTGGTAGAGAGATGGTGGTATCATCTGCATATAGTATTACATTGGCGTTTTGGATGTGGTACGACAGATCGTTTATGTAGATAATAAAGAATAAGGGTCCGAGGATTGAACCTTGGAAGACTCCGCTTTTTATATGCAAGAGTTCCGATTTTGTATTATTAGTTTCGACATATTGGTATCTATTTAAAAAATAGGACTTTAGCAATAATAAAGTATTTTCGGAAAGATTATAAACTTTGAGTTTGTTTAAAAGAATATTATGATCGACGCAATCAAAGGCGCGGGTGAGATCACAGAATAACGAACTAACAAAGAGCCCTTTCTCGATGCAGCTTCTGTTGAGCGGCCGGGTCGAAAACCAAACTGGGAGTTACAGAGGAGACTGTTTGTTTCAAGATAAGTAGAAAGTTTCTTGTATATTACAAATTGTATATTGCAAATTTCATTAACTTTTGGGGTGTCGCTGTTGACAAAAAATTAAACTGGGCTATGCATGCTTCAGATCCATCCACCTACGTAGCAGCTGGAGTGACATATTTTTCCAATTTTCATAGTTTGCTGTCATATGGTATTTTACTGTGGGGTACATCTCCTGGCGCAGAAAAAGTTTTCTTATTGCAAAAAAGGGCCATGCGATTATTATGTGATCTAGGATATCGGGGTAGTTGCAGATACTACTTCAAAGATTGTCAAGTACTTACCTTATTTTCGGCGTATATACTTACCTGCATTAAATACATTCATGTAAATAAAAATAAATTTTTAAGAAATGAAGATAATCATTTTTACGGTACACGGAACAAAAACCAATTTCAAATACCACAACACAGACTTCACGTTACCCAGCAAAGTGTGGACTACTGGAGTCCTAAACTATACAATCATCTTCCGAAAGACATAAAGTCTGTCACTTAAAAGCGACATCTGGCGGTAAATGAGCCAATTGAACTTCAAAATTAGTAAATAATTTGTGACGAATTTGTGCATATAAGTGACACCTATTGAGTATTTAACAAATTATTTTTAGAGCCTTCATTCGTTCTCATCTCGTTGGCTATCTGGAAACACCTATTATTTGTGGTTAAGCTGCTCTCTTCTCTATTTGATAATTCTGCAAGAAAGGTACTGACTTGCTGACTCATCAGTTTCTGCCGGCGTCAGTTGCGATAAGAGCGAAGTTTTTTCTCGCGTAACTCTATATTCAACACCTTTCTAAATCACGTGGGAATTTTATCTCTGCAACCTGAGATTTCCGTTTCGTTTAGAATATAAACAATTTCTAAGGTGCAGCCTCCTTTGTTTCAATTAACACGTGAGGACAATATCACCATCATCATCCCTTTTGAAAAGAAGTTACTGAAACGTTGATCGGACAAGAATTAATAGTGCGCCCACGAATTGAGACAGGCCAAGAAAAGTTATTATTATTATTATTTGTTATTAGATAATACATATTATATTTTCCTTGATGAAACTGATTTGGAGGGATACTATAACTTCGCGTGACATAGAAAAAAATTATTTGAAGTAATCGAAGAAAGTTTAGCTTTAAAAAAGTCCCCAAGAGTATTATCGAAGCTATTAAAGCTTTCACGGTTTTCAGTCTCACATAAAACGAATTGGATACATCATGGATACATTTCTATTTTCTACTTTATGTAACCATTTTTTTTGCAGTCGTTTCCCGACAACAATCACACTGTTTCACGTCGTCACATGCAATTCGCAGTTATCGAGCGTTAAGCGCAAATCGAACGCAGTTCCTGTTTTTGATTTCTAAAGGAATATTCCACTCGGTTTTTTTGCTCTTGCTCGTTTTCGGCAGAAGTTCACGGTTACTACCGCTGGGCAAGATTTAGCCCAGTGGAAAAAAACCACAATCGGCAAAGTATAGGACCCGAGACTCGGCTGATGAAATTATTAAGCGTTGAGTCATCCAATTATTATTTAATTTTGTTATGTATACCTAAGTTAAAGTCCTCGCTCATGCTTTTTTTTTAATTTACCGTTTTAAATATTTCGTGTTTTAATTTTAGAATCGCAAGAAAAGAGTTCTCGATTTTTAGAAATGGATCGACAACTTTCTGCACCGGGTGAATTTAATAGTTGTACAACTATTTACACAGTGTCAGTATACAAGGTGGCCCAACGAAAACCAAACAGACTAAATATGTCCCAAGGAAATTTTTGTTTGAAAAAACGCAAAAAAAGTAAGGTTTATATTGTGCCCGAATTTTGTTGTCCGATACTGTACGTGACAAAATTTTGTTTACGAAATTAATCGAATAACTTTTTTAAATAATTGCGTTTTTTAAATCGGCAATTATTGCTTATTTGTGCACCCAACTCAAATAGAACAAATACGTATTATTATGTGCCTTAGTAATTCTGTCAACTAAATGGTAACCGTAGCCTTCGGTAATGCTTATAATTCAAACAAAGAATGGGAAGAAAAAATCCTTTGCCGCAAGTCATAAAGCATTGAAAAAGATGACATTTTGAAAATTTCCTTGGTTTCCTGAATGTACGAGGTTCTAACGCGTATTACTGTTAATTTCTTTCAAAATCGACCTTACAGGTGAGTAAATATCATCTTCATTCATTCTAAGTGCAAATCAAAACATTTTCATTAGCAACTGCGTTACCGCGGAATATATTAAAACTACTGAATTAAATCGAAGCTAAAATTAATATCGATGATTTTACACTTATTAGGAAAACCCGGATATTTAGGCAATTGCTTAAAATTTTATTTATTTCTTTAGTTTTAAACATTTAGATTATAATTAGAATGATATGTATATTTTCTCGCGCCTACTTTTACACAAAATTTTAGCATTTGCCTAGTTTTATAGCTTAAGCGCCTACAAATTTTTTTGTTACCTGTTTTATGCCGAAAATGGATAATTACTGCATAATTAATTTATAAATTGTTTTCTCTCTGTGCGGATAAACGTATTTGCTTGTCAAAGCGTTTTAAAGGCACTGGGCTTGTTTAGCTAAACTCAGCTTTGCAACGTTTTGTAAACAGCCGAAAATTGAAATTCAAAATTTTTAAATTTGAATAAGCTTCCATGCTTGCCCGAGTGTGTATTATTTATGGGGGCGCTAGGTGGCTTGGCTTCCTGTGTGCTTCTTATTGGCCATAGGGTAATTAATTGAATCGTTTATTTCAGAAACCCGTCAACTGACATTTTTATCAAAAATGGGATATGGGCGTCTTTCTGCAGTAAATTTCATGTTCGTCTTGTGGCAATCCTGCTGAGTATTGTTTTAACGGTTGCATCACATGTTTTTAATGCTTTGTTTTCCACAAACCAAACAGTTGAAGTGTAAGATTGAGTAATACTTCCGTTTTTGAGGTTAATATTATTGTTTAGTGGTTTCACTTAGTTTGTTATGATTATTTCGTTTTAAAAAATGAAGATAAGTATAAACGTAATGTCATAAGGAAAGCAAGAGTGAATGGTGAAGAGTACACAAACTACAAAGGTAATCTTGTTTCTGGTAAATCTATTCCTGATGAGCTTGTGTGCAACTGCCCTCGAAAATGCAGTTTGTCTATTGATAACGAAACGAAAAGTGCGATCTGGAACAAATTCTATTCGTTAGAAACTAAAAACCAACAAGATTTACATTTGCAAACATTGATAGAAGCTAGGGAAGTTAAGCGTAGAAAGAAAAAAAAACTCAGATAATGATGATTGTAGTGCTGCTTCACTTTCAACTGAAATCCCACAGACAAAAAGTAAATCTTTTGTATACAATGTTAAAATCAATGGCGAGTTTACTCCAGTTCGCAAAAATGCCTTTTTACAAATAGATGGAGTTTCTCGAGATCGAGTTGCAAAGTTGTGTAACCTATTACTGCAGAATAGAACACCTGTAGAGATGAGAGCCAAAAATCGTAGTGGAAATGCGATTGATGGAAATATATACAGGGATTTTTTCTTTTCAGTATACATAGTACCTATGTATACTTTTATAAAAAACAGGTCAACGCATTGCTTTACTGTAATCGTTGCAGCCTAGAAACATCAGCTGTGTTAACTTTGATTTTAAGCTTTATTTTTTGGAAACATCAAATTATTATTGACAAACTGACAGATATCAGTTTAGACCAATTTCTTCAATTTAATGAAGGTAAAAGTGATTTTCAAAATGTATAGCAAAGACGAGAAAATAGAAGTATTAATGTGGTACCAGAATGGGAATAGCTTAAGAACTGTTAGAGACTTATTTTCTACAAAATATCCAGAAAGGCCTATTCCTTGTATTAGAACTATTCAAACCATTATTAAGAAATTTAAATCAGAGTTAATAGTTAATACTAGGCTTATCGGTCCATATTTTATCGATGGGAACCTTACTTTAAACAAATTTTTAGAGCTATTAAAAAACAGAATCATTCCGGAAATTGATAATTTGGCCATCGATGAGCCATGGTTTCAAATGGACGGAGCCCCTCCACATTCCACAAATGCTGTTAGAAACTTTCTAAACGTTAGATTTCCAGAACGATGGATAGGAAGGTACGGCCCCATACTTTGGGCACCGCGTTCTGCAGACTTATCGCCTAACGATTTCTTTTCTGGGGCTATCTGAAGTCAAAAATTTACAACAATATTCAATGCAAAATTTAAACGAATTAAAAGAAAGGATAAGTAGAAAATGCAATGAGTTGAACCCTGATTTTCTCAGAAATACTGTGCGTGCTTTTCAAGATCATTTAGCTTACTGTTTGCAAGTAGAAGGTGGACCTTAATAACAAAACAAAGACATGTAGTAAGTAGAGGTTAGCTGCATTTGTGGCACTTTTAGGAAATCTTGCACCAAACAAAAAATATTTTTAACAAGAAAATGGACTTAACACAAAAATACCAAAAATGGAGCTAACCGCTTCTTGTTGTTGCAGGTCCTTCATTCCTTTCTTCCGTCTTTACTGTACATATCGGTTTCAAGAAAAAGTCTTGAT
Organism: Dorcus parallelipipedus; assembly: GCA_958336345.1. Taxonomy (NCBI): domain Eukaryota; kingdom Metazoa; phylum Arthropoda; class Insecta; order Coleoptera; family Lucanidae; genus Dorcus; species Dorcus parallelipipedus. The sequence goes on from OY284478.1 coordinate 42,482,591, forward strand.
TCAAAAAATTAAAAATTAATTGCTACTAATTTGACATTAACTGACATTCATAACTTGATTTTTCACAGCTGACTATTCTTACCAAAAATTACACAACGCGTTGACTCGTTTTTTTTTTAAGTATACATAGGGGATATGTATACAAAAAAGAAAAAATCCCTGTATGTGTCCTTATCCATGAACACATTTTTAGATTTGAAGTAAGAGAAACACATTATGGTTCTAGGGAAAAACAATATTTGGATGCACAGCTAAATATCTCAAAAATGTATGAAATGTTCCAAACCGACCACCCTGAGTTGAGAGATAAAGTAAAATATACTTTTTATTATAGCTACTTTAAGGAAAACTTCAATCTATCATTCGGGCGGCCGCAAGTTGATGTTTGCAGCCAATGTGAGAATTTCACATCCACACTAAGAGACCCTTGTCTAAGCGACAATGTAAAGCGCAGCGTTGCAGCTGAACAAATCGTTCATAAGCGCAGAGCCAAGAGTTTTATATAAAACAAAAGGAGATGATTAACAACAATGATCAAGATACAGTGGTGCTTAGTTTTGACTTTATGCAAAATTTACCACTTCCAAACATACCTGTATAGGAGGTGTTTTACATGCGCCAGCTTTGGCTTAATGTTTTTTGTATTCATGACATGAAGACTAACAAGGCCGAAATGTATATACAGGCTGTTTCAGTGAAGATGCACCAAACTTGGTATGTTGGTAGATATCGTGAAAAGAAATAAAAGTTTCCTATAATATATTTTTTTTAATGAATAAGTTTTGAGATAATCGAAGGGAAAGGAGAATCGTATATTTTTAAAACGTACAATAGATGAGAACGGCCCGAATTCTTAACCTGCCTTAACATTCGGATTTTTGCTTTATTACCCCATAAACTGTCGCGCCTCAGATGATATGATGAAACACATTTAGTTCGCTCACTCCGTTCTGGTTAACGTTGTAGTGACGAGTAATTAGTTGGTGTAGTTTATACTTTTCATTCTTAAGTTTATTATGTAAGTCTGTGTGTGAGTGTGTTGGTGTGTGCGATAGGCGATTACATGTTTCAAGAATACGTAGATTATTCGAACACTTTTTGTAGATAATTGCCGTTTTCCTAATTTGCCCGCTTACGAATTTGTTTCTACCTCATGTGATCTAGTTCAGTCTGATAGGCAAATAATTTAGCAGACCGGCGCGGCAGAAGCAACAATTCTAGTTACAAATTTTCCCAATTTATTAATTGTACATAATTGTAGTAATTGTTGGATACAGGAATAAATAAAAACCCGTTACAAGCGTTAATTATCGTCATTGACATTGACTCAAAATAATGCAAATTTCAAGTTGCTCCGATTGCAAAATTGTATTAAAATATTTTGTTCCAAATAATGTCAGAAACGTTTCCCCGAAGTTTGGTGCATCATCACTGAAACACCCTGTATATCACGAAGGCGAGGCCAATAAATCCCCAGAGGAGGTTTGCTCGATGTTATTGCACTATTTGAAAACTGAAGTTCCTAGTGGAACTAAGCATCTTGTTCTCTTCAGTGATGGCCCTTTTCAGGGCAAAACAAAAATCACTGTATTGTGCGATTCCTAATGAATCTTTGTGATAGGGGAATTTTCGAGACTGTTCGCCACTACCTACTTTCCAGTCAGGGGACACTCATTTTTACCGTGTGATCATGATTTTGGGTGTATTAAACGTTTTGTTCAAAGAGTAGATAGAGTTTACCCACCAAGTCAGTATGCTGAGATGATTCTTAAATCAAGTAAAACAGGGCGCTTTACTGTTCGTCAAGTAACAAGCGAGATGATCTATAGTTTTAATACTTGGTGGGCTCAGTTTTACAAGAGGACTGTAAACTCAGATGAAACTTCTGGAAGGGTAATTCAAAGGAAAGATAAGATTCCTTTTAAAGTGTCCACATACAAAGAATTTTATTACAACAAAGCTGACCAAGGAAAAGTGGTTGTTAAGCGCTTTATCGACAGTTTAACCTTCTCAACGTTCACACTGAAAAAATATAGTACTGTTCCGGAGCTCCCTACAGTGCTGGCATGTCCATCTGGAAAGCTTCCCATCAATATTAAGAAAATCAATGACCTGAAGAAGTTGGCCAAGTACATTACAGGATACGAAGATTTTTACAACGATATCCTCCAGTGGCCTACAACAGAAGCTGACTGTAACGTAAACAGGGTGTATGAGGATGAGTAGATTGAACACACAAATTAGAAGACCTATAATGTTCTGCTTTTTGTTTTTAGTTATGAATAGACGGTAGTTTTTGATGCTCTACTGTTGACAGAAGTTTAATAGAATTTAATTATTGTCGGGCTGTTTTGCTTCATCGCCGTGGCCAATTACGTTGCCTTACGTCATCGCCATAGCCAATCACGCTGTCTTACGTCATCGCCGTGGCCAATCAATGTTGTCTACGTCACTGGTGGAGTCCGTGGCGTGTTTTTCCGATCGCCGTCCTTTGTTGATGACGACATCGATATACTGCAACCAATTGGCGTCGCTTTACATCACTGGCTGAGTTCGTGTTTCTTTGCTGCTGATGACGATACCGACAAACTCTTTTCGTGAACAGAAGTATCTCTCTTACTGTTTTATTTTTATAACTTTGTTCTAATTAAAAAAGTATCATTTTTGCTTCTTCTTTAATTTTACTTTATCGTCAACCCAGCGGCGACCGGTGCAATGAAATTGGGCGTCGTCCGTCGTCTGAGCCACCCCCCCTTCCGCATACTAAACCGAAGTGTGGGGTATGATATTAGCAGCTATTCGCAAGCTGTATTGTATTGTACTTGGGGGATCAAAGGGTTCTTAAAGTAGCCTCACAGAACAGCAACCAAATTGATCTATTGTTCAAACCCTGCTTGTAGTTAATTTCCTAGGAACTCTACCTTTTCAACGAAGTTTTCACTTCATCAGGTGTCAGACTCACACTGTTTAAGTAACTAGCCGAAGTCTAGCTATTGCCACGCATTTGCAAAGTGCTCAGCTGTTTCGATTCCTGATTCACATAATCTGCATGTTTCACTTTCTGCCAAGCTCTTTTTGTGAAGGTGATACTTCATAGAGCAATGGCCAGTAAAAATAGTCTTTAATTCATTCTTTGTTAAAAGTAAAAGTAGAAGCATTTGAGCAGCCTTAGGCTAATATATGAGTAATTAATAAATATCTTCGCTTGTTTTTGACCCAGAACATTTTTCGAGTAGGATATTTTCTTCCTTTCCAGTCACCTTTCAGTCTCTTTTCTATACTGTGTCTTACTCAGACCACAGTAAGGTTCAGGACCTATGGGAGAAGTCTCAGTACCAGTGCGAGCAAGCTTGTCGGCTTTTTCGTTCTCCTCCTCTGTATTCTCATGGCCGGGAATTCATTTTAGGGTAATTTTTTGTTGCCCTTAGCTAGTTCTTTGAGGGATTGCCATATGGAAAAGAACTCAATGGAGTATACCTTGAGAGTCTTTTATCTATCAGACAGAATAAATATATTTTTGCCCTTTGTGTTCCTTCTCAGACACTCCTGAGCGCATAGATTTATTGCAAGTGTTTCAGCTTACATAATTGTCCCCTTTGTAGTCTTTGATCCATCTGTGTATCAGATCGAGACATTGTTGCTTGACTGTGCTATTTGGCTTTTAACCATATGGCGGATATTAATATCCACTTCAAAAGGTATGTCAAAGTCAAACACTTTCGGCATCATGTCTGAAGGTTTTTCTAATATGTCTGGCTGCCAAAAAAAAATGACCTGTGCGGTTACCTGGTTTGTATCTTCTAGTCCGATTTAGTCTCAAGGAAGCTAGCATACCCTCCCTCTGCACCTGTAAGTGAAGTGGTGGGATGTCCAGCAAGACTTCCAGAGCTGCTGTTTGGGTAGTATTCATGGCCCTTGTTATTCCTAGACACGCTAATCGCTGCAATTTCTTCAGTTTATTTTGCGTAGTTGCCTCAGTGGTCTTTGTTCACCATACTAAAGAGGCACAAGTAACTATGGGTCTTACTACTGTCCTATATGAATGAATCATTCGCGGTCGGCCTGAGACCGCGAATGATTCATTCCATGGTTTACCGAAGAGCTTGCGACATGCCCAAGAAGATGCCGTTGCCTTTGAAACTGTCTTTTCGACATGTGCTTTGGAGAGATGTATAGTGAATCTGTTTAAACCGGGAGCGATTAAATTCAGCGTTTCGTAAATGGTGCTACGACGATTTTCTTAGGGTTTACCCTGAGTTCCTCCTTATGGCACCATCTATCGTTAATGTTTAGAGTGTTCTGCATTAGGTTGGAGATTACGCCTTCATGCTTTCCTCTGACAAGTATGACTATGTCATTCACATAACTAAGAACATGATGACCTTTGTTAGTCATTTCTCTTAGTAGGTCATCGACGACAATAGTCCACAGCAGCGGTGGGCAACCCTTTGCCCATATGGTTATTGTTGTTTCTACCCTCCTAATAAAGCCGTCACCGTCCGACTTTTCAGCATTGATTTGATCCACCGAATTGTCGGTGGATTAATGCCAAGTTTTGTGACAGCTTTTTCTATAGATTTAAATGAGGTGTTATCAGAGGCACCCTCTATGTCTATAAAGATGCCAACAGCAACTTCCTTTGCCGTGATGGATTTTTCCACTGCTTCACAAGATTGTGAAGTGCATCTATAGTGCATAGATTTGTCTGGTTGGTAGGCAAATTACTTGAGGTGAAGTGGAGCTTTTCCTGGCAGATTACCTCTAATTTTATTATCTAGTATTTTCTCCATGGTTTTGAGGGTAAAGGAAGACAGACTTACCTTCATCCAAGATTGGGGTACCAGCTGCATACATAATTACCAAAACATTTTACAAAATATTCGAAAAACGTTCGTATCTTAGACGGATATCCAAAGATGTTGTAGAATTCATAAAATTAATTTGGAATATAGAAAATTGTAATTTATAATTTTAATTATTATGGTAATACCTTATAGGAAACCGAATTGAACTCAACAAATTAAAGTTTACTACCCTAAGGTAATTTAGTAGTTCAATAACTCTTTCTTTTTCAACTAAAGAAAAAATAGGCACAAAATATCGGTCTTCCATAAAATTAACTTTAATTAGAGTTTTGTAAACAAGTAAAACAAAATAAATAAATGGCTTTAAGGTCGATGTGTTATTTTCAGCACCTATACTGTTGCAGTAAAACAGTATTTTCAATGTTTGCTGCCATGTGTTAATTATTCCTAAAATTTTATTATACTAATTGAAGGTAAAGAAGTGTCATCACTTTCAACCGTGAATCACAAAGGAGTGTCCAATGATGAAGTTTGACGTCTTTCCTAACATTTATATTTAACTTCTTATTGAAGAAAAAAAAAATGTTTTCTGTACTTTAGTGTTGTAGTTTATACACGGTGTCTCATAACGTACGGAGGAGACTAAAAGGGTTGCCAGGGAGTAGTTCTTTTAAATTAAATTAATCAAAAATTCGTAGAAACTCGTTTCATTCCTATTTTTCTGTGCTTTTACTTTGTTTGCAGGCATTAAGTACTATTCAGTGTCTTCTTGTACCAAAAATGACAATTCAAATAAATCTATTGTCTAGTGTGTTAGAAACTCCAAAAGTACTAGACTTTACGTTTACAATAATTTGTGAAATTTATTTCTAGTCTACATCGCTTTGTTCCACTATTTCCAAACTGTTCCCTAAATTAATATGGTTTTCTTCTTATTGTTTTGGGTTGTATTTTGTAACTTCAGTAATGTTCGATTATTGTTGTGGTGTGCTGAATTTAAATTTATATATTATTAAGTAAAAATAATTACGTTAAAAATACAATTTCATTGTTTATGTCGTGACATAATTTTGTTGAATGTTTGGATGCTCGAAAAAACTTGAATTATCTTCCAAGAAATGATCATCAAATAAATTGCTGTTCAAATAAGTGATTTAAATTCTTTGTTTTCCTTAAAGAAGTAAGTTGTTTATGTAACCACAATATGTATATTCAATAATGTTTACAATGCTCGTAACGTCTGTTCTTTTTCTTTGTTTGTTAAAAGAGTTCGAGGTGAAATATAATCGAGTGTGAAAATGTGTTCTCAAAATTTGTTTCCATTCCAATAATAAAAGAAAATATCTTGCCAGTTTTCTTTAAACTATATACATATCTACATATTTTGCCTGTCTGTAATAAATATTTAATTAAATCATCGAAATTCTGGAAGCTCGGTTTTAATTATAATTTGATTCTCTACTGAGATAAATTGAAATTCCAGATTTTGATAACTTGTGTTATGTTCAGGGATGTAAGATGTGGTTCCTCAGACCGGTTCATTTGGCGCTTTGAATGCAGCAGGAATTGTGGAACGACCAGGTTTTGGTTGTTCGATCCAAAAATCCAACTCCAATCGAAATTTCATTTGCCTATTTCCAGTCGATAGGATATATGAAGAAGGCATTCAAAGGAAGGAGTCCTCAGTGGAAGGTGAAGAAGACCAAATTTAAGGGTGTTGGGATCGAAGACTTTTCTTTGTCAGAAGCTCCGCATATGTAACAGACTTACTGGGATGTAACTGAGGAAAAGGCGTTACTCTTTCCAAGATAAATAATCAACACCAACCGGCGTGTCACGAGGATTTGCCTTTCTCATCAACTTCATCTACCAGACACCTTATTTTCTTTGTGTAGTTTTTTCGATGGAGTTTCTTTTTTTGGGCGCTTTTGGCCTTGTTTAGAATATGTTGCAAGAAATGCTGACTTAATCGTTTTCGTTTTTAGTTAGGAATCGGTCCATGGTCGTATTGCTGTTGCATCATCTTCTGGCCAAAGCACTTGTGAATCGAGCCACTGAGTTTTACAAATATATTGTCAGAAGATTTGGCCTGCAAACAATGCAATTAATGAAAACATGGGCATCATTGAACAACAACTTAGCTAAGAAAATTAATAGAAGATTTTTTATACTACGATGTCGACGATACAAATTGCTTCCACAACACATATCCCAAGGCTCAAAGAATCTATTATCCTTACTAGGGACCGCTAACCCACAACTTGCCATTAGTTTCCAGCATTTTAATAATAGATTAGGGTATCAGACTCTTAATTTTGAAATCAAAGAACACATTCAGATATCAATCAAATTTCTTATAATATTACTAACATTAGCTTCAAACTAGTTTTAATATTTTACCACGCGCTATATTTACAGATTATAAATTTAGATTGCAAATTGCTTATAACAAAATTTTTGCAAAGGTCAGAAATATCAACATTAACAAATTTTACAGACTGAAATCTGAAGTTGTACAAACAAAATTGTTCAACAATAATGAAAAATGGTTTATCAATCCTGCCAACAAAGAAGTTCCTAAAGAAATTTCCGAGTTCCCTTTGGGCCCCAAATTCAGCATCAATACTACACCTTTTGAATTCAACAGCAATGGGTTCCTTGCAGAAATAGAAAATATTCTACAATCTTTTCCAAACGAAATTGCAAACTTTCATAGACTCAGAATAACGAATATTATTACCAATTTTAAATGTCTCCGAAATTCAGTAGTATTTTTAAAGAAACCAAAAATTCTTAAAAGTTATAACCAAGACTTAATTCTAATTAAAGCCGATAAAGGTTCTGTCACTGTGTTAATGAGTGATAAAGTTTACAAAACCAAATCTTTACAATTACTAGACGGCAAAACTGTGTATGAGGAAATTGATGGAAACTCTTTATTCACGGTACAACAAAGAACTTATAAACTAGTTAGGTCTTTGCTCTCGAATAATTACATTGAAAAGTCTGTACGTGACAAGTTGGCCAACTACAACTCAATTCATAAGACAGACACTCCACTACGGTCCATTATCACTTATACCAATTCACCCACTTATCAGTTAGCTAAATACATATCCAACATCTTAACAGCTAGTTTTACCAATGAAACCAACTACAACGTTAAAGATTCTTGCGCTTTCTCTGAAATTATTCAAAATTTTAATTTTACTGGCGATTATCAACTGATATCACTAGGCGTGGTGTCTCTGTTCACAAACATTCCCCTGGAACTCTCTCTGGAAATCATTTCCAATAATTGGAAAGAAATAATTTCTTAACGCCATCGAATTCATTTATAATAATTGTTATTTCACTTACAATAAAAAAAACGTACGTCGAAATACAGGGCACACCAATGGGGTCTCCTTCAAGCCCTATCATGGCTCAAATTGTTTTGGATTATGTATTAGGTAACTGCATCTCCAGATTATCATTTTAATTACCTTTTATTTTCAAGTACGTGGATGACCTCATTTGTTCTGTACCGTCTAACAAAGTCGATGAAACACTTGCCATTTTTAATGATTTTAACTATGGAAACAGAAACCAACAATAGTGTCCCCCTTTCTAGATACTAAAGTAATTAGAACTGATGATAACTCTATAATTTTAGATTGGTACCACAAACCCACTTTTTCAGGACGGTTCCTCAATTTCCACTCTGGATATTTTCTTAAACAAGAAAATTGATACTATCCGTGGAATGAGAAGCCGCATTAACAGAATCTACCATCGTTAACTTAAATTGGCTAATTTCAAAAAACTTGTCACTATTTTTACCAACAATGATAATCCCAGAATTTTAGTTAATATAATCATATTCCATACCCCTAATCCAGATGTTGATCAAACAAACTCCGATAGTAATGACGGTCACCCTTAGAAGAAATTCTCTCTCATAAAACAAATCACCCCTAAGATAACCCCTCTCTTACGTAATGGTAACTTAAATATTGTTTGCTTCAATTCGAGGACCACAAAATAACTCTTTACTAAATTTAAAGATTCCTATCCAGTTGTGTTCAACTCTGTCGAAGTCGTTTATAAAATTCATTGCAATGATTGCAACTAGTGTTATATGTATAGGTGAAACCAGTCAATGGCTAAACACAAAAGTGATTGTAGAATTTTCAAGAAAACTTGCACCCTATCTCTTAATAACGATCATCAATTTAATTTTGGCAATGCAAAAATTTTGGACATTCAACCCAATTGTAATGATTCGTCGACACCAGTCGGCGCCAGCCTGTCTCTTGCGTCACGGTCGACGCGCCTTAGGCGAGAAGCTTCTGCAGACAGCCTGGAGAATTTCGACGGCGGAATAAAACCAGACATTCTGGAACCCTTTGGGAAAGTTCACAAACAGCCCCGGCTTATATAAAAGCGGCAGCCGGTGAATGGGGGACAGTTCGGCATTAAAGTTCTCGTTAGACTTTCGCTCGGCTGTTAAAATAAATTAGACATAAGCTTGTATATAAATTATCGTTATAGTGTAAATTATAAATAAATTGGTATTGCTTTTAAATAAATTAGTTTAATAACTATATCGTGTTTTGTTTTAAAATAAAAATTACTAGAACCCTTAAAATCGTAACACAACTATAGAACTAGAACTTTTTTAGAAATGACCTATATTCAGAAACATAAAAATACCACTGTAAATTTCAACTCAGGTACGAATGGTTTAAACAATGCTTGTCAAATTTTACAAGTGATTTTAATCTGTTATTTAATTAACCTTATTATTCAATTGATGGGTACAACTTTTTGGAATTAATGTTCTTAGCTATCTACCATACTCTCGCAATAAGTTAAATTCACTTAAAATGTAACCACGTAACCACGTGTTCTTGATTATTGTATATTACAGCCCGACTTGATGAAGTAATATATGAATTACGATATATTGACCAATGTAAAAAGAGTCTTATTAAACAACACCAGGCCGTCTAAGACGTTGATCCCTATTTCAAAATTTGCAATCGAAATAATAACCAATTTTTACAACGCCATCAAGTGACAAGTTTGATGAGCGCTTGCTTTTGACGGTTTCGAACTAAACAGAAACTGCTGTTGGAACAAACCTAAACATTTTAAAGACATTGGACGTGTTAAGCTAAACTCAGCGCAGCAACGCTTTTGTAAACAGCCCAAAATTGAAATTCAAAATTTTTAAATTTAAATAAAATTACTTCAGGGTTATTCACGAAAGATACAACAATCTCAGGCGATAAGGGGCCCAAGCGGCAAACTTTAGCCAAAATACTAATTCTCCTTACGATAAATAACCATTAAGATACGTTAAAGTAAATAAGCCATGGAATATAAACCCTAAGCGCATGAGAACCTCACCCACGCAAGGTAGCGAAGCCGGTCCAAAAACATCTCGCAATCCCTCGAGGGTATGCAACTTAAGTCATTCCAATGACCCAAATGACTGGGATCAAAAGGGGGATTCGAACTCGGGTTTTGAAAATACATATAAACAATACGGTTCCGCAGGGAGAGAAGTCATTTTCGCGAATGGTTGCGTTTCCAATTTTCACATTCGTACTCATGTAATTTTTATAGAATGTTCGACGAACCCTTTTCGTGAACAGAAGTATCCCCCTTATTATTTTAATTTTTTATCTTTGTTCAAATTTAAAAATTGTCATTTTTGCTTCTTCTATAACTTTATCGTCGCCCCTTTCTGCGAGCGGGTATTCCAATTTAAATATTTTTGGTGTGGGTGATGTGATAGTGTACGAAAAGAAGACCCTCCGCCTAGAGCCCCATAGAGAAATAGAAAAGCCAGGGTTTATGAATGCCCGTATACCATTTTTGTTTGTGCATAAAATGCAACTTATAATTCGACATTCTTGCTAAGTTCAAGAGTAGAGAATCTAGCAATTAAAAAAAAAAGTCGTAGCGTTCGAGGGTGCAATTTCGAACATGACCTCCCGTGAAATCGAAAGGTCGTGTACACCTGAAGCTTATTTTTAGACTGCCCAACAAAGAAGACGTTCACATTCACCTTGCCCCAAAAATTCCAAAAAGTCGACGAAGAAGCAAACCCGTCGCTTAAAAAAAAAGCCCACCACGCGAGTAGCGGTTCCGTACACCGCCGAATTCCGGCGGCGCCGTCGCCGGCGACTGGGTCAAAAATCTGGGCACCTAGAAAAGCGTCGGTCCATCGTCCGCGTCTCCACAAATCATGGTTGCCTACGCTGTTTCCGTAATTTACCACAACTCTGCTTTCGCGTTGTTATCGCAGTAAGCGCCGAGTCTTCGTTCGCACCTACGCAGTTTTCGCGTGCGTCAAATGTAGGAAGGAAATTCAAACGTGCGGGCGCCGGCCGAGTGATTTTGTGCTCCTTTCTTGCGTACGCTTTTTTCGTCTTTCGAAGACGGACGCACGGACGGACAGAACACGACAAATCGGTAAGGCGATTTCTTTTTTTTTTATTCATTTTTCTTGCGTTCCGCTAGTAGTTCGAACCGAGGCATTCCGTTAGCTTCGCTTTATTTATTTTCGTAATTAAAATGCCGATATGTAATTATCAATCCGGCATGGTAAGTCTAAATATAAACAGACAGAAATTCCAGTTCACTTCTAGAATAATTCTTCGAAAGAAATTCCTTTTTTCCTAATTAATGAACGACGAGTTTTTCTTTTTTGTCGGTGCGGCGACTTGTAATTAAGAGGAAAGTGTGATCGCACTGAAATCTAATTTTATAAAATCATAATTTTATAAAATTTGTATACAAAATTTTAACGAAATTTAACATTTTTCATTGCAAAAATAAATCGCAGTAGCAAACATTTAAAATTTAAAAAAATTACAATTTCGATAGGCACACAAGCATCCACTTATCTCTGTTTTTCTTTAAATTTATTTACGTTTATCGTTTATTATTCAAAATTTTGTTAATTCGTCATTCTAGTTTTATTTCTTATTTCACATGATCCGATATTAATTTGGTTTTAATTCGAACTAAAGAAAATTGGATTTGACCCGAACTGAAATTGATTCGGTTATGAATGTAAATAAAACTGAACGGCTTCCGATTTTTGCTTTGGCTTTGAATTTTTTATAAATTTATTTATGTTATGTCATGTTCTAAAAAATACCTTTAGGACTACTTTTCTTATTTTTTATTTAGATAGCTGATCTGTCATTAATTCGGCTTTTATCTGAACTAAAAGAAATTTGGTTTTGATCTGAACTAAAACAGATTTGGTTTTGATCTGAACTAAAATTTATTTGGTTTTGAACTAAGATAAAATTCCCCCCATTCAATTGCTTTAAAACTTCACCGTTTTCATCTAATGGCTCACCTTGCACTTTTCTCTGATTTTTCTCGAATCAAAAAATAAAAAGGTTCGTACGACTTTTTCTTTGTTTTTTTTGTGTCACGAGCAATACATTAAAAATTCTGTACTTTTAAATTTTTTTATTCAGCTAGCTGATCAGTCATTAATTTGGCGTTCATCTGAACTAAAAAAGGATTTAGTTTTGATCAGAACTAAAATAGATTTGGTTTTGATCCGAACTAAAATCGATTTGACTGTGAACTTAGATAAAACTGAACCGCTTTCGATTTTTGGTTTCAAAATTTTTTAATTTTATTTATTTATGTTTGTCACGTGCAAAAGGAACCGAGACTTTTTCTTATTTTTTATTCAGATAGCTGATCTGACATTAATTTGGTTTTCATCTGAGTTCAAAATGATGATTTGGTTTTGATCCGAACTAAAATTGATCTGGATGTTAACTAAAGGCATTTTTTCGCGTTGAAAACAATTCATGGAATGGTTTGAACAGCATTCGATACATACGTCATAATTTGAAAGATTCGCGAAATCGTAATATTTTACACACGTTTTTGAAATTATCAGACTGTTAGTGTCAGCTATTATCTGCACTGTATAAAACACTCGTTTTCACTGAAAAAAAAATGGATGTTGAGTTGTTAATATCAGAAGTCGTAAATAATGATTTAGAAATTCAATTACAGCACCACTTGCTTTTACATTGGTGGCTGAAAAAAAATGTTGAGGATGAAGAACTAATAACACCTTTTGTTGTAACATCTAATGTACCACACATGAGAATACAAGATTATTATGAAGAATGGATTCTTCACTATATTGAAGATGTTTTTTTAGACTCTTTAGAATGACAAAAGAGGCATTTGTAAAATTGTTACTTGCTTTAAATTATTTTGAAATTAATGCCATCACTTGTTCATGGCGTCTCATGCTCTCATCCTGAATTAATTTTATCACTGTCTTGAATTCTTCTTTCCTTTCGATTTGATTTTCTTTTTGAATTGTAACTAGTTATTCTAATGCAGCTTTCTTTATTCCACGAAGTTTAACACTTCTTTGAACATTATCGAAACGATGCTGTTTTAATGTGGCAGATTGTTCTATAATATTACAGTTGCTGATGCTGCTGCTGCTGCTACTACTGATTGGTTCCTCATTATTTAGAGAAGATTCTAATACCAGCACTGGTTTTGCTTTATGCTTATCGCCAAAAATTAAATCCATTTTTTGTTCAAAATATTTTGGAGTTTTCAAAGTCCCCTCTTCAGTCTTTTTCTGAGCATCACAATATTTAATATAAGAAGCATACAAATTAGAAAATCTCTGTCTTTTTCTCTACCTTCTATACCCTCGTCAACATAAAAACCTTTGCTGTTTAGTTCATTTTGCTATTCGTAACCACAGTTCATTTTGCTATTCGTAACCACAGTTCATTTTTGTCTTTTTATCATTGAATGTATCATCAATATTTTTTCTCAAGTTTAATAATTCTAAAGTTGCCTCATGATCCTCTTGACTCTATACTTTAGAGCTCTTCCACAATTTACATTCTTTATTGTGCATTTTCGCATCAGTTTCTATTATTAACTGTTTTTTAACAATTTCCAAATATTGAGCTGCATAATTTGGATCTGAAGAAAAATGACATACATATACCTATAGGAAAAAAAAACTTCATTCTGATTATTTAGTACAAACCTTTCAAGTTTTCTCCAGTTTCTATATCTACACTAAGTAATAAATCTTCTAATTGTAGTACCTACTTCTATCATTTTTATATACCTACGATGTTTGGAAATACAAAATCTATAAACAGTTTGAACGTTGATAGATGCCAAACCCCCACCACAAGTACGTTTTGAAAGTATCACCACAGAACGTTTCAAAACAGAATGAATGCGATTCAAAACATTCGTCATTTGACGTTACCGTTTCAACGCGAAAATGTAAATGTTTTAAAACAGTCGAAATTGCTTCAAACCGCTGCACCGCGATTTATAAACTAAAGTTTAATTTTTATTAATGAAGTAGTTTTTACGGAACACGCTGTATGGCACTGTATATCTGAATTTAATTCGATCAACGTCTAGTGCGAACTCATCTCACATCGAAGCTTTTTCGTGTTGCAATTTTTCGTTTTTGAGAATTTCAATCTTCCCGTCGAATTTTAAATTATCAACTAGGTGATGTGGTTGAGTTGCTTTTTTGTTTTGGTTGACATACAAATTGATCTTAGTAAAATTTCTTAAAAAAAATCAATAATAATATTATGAATGAATGGCACTGTACATCGAAAAAGAAGCATTTTAGGCCACTTGTTTACAAGAACTTTTTTACTTAGAATCAGCTCAGGAATCACCCCTTCAATTTTTTACAATCATTAAATTATACCCTGTATATTTTTTATCAGATACGAAAAGATTTGGTATTGATCCGAACTAGAATTGAACAGCTTTCGATTTTTGGCTGTTTTCATCTAAAAATTTATTCTGGTTTTTCTTGAGTTACAAAAAATCAAAAAAAAATCTTGATTTTTTTTTATTTAAATCAATGATTTTTTTATTTTTAGAAAATCGTGATTTTTATCAACACTGGTTATCACACTTATCATCAACATCATTAGTAATTAACATCCTACATATAAAATTTTCAAATATTTTAAAACCTGAAGGTAAAACAACAAAGGGAAATAAAATACAGTGAACCCAGAAAGTTTGTCGCAGATACACACGTATTTGAAAATAATGAAAATGATAGGTAATAAAAGGAATTTAGATTTAAACTTAAATACATATTAAAAGTCTTTTTATATGTCAAAGGAAATCAATTTTGTTACATTACTATCTCGTCTTTCAATAGGTCTTTCATATTTTCACAAAGGCCAATGTTCTAAAAATATTCTCTTATATTTTCGTATGTCTATGTTCTTTTCATAGTCGGAAACACATTGTTGAGATATTACCGAAATAAATGTAAAAAAGGCATATTTCCAATAATCGTAACGAGTAGACGTGCAGCCACAACGAAGAACATCCATCCTCTTCAGAATCTCTTCAGAAACATACATCAACACTCCCGATAAAATTACTGAGGGAAACGAGCGAACGGTTCAAGAAAAAAACAGTCTTTCTTAAGAGTTGACGCACGCTTACGGTGAATCCCCTAAATCTAATAATTTGCCAACCGCCATTTTGATTCCAGACTTCCATATACAGGATGGCCCATTAGTGAGGCAAAGTTAACTATCACCCTTGCTGGACGTAAAATGCAAAAGAGCTTCAGGGCGTTCCATAAATGAGTGACTCTACCGTTGTAATTTTTTTTTAATGGAATAGCCTGTATATTTTTCTATTTTTAAATTCCACGTTAAATAAGGTTTCTAATAAACAAATGAAATTTGACCTTTGTTGCAGAATTACCAACTTATACACGAAAATCTATAAATTCTGAAAATATTACGTTACAACATAAATGATCACAATAGTCGTAATATTACTTCTAATAAATTAAAATTTGGCTGTATAGTACAATAGTACCTTAGGTTACCGTGAACACCGAGTCTGAATATTCTACACAGGATGTTTTTCCTAGGCGAACAAATTTGATGATTTTCAAGGACTTTTTTCTTTGAATTTTCAAATGGAACACCTTGTATTTTTTTACTAAAACAGATTTATTTTTTCATAGGCTCTAATTTTTATTATGGACGTAAAATCATTATTTACGATGATATACGGCTTTTTTAAAATAAATTATCCGATTTACATCTAACAAGTGTCTAAATAAAAACCTGGTCAAGTAGGCTACATTTAGTAATTCTGTTATGTAAATGCAAGGGATAAATTCTCGATCACAACCTACTTGACTAGATTTTTATTTAGACGCTCGTGAAATTTTATAGGCGGCACCGGCATGAAAAAAACAAACATTTTTCACGGTAACCGTCAATAATTTTCAACTTAATGAACAAAATGAACGAACTAAAACTGTTTTGAATGAAGAAAACGTAACTGTGGCTGAAGATCCTCATGGGAGTTCAAGAATAATTTCAAGACAGTTAGAAATTAATAGAAGATCTGTGCAAATAATTTTGAAGAAACATCGATTTCATCCGTACCATATTCAACTAGTACAAGAGTTGAATCCGACTGATCATGAAACTCGTTTAACCTTTTGGAATTGGGCGCAGGACCAAATACGATTGCATAAAATCATAAAAATGGCAACGTCTATCGTCATATCTTTCATTATTATGCCACACAAAATCCTTTCCTTACTAAAACAAAAAGTCAAAACCGTTGATCATTAAATGTATGGGGAGGTACTGTCGGGAAATCATGTCATTGGACCGCATTTTTTTGAAGGCCACTTAAATGAGAAGCTTATCTTCATTTTTTAATGAACGATTTTCGTATTTTATTCGAAGATGTGCCTTTGCATGTGCGCCAGCAAATGTAGTTTTTACATGACGGAGCACCAGTCCATAATACAGCAAACATTCGTCAACTTTTAAACACTGAATTACCTCAAATTTTTTTCTTTGGGGTTATGTGAAAAAACTCGTTTATAGCATACCTCCAACTACCAAAGAGAGTGCTTTTCCAGCTTGCATTATTTATTAGGAGTACATTATAATAGCTTTGCCTTGTTCGTTATTGATGGTTTGTTTACAAAAAACCTTTACCAATTGACTCTATCGACTAGGACATGAAAAATGACAGGAAAATGAAAACACTTTATTATTTCATATTTCTGTAAGACTGCAAATATTGCTCTTTGAATTCCAAAATGTAAAAAAACGAAAATCACGATTAAATAAATTAAAAATCATGACTTTATATTTAAACATTATTTATCGATGTAGTATGATGTATCATTACAAAAAAAAACACACACATTGTAATGTGGTTTTGTTGTATATTTGAAAGCTTGTGTGCGTGAAATTACTTTCCACGTATTCAGTACAAAATATATTAGCATGATGTCCTTTATAAATTTAGTCGCCAAATATTGTCCTTAACAACAAAAGGATAACTCGACAAACCGTAAAACATAAGCAGAAAAAGGCAATTACGGTGAAGCTAAAAAGTTGCAGTTAATTGGTGTTTCTATTTAAAGTGTATTTAACGTTTTGAAAATGACTTACACGAATTCATTAAAACTTACTTTTATATTTTTCTGCAAAGGTATACTTGGTAATGTCTTTTTTCAGCTACAGATAATGTTATTCAATATTGTTACGACTTTGGGGTTCACAAATATAATCGTCGTTTATTTTATAAACATTTATAACACGCTATACCTACATGTTATCGCCAACCTAATAAAACAAAAATATCGGAGCTTTAATGAGCTACTTTATGAAACTCAAACGAGTTTCATAATATAGTCGTCAAAACACCAAAACAAAAAAAAAACAAATAACAAGAATACTAAGCAAAAATATCTGTGCATTCTTTGGATGTCGTTGGAGGATTATAAAACCGTTACATTTTATATTTTTACGACGATTTAAAACACAAGGACGCCATCGAAGCAATTACGGACAAGAATCTTCAATCAGCGCGGAGATAAAAAAAAATCTTATGCCAAACCTGTACCGTCAGCAATGAACGATGCAACAATTAAATCGGAACGTTCCACAACTGGCAGAGAAATTTCAAACGTGATCGATAAGCAAAAAATTTGCACGGAATTTACTTTATTTATACACACACACACACACACACGTATGTACGAATAAGTAAAACATTTTTTTTGTTTACAAAATAGTAACTTAAAAACAAGATATGCATTTGATGAGTTAATCATTATATTTTTAGACTTCTTTTTTCGATTAACTTTCCAAATTTTTTCGAACGCTTTGGAAAACAAAAGATCTGTGTAACGTATGGTTCATAAAATTTCCCTATTTTCAACTGTGCAGATCCTCATACGATGAAAATAAAAAATGTGAGAATAGATTAATTATTATTAATGTTTAGTTAGTTTGAGGAGGAATAACATCAAAAAGTATTGTATACTTTTTTACAGACGGAATAGATTACAGTGATATTAATGAATTCCTGAATGAATAAAGTTATTGACTTGCTGTGACGTATTCACGATTATCAATTAACATTTTGATCATTGTTTTTGAAATAGACAAAATAGTTGGTATACCTGTAAAAAAAATTCCAGTTTTCTTTATGCTGCGTATGCAAACCTATTTCGAGAGCTTGGCAGCCTAATTAGGTTTATTATTGTTACAAATTATTGCAAAACGGAGAAAAATAGTTGAGGTTTGAATAGTTTTTATTCAACTCTGGCACCGACTACAGACGTTGTTGAAAATGATCGAAATTCCTACTGGTTTATAACCTCGTGACATACACGTTTGTCGGTCACCCTGTATAGTGACAAAATTAACAGTCACCCTGTATCGTAATAGAACAAAAATTGACAGAACATAAAATATGGGTCGTTTATTAACACAGAATGCGAAAAACAAATCCAGTAGCTGGCATCCTGGCACTGGTATCCTGTTTGGTTTACATTGAAACGTACAAAAACTTTGTCGTAAAAATAAATCTATTCACGGGTTCAGAAGGAACCAGAGCGCCTTTGTTAGGCAAAAACGTATTCGGAGGTACAAATAGGTACCCAAAATTAACGTATACGTAAATCAACACAAGACATATGATAAAAGTTCCAAGATCCAAGTCCATTTCCATCATTTCTACAATGTGTTCGGTCTCTAAACGTGCTCTAAACGAATCGGCAGCTTCTAACAGGAATTCTGAACGGTAAACAACGATGTCGTGGTAGAAAGGCTCTCCAGATTCGATGGAAATAACAGCCAGGAGTGGGATAGATACTATTGAAAAGTTTTTAAATACAAGAAACTTTTGCAAATATATTTGTCGATAGAAAAGTATTCGAGATTTAAGATACTTTGAAAAAAAAAAGATACTTTAAACAAATGCGGTTTCTTTACATACTTTCATATTAGCAATTTATTTTCGATTATTTTTCAAGATTATTAGATAATATATCTAAGCAGTTTAAAAAAAAATAAGTTACCCCGCAACTTCCTGTCGATCGAATATTCTAAATACTTTTTAGTATCTCGAATACTTTTCAGTATCTTGAGATACTTTTAAGTATTTAAAATACTTTATTAAGATACAAGATATAAATACTTCTTGAAAGTATCTTTATTTCGATAGTTTATAGACGAAAAAAGTATTGAAATACAAGATACAAGGTACTATCTTGTATTTGAAAAAGTATCTAGTATCTTTGTTCTTCAAGCTCTGATAACAGCCAAACTCGTCCGGAAGGAACCAAACAGATGTATAGAATATAATGTAAGTGAGTGAAAAAAGTAGAGTAAAGGAGTTTAAAAAAGTGTAAAAACGCAGAACAAACGAACAAACCTAAAGCCTAGTCACACCTCTCCTCTCGCACGATAATTTGGTGTGAAGACGAACGTCTAAGTGGTTTTCTCAACTGTAACTATAAAAAGGAACCAAAGACAACTTAAAAAGACTAAAACAGAAACCCTAGAGGTTCTAAATACGAACAACCAACCGGTTCCGAAAATAGACCAAATAGTTAGAAAATTTGATGGATAGAATTTGGACCGTAACAAATTCCACAAATATACGAGGTGTGTAAATAAAGTAATGAGACTGGAAGCGTAACGTTCCACCCGGCAGCACTATGAGCTTGCCTTCTAAAGGGATGACAGTTTCAACTCCCTAGCGTCACTAGGTGATCCATATCGAATTTTTTTGTAAAATTGTATTTTTCTAGTGCGTTCCGAAAATGAATGATAGCAATGTCGAGCAATGTTATACTATAGTTTTGCTTTAGACTCGGGCACATCGCAGTGAAACTTTTGCAAAACTTTAGCAGGCGTATAGAGAGAATGTTTTGTCAAGGACTTAGGTTTTCAGGTGGTTTAAGGTACTTTTGAAAGGCCGAGAATTGATTGAAGACGAACCTAGTAATGAAAAGCCATCGAAAACCGTCGGTTTTTTTTCTCCTTTCACCCACTTTTACCCCAAACTCAGAGCTTATCGGGGAGGGGTGGCGGCTGCGACCGACTTAGATCTTACTCTCTCATTTGGCATTCGCCTTACAAACTGGGGAAACGCAGAAAACCCAATTCGAAGCAGCCGGTATGAATCCGAAACACAATCCGACACATAAGTACTCTATCTCTCACAACTTAATAGTTGCCCGGCCGAGCGTCACGCCCGTTGCCAGCGGGCTTAACCACTCGGTTAACAACTACCTAACAACAAGAATGATTGGGGAAGAGTTGAATTTTCCGAACGCATTAGAAAAAACAACTTTACAAAAGAAATTTGCTAGGGATCACCTAATGACGCTAGGGAGTTGAAACTCATACTGAAGACTCATTGGATGTTGACTTGTCATCCCTCTAAAAGACAAGCCCACAGTGTTGCCGCGTGGAATGTTACGCTTCCAATCTCAGTACTTTATTTACACACCTCGTAGGGCATTTCAAATTATTTGAATCTCATAAAATACTTAACATACTGTGATGGTCATGAACAGATTGCGAAGCTTAATAACTTTACAACATACAACAGGCATTATGAGTTTCAAAAATTTGGAATGTTCTGTATTTTACACGCAGTGTTTGTAGTGCTGAGCAGGAATCCATTACTTACGAGGTGATTGACAGCGCACTTGGTGATTTTCAAGATAAACCTGAACCAAAAGTGGTTAAGCCCATTTGTATCCATTGTAAATAACAAGCCATTCAAAAAAACCGTCATCAAAGCAGGCATAAAAGCAGGCCTTGAACGAGAAAGGTAGACGTAGCAGTCACGTCGAAACTAAACTGTATGAGTTGTATGACAGTGACAGACATCAAAATTCGTGAAAACGTTTTACGCAAACATGGAATTTACGTTAACCGAAGAACAAAAACGCGTTTCAGTAGAAATTTATTTTAGAAATGGTAGTAAAATCAATGGAAATTGTGTATATTTAATGAGGGATGCATACGAGGAGTTTAGAGAAGTTTAGGGTGAAAAATATACCTGAAATTTTAGTTCCTTTGTACAATTAAGGAAAGATATACGTCTTTTTTTTCTCGGCCTGTTTTGATGAGGGTTTTTTTGAATGTCTCGATATTTTATTTGTACCAAGTGATTTTTTAAATTTTTTATCAACTCTTGCCATGATATATGGGCGGCATGTCTAAGCTTAAGTGAAAAGCACGTCATTGCACTCATTTATGCTGTTTTACAGTAAAGCTACGACATGCCGTCCAAATTCCATGACAAGAGTTGATAAAAAATTTAAAAAATCACGCGGTATTAATACACGTTATCACAAAAATTTAAGATAATTTTGTGATGCTCTTAGAAGTATAGTCAATAAGTGTTACCTAGTAAATTAACTTTAGCACGCACATTGAATTTTCTTTCCATTTTCCCAGAGATCAGAATAAACCAGTAAACAACTTTTGCCATGCCTTATTAGTGCGGGGCATGGCCTTCTAAATGAAAAACGAGTTATAACTGGCCTGGGCGTTTTGAAAAATTTACATTGAATTTTTGTGCTCGAGAAAACGCCAAACGTCGACACTTTGGCGCTGGTTACGGGGCACTGACGGCACTGAGTGAAGTGCACTGTCATTACTGTCAATCAAAGTGAGTTCACGCAAAATTAATTAATATTGTAATTACCGTAATGCAACATAATTTATATGGTATAAACTTTATAGATTCATGCACAAATCAATAATTTGATCACGTCGGGGTGAAGTACGCTTGCGCAATAAATAAAAACTGTCATTTTATAAAGCTTTCGTGTTATGAATAATTACAACAAGTTGCATATAAGAGTTTCGACTTTTGATAATGTAAAACGTGTTAAAAAGGGTGTTGATAATTAGGTACGCACAATGAGAAAAGAAGCTTTATTATACATGTTCTAGCTTACCACAGAAATTTTGATTATATGCAGGTAAGATTTTAATCTAAAACCGTAATAGTTTAATGCTAAATTAAGTTGTCGAAATTGGACATAAAGACTCCTCCTTATTCCAACGTAAATAATATCCAGTATACTCAAATTTTTACAACAATAATATTAATTATTCTTACACGAACTCATCCACCATTCACATCTGACAGAACTGTCAAGATTTTAGGTTAAGAAAGCGCCCTGTAAGCAGTGCTTGGCGGAGCACGCCTGAACTGCTTGAACTGCACTTTTGCTGTGCTTTTGCCCAGGCCAGATAGAACTCGCTTTTCATTTAGAAGGCCATGGTGCGGGGTATGCTTTCTAATAGTGTACTAAAGATAAAGGAGAGAACAACAAATTAGAGTTTATTTTCATTTGATTCAATTTCCTACTTACAAATTCATGACTTTTCAAAATAATTAGTCATTCGTTTCCACTTGAGACGCATGAATTTACTGTTTCATATTGTCACGTTAACGTGCTGCCTCCACCATGTCGCTGTATCGTGTCCAGCGGTTCACGTTAGCCGTTTAGGGGCGCAGGTAGACCTTGAAAACAATTTGATGCAAAACATACCTCTTTATTAGTTTTCTAAATTAATTTAATATTAATAAACTTGGCGTCAAGATAGTGGCTGAGGGTGACGCGACGCAGACAGGGTTGCTCCTTGGGGTTGATGCGATGGGTGTAGTTGGAGTTACTCGGCGGTGGCTCGTGGATTCTGCCAAGTCGGGAGATATCAACAGCAACAGTGCAGATACGTGGACCTAATGAACGACTCGAGGATTGCGTAGATCCAGTGAAGTGATGGAAATAAACAAGGGATGTCTTCGGCCTCGGGGTAAAGAGTCGTCCAGAGAGGAGCGATACTGTGGCAATCTGGTCGGTTGTTTTGGATGCGTCGGCAGCAAGGGATGTCTTTGGCCTGGTGTAAGAATCGTCCAGGGAGCAACGATGCTGTGGCTATCTGGTCGGTCCTCTTGGATGCGGCTTTGTGCAGATACAATTACAACATTAATTTTAAACTGTCCTTAACAAAGTAACTGTCAAAGTTGTCAAATTCATTTGTCGAAACGTTTTTGATGATATATCTTTTTTTCTCATTTACTTGCCTAGTGAATTATTACTTGGAGTTGGACTCCATTTTCGACAGTAAGTAGCGCCATCTGTTAAATAAAACTCTGACTAGTGAATTAATGCCTACAAGAAAATGATATTGGTACCGAAGAAATTGAAGAAGCAATAAACAAATTGAAAAATGGGAAAGCGGCAGGCCATGACAAGAAAACTACCGAAATGCTCAAAAGTTTGGGTCGAGCAGCAATTGAGCTACTGACAATACTAATCAACAAGGTGAGGCACGAGAGGAAAATACCAAAAGACTGGGAAATAGGCATAATAATGCTTATATTCAAAAAAGGCGATGCAATGAAGTGTGAAAACTACAGTAGGATTACCTTGCTCAGTATTGTAAAATTTTAAGAAACAACAGATTATTAACATACATTGAACCTCAACTAGAAGAGACCAGTCAGGATTTAGAAAAGGCAGAACTATTCAAGACAATATATTTACACTAAAACAAATCATAGAAAACTACTAAGTAAAATTTTATGAAACAACAGATTATTAACATACATTGAACCTCAACCAGAAGAGACCAGTCAGGATTTAGAAAAGGCAGAAGTATTCAAGACAATATATTTACACTAAAACAAATCATAGAAAACTACTAAGGCAAACCAGACAAGGGTACATAGCATTCATAGATTTAGAGAAAGCTTTTGACAGCTCTGAGAAAACTGATATGGAATAGTTTGAGAAGAAGAGGAGTAAAACAGAAACTCAGGAAAACGGTGGAAAGTATGTACAAACGAAATGTAAACTATGTAAGGACGAGCAACATGGAGTCACAGAAGTTTGAAATCAACGAAGGTCTGCGACAAGGTGGGGTACTGAGCCCGACACTTTTTACAGGACTTACGGACGATGTTACCAAAGAAATAAAAAAGAAAACATTTCATATAATGGAAGAGACAACACTTCGTTTATGTGCATTTGCAGACGACATAGTAGTTTTTGCCAAAAACGAAAAATTTAAGGGAATAAAGTGCTTAGAAATATGAAAACTACAATAAATAAAGACAAAGCAAAAGTGATGATATTAGGAAAGGTGCAAAAGAATATAAAAATAGAAATTGATGGAGTACAACTGGAACAAGTCACTGCCTATAAATATCTAGAAGCGCAAGTAGATAACCAAGGAAGATGTGAAATAGAAATGTCAACAAGAGTAGAAGCAACAGCTAAACTGTACTATGCCCTCAATAGAAATTTCCTAGGTCAGAAAAATATAAGCAGAGAAACAAAAATGACTGTGTTTAGGACCATTTTTAGACCCACATTAATATTTGGATGTGAGAGCTGGGTACTGACTAACACACTAAAAAGTAAAGTCCAAGCGATGGAAATGAAATACTTGAGGAAGGTAAAAGGTATAACGAGAAGAGACAGAGTAAGGAACGTTCGAATAAGAGAAGAGTTGAAAGTGCAAGCTGTATTGGACGCTGTAGAACAGTATCAGCTAAGATAGGTTGGACATCTGATAAAAATGGAAGAAGAAAGAATGGCAAAACGAATTTGGCAAACCCGAACCCAAACAAAAAGAGGAAGAGGACGACCCCCACTAACATGGGGTAAAACCATCAGCGAAATTCTACGAGGGAGGGGAAAAACGTGGGAAAATGCAAAGCAGACAGCAATGAATAGGAAACAGTGCACAAAATTCGTATACGAACATTAAACAGAATGAAGTACCCTTACACCTACGGGTAGACAGGGTTAAGATTATGTATGTAGTTATGTAACCTGCACATTCAATTGAACGCATAAAAATTCACATGCGCCTTTGGTTACTGAAGAAAAGTCATTCTCGATAGTAACTAGCGCCATCTGTTTAATAAAACTCTGACTAGTAAATTCATATTTCTGAATAAGTTCATCTTTTCTTGCAATTTTGAATTTCAAACGTGACCATTCAAATGAATGCACATGTGCCATTGAGTTACTAATGAAAAGCCATTTTCGTCAATAACTGGTGCCATCTGCTGAATAAGACTCTGACTAATGAATTAATATTTCTAAATAAGTTCCTCTTTCAGTTTTGAATTTCAAATCTGCGCATTCAATCGAATGCATAAAAATTCACGTTAGCCTTTGGTTACTAATGAAAAGTCATTTTCGACAGTAACCAGCGCCATTTATTGAATAAAACTATGATTAGTTAGTCAATATTTCCAATTATTACTTTTTCTTTTTTTGCAATTTTTAATTCATTTATTCTAACCTGCGCATCAATTTTTGAAATGCTCAAAAACTGACTTTCCGGTTAGTAATTTGGAAAGGATTTTTTTTTAATTTGCATTTAAAAAGTTAGAATACCGGAAGGAATTTCAGTGCTACCAACTTCGTTTGATTCGTTTAAAATTGGATTCTGGGAGTGGGCATTGCCAACTACAAGACAAGAACGTGGTGCCATCTATTGAAATATGCGCGAATTAACAGAAGTACAGAGTAACTGTCAAAGTTGTCAAACTCATTTTGTTACGTTTCAAATATGTATTCTACTTCATATTGTCGCTTGCTAACTAAAAGAGTTTTTTTCCACTTTTTGTTTTACGTCAAGAATCGTACAACTTTCGTAGTAATTTTTTTCACTAGCTCCGAAAATAAAGCCTCTAGGTTGGGTGCAAAAAAAGACCCTGTACATAAATAAAAGATGAATTATTACAAGAACTGCTACAATAAAGGGAAGAAGAAAATGATTTTTTAAAAATTCTTTTAAATTTGAGAGTAGGCTCTGTGAGGCAAGAAGTCGAGAATGTGGAGCCATCTGTTGAGTTGAGGTCTACCACGAATTAATCGTAAAAAGCTCAAACAAAGTAACTGTCAAATTCATTTAAAACGTATCCAAATTAAATTTTTCTCATTTTTTTAACTGTCAATTGTAGTTATAATAAATAGCTATGTACAGAGTTTCTAATTTTGTCAAAATCATTTCGAATTTGAATCGAACATGCGAATATAAATTAAAAAAGGCCATGACATAACTTGTACCACCATCTCTTGAATAAAAATGTACCGAGTTTGATATTTCTATGTCTTTTCTTTTTGATTCGTCCATTCAAGCCTGCGCATTCAATTTACAAAATGCATAATAAGATCAATTTTCAATTACTAACGAAAGACAATTTCAATGCATAAAAATTCCCGTTTCGAATATAAACGCAAAGTCAAATTTCGACGGAAACGATTATGATTATTTTGCTCTGTTTCTGCTGGGTTTCTGATTTCTCGACTCTCTCTCGAATTTCTCGATATCTCGGGTCTCGAATTCTCGTCTGTACATGAGAGTCGCATGCGCTTTGTTGCTTTTCATGAAACCACCATTGGCTAAAGTAAAAGTCTTCAATCTGTTTGGTGTAAATTGCCCCATATTTGAAAAATTCCCCGGCAGTTCTTGCGCGAGGGAGAAGAACAAGAGCAACGTCTCCAAATCAATAAAATTGAAACCAAAATATTAAATATAATGTTGATTCCTCATTAGAACTAATTGATTTACTAAACAAATGCTTTATGGTAGCAGATTTTTGTTATTTGTTGTTAAATTCTTAGGAACTTATCAATAATTTTCTCGTTAGTCACGCCTCAAGATTGTTTTTCCCAACGCAGAATTTTCAAATATCTTCGGTGTCGAATCACCCGAGCCGATAAATTATCACCTGTTAGATAAACAGCTCAATCTTAATTTCTTGTTGTTAATAGCGCGCATACCTGTTCTATTAATAACGGTCGCTCGATTTGTAAAACGTTAAACAATTATTATTAACGATTGGCGGCCTGTGGGAAGGAACAATTCCAGAACAATAGTCAACGCTCGTCTATCAGAGACTTTCACGCAGCCATAGAAAAGTGAGGTGGTTAAATAAGTAAGTGTGGTAGCTTTGATTTTTTCTTTTTGTATGTATTTCGTTACATAATTGGCGGATTTCGTATTTGACCGAGTGTGACATTATTGTGATTAGAAAACTTTCGTGAAAGTACGAGACAAAAACTGTGGTAATTGACTGTGGCTACTTTTAATAATAACCATTTTTTTTTAATTCCATATTATGAGATGAGTATTCCTGCAAAATCTTTGCGTAAGTTATCCAGGACCAAAAGGATCTGTCGATAGAAATAATGAAACTGAAATTTTCGGTGTATTCGAGTCCTAATAATATTTGATTGAGATTATGAGTATCTCTTGAACGAAACAGCTTTCCTTCTAATAATATATTAGGATAAACCAAAATGTACAATTAAAGAAGTTGATTAATGACAAGATTCTGTTATAACAACTTTTTTTTCTTGATGTGTAGAAGCACTTTAAATTTATAATTCAGTCAACACTCCCACTATTTAAGAGCTTCTGCACATAGAATGAACCATACCGATTTTATTTCTTAAAATAATAAATTTATCTAAATCTATCTTTCTAATTTATAAAATTATCTTCAACATGACTATCATTTGTTTCAGCTTCTTCATTCACTTCAGATTCTTCATTAACTTCATCCTTAAGAATGTTTACTGGAGTCAGCTCTTCATGTCGAGAATCTTCTAATCTTCTACAGTTACAACTATTACTTTTGTTAAATTTTGAGACAACAACATCTCTTGAAATCGTAACACTTCTTGTATGGGGATTGTATAATCGATAGTTTTTAGAATCACCCTGATAACCAATCAGTATCATCTTCTGAGATTTAGCATCAAACTTTTGTCTTTTAATTTTAGGAATATGAGCAAAAACAGTCTAACCAAAAATCTGAATATGACTTATGTCTGTTTTTCGACCCATTCGTATCTCGTAAGGTGTTGCTTCTTTTACTTGCGAAGACAGAGTTCGATTCAAGATATAGACTGCTGTTGCTTCTGCCCAAAGTAGCAATGGCAAACCACTAGCTTGAAGCATCGTGCGAGAACATTCAGGTGTGTGCTCAGGTGTGTAAGGTGCAGTTGATATCAAATCTAATTACTTTTATAGAGCGATTAAACAAAGAATCGTGAATCAAAGAAGCGTGAATCAAAGAATCGTGAACCACCTATTGATATTTTCTGCATTGGTCCCACAACATCACTGTGTATGAATTCACCAACTTCAGCCTCTCGTTTTATATTGTTTTTAGGAAATGGCAAGCAATGTTGCTTCCCCATTTGACATGCCTCACAGAAAAAATCTCTGTCATTAGAAATCTTAAAGTTATTAACAATATTTTTCTGACTCATTTAATTTAATTCATTGTTTAATGTCCAAGCAACATGTACATTGACTTCAGTGGAATTAACTTTAAAAAGCGTTCGAAAAAAATTGTTTTCTTGTCGAATACCTTCTGCAATTAACTTCATATCAGCATAAATGTCAACTGCATCTTTCTTGAAACAAATTTTGTAATTTCTATTTATACAAGTTCCCACTGAGTAAATTTTTATTTAAATTTGTCACAAAAAGCACGTTTTCTATTCTACCATATTCATAGTTACCTTCGATAAATTTTTGTATATGAACTGTACTTTGATCTTCAAAATTACATTCCGAAGTATCCCCAAGTATCACTTTTTCACCTCTGGTGACTGGTGTTATGGAACTTTCTCTTCTATGTCACGACGTTTCTTCCGGCAATATGACCAGGTTAGTTGCAATAAAAACAAATAGTTTTCTTCTGTTGTTGAGGATTCTGCTTCCAATTCTTCTTCTGAGAAGATTGATTGCGAGACTTAAAACTCATTGTAGAAAATGCTCCATTTATACATATCATCAGCTGTAGACGTACGCAACTCTTCCTTAATCAGACGAGATGTTAAATTTTCGGTGGTTTGTTTGTCAGCGTCCATGTTATCCCAAGCAGTAATAAATGCATCATATTTCGACGGCAAACTTCCCAAAATTTTTGCCATAATTGTCACTTGAGAAACTGTCTCTCCGACGTCTTTCAAACGACTTGCCAAATTTTCCATTTTAGCCATAGGTGCATTCAACGGACACAATCGATTCATGATTGCATACGGTTTAGCGTTCAACGTATCTGAATCGATTGAACATCCTGTAATTGTTCTTTCTCAAAATGGTATTGTTTAAGCACGACTTCACAGATGACATATAAGAAGTTTGAAAGCTTTCAGATTTAACAAACTAAAAACTTCTACGAAATCATTTTAAAATGCTTTTTATAAAATGAAAAATGAGAAAGAACAATTACAGGAATCTGTTTTTGTCTACTATTTTCTGCTTTCAACTGTACAATTAAAGAAGTTGATTAATGACAAGATATCTTTTTTTCTTGATGTGTAGAAGCACTCTAAATTTATAACTCGTCAACAGTAACGATTCACCAGTTAATTGCAGAGATAAGGTTAATTGCTATTGAATAGTCGTCCAATTAAGCAACCGAACTGAGCTGTTTTGATCATTCTATAATGTACTAGGACTTCACTATTAAAAATCATAATTTAAAACTGCTTCATCTAATATTATGTTTACGAATCTATTTAGGAAAATTTAAACGAATCGAAGATGTTCACTATAATTAGGTATAATAAGTAATGGGTTAATTTGTTAACCTTTCAACTGGTTAATCGAGCCTTTCCATTTTGAATAATAGGAGACTGTCAGTAAAAAGTAGTTAATGATGTTACAAGGAATCGAATATAATTTTCTTGTGTTGATCCCTAAATTTTGCAGCTTTTGTGGTTTGAGTCCAAACGACAAGAGTATGAAAGTATGAAACACCAAGAACGGATCTATGCTGTAATTCTTGGGAGAGACTTATTTAAAAAGATAAATTAAATAGAGAAAGGTTTATTGAAGAGACAATACAATTAACTTGATTTTTTCGTCTTTCTCGCGATTTACAAAAAAAGATTATAATATCTTGAATAGACCGACAAAAAAATATTGATAAAATGTTAAAAAAATTCTATAGGTACAACAATTTATAATTAATTAAAAATATACCCGAAATACACGTTACGCCCATGCATAAGGCTAGAAGAAAAAGTTTACATTTTTTTTCCTAAAACGTAAAATAAAAAAGTTTTCCTCTTTTGCAGAAAATCCGTTTCCTTTTCTTTCAGTAAAATATACATTTTATTGATTAACTGGTGTTTTATTTATTTATTTCTTATAATTATCTACTTCAGCTGACGAAAAAGCATTTACTTACTGATCAGTTTGTATTGTTATTGTAATTTTTTAGTAGTTTACTTGGTTTTAGAGCTGGACAAAATACAATAAAAATCAGACAACCTTGTACCGATAGTATACCTTATTTAGATGTAATTTTATTGTTTTTACTGCCTTAACTGTTTTAAAACTGCTCGTAAAGATATTAAACGTAAACCGTTTTCGTTTTAGTAGCTGCTCAGGGTTTGCCGCTAAATCAATAATTTTGCAATTACATTGTATTGTAATGCTTAGAAAAGCTGTAATATTTACCCGGCTATTTAAATTACAGCCTTTAAAAAATAACACACCGAACGCACCGAATTTACACAAATAATTTTGTCATAATAATAGACTTCGTTTCTCATTAAATGAAATTTACCTCCGCCCACAATAATTTTATATCCGTAGATACGTATTTCGGCAGCTAAGCTGCCATCTTCAATACAATTTAAAAAAACACTGCAGGAAATCTAACAGCTACCTAGCTACCTACCTACCTACCTACCTGATCATACTATCTATACTACTAATACTATCTAAAATTAACAAAATTAACACTAAAAAATGAGGCTGTGGTTTAAGAAATAATTGAAAATTATCTCCGCCCGCAATAATATTAACAGTCAAAACTACCAAAAAAGCAAATCAAATAAAACGGAAATGAGTATTGGTCTAATATCCGAAAAAGGTTCTTATTCTCCCGAATAAAGAACTTTTGTAAGCATTTAATTCCCTGTTATTTGATACCGCTTGAATTTATCCCTGAAAAGAAATTACATACCTATATACATGTATACATATGTATACACCTATATATAATGCACAAATCGCCAAAAAGCAACCTACAGATTAGAGCAGATCACACCCACACACCACAAGTTAAGAGCACTTTACGATTTGCACTGGATATGTGATAAGGAGAGGATTCTCCGAGATAAATATCATAAAGTGCTCTTAACTTGTGGTGTGTGGGTGTGATCTGCTCTAATCTGTAGGTTGCTTTTTGGCGATTTGTGCATTATATACAGTGTGGTGATAAAGTAACGCACCAAGCGATAAAACATCCTTAGCGTTGACTTT
This sequence comes from Dorcus parallelipipedus, assembly GCA_958336345.1. Lineage (NCBI taxonomy): Eukaryota > Metazoa > Arthropoda > Insecta > Coleoptera > Lucanidae > Dorcus > Dorcus parallelipipedus. The sequence continues at coordinate 42,514,089 of OY284478.1, forward strand.
TTCGAAAACTGCTCGGACAGGTCGATTTTGTTTTTAAAGAAGACATCTTTTGCAATCAATTTTAATTTTATGTCAGTTACCACTTTTGCGTCGTGACGTCATCGACATTTTCTTTAAATGACAACCTATTTTTTTGAAAATTTGAAAGCACTCATTTTTCCTTCAAAAGGAGGTGTGGAGATGGAATATCCAACGTAATATTCAGTACCTACTTTGATGTCAGGATCATTTATACCTACTTGTACTTATAATTCATTCACGATCTTTTTAAACTCAGAGTAGGCCATGTTAGGGCGACATTTTTGTTGGTACCTCCAAGTGATGTTCCATGTTAATTTGATGATTATATTTTTGAAAACTGACGCCAAAAAAACATTCATGATTTTTAGCATTTTGACTTGGTGTTAAAAAGTCACAAGTAATTATTTGTTTTAATGCTATTATTTTACTTTCTTCATGCCATCGTAGAGTATATTAAGTATATTAAGAAGCAATATAGTCGATCGGACTGACATGACGTTAAAGTGTCAGAAGTTTACATTTGTCACATTTTGAGTTTGAGTAACGTAACTTAACGGAAAAAAAGCATTGCCCTCTAGAGTCTAAAAAGATCGTGAATGGATTATCTGCGATGTTTTTTTGAGATTTTCAAATCTATTTGAATTATTTATTTTAAAACGATCACTTGTCTAAGGTGGCCGTGGAAAACCGGCAAACAATGAACCGGTTAACATTAATAATTACTTCTCAAAGTATTAGACTATAGGAAACTTTTAGTTGTGAACTTGTTAAGACATGAATTTTTGATTTACTGAATTAGTTCTTTATTAAATGTTTGCATAGCCAAGTTGGGTCCGCTGCCAACGGGTTTGACGCTTGGTCGGGAAACTATAGATGTGTGTTCGAATCCCCTCCAGATTCATATGGATCCTATGTGAGAGATGGAACACTTATGTGCCGGATTGTGTTCAGGATTCATACCAGCCTCTTCAAACTAAATAGGTTTTCTGCGTGTTCCTAGTTTGCAAGACGAATGCCGAAGGAAATCGGACAATATTAGAATCGCTAACTTATGTATCCCTGTTAAGCTCATAGAGAGCTTGGGGCATGTATGATATAAGTACAAAAAATGTATAATTGTACAATGTATTTTTTTAAAAATGCCATAAAGGTTGACCATGAAAATTAAAACTCATGTCGTAGCTTGGCATCTAACACATCCCAAATCTGAAAATTTAAAGTAAATGAATGGAGCTTAGACATGAATTTTCTTTTCCACGGCCACCCCTTATGGCATTTTTAAAGAAACACATAGTATAAAGGAGTCACATTCTTGAAATTACTAATGCTTGTACATTATTGTCGTTTGAAAATTAATTATTAAAGTCAGCAGCTTCGTTTGTTGGCCGTTGGCCACCCTATACAATAACTTGTTTTAAAAGAAATAATTCAAATAAATCTTAAAATCTCAGGAAATATCGCAGATAGGTATAAGACATACTTAACAAAAATGAAAGTACTTTATTAAACGAAGAATTTAGTATAGAAAAATATATTTAAGAAAATTGAGTTTTGTCATTTTGAAATTTCTGATATTTTATTTCCATATTACCATGACCACCCTGTAGCGATAAAAGTATATTTAATAATGGCTTATAATAAGCTTATGTATGAACTACGTCTGCAGCAAAAATCTTTTTCTTAGAGTTAAAAATAAATGAAATAATGACAGCAAATTGCAGTTTTTAGACAAAATGCTAAATATCTCAAGAACGATTAGGTTTAGGTATAGGCAATGGTATACAGAAAATGTGTAGAATTTTATGGGAAATCCAAATAGTGTGTCCCATTCGGCACCAATGTTTTGATTCATTGTATACAGATAAAAAATTTTATATTGTAGACTTGTAAAATTAAAAAGAAATTGTGTTGAAATCTCTTTTGTGTCTTCAGTAGTTATTGAGATATTGCCCAAGAACACACTGTTGGGACATCATGTATAAATATATTTTATAATCTATGCAAATAAAATACAAAAATGGATATATTTTTATGTACGTAGGTACTGTTTCATTTATTTATTTTTTAGCTAAACAAATTACTAAGGATTATACTTATAATTATTAATTTTTATTTGAAAATCATTTAAACACAGTATTTCATAGATTTACTAAAAATAAATTAAAAAAGAACGTTCTTTTATGTAGGTTCGTAACAAGTGTCGGTGCTCTTCCTTGACTTTTTGCAGTTGCAATGTTGCAAATTTATGTATGTGGTGCATTGTCGACATTTGTTACTGTCAGTCATAGAATCGAATTAGGTTAGGTGAGTGTTATACGCAAATTCGATAGTAAAAGGATATTTGCATTACAAAAATTTTCAATCAATCCAATCCAGAGAGAGTTAACAAAAATGTCTATAAATGAAATCTAATTGTATGGCTCTAAATTGAGTCCTATATCAAGTGTCCATGATACTCTCTGGTTCAGAACTAGGTATGGGCTTACTATCATTTACGTTATACAGCGTTATCCACATAAACCATCCGTTAAAAGTTTTCAAGGTTGCAGTTCATGTAGATATTTGAAATTTAAGGAGCAAGGGTTTTCCGTGGAGGTCTCTTTAAATAAAATAAAATTGCCTTTGTATCACTTCCGATTGTACCGGAAGTAGCTATCAACTCGCTTATTTTAAATGAAATGCTATATTTTTTATCACGTGTTTGAATTCTACATATAAATATATGTTAAATTGCAATACATTTCCCTATCTCCAAAATGCATCATTTTTGAGATATTTTGAATTTTCTTAAAAATTTGGATTCTGCAATCTGATTTTCAAAAAATTATAACACAGCTATGGTTGAAGCAATTTTATTTGTAATAGCTGATATTGTAGCTGAAGCTTTAAGGTTCCTAAAAATTCCATAAGCATAATCTATTAAGCTACAGGGTGTCTAAAACACACCGCTCCACTCGAAGATATTCAAACACAGAAAAATCCTTTTTTTCAAATGGAACGATCAACATTTTAATACACCATCGTATGTGGAATTAAATGCTGCGTCGAACTGTATTAGCATTCCCTATACCTAACTTTAACAGTTTTTCAGTTATAAGACATTTTTGATTTAATACATAAAAATTTACTACTTATTAGGTTAAATATTTCTAATTTTGTTGATATAGCCATGAAAACAACAAACAATTGCATTTAACGTTTCCTGTTACTACAAATTTTAAACAAAACCAAAAAAAGTTGAGAATCAAAATCAAAATTATTCAAACGCTGATATTTTAAATCTATTTTTTAAATTCATGAAGAATGATCTAAAATTGTTCAGAGCAGAGAATGTGTGTTCAATAAAATGTACCCCTATTGTCTCTTATGAATAAAACACAGTTTGGAAAGTTTGAACCTAATTTTCTACAATTTGGAAAGATAAAATGTACGAAGATCAGTAACAAATAACGAAGATAAAATTAGACAATGGTTTTAAAACACTTTCACGCTAACCCAGAGAATTGCAAACTAGCAGCTATTTTATTCTTCAATTTAAAGTAATAAAATTTATCCTTTTTCGTTTTATAAGATCACAAGCATCCCAAGAAAAGGATGATCAAAGAACAATTAAAATTTGTGAATTTCCATTTGCGAAAATCTATTTTTTTTGGTTTACTACAAAATTTGTAGTAACAGTAATCATTGTTATAATTTCCATGCTATCTTAACAAAATTAAAAATATTTGACCTATTAAAATTGTAATTTTCTATGAATTAAATCGAAAATGTTTCATAACTCAAAAACTGTTAATGTTAGGTGTAGGGAATGCTAGTACATTTCGACGCAGCATTTGATTCCACATACGATGGTGTATTAAAATATTGGCCGTTCCATTTGAAAAAAAGTATTTTTCTGTGTTTGAATATCTTCGAGAGGAGCGGTGTGTTTTAGACACCCTGTAGCTTAATAGATTATGCTTATGGAATTTCTAAGAACCTTAAAACTTCAACTACAATATCAGCTATTACAAATAAAATTGCTTCAATCATAGCTGTGTTATAATTTTTTGAAAATCAGATTGCAGAATCCAAATTTTTAAGAAATTTCAATAGGGAAATGTATTGCAACTTAACATGTAGAATTCAAAAACGTGATAAGAAATATAGCATTCCATTTAAAATAAGCGAGTTGATACGACTTCCGGTACAACCGGAAGTGATACAAAGACAGTTTTATTTTAAGAGAGTTTTATTTAAAGAGATCTCTACGGAGAACCCTTGCTCCTTAAATTTCAAATATCTACGTGAACTGCAACCTTGAAAACTTTTAACGAACGGTTTATGTGGATAACCCTGTATACTGCTGTATCGAAAACTAAAGGACCGTCTCCCATTAAAAAAAGCGATAACTTTTAGGCGAGAACCTTGCATAATGTAATTTTTTTTAGAAACTGGACTTAATACATTCTCGTTGGGGGGTCCAGAAATAAACCTGCGAACTGATTTCGAAAGGAAAATTTTCCTTCTATAAAAAAAACTGATGTAAAAATAAATCGTAAATAATACTGCCATTAAACTACATTATAGTGTCATTAAACAATGCAGATCAGGAAGGTCGCACTATTAAAACTAACAGAAAAGGACGGCACTTTTTTGCACGCTTTTGTGCTCGGGCCTGATTACAATTAACTTCATTGTCTGTCGTAATCCGGAGAATCCGACTATTTACATCAGAACGGAGTAAAAAACTTAATATCCGCCGCGATGATAAATTATCATTGCTCCGATAATGACAGGGATATTGTCGTTTGCAAGACTGATAAGACTTTATTGTGTTTTGATTTGATTTGCATATCGATTTCTTCGTTGAAAGATTTATACCTATATGTTCATCAAAAGACATAGATCATAGAATAATCAGAAGCGCAACTCCACGAAATTTAGTAAATTGTAAGTTGAGTATAAGGTTATTTTTCACCGTCTCTTGTTTGCCCTTTTTTTTAATACACGTGACAAATTTTCAATTCCGTGCCATTAAAATGTTGGCTCTCTAGTTATAATATAATAGAAAGCAAGACACAGCAAGAGTTGTCGACAGCAGACTTATTAATCCTCCACCCATAGTGCCGTTACACTTGTTTAATTAGCACGAAGAGTTTTGTTAAAAGTCAACTTGTGCATCGACGGCATCTGGTTAGATATCTAGATATCTTTCACGTGTGTTTTCTTCGAGAAACTTGACTTTTCTAAACGCAGTAATCCTCAGACCAGATAAGACAATATAAAGAGAAAACCCACATCTCTTTTAAAGGTAAAAAAATTAATCCAACTCGGGCAACAATCTTGTAAAATGTTTCTAAATAGAACAAACTATTATTAATGCAGTGTTATTCAAAGTTCCAAATATGTATGTACATCTTTGACAAAACGGACAAAACGCCAGTGTTCTAGATATAAAAATTACAAATTGACTAGTTGCACGTGTTGTGTGGCAACTCATTATTAAAAATGTAACAAGGAACATTTCAAACACAAGCAAAGTCGGCAAGAATATTATTTAAACAAAATATTTTATACAGGGTGACTGACAATTGTTCCGCAAAAAAAACCGAGTGAGAAATTGAACGTTATAGGTTACGGGAAAATGTTTAAAAAAATTCTACGGAATAGTTTCTAATTAATTAAAAATTTACCCTCTAAAAGCATTGCGTACGAAATACAACGCCACGTTTTATAAATGCAGCAGTAAATTGGATATGATTATTATTTTATTGACTACACACAATACAACCTTGACACACGTCTCAATTTCGTTTTATTATTTATCTAACAGCTGGGAATGAAAGCCTGAGTTATGTTTCTTTTAATACGCGAGATAATCATATCAGTAATTTCTAAAATAACTGGAATTGCACATGAAATAAGGGCTAAAGAGTAACGAAGTCACAAACAATTGTGTAAAGCGAAGAAATAAAACCTTGTTAAAGTAGTTGTTCAAAATGGAGGCCATTATTATCGACACACGTGATAGCCCGTCTTAACATGATTTAAATCTGGTGATCGCGGGGGCCAATGCACAGGCCTATAACATCCGATCCATTTATTAGTGCAATTAGTGCACAATCGGGCAGCTGATTGTAAAAGCTTTCGCACCGATGTGGCACGAAGACATAAAACAATAAAACTTTATTAGGTACAGCTGTAGAATACACCAGTGCTACGCGTACAATTTTTGATCACTTCCCAAAAAAAAATCGCGTACATGAATGAATGTCACATACCTACAAGAAAATGCTTCAAAAATTCTGTGGAACAGTTTGTAATTACATGATTAATTATCAAGTTACCTAGAAGGTAGGTATGTTAAAGTCTAAAATGCCAAATTCACACTTGTACGCGTGTCAAAATTTTTTTATAATATTCACTCAGAGCATAAAGTTTGTAAAACTTGACCCTGAAATAATAGACTGTTAAACAGCTGATGAAAAAGTAATGCGCTACTCGTATGAATTACTCTATGAACTATGAATTATTATTATGGACTTCTCGGGTTTGAATTCCATCACGTTTCCTTTTTTTCTTACTTATTACAATTTTTAATCGAAAATCGCGAATACTATGTATATGAAGGCACTCCGCGTATGCATGTGTACGACTTTCTTCTATATGTCTGTCTTTGTGAAAAAATTCTGTCAGTAAACAGGAAAGTGGGAGCAGAAGACGACACAATAAAAGTAGCATACGGACCGAACGAAAACGCAAAACAGTCAGAGAAGGACAAATTTTTCCAAGACTTACAGATGGAAATAGATAAAAACCGAAACAAAGTAATAATAACGGGAGACCCAAACGGCAGAGTAGGCAACAACAATAAAGGAGTAGAGGGATGTATGGGGAAACAGGGAGAAGAAGGTAAAAACAGAAGTGAAGGGAGAATAATAGATTTCTGCCTAGAAAACGAGCTGATCATTGCTTACACATGCTTTAAACACAAAGATATAGGGCAAATACACGAGGGAAGTCAGAAGCCGCAAAGAAAGATCGATAATAGACTATCTTTTGCTAAGCAGGGAACTGAGAAATAGAATTAAAGACATCAAAGTCAACAGAAGTTTAGAGATAGGAAGCGACCATTACAAGCTTGTCATGAGATGGCAAAACAAAAGGGAGCAAGAGCGAGAAGATCAGGTGCTTTAGACTGAAGGAACCGTTGCAAGTTGGTCAGGCTAGAATACCAAGAACATGTGGAGAGGAACTTACAAGAACTAGACCCACAAGCTCCGGTTGAACAGATATGGACAAACTTTAGAGACTCTATCTTAAAAGCGGCAGAGAAATCGTGTGGATCAACGAGAATCTCGAACAGGAAGGTTCAAAGGTCACACTGGTGGAATAACGAGATCAAGAATGCAGTTTAAAGTAAAGAAATAAAGTTGGAAAAAGTATATAGCCACACAAGCACAAGAAGATCATGAGAAATACAAAAGGGAAAGGAAGCAAGTTAAGATACTGGTAAAAATAAAGAAAGAAAAATGCTGAAAGGAATTCGGAGAAAAAACGAAAACAGCCTTTAAATAAAACCAAACGCTGTTCTACAGTGTAATAAGAAAAAAGAGGCCAAGGGATAATAAGACAACCCTGAAAAACATAAACAACGAGAATGGGGATATTATAGTGGAAGAAGATGAAATTATGGAAAGGTGGAGAAAATCTACTGGAGGGGAAGGAGACAACGCAAACAGACCAAACATATGAGGTCAGAGTAGGCAGATGAAATACAGAAAGCCAAGGCCAACGGCTGCTATGGTAAAGGCAGGAGAGAATCAGCTGTTGAAAGCTATGCATTTAATCATGAACAAGGTCCTCAACTCAAGTACAGCACCAACAGACTGGCAAACAGGCATTATCGTACCGTTACTAAGGAATGCAAAAATTACAGAGGGATTACACTACTCAGCTTATTAGAAAAAGTGTACGCCAGAAGAATAGATAAAAGACTACGACACACTTTAGAAGAAACACTGGAAGACACACAGTTTGGATTCAGACCGAAACGGGGCATAAGTAATCGAGAAAGTAATGGAAAAGAGGAGTCGACAAAAGAACAATTAGTGGCATTAGGTGTTTGTACAAAACAATGAGGAGCGCAGTTAGGATGCACCATGAGGAATCCAAACACTTTGTGACGACACAAGGTGTGAGACAGGGAAGCATCCTAAGCCCCATGCTGTTCACAGCAGTTCTTGACGAAGCAGTTAAGGAAGCGAAGAAGGAGGTGAAAGAGTACAACATAGGATATTGGAATATGAAAATGGTACGAATAGAGGAAATTGCTTACCCAGACGGCATGGTCCTAGTGGCAAATGATGAAAGAACCCTCAATGAAAATGTGAACAGATACAGTGCAAGAAAAGATAAAGACCATGGTTATAAGTAGAGAGAAAAAAACCACAAGATATACCTGATAGGCAAAAACTGGAGCATGTGGAAAGTTTCAAATACTTGGGGACTACTCTGACGAAAGACGGGAGATTCGATGAGGAGATAAAAGGAAGGAAGCAACAGGAAGATTATTCAACAGCATCAAGAGTAACTTCATAAACAAAAAAGAGATGCCCAAACAAACCAAAACAGAGATCTTTAAAAGAATAGCGGCCCCAATATTAATCTACGGGTCGGAAGTATGGTCAACGACAAGGAAACAGAAAGAGAAAACGCAAAGTTCAGAAATGAAATTCCTCAGAAGAATAGATTGGATAAAGTGAGAAACAGTGAAATAAGACGAAATCTTAAAGTAGAACCCATGCAATCCAGAATAGAAGAAGGGCAATTGAAATGGCTGGGGCACGTTATGAGGACGGGGAAAGACAAGATGGTGAGGAAAGTGTCCGAAGCCAAACCATTGAAAAGAAAACAGACCTAGAAAATGCTGGATAGAGGAAGTACGAGAAGCGGCGGAAAAAAGAAACATAAAGTGGAAAGGAATTAGAGGACAGGTGCAAGATAGAACGGCATGGAGAGAAGCATGGAAAAGAATCCCGTCACACAGGTAGAAACTCAACTCTTGTTCCATCCGACACCCGTGAGGGTATAAGGGTCAGGATTAAGTAAGTAAACAGGTCTCTTGTTTTATTTCACGATAGGTATGTCCTTGATATAAAAAACGTAGGAATATAATATAACTCCGTCTTTATCTTACTCACTGTCTCAATAGCTCAATAACTGTTTGTTGTAATGTCGGGATCAATGACTCAGAGCTCATCTTTTAAATTTACGTGTTATCTGTCCGTCTTCTAATTGTACTGAATATTTGTTGAATGGTTCATCTCTCATCTAAATCCTTTTTTTTTATGTATAGTCTAGATTCCTTAGAATATTGTTACATTCTGTGATGCAAGTTTTATTTTTAGACTGAGCCAGTCGAAGATTCTGGTGTTTTCCAGACTCACCTTAGGTGGTGATAGAATTTGCTGGAACTTTCATTACTTATTCGACGCTATTCTGCAATGAGTGAATTATGTAGTGGCGCGTCTTTTTAAATCAGTTTTATTTCGTAAGCGATACGTGCGAGTCTAGCGAATTAGTAGAACGGTTAATATATAGAAGTGTAATCTGTTAGACAAGTGTCCCAGCTCGATATTATTTGTGTTTTCATCGTGTTAAGCGATCGTAGACATTAAAGTGTTTTTAAAATAAACAACGATTATAATTTGTGAGCCCAGATGTAGTAACAATATAAACAAGATTCAAGCCGAGTTTCACAAAAGATTTAAATTAAAATGTGTCATACATTATGACGTACCATAGCATATTGCATGCCACATTCTAAATTATGCTTAAAGTTAATCCTGGCTTAAATCTTTTGTGCAACTCAGCCTTAGTTATAAAATATGTGGTTCCTTGTCTGTCTGCGTTTTATTTATTGCATTTTTTGACCTTGCATACTTATCATCTAACTGTCTAGTCTAGATATTACATAATGCTGCGCTTTATTTATTAATCTAATTAAATAGTTTGCTGCGAGATTTACTTGATTGAAACAAGGATAACATTCAGATATGATATTTAAATCAAGTGTATAATGCTATTTGTCTGCTAAATGTTTATGTACCGACTAAATTATTATGAAAATTTTGTTGTAAGTCGGTTGTGATTGATCCTAATGCAATGTTAGGTCAAAAAGTGATCGCAGGATGTTGCGATTGAAATATTTCATTAAATTATTATATACATATTATGAAACACAAATCATAAGGAAAATACACTAAAATCACTAAAATGCACGGATTGCTGGGCTCAAAATAAGACAATCTAATCCAACTTATCTTTATCTGTATCCAAAATTGCCTCGTTAAGCCAGTATTCTGCTTCAAAGTTCTTGGAAAAAAAAAGAGTTTATTTTTCTTATGACAAAAGAGCGCTTTAACCAATTTGGATGATGTTTGGTTTCAGATGGTTTCAGTAATTTACAGTGGACAGCCAGTGACAAATACGAGGTTGGATTAAATCATCTTATTTTGTACTGAGGTATCTTTTGTTAAACCATGTCCACCTATTTTAACGACCCTGTATATTTATTTAAATACGAGTTGCAAAGCATATTTGAAAAACTGATAAAATTACTTTTGAATATTAACTTTTAATTTTATTCACTTTAAACCCACTTAAATAAACAGTGCCTTTCATAAAGTTGGTAACATATGGGAAAAATTTTTAGTAGTTAGTTCGTGCAGCAATCAAAATAAAAGATAACCATCCATCCCGTCATTTAAAATATAGCTGAAAACTTGAAAAATAGAAAGTCTCGAAAATGAAAAATTGCGATAATTCAAAAGCTATTAATCTTTTTCTTTTAGAATCGATACACTCGGATAAAATTAAGTGTAATCAACAACCTACAGTATCTACATAAAATAATTTGCTAGAATTATGACCAAAAATCCATTTTCTTAGAATTTTATTTTATGTGATCTTCAAATTAAAATGCTGTTTTAAATTTTTCAAAAACAAATATCATCTCGTTCCACAATCTGTATACAGGGTGATTGAAATTCGAGGGCCAGCATGGGGATCTCGCTTATTATAAGAGGTAGAGAATCGGTTAAATGGAGGCAAAGTTGCCAAATTTCACGCTGATTAATAATCTGTTATGAAATTTGAAATATCTCGAACGGTTTCTTCACAATCGGAGAAAAACGAAAAATTGCTATTTTCGAAAATCGGACATAACTTCTTTATTTATGATTTTCTCCAAAATCTGTGAAGACATTCCTGAAGCAACTTTTTACGCTTGATTGAATCCCGAACGTACTTTATTTCTGAGGCGATACGTTTTGTTTTTCCAGAGCGAACTTAATTTTTTCTTATGGGTGCGATTTTTGTTGTTTAGACAGGTAGATAGAACATTCTTTTCTGAATTCATTGGTATGCCACACTTGCTATTTTCTTTTAATTTTCATTGAGAAATTTTGAAAAAATTAAATTAAGTGCACACATTAAGTTAGCTTAGTTTCATACATTAAGTTAGCTTAGATTCAACTGTATGCTGCCTAGCCAACCTTCGTTTAATTGATCTGTCATTAAATACAGAAAGGCGTATCCAAATGAAAAAAAACGTGATATGTTGCGTATGTTTTATTGTCACAGCGAAATTCTATTACAAGTGCTCAGGGTATTTAGAAACTTATCCGGAAAGAATCCAACCAAGTATTAAATATTTTTCCAAGTTGGACAACAATTTGATTCAAAATGAAACAACATATAATCTGTTTCTTTTTTTATTTACCGTCAAATAGGTTGTGATTTTATTTTATTAGGTTGGCTATTATAGTAAAATTAGACAAATTAATTTCATGTCATTTATAACATATGCCAAAATGTGACACTTCAAATCAGATAGATCTACTAAATAGATTCGAAACAGACTTGAAAAGTAATACAGCCAAAATTAAAAGTGAAGGGAAACGTTTTACAATTTATATATGTGAATTTGGAACTGAATACACCTCGTGATGAAAAGAAAATAAATATCACAAGATTTACTAATTCGGGATAACCTTAAAATTTAAATCAAAATGACTTTCATTGTCAAAATTTAGTTACTTGCATTAAGTACCACTTTTTCCCTAAACTTTCACGACATACTTCGATGGTAAATAAATAAAAAACAGATAATATACAGCTACGTATTGCGGAAAATGGAAATGTCTTCGAACAAATGCTCTGATTTTCTTTCTGTATTCTGTTTCTGTACATTCTCTTCGAGTTTCAAATGTACCATTTTGAATGAAATTGTTATCCAACTTGGAAAAATATCTAATATGTACTTGGTTTCTAAATACCACTGAGCACTTACAGTGGAATTTTTGTGGCAAATAAAAAATGCGCAACATATCACATTTTTCTTCAATTGAATATGTGATTCTGTATTAGACCAATTAAGCAAAAGTATATGTATCCTTGGATACGCAGCATACAATTGAACCTAAGCTAAGTTAATGTGTGTACATGAATCTAATTTCAGTTTTTTCAAAATTTCTCAATAAAAATTAAAATAAAATAGGAAGTGTGGCATACCAATGAATTCAGAAGGAAGGTGCTAAACGACAAAAATCGCGCCCATAAGAAAAATTGAAGTTGGCTCTGGAAAAACAAAAACGAATCGCTCTAGAAATAAAGTATGTTCGCCATTCAATCAAGCGTAAAAAGTGGCTTCAGGAATGTTTTCACAGATTTTGAAAAAATTATAAATAAAGAAGTTATGTCCGATTTTCGAAAGTCGCAATTTTTCGTTTTTCTTCGATTGTGAAGAAACCGTTCGAGATATTTCAAATTTCTTAACAGATTATTAATCAGCATAAAATTTGGCAACCTTGCCTCCATTTAACCGATTCTCTATCTTTTATAATAAGCGAGATCCCCATGCTGGCCCTCGAATTTCAATCACCCTGTATACTAAGAAATTTCGCTTTAAAAAAACACGTTTTTGTTACATTGCGTTTTTAATAAATAAAAATAAATTGTTTCCGATTAGTTTTTGCTTGATAAAGATGTCCTTCTGCAAATCCATCAATGTTATTACCAGACTTCGGCGTTTGTTAGGACATTTCAGAGCCGGACTTGTTTTATCTCATGCGCACAAGTTTACAAAACACAATAAGAAGGCAAAATATTTTAAAATATTTCCCGACTTCAATTGTTATACTTCGTGACGTGTATTAATAATTTATTATTACATTATATTAAAGATAACGAGTAATAATTTTTTTAATTAAATTAATTTACCTACACTTATTTAATTTAGACAGAACGCTGGTTACAACATATACATATTGTGTAGTAATCTGATAAATAGTCTTGCATAAACAATTAACTACAATTCTTATTCATAGATCTCTGTCATGATGTCATCTTGATCGATTTACGAGTTATTAACAGGTCGGCGGGCGCTTGATCCTAATCTTATGTTTTAAAAACTTAAATATGCGCATGAGATAATACAAGTCCAGCTCTGAAATGTCCTAAGAAATGCCGAAGTCTAGTTATTACTAAACCAAGGTAGATTCTGTGCATTCTGTGAATGAAATCAAAAAAGATTAATTGAGTTCTTGGTTGCTTAACGTTCTACATCTGTCTAGTGTACAGGGTGATGCGCGGTTCTGGTCTGTGTCACGTTTTGTCCGCTTCGACTGCCATCTCGTGCGTGTTAGCTTTTGAGGCGACGGCATTGTTGCTATCTGCTTTCACGACACGAATTATAAGTCGAAAAATAATTGTGCCGCGGCGCAATTATTTCACATGTTTGCATTCACGCGCTAAGCGTGCGTATATGCTGTTGGTCGTCGGGGTTGCAGTGGAGTTCTCGAGCTACTGTTCTGCTGATGAAGCCCCAATTAGGGCCGAAATAGCTATACAGAATATGCTCGGGGGCCCCATTGCGATCCTGACGACTCGCAGCCAACATTTACACAACTTAAATTTATTGTCAATTTAAATAGCTGGACCGAAAGCTTATTTTCGGAGAATTCCGAGAAGGGTCATCCAGACTTTACTAAGACAAATGCATGCATTCCTATACGTCGACTACCTGCTAAATACCTAGGACCTACCACCGGCGCTAAAGGTTAATTTTACTGGCCTATATCCTGTTTACAGTTGAATGAACCTTCGGAATCAGCGAGTAACTTTACCGTAATATTCTTGATAATAATTATAATCTTGTGACCGCTCTGTGAATCTGGACCTACGTTGTGATAACCTGTTCTTCTTGGTGCGTCGGTAAATAAGTCGAGAGAACAAAGGAGCTAATTACGTTAAATAAAATACGAAGTTATATTTAATTAACTATTTATTTTAAAAAAAAAGGTAAAAACTCCTTGTACCAGCCACTGCGGGGTCTGGTATAATGGTAAAAAATCAATACAAAGAAACAAAAATTTACGGTTATCAGAAAGTACAGTATATCTAACTGCTGCATTGTCAATAATTAGAACCACCGTTGTGCTGATTTTAATCAAGCGATTTTTATTTTAAAAAATCATGATTAAAAAAAATTTAAAAAAATCTCATTGTTGGGTCCAAATTTCTAAAATTAAGTATATTTTAAGACATTTGACAAGTTGCCATGAAAGACAAAACGTCGGCAAAAGAAGAATCAATGGCTCGATTCAACCGAAAACCCTTATAGGTAATGGCCGCGAAAATTTTCAAATTAATGTTTTTACTTTAAGTATTTCTTCAAAAAAGAAAAACAATTGTTTCAATGAAGTGGCAGCAACAAGAAAATCAGCAATTATAGTTGCAAGAGAAGCAGCAGTGACCCTGAAGTTTTTCTATAATGAAAGAAGAAACGTCGACAAAAGAAGAATACACAGTGAACGCGGAAATCTTCAAATTAATATTTTTTTATTTTATTCATTCATTTTATTTATTTATTATACGTACTTTAAGCATTTCTTCAAAAGTAGGAAACAAAACATCTGATTCCCAATCCAATTTTTATATTTAAATTTAACAAATTTAAACATGATTTTTTCAATTATATTTTAAATTTTTTGAATATCTTTGCCTCTATCCATGTCCCTATCTTCAACCATTTTTGCAAAAATGTTATCAAAATGTGCAATTTTTGACGTAAAAAAAAGACAAAAGACGATCGACAAAAAATATAGAAAATAATAAATTTGAAAAAATAGCATAAAAATTTTAAAAAAATCATTAAATAAACAAAACTAGGTCGGCTTTTTAAAATTAAGATATATTTTAAGAAATTTGACAATTGTGAAATTTTCGATGTAAAACAAAACAAAAGACGATCGAGAAATAAAGAAAATTAAAAAAAAACATAAAAATAAAAAATTCTTATTAAATAAATAAAACTGGTTGAGATTTGACAATTGTGCAATTGTGCAAAATAAAACAAAAGACGATCGAGAATTAAAAAGGAATTAGAAAATTTAGAAAAAGAAGTAACGAAAATAAAAAAAATCTCATTATAAACGAAAATGGCTCGACTTTCTAAAATTAAGAAACATTTCATGCAAGGTTGGACTGATTTAAGTCATGTTTAAAATTAGTGATTTCAGCGAGCCATTTTTATTTTTAAAATCATGATTTTTTTAAAAAAATTTCAGTTATTAACGAAATGCATTTTGTTTTTATCTAAAAATATCAAAAACAATTAAGATTTTTCTTAATCTACATTTTCCTGAATCTAGTAACAAATTGAGGAATTTTCAGCTTAATTTATGAAGCTCTATAATTATGCTTTAGAATCTATTGTCTTCTGTTTTTATTTTCTTTTAATACTATGGTTACAAGTATATTTTTTAAAATTTTGTTCATTTATTTTCTTTGTTTTGTCACCTTTCCTCCCAAAGAGTTTTTTTTTCCGTTTTATTAATCTACTAAATTTGTGTTCTAAAACCAATTGTCTATGTTTATTTTTAATTATTTAAAAACTTTATTTTTTTTTCGTTTAAAAAAATATTTAAAAATGATCTTTTGTTATTGTTTCAAATTTTATTATTATTATATTTGTTAGTGTTTATACTTTGTTTTCTTTTGTTGATAAAATATCAAAAAAATTTAATTTTTTTTATTTAGATCAATGATTTTTGATTTTTTTAAAAAAATCGTGATTTTTATCAACACTGACTAGAACACTATACAAAGTTAGAGAATACATTTTTTATATAATGTGGAATCCACAGAATTGACAATAATGACTAAAGGTCGGTACATTCCGGACGTCCTATGATTTATGAATTTTGTAACGCATACAGAGTATTAATATTACTGCTTTCTTGTAATACTTCTATTTTGTTATAAATTTGATTACAAAAGATGCGATAATATGCCAATGAATTAATTTATTTTAAAATGTAAACCGATTTAATATTTCCCCATGCGACGCTCATGAAATCTATTGTGAACTCATTTCCTTTTTGCGCCGAAGTTTAAAACAATCGCACTGCAATATGTTACGTATGTATATTTCGATTGATTGGGGGCATCACTTCCACCGGTCTGCATTAATCATTAATCATTAATCGTTATCTAGTACTTGATACTAGTATTTATAAAAGTCGGCAAAAATTTAACCGCAATCGAGTATGTATTTTATTAGAATTAACGTGTGCACTCGATTGCCGCATCTTTGCAAGAAATATGTACTTTTTAAGACTGTCAGAAAAGTTTCGAGCTCAGCTTATAAAACTTACTTTGTATTTACGTAATTACAATAATCTCTGAACCATAATAATCTAACTCCTGCATTGTCAATAACTAGAGTATTAGAGATTTAAAAGAATACATTCTTTATATGATGCAGAATCCACAGTATTCATTAATGACAATAATGACATAAGTACAATAACATCAAGTATATCTGGAATATCAAGTGGTGTATAAAAGTAAGCAAAAAAAAAACAAGTTGATATATGCCGGTTTAAGACAATTTCCATTACGACCTTGTACTCTACAACCAACCACGTATTTATTTTGTTTCAGGTTCCTTAAATCATACGAAGTCGAGTTACAGTAGAGATGTCAGAAGCAGCAGTAACTCCACAATAAATAAATCTCTCGAAGATTTTTACTTTCTGCGGCACATCAACAGTATTATTTATTTATACCGAGGCGGCGCACGATGTTCGTGTGCAGGACGAAAGGTAGGGGAACGGTAAATTCCAAATTAAATAATTTTGAGTTTGAGCAAATGTTTGCCGGCAAGCAATGACTTGAAATATATTCAAGTTGGACTTTCGTCACCTTAGATTAACTTTTAATTACACTAGAGAGGTATTCATTTCTCGTGCAATAAATAATAACCGAATGGAAACTTATTAATCAAAAGCAAACAAACACTTTCGTATTAATTTAAGTTTTTCAAAACTCAAGAAACGGAAATATGACATTTAAAAATTTTATGTACAGTCGCGAGCAAAAAAATTGATCACAGTGATTATCATAAATGACATGTGTCATGTGCGTTCTATTTGTCAAGAAAAGACAAGAGGATATTTTTAATCAATGATGATTCCATCAAATTTTTGAATGACATTAACGACCAATTTTTTTTGTTCGCGACTGTAGCTTTTATATAAAATTAAGAAAAATAAGAAATATGTTTTTGACATTCGTTTCAGATTTGATACCTACGAGGGCACTCGTGGGTATAATGATATTCAGTGCCTGTTTTATGTCGTACGTGTTACGAGTAAATATGTCAATAAATCTAATTGCCATGGTGGAGCCGACGGGTGCCAAAACTGAAGAGGGACACGTCGCAGAATGTCTCGCTCAACAACATAAGAATACGACAGAAAATTCGGAAAAACTAACATCCGCGCCGAATGTAAGTATAAGACTCATTATGTAACGCATTTTTTCTTCATAATTTGTTTTTCGTTGCATTTTTCTTTTCATTTAATTTATGCGCGAGTTTATCGACAATTTTCCTATTAGTCAGTTTATTCATGGAAATAATAATAATAACAATTAATATTTACAATCGCCTATACCATAGCCCAAAATGGATAATTACTAGATAATTAATTATTATGAATTGTTTTTTCTCTGTTTGGATATATGTATTACGTATTCGCTTGGCAAAACATTTTAAAGATACTGGACGTATTCAGCTAAACTCAGCGCTGCAATACTTTCCTAATCAGTCGAGAATTGAAATTCAAAATTTTAAATAAAATTACTTGAGAGCTATCCACGAAAGAATTGTTTCTATAAACAATCTGAGGCGATAAGGCGCCCAAGCGACAAACTTTAGACAAAATACTGACTCTCCTTACGATTAGTGGCCGTTAAGATACGTTCAAGTAAATAAGCCCCGGGATAAAGACCCTGAGCTCGTCAGAGCCTCTCACGCAAGGTACCGAAGTTGATCCAATTCCTGGAGGGTAGGCAACCTAAGTCACTCCAGTGACCTAATGAGTGGGACCAAAGGGAAATTTGGCGCCACCTCGCAGTCGCAAATTGCAAATTGCGTTTCCAATTTTCTCATTCACATTCATGTAAATTTTTATAAAATATTCGCCGAACTCTTTTCGTGTCCTTATTATTTTTATATCTTTGTGCAAATTTAAAAATTGTCATCTTTGCTTCTTCTTTAACTTTATCCTCGCCCCTTTTTACGAGTGGATATTCCAATTTAAATATTCCTACTCTAATCTGATTTTTATTTGCCCACCGTTGAAACGTTTGTTTCAAAACAAAATTAAGTATTACATGTTTAGTTTTAAAATAACAAACATATGTTAGTATTCTTGGTATTTTTTTTTGCAAGCGATAAGCCAGCAATCCAGGGCGACGTGCCGTCCCCTTTCAAGTGATGATGGACCACAGCTAGCTGTAAGTCTGTCAGCGGAGTAACCTTTATCTTTGTATTTTGAATTTCTGTACAAAAGCTGGTCGCGCTGAAATCGCAGATACATGTACATTAGCGGAAAAAGCATATCGAATTACGCTCAAGTTAAAGTGTTTTGTTTTTGTCTGATTCTTTTCAAAGTTGGCGTCATAATTCTGGGTCAGCTCAAGATAAGCTTGGAATGCAGTAGAGAAAAACAAACTGCAGATGGTGAGTACAGACGCGTTCCCTATGACAGTTTTGAAGCACGTAATTTATAGGTGTTTATGAGAAAATGCATTCAGGGCGTGTGTTAGAATTCAAATCAACGATTACCATTGGTCGGTGGGTTTTTAAAAATCTATCTGGCAAGTCCGAGGGGGTGTTGTTAATTTTTACTTGCAGAATAGGAACACGGCAAACAGAAAATGGTTCAGTTCAATTCTAATTTGGCTTAGCCGTTTTTCCTTAAGCGCTTGTAGTCTTTATTCATTTTATAGTTAAATCATTTATTTCGGTACGAGTAAATAAAGTGTGTTGATAACAAAAAGGGCAATTAAACAAACAATTACGCGTCGCGACGCGGGTGTATTTGAACAGAGTCCGCTAAGTGCGTGAGTGTACGCGTCCCGCGGATTACGCGAACAGGGAACTTACATTTCCTTTGTATCCTTTCGTCACAGATTTGGTGGTGTCAATTGAGTTAGAATAATTTAAAATTGCATTAATTAGCGACTAGAGAGTCTGGAAGTTCCGTATTTCCATTGTTTTAGATAGATTTAATTAAACCATTTTATTTTCACTGAGTCGAGTTTTAAACTCCGACAAATATCATTCACTTGGTAAAGTTTTGTCTCATTAATTATTAGATTAGTTTTGTGATTAACCAACCAGCAGCAGTTAACTATCCACCAAACCTACCTGTAAATTCTTATACAGTGTATTCTAGAAATCGTCTTCCTTTGGAGATATTCTCTGTCAAGTTGGAAACACGCTAACGGTTGCTTTCGATTTGTACAGGGAAATCGCCAATCTAAATCACTGGCTTGAGGCAAGTTA
Organism: Dorcus parallelipipedus; assembly: GCA_958336345.1. Taxonomy (NCBI): domain Eukaryota; kingdom Metazoa; phylum Arthropoda; class Insecta; order Coleoptera; family Lucanidae; genus Dorcus; species Dorcus parallelipipedus. The sequence continues at coordinate 42,534,013 of OY284478.1, forward strand.
TATCTGCCGCCGAAATTACGTATGCCAGCACAATTTAACTCAGAAATCAAGACAATTAAATTGTCTCTACAAATTTAGTGAAACCACGAGACCAAACAATTTGAGCTACATATTCATAGCCAACTTCTTAAAAAAGTTTCTTTCACATTAAAAAGGAGCAGAGTTCTCCTATGGTTATCCGCGTGTTTTAAACTACCAGCTGTGACAGAAGGCAGGTTAGACCGCCGATATTCGGAAAGTGATATCGGTTGAGCGAATTACGCTGTACTTCTGATCACCGTAAATTTGTTTTTCTTTCGTTGTATTGATTTCAAACGCATGGGTTTTACGCTCACGATATCAAACCCCATAGATACCAGGAGTTTTTCCCATTTTTTTTTCTTTTTTTCCAATAAATAAACGATTAAATTTAATTGTTGCATTTTTTATTTAACGTATCTAATTCCTTTGTTCTGACGAGTTATTTACTTCTCGCACCAAAGAATCAGGTTATCACAACGTAATTACGGGGTTACATTGACGATCGGGCCATAATTAGGAAATATTATAATTATTACCAGCTACTACACGAATTCAGGAGGACATTCACCGTAAGCCGAAGTAGGTCACTAACCCTTAAACCTTAGCGCCTGCCATAAAGCCTCAGGTAGAGACAGGACCGCATGCAGCTGTAGTATTAACGTCTGGTGTGCCTCTCGGAATTTTTCGGAAATCAGTGTTCTATACAGTTACTTAAGAGGCAATAAATTTCAATTGTCGGCTTGTTTGGATAGTCTGTTGATTGTTTGCTTATCCGGGAAGTAAACAAACAAAAGGGTCTAAGTAGGCGCGTCACACCATTTACTAAATACAATTTCATAATTCTCTGCTACAATGATTGTATTATTTTTTCTGAACTTTTCGATTCGCTTATGGTCTCTATTACAATAAACAAATAAATCACGGCACTTATTACTTCTTACGCAGCAAAATAATATAATAATTAATTAACTAAATAATGAAGTAGTACTCCTATTAGGTATATCCTTCCTCGCTGTATGTTTTAGATTTAATTATTTTTATTATTTTACGTGCGCTGTTTTCAATGTGTTGTTTAATGTCATAATTTGAGATTTAAGCAGTATTGTGTACTCCTATGTTTGTTTAAGTTGTTTTGGTTTGAAAACGTTTTCTCGCATATAAAACAATATACCGCCGTTAATTCAAAACTAACATCAGATAAAATTAATTGGCGATGAAAAGAACGGGCCTTAAAATGATATAACCTTTAAATATGTTAATTCACACACGAAGCTGTAATTACATTTCATAACTATCAAAAATCAGTTTTAAAAGCTGCTGTTTTTGCGAACACAAATTTGATGACGTCCTTTTGTAAGTTATTTCGAAATTACCGAAAAAACGGTTTAGAGCTCATGACTTAGCACGTTTTTCCAAATTTAAAATTCCCGCGAATATTTAATAGATCGCATTCCTTTACATGTGTGTGCTTTAAAATTACGCGTAAAATCTACAAACACCAATCAGATATTTTGCTAGAAACGTGAGTTTCAGAGGACATCTATGTTTCGGTGAGAATCAAGATAAATGAAAATCATAGCTTGCGAATAATAAGTAGGTACGTTTGCAGGAAATATTTTATAGTTTTTCTTTTAAGAAAAAACGTAAATTTTAAAAGGATTATAGGTATGACACGGGGCTGTCGTCATTGTTTATAAAAAGTTCCAATTTATTTTTAAAAAAATGTTGAATTCCTGTCAAATTTTGCTACAAATATACGTTTTAAAATTAAAATTATTAGTTTTTAAACGATTATTTTCAATATTTTAGCTGCAGCCCCGTGTAGAATATGAAGTTTGCTATACGCAGAAAAAAAGCTGATTTAATATAACGAATATTAATTCTGTTATATTGATTCTTTATTGAGTATGTTTGAGGCGTATGTCGGAAAGAAAGTCGTGAGCCTTAATTAAAAATCCTGAGAGATCGATATACAGTGTAAAAATAAAAAAATGTGGAAAAAAATATTAACAATCACTCAAAGCCGTTTGTATGGCTCGGAATCGGAACCCAGGTGATACTTGTGATACTTCAATGAAAAGTTAATGTTTATTAAAAGCATTCTTTTTTAGTATCGTTGGAAAGCTTGTTTCAAGACCTTCTCAAGAATATATCTCAAGTATCTTTGAAATTTCAAATTTGGGGTAGCTGAAGCCGAGGGGGTAAGTCGGGTTGTATCGTTGTCTACATTATTTTACGTAGTTTCCTCATCACGGTTTTGAGTGATTACTAATATTTTTTGCGTTTCTAATTGTAAGACATAGCCGACTGCAACTGTTAAAATTGTCACACGGTATAGGATATTCCGCGAATTTACTGTACACACTAAGAAAACATTTCCAGGAATAAATTTTAGCAGAAAACTTCCTGAAAACATGGGTCTAATTTTATGTTAATACAATAGATGCAAGCGTTAACGTCAAAAATTAACTCAAAATCCGTTATCGAGTAACACGAGACATTCCAAACCAAAGTGTATAGAAAACCCACACACACGGGACGATACCTCCATTTCAACTCAAGCCACAATTACCAAGTCAAATTAGATGTAGCAAAGTGTCTTTACAGCAGAGCACATGCCATATGTTCAAATCCAAATGAGAAAGAAAAGAGTTAAAGAACGTCACATAAACTAAAATATAAAATGGCTATCCCAATAACACATTACAAAAAGCCAGAAACAAAACAAACAACTTAGGACATGGTTCACATAAAAACCAACCAAACCTTACTAACCCAAAAAACACAGGACTTGAGTTAAATGAAAACCAACCCAACCAATACTGAAATATTATGTACAACGGTAATTCCATATGTAAAAGGTATCTCTGAAAGAATCAGAAAAATAGGAAACAGATTCAACATAAGAACCGCATTCAAATCCTCAGACACAATAAGATCAGTGTTAACTAGAACAAAACCAGACAATGACGACCAAAAAAGGAGAAACTGCCATATACGCATTACCTTGTGAATGCGATAGGGAGTACATTGGGGAAACAAAAAGACGTGTAAGAATCAGGGTGAAAGAACGATACAAAGTATCGGGGACCCAAGCACCTCTACGCAACACTAACTGCGCAACAGCGTCAGAACCCAGAAGAGATAACTAACAAATTGTTACCGAAACGTCGAATAAGAACAATCCACGAAATGGTGATAATAGACCAACAAACAACATTAATAATATTAAAATGTTTCACTATTCCATTGTTGAAAATAACAAAAACGTAGCTATAAAAACAAAAATTATAGGACAGTTATAGAACCATTCGGCAACGTTTTCGAAGAACAAAAATGCAACTATAAAGTTGAGCTTTGAGATTGTTAGCATAGTGCAGAACATTATTTTTTTATGAAACCGAAGTGTGGCAACCATTGGGAAGAAGGAAAAGAAGGGCACCAACATTGACGTGGCGGAAATACATCAAAAAGTTATGGAAGATAAAAATTTTAAATACGAAAATTGCGGAAAACTGTGGAAGTTAGAATAAAGAAAAAATAGAAACGTGTGAAGTCAAAGGATGAAAGCTTCGGTGATTGGAAGTGAAGTGGGGACATTAGGTACAACATACAACTCCGACAGAAATCTTGTGCAATTGATATATTTGTGAGGAAAAGTAACGATTTTAGTTGACGATGACGATTTCTTTTCTTCTGATAATAAGTTGTGAACTTTGCAATAGAACCCACATACCAAACACAAATCGATGCAGTAATCTCAATCACCTGAAAAGGCAAGGATCTTCAATAGGGAAAGCTGATGGCTAATGTGGCTTAAGATTTTGAGGAAATCTGTATCAGCCTGTTTTTTTTTACTGTATGCAAATATTTAAACCTGTAATACATCACTATAAATGGCAACGATTGAACTTATATGTTCTTAACAAAAGTTTTACACATTTCGAGAAAATCGCAGTTGAAAATCGGGCAAGAATTAATCGTACGTCTGTCTTTGAGGTAGTTCAAGAAAAGGAAAAACAGAAATGCAATCGAACAGTGACCGTTGCCGAAGTCGGGAGGCCAACAAAGGCATTTTTTTTTCACGTCGCAATAAGTCGTATCACAGCTGAGGCAAGGAATTTGCTTCATTTTTTTATGATTATGACACAATTTATTACTCCGTATCAAAAGAGTATGCTGTTTCACATTCGTATTACAGGATGCAAAAAGCTCGAAATATTTAGGAAATAAACAAAGATTGCGGTTTGTAAGTCCTAACTTGAATCGGAGCAAATTAAAAGAAAAATTGTACGAATTTTTCTCTGAGAGAACGACGCCGTTATTGAAAAAAAAAACAGTAATGAATCGCTACGGATAAACATAGCAGAACGCGCTTTTGTCAAAACAAAGGAAAAAATATATCGGAGCAAGCATGATAAAGAACAAGATGCAATAACCAGTTCCTATGGATACGTGACGTGCGAGCCGACCTCAGTCTCATGTAGTCCTAATACAATCAGGTATCGGCTGGTCCGAAAGAATAAAATTGATATTTTTTACGTATTTGTTAGGAAATCAGCAAGAATGATATCGAATTTACAATCGATACAGATGTGCCAAGATACGTATAAATTAACTAAAGTAGTGGGATCGTCTTAAGTGCTATTAATTATTTTGTGTTTCGACTGCAATTTTCTCGAAAATTATTAATTTTTTGATATATTCGCTCAATCGTTACCATTTATGATAATACATATACACATAAAAATCTGGAGTTAATTCTAACACTTTTGCATCTTCTTTTCGGTGTTCCCTCGCGTCCATTCGTTTCTGGTATTAAAATAAACAGAGTTAGGACGTTTAACTTTAAAAAGTGTTAACGTTGTCTTCAAAAGTGACATTTTAATCCTTGCGGTAGTTATTTCTATCTTTCAAGGAGTTAATATTATCTAGGAAAAGAGAGGGACTTAACTTCTGAGCTAGTAGTTTGCATCCCTAGAGATGTTAGTATTATCCAGAAAGCGTCATGCATTTCTATCATTAAGAGGGTTAGTATTATCCAGAAAATGAAAGAACCTCTACTGTTGGGGCTGTCACTTGTATCTTAACTTGTATTTTAACTATTCCAAAGACAGGAATGTACTTTTTTCAATACTGCATCTGTTACAGAGATTTCCTTATACCTATTATACCTCAAGATGTAAAACTTTACGATACAAGTGTTAGATATGCAGGCATTTGGTTATTGTTTTTGAAATGTTTGTAACAACAAATAAAGAATCAAATCAAACCGCCTTTTATCCCTTGTTCTTTTGTGCGAAAATAATTGAACTCCTTATTGCAGGAGGAATTGGAAAATAGATATTCATAAAGCCTTGCCAATACCAATATTCCCCAGTTATGATCTACGGTGTCATTTGTTATTATTTCGCTATTTTTAACCCACTTGTTTTGCTATTGTATTTAATACGCAAGTAAAATGACGGTTGCATTCTAAAGTAAGAATTCACTACAGTTGGTAAACATATACTAGTTATAACTTGTAATGAGAACGTCAATCCTTTTCCCTCATACAACAGAATTTACCAATAGACGAAAAGTAAATAAGTGTAAACTAACACCCTTAGGATGACACTTTTACTTTTTTGGATTAAATGCAGATAGAATATTTTACTATTTAGTGTAACTTATTTCCTACTTATTGAATTAACGAAATATGGATAATAACTTTAGTGTACGGTATTAAACAGGAGTTGAGCTTATCCTTGTTGGAGTAAAATTATTTCACCTTCTTTTTAAACATTTATTTTGAGATGCATTTTAATCGGGAAAAGATAACGATATCATTAAATTTGATAACTCTTTCCGTATTTTAACACCAATTAGATAACAATTAAACCCAAAAATTTTTATGTGCGTAGGTTTCAAGCTTGTCACAAGTATTAAAGTCACCTCTATATGTGAAGTTATTCGTGGGACAGTCTGTATTATACTGTTCATTGTAAATCTTATTGCATACATTTTTTAAATCGAATCAAATTTTTGCCATCTTCATTCTTAATAACAACTTAAAAATCGAAATCTAAATAATTGTAATTTAGACTTACATGTGCATACGCTTATTATCTCCGAAGTAACCATTAACGTACATTCATAAGCAGTTCCCATAAATTAATTATAATTTATTAACTTACACATTCTTAACCTTGTCCGAGGTTTGTGTTAGATTTTTTTAAGTTAATAAAAAGGCGGTTGCGAGAGCTTCAAAATTTTCCACTCCAACATCGATGACAGACTTTGCGATCCGTTCAAAATAATTATTAAAACCTTGCTACACGCAATGCGACGATTATAAATAATTACGTTCAAATTTCCTCCACCGCAGGTAGAATTAAACGAAGGCGTTTAATTAATTGTTTGTTCGCACAAATCGAATTCCTCACGATCAAGCAAACACAAACTGCAAAATTTTATTGACTCATTCCGTTAGCATCGATAACAAAAATTCTATTGCAAATCCATTATTTGGTTAATCCATAAATTCTCGTGTATCTGCAAATTGTTTATTGACTGATTATTTTAGTGTCGTGCAAAATTCGTTAAGTTATATGCGTACGGATTCTTTAAGGTGTTATTAAATTAAGTGAGGCCGGACGTTGCTCTGGCTCAGGCTACGTGCGAATTCGTGGACTGTGAAACCCCGAAAGTAATCGAATCAGTTTAGAAAGCGCAGAAAAGCATCGACGCACAAATTTTGAAAGTTCAGGCACGCGAGTAATTAAAATGCATGTGGAGCGCGCGCGTCATTAGCATGGAAATTTGAACGCGATTCGTCACGGGGATTTAAACAAACAGCGGATTTTCTAGTTGCTTCTGAACGCATTTCATTCCGAAAACAAATTAATTTTACCATAACTCACGTCTTCAGGCGATAACTTATCCAAAACACGTGATTTGTGATTGTCACAGCGCAGTGACAAAGTCGCCAAACAGGTCCATACATATACAAGTTTTATTACTGAAATCTACGGTAATAATTAAAACCCGAATTTTTAGGCACTTAAAAAGACTGTATTAAGCAGTTAATGTCTAATAACATAATAATTTCTCCTTTTCCGTCGTTTTATAATTAAAAAAAATATTAATGTTTATTTTAGTTACATGGTCTTTTATTAAGAAATCGGAGAGAGGTTTTTCCGGGCTTATGAAACTGTACAAGTGACTTAAACACATAATTCGCAGAGGCAAAGGCAGTTCAAAAATTAAATCTGTTTCGTCTTGAAAATTTACTGAGGTTGGTACAGATATCTGATTCCAGATGTGACACACACAGCAACACTAGAAATGGTCCAGCACTGACAGTTCCTTTTCATCAACTTGTTACAATATGCCCTGAGTCATCAATCACCAAAGTTATAACTAGACTTCGGACATTTCGGAGTGTAGCCGTGGCTTCGCAACTTTTCATTGGTCTTCATATTGCGAAACATGGCAACGCTCGGAAATGTCCGAAATTTGATTATAACCGACAAATATTTCAGTATTATTTCCTTGTCAACGGTGAATAAGAAAAGATTGGAGTTATGCTTTGTATGTTTGATGATTCAGTGCCAGACGCGTATAATTTATGACGCGAGGTCCATGATTGGAGTTAACCTTTTCAACAGAATCCCAAAGCAATGGAAAGAGAACACTTTGAACAGTTTTGACAACTTACCTACGAGTCCACCTGGAACATTCTTATTATTCTGTTAAACAATTTTGAAATACCAATATACAGGGTCATTCACGTAATATACAACAGTTAGTTACTTGGCCAAAGTATGTATCCCATTCAAAACTATAATAGGTACGTTATTAAAAGGTTAAACGTTATTTCGTTATATATTACATACATAATAACATCCGTCCTTCTAATAACATGTAGGTTATGGCAGTTGAGCGGGATACGTACTCGGGCTGAATATCTCTGTAAGTATAAGTCCTATCTCGTCGGTTGTTATATACTTTCATTATAAAGTTGTTGACTTTATTAAATAACAACATCAGTTACCTACTTATTGTCAGTTTCGATTAAACGGGAAGTGCCTTCAGGTTTTGTTTTTCAAATGACATTATATACACTGCGGGACAAAATTATAACCGCACGAAAGTTCTTGTCATAATTCGCCTTATGTTGGGAGAATTTAGCAGGGAATTTTTTGTTGAAAATAGAATTTAAGAGAGCTTGTCACTCCAACGTTAACAAACACAACTACAAAAATAAATGAAAAATGGAGAGAAAATTTGAAAAATGCACTTTTTTCGGACTAAACTCTAAGTGCGGTTATAATTTTGTCCCGCACTGTATATGTATATTTTTAATTTTTATTGTAAAGCAGGCTTTTTTGTGTTTAAGAAATATAAAATCCGTATGAATTTATTATATTGAAGAAAATGCCACTAAAGCTTGTAACGCGCCCGTTAGAAAACCCTTCTTTGTTTGTTTACTTCTCGGACAAGCAAACAAACAGACGATCCAAACAAACCGACAATTGAAATTTATTGCCCCTTAAGTAACTGTATGGAACACTTATTTTCGAAGAATTCCGAGAGACTCACCAGATGTTAATACTATAGTTGCATGCGGTCCTGCCTCTACCTGAGGGCTTTATGGCAGGTGCTACGGTTTAAGGGTTAGTGACCTACTTTGGCTTACGGTGAATGCCTTCCGGAATTAGAGCAGTATCTGGTAATAATTATAATATTCCCTAATTATGGCCCGATTGTCAAACAACCCTGTAATTACGCTGTGGTAACCTGATTATTTGGTGCGAGAGGTAAAAAAACTCGTCAGAACAAAGGAATTAGATACGTTAAATAAAAATGCAACAATTAAATTTAATTAATTATTTATTGAGGAAAAAAGAAAAAGATGGAAAAAACTCCTGGTATCAACCTCTGTGGGGTCTGGTAAAACCCTTGCGTTTGAAATCAATACAACGAAACAAAAAAAAAATTACAGTGATCAGAAGTACAGTGTAATTCGCTCAACCGATTTCACTTTCCGAATATCGGCGGTCTAACCTGCCTTCTGTCACAGCTGGTGGTTTAAAACACGCAGATTACCGTAGGAGAACTCTGCTCCTCAATTAAACTAACAAGTAATTAGAATTCAACTTAGTTTGGTCTTAGTACTAGTGTTTGTCACTTTAATCGTACTCTAAGACTCGTTCTGTTCAGTCAACCAACGTACATGTGACACAATGGGTCTACAGTGGACTTGTGGACAGTGGAATAAATTAATTAGACGTTCTGGTGTCGTATATGATACAAAATGCCGCCTCAACGATTAATTTGCAAGTAAATCAGTAGCAATCACCTGTTTTTCAGGAACTCCCGTGGGAGGTGTGGATATCCTATCTCTAGCTAACCTGATTAATAAGGTGGAGTTTAGGGAACGCCGCTACTCCTCTCACCTGAGCGTTTAATTGAGGTCGAAATAGTAGGAGCTTTTCTCGACTACTTTCGCCTTGCGTCGAGGGTGGTACTCTGTACCCGTCTAAACCTATCTAATTAATTTATAGCGCAAGAATCCAGTTTTGACTGTTTTTTGGCACTACACTATGGGTGTTTTTGGCACTTGCAGTCTCTCGACAATCGCTTCTAATTAACCGGAAAATCTCTCGGCAAAGACCACAGTTCCGCCCACACACATACAGGGTGTGAAAGAAACTTTGTTACGAAGATGGCCATGAATATGTAGTTCAAATTATTTAGTCTCGTGGTTTCACAAAGTTCGTAGGGACAATTTAATTTCCTTGATTTCTGAGTTTAAATTGTGCTGGCACACTAGATTTCGTCGGCAGATGTGACTTGCCTCAGACCAATGGTTTAGATTGGCGATTTCCCTGTACAAATCGAAAACAGCCGTTAGCGTGTTTCCAACTTGGCAGAGAATATTTCCAAAGGAAGACGATTTCTAGAATACACTGTATATTAATTTACAGGTAGATTTGATGGATAGTTAACTGCTGCTGGTTGGTTAATCACAGAACTAATCTAATAATTAATGAGACAAAACTTTACCAAGTGCAATATTTGTTGGAGTTTAAAACTCGACTCAGTGAAAATAAAATGGTTTAATTAAATCTATCTAAAACAATGGAAATACGGAACTTCCAGACTCTCTAGTCGCTAATTAATGCAATTTTAAATTATTCTCACTCAATTGACACCACCAAATCTGTGACAAAAGGATACAAAGAAAATGTAATTTACCTTGTCACCAAATTTTAAATTTAATTTACTTGCCTCTTACTTACCACGGCTCGGATGACAAGCTTCTGCCGATGCTAACGATCAGCTGAGTCCCAGCTAGCAACAGTGAAGAAAGGGGCGGGTTAAACAAAGGTGGTAAACTTATTAAGGGCGCCAGAAGACAATATTCTTCAGCTAAACGTAATCAATCAGCCGACGTCTCCAATTGACCAGATCGTGCAGAAAATTGAATCAATAATAAATCAGAGACGAGACTTTACTAACTGGTGTGCGTGAATGTAGAAATTAAAATCGTAGCTAAAGTTAAAGAGGAAAAGGTTTCGTTAGCAGCCATTTTGATGCACCCGCCATTGCACTTTTTTACATTACCTGGGGCTAACACGTTCCCGGGCTTGGAATTGGAGTTAAACTGACCTCCAAATGTGTTCGAAGGTATTACGTGATCTTCCGGCACAGCCGCAATTGAGTTATTCCTTCCGAAGAGCGAAAACTACGATAATTTTACTATGCACGTAAAACCCGTCTAACTTCGAGCTAAAAAGGCCTTCAACAAGGCGAATTTGTAGCGGGCGGAGGTTGCTAGGATACGAAACCGAAAACCAGTCACGTGGTATGTCACACGAATAAACGTTGAGTAGTAAAGAGAAGGGATGTAGGGTTACCAACTGTGTTAAAACGCAGTTGAATGATGCTGCGTCACCACGATGTTGTGGCGGCAAATTTGAACGTAACAACCTGTTCGCATAATCCGCGGATCGCGTACACTCACGCACTTAGCGCTCTCTGTTTAAATACACCCGCGTCGCGACGCGTAATTGTTTGTTTAATTGCCCTTTTTTTATCAACACACTTTATTTGCCCGTACCGGAATAAATAATTTAACTGTAAAATGAATAAAGACTACAAGCGCTTAAGAAAAAACAGCTAAGCTAAATTAGAATTGAACTGAACCGTTCTCGTTCAAGCGATAATGCTATCTGTCCATTTTCCGTGTTCCTATCCGGCAAGTAAAAATTAACTCCCCTCGGACTTGCCAGATAGATTTTTAAAAACCCACCGACCAATGGTAACCTTTGATTTGAATTCTAAGCCACGACCTGAATGAATTTTCTTATAAACACCTATAAATTACGCGTTTCAAAACTGTCATACGGAACGCGTCCGTACCTCACCATCTGCAGTTTGTTTTTCTCTACTGCATTCCAAGCGCCCCTTGAGCTGACCCAGAATTATGACGCCAACTTTGAAAAGAAACAGACAAAAACAAAACATTTTAACTTGAGCGTAATTCGATATGCTTTTTCCGCTAATGTACATGTATCTGCGATTTCAGCGCGACCAGTTTCTGTACAGAAATTCAAAATACAAAGATAAAGGTTACTCCGCTGACAGACTTACACCTAGCTGTGGTCCATCATTACTTGAAAGGGGACGGCACGTCGCCCTGGATTGCTGGCTTATCGCATGCAAGAAAAATACCAAGAATACGAACATATGTTTGTTACTTTAAAACTAAACATATAATACTTAATTTTGTTTTGAAACAAATTTAGCGAACGTTTCAAGCTCAGTAACTAACTTTAAAACGAAACCTCAACCCAGTTTGCAGGATGCTATGAAAACAATTATTGGAACATTTAAATAATAAATAAAATAAGTTTCTCAGGTAAATTTAATTATAATACCTGTTTAAATTGATGCCCTGAGGAGTGATGACTAAAGTCTCCAACAAATAGGTCTAATGCGTGCCAGGCACGAAGCTGCAAGCATTATTTCTTTGATAAAGCAAGAACATTCTAATCAACTTTGTCACATTTTATTTTGTTATTTGCTGTATTTTTGACGATACGATATCATTAAAAAAAACATTTGCTTAAATAAAACCTATGTATCGTATCGCCATAAACTTGGCCAATCGACATGATGACATTATTAATCCTACAAAGCAAAATATTTCCAAGTACATACTAGATCACTAAAACTTCATTATTAACAACCGTAACAACTCATACTTAATAGTTTTCTCGTGTTTCCAAACTTGCACTTAATTAATGCAATGGATAGAGCAAAGCTGCGTTCAGTTCTTTGTAACAGTACATATCATTTTCTCATTTCAGTTTGGAGAACGCTACAATTGGGACAGCGAAATCCAAGGTCTAATTTTAGGCTCATATTTCTGGGGCTACATCCTAACTTCGATTCCCGGAGGCCTCCTGGCAGAAAGATTCGGCCCCGTGAGGACCATAGGGATCAGCACCATACTCTCGGGGGCCCTCAACATATTAATACCTCTCAGTGCATCTTGGCATTACGGAGTGGTTATAACAGCGAGATTTTTAATCGGAACTTTCGGAGTATGCTTCCGAAACAAAAGTTTATTATTTTGAAAATATATCTAACGATTTATAGGGCGTGGTGTATCCATCTTTACATTGCTTGATATCCCGTTGGTCACCACCGGTAGAAAAAGGCAAATTCACCGGAGCGCTTCTCGGTGGCACTCTAGGCACCGTAGTAACCTGGCCCGTTTTGGGGGCGGTGATCGAGCACTTCGGTTGGTCGTGGGCCTTTTTCACGTCAGGAATTTTGACTCTCCTTTGGTGTATACTGTGGTTCATGTGTGTTACCGACACTCCTGATTTGCATTCGAGGATTAGCGAGGATGAGAAGATGTACATCGCCAAATGTCTGGGTGGCAGCGTTAATAACAACGTAAAGGTAAATACGACACAGTTTTGCTCTCTTTTAATTGTCCCTGACTGTATGTCAACATGTACATTTAATGTTAGGCGATACCACCATACAAAGAAATGTTCCTGTCGATACCATTTTGGGCTTACGCCGTCTTGCACTTCGGCAACCTGTGGGCCCTATACCTTTTGTTGACTGCCGGTCCAAAATTCATGTCGGAGGTTTTGGGCTTTAATCTAGGCCACTCAGGAATTTTGGCATCGCTGCCGTATCTGGCACGTATGCTATTTGGTTTCGTTTTTGGTTTTATTGGGGATTTCCTGCGGAAGAAGTCTTGGTTGACCATGACGGCGACCAGGAAAATTTTCGTCATATTTTGTAAGTAAAGAAGGAACTTGTTTTAGAACGGTCTTTAACCAAGTAAAATTTTATAGCCCACATGATTCCGGGAATTTTTTTGATAGCACAAACCTTGATTGGGTGTGACCCCGTCTTGGCCGTCGTTTTCTTGACGATGAGCTTGGGCATGAATGGCGCTTCGACTTTGACGAGTCTGCAAAATTCGCAGGATTTAGCACCGAATTTTGCCGGAACAGTTTATGGAGTAGTTAATTGTATAGGTGGAACCACCGGCTTTGTAACGCCCATGTTAACCGGTTACATAACTAAAGAAAACGTAAGTAACCGCATAGCATTTTCGATTGACCGCTCTTGAGCATTCTCAGAATATCTCTATCCCTTATTATTATATGAGGTTAAAATAAGATGAGAATACTCTGAGAGTGCGAAAACGCTATAAGATATATATTACGAAACTCGTCCAAATTTTAGAACGGTCTACATGAATGGCATATTATATTCTGGATTGGCGCTTCCGTCTACATAGGAAGCGGAATTGTCTTCTGCATTTTCGGTTCTGGAGAGCAGCAGAAGTGGAACGTTGTAGAAACGAAGGAAGAAGCCCAAAAGAACGGCATAGAAAACCCGGCTTTCGAAAATGCCGTCGGTGATACTAAAGAACAAAACACCAAGGTTTGACGTGGTCGGATATTTTAGTCCAGACGAAGATTTTAATCCTGAATTGTGATTATTATTGCGAATTTATATTTTTATTACTAGTACGATTAAGTCACTTGTATATATTTTTAATAAATTAATTTGTAATACGCACCTGTTTGAATTAGTACCTATTCGTCAATCAGAAAAAAGTTATGAGATTTTATTCATCGAAATGCTGGGTATAAATTACATTAAATAATAAATAAGATAGATTTCAACTTTTATAAATGTAATGTAGAAAACAGTTCACAGAATTTAAAAAAAAATGCTATTTATCGTTTCTAATTTTTAAACGTCTTCAATTTTCTCCACGACGAAATTCCTCTTTAGCTTTGAATAAAAAGTTTCGCCTGACCTTTTAAAGATTTTTTTTGCAAATATAAATTTTTGTAAGTTATCCCAACCCATAAGCTCAGCAGTTTCTTCAAAATCATCAATCCACCTACGTACTGGATGTCCCTCGCTGCCATCAAAACATTTTATGGAACCTTCAATGTCTGAATATTAATGCGAATTTGTGAGATGGTTCCTATTTCTGATTTACTCTTTGGCATCGTCGAATTCTATCTTGGATGACGTCATCGACTTCTTCACTGCTCGAACTATCAGTTCTTGATTTTCTTCTTCTGCTAATTTTCGCATGCATGTCTTCTGCTGTGTCATCTTCTTCCATAGACTTGCCTTTGCTTTTTGTCTCGATTCTTATACTTTCTTCGCCGATGAGTTCACAAAATCATTATTCTGCCGTAGTTTGGACTTAAACTTCGTCTTCACGGTATTCTCTTCAATTGTCTTTTTTTGTTCCATCTTGTTTGCTATGAAAATGACTACAAACTGAATTAGAAGTTTCATTTACATTAGTAAAAAGCCGTTAAAATCACTGCTAAGACTTGTCCTCATTTTTTCTGTCGCCAGTGGTACATTTACAATTCTTTTATTAGTGATATTAGTGATAAAAATACGTAAAAATGTAAAGAATGTAGACAATGTAAAGAATTAAAAGTGAGGTTAGTTTTTGAGTTTTGTTCTTGACTTGACAGAACTCACTGGAATTCTGAATGAATTGAATTGAACACAAAATGTTCAATTAATGTGGTATCAATGAATTAGGATACGCTAGAAATCGTGTAGCATACAGATTATGGAAGGCCACATAACCTCTAGTTTTGTGTTGGTCAGACACAGCGTCTGATTGGTCGAGAGGCATATCATGGACGCATTCGTGAACAGCTGACTTGCCGGAGTCAAATAATTGTTCATTTTGCGTATTAATAAGTAGTTCTGAATGAAAATTAATGTGATAACTTGTCATGACTAATTGTTATGCTATTTGTAGCATCATTTATCAGTTTCGTAAACGTTTGTTGAAATGTAAATAAGTCAGTAGCGTCGGATGTGTTTTACACATCGAAATTGAATGTCCGTTTTCAGTGGTTTTACTTAAGTTTAGCACCACACATTGGATTTCACAGAACAAAATTTTTGGTAAGAGCGTTTTATTTAGTGCCAATAGCTCACAGTTGTGTATTTTATACTGAAAGAATGAGAAACATTCCACTGCTGTGACGGTACGCTATTGGTCCTGTGGGAAATGTAAACAAAAAAATTTAGAGGTTATGTCAACTTCAAAGTTTTAATATTGGATGCTATTTCTATGTGTGGTATTAATTCGCCAATTTTTCGTATTCTAGTTATATCGATCAAAAATATATTATTTACGTTCTTTACATTTTTTACGTTCTTGATAAACTGTAAAATAATTTACATGTAAAAAATTGGGTAAACAATTAACGTAAATTACACGGCACATCACTGGGTAAAGTAATCAATCGCAGTATAAGTAATTACTCAGTAGCGTCACTTAAACGTCAGTATCAAAAAGAGCAGCCATAATATTTGATGCCCTTATGAAAATGTAATGTAATTTGCAACATAACATTAAAATCACCCTTTTTTATTTTGCCCGTTTCCGAATTCGCAACCCGCGATATTCCTGTGCATGGTTGGTAGAATTCTGGTAGAATTCAACGAGCGTCTCGCCGTAGTAACTTTTAATTGGCTCCTCCTAACAGATAGGCAACTGCGATATCACGAGTGTATATGATTAAGCCTACGACTTTTACAAAGTAGTAAGTAGGTATAATTGCTTCCAAAAAAGCTTTATTAATTTTGGTCATACCTAATTCAATAGCATACATATATTTGAATTAAGTACCAAATTTGCTAATTGTTAAATTTAACCAGCAAAACAATAACACAGGCCAACCAATAAATATTTTTTAAAAGCTTTTTTCAAAGTTCAACCTGTTTCTTATGTATTCTGGTGTACTGAATCCAAATTTTCAATCAGTTTTTTTCTACCACGTATCAATTTTTCGCAATCTTTATCTTTTGTTGGGTATGATAGTATGAGAGTAATATGATAGTTAAGATTTAAAGGTACGTAATGGGCGATTCCAGCGTCAATCAGGCGACATACATAACAGTTATTGAAGTAGTATATTTAAATTTTACACATATAATAAGAATTAATACTTTTTTTTTAATCGCAGATAGAAGAGCATACCATGTACTTGTTAAAATGTTTTGTAATGTTTTAAAAAATTCTTTCTTTTAAATGAAATATTATGTACAAAGTAAGCGTCAATCAGGCGACAGGATTTATACGTCATGCTTCTAGATGTCACTATATATATATATATTTCTCTAAATTTATAAATGTTATTCGAATTCTGTAAAATAATTTGAAGATTGAAAGGTGCACTTCATCTAAATCTTTGTTGCAAATTTTTACTCCTGCAACGGCTCTTTTATAATATTTAGAAAACCGCGTCAATCAGACGACAGTATTCCTGTCAATCAGGCGACAGTGCAAAATGTTGTATTAAAAATGATGCGAAACTGTAAATAATTTTTAAAAAAATTAAAACGTTCTGTAAACTGTTTGCTCGAAAATTAGGATATGTATCAATTAAACAAACTTTTCGCATTAACGTCAATCAGGCGACAAACATTTCTTAGTATAAATATTCACAATTTCTTTTTTAATACATTAAACATTTCAGATTATTTTGCTCAAAATGATAGTAAAAGAAAACCCTCTCCCAGCCATAGTACCAATAATGATTTACTTCACTTTAAAATATTATTTTTTTATATGAATAATCTTGCAAACTTTTTACGATGTTCTACGTATAAATTTCGGTAAGCTTTAATAGACTTTTTTGATTGATAAAATAATTACAAGTAAAAAGTAAAGGTATACGAAACAAATTTATTACTCTCTTATGAAAAAAATATTTACTACTCCCATAAGAAAATATTTACAAAACTAGAGTCAGGTTGACATTTTCGTGGAATCGCCCTAATTTATTATCAGAGTATAATTTAAAAATTTAACATTTTATTATTACAATGGCAGTATAAATTTGAATATGAACAGTGTTTTACTTATTAATCTAAAGTGCACTGTGAGCATTTACTACTAATTAGGTGTCGAGACCAAGGTATTATACGCTTACAATGCATAAATAACGTAAAGTAAACATTCGAGGAAACTTTACGTCCTGTGGTATTTTAAAGTTCATTTTCGGATTCAGCACGTCAAAAAACATAAAGGGGAGCCAACTTTATAAAAAAAGTTTTTTCATGGTTGGCCTGTGTAATTCTTCTTTATCTGAAGAAACAATTTAATTTACTAAATTTTGAAGGTGACAAGAGGGCAGTTTAGTCTAAAATTAAATTTACAATATTACAAGTAGTTCCGCTCACCTTAAATTCACCTCCCGTACGCAAACCTCACCCTTAAAACCTTGTGATATAAGGGTCACAGAACTGACAAATTGTAGCACTTAAGCTGCGCGTATGGTGGCTAGATTCCTAAGATGAAAAAAGAGGACATGATAAAAAAAAATGTCATCACTGTCCTACCTGTGTTTGCCGCATGCAATTATAATGTGGCAGTGGTTAATAAATGATACTGGGACTTATTTTGCATTTTTATTTTATCTATAAACATAATTTTTGCTCAAATACTTAAATAAAAAACATTTTGTAAAACAAAAAAAAGACAAATTTCTAAATTTCAAGAGAAAGATAATCTTCTTCGCTACTACTGTTTAACTCATTATCAGTATACTTATATTTATCAGAACTTGGAATACTGCTTTTAAGCAGTACTTATTATTTTTTAATTTGATTGTAAAAGTCTGTAGAAAGTATTCGTTAATTAATACTTTCTATTTGAAATAACGAATTACAACACGGCATCCTCACGTTTGAAATACATGACGTTAATTGAAGTAGACTAAAGAGAGCATGCGCGAAATGTATTTCCGAAGTGGCGCCAAATTTAAATTGTGGGAGTCCGGAAAGCCGACAAACGTATCAAGAACTAACAATTCGTTTAACGTGCGTACTTATGAAATAAGAGAACAAAAGAGAACACTGACCGCAGAAAAAAGAAAAAGAAAGATCCGTGTCAAAAAAGAGGACATGTTCTCTTTAAAAGAGACATCTGGCCACCCTAGCTGCGCGCGACTATACCTACATAGTTTTAAATGAAATAATATTGAACTTATCTTTTATTTTCAGTAAATTCTACTGTTAGTTTTAAATCATCCTTTGGAAGAAAATGTTTACGTAAGTAATAAACTTTTCTTTACAATTCTTCATTGCACACAGTAGGTATAATATCCTACTTTGGTGTTTTTTTCTTTTACGTTCGTTCATGTGTAGAATTAAATCGATTTTTTATATTTTATTTATTGTAACAATTTGTAACAAAAAGTAATAATGAGTAACAAGAAATAAACATTCTTTAAAGGAAACAGCAATTAAAGCATAGGTACATATATGTATTGTTGTTTTAACTACTTGCATAACAAGAGACGAAAAAGGAAGAAAATGCTTTTGAAATGTTTTTGAAATCAGAAAATAACAATAAATTATTCATAAGTAATCAGCTGTTGTGGTAATTTTTAAAACAGGTATAAATTTGTTTTAAATTATAAGTAAACTTTAAACTCTTAACAACCCCTAATTTGTTATCGATTGTTTTTGAAGCAAACGTTTATGGAAAACGGCACCTAAGTTATAAATTTGTCTTTACAATTTTAACCGTACATAACATCCTACTTTGACGTCGTCTTTACGTTCCTTCTTCACAGGTAAAATTAAATGAATTTTTCTCATGCAGGATGTAACATATTTTGTAAGTAAAGTAAATCCTGCAGAATGTACTTATTCTTTGTGAGTTTCTCTTTCAAATTTATACAAACTCTTTTTAAGAGCCGGAACTTCCTGAAATACGATTTTTTGAAATAACTTTGCTGCTATTCCAGTTGTTATAAATTGTCAAAAAAAATATATGTTGTAGAAAAGAAGTTATATTAAACGACTGTTGTTTTAGAAAAGCGATTAGTTTAAGTTTTCTTAGTGAAAAAAAAAATATCGAAAGCAGCACTGACATTTTTTTTAAATAACTTTTGCTTGGAAAATATGCATTATTTTAAATTGAAAAAAATACTAGAATAATCATTTCATAATTACCTAAACGACTGTTGTTTTCTTTTTTTTAAATTTTTTATTTTTTATAAATAAACAGGCATTTATTGAAATAGAGCTTCCATATACACGAATAAACGTAGTATTCTGTACCCCGCAACCCGTTCGCCAGTCTTTCACGGACACTCAAAGGACAAGTATGCGTCTCGTCTCTCCGCCGCTACTTACGTATCGCTGCATCACTGGTTTGTAACTAGGATAAGATATTGCACCTAAAAATGGACGACTTCGAACCGAGAGTAATCGAATATTATGCCGGCAGTACACGCTCGCCGAGGCGACCCGAGTACGAGACATCCCGAGGCGAGATGCCCCGAGATGCGGACCCAAGAACACCATGTATACTCTCGCGAATAAACCTCGGATCGGCTCTCGCCAACTCGCGCGAGACATTTTCGAGCACTGCGAGTAGTGATGAAATTGATCCCACAAACAGGGTTCCACCTGATAAAATTCTAAAAATTGGAGAGTAAACGATTGTATTCGTCCACTCCATTAAAAATAAACAACGAAATTAAACACCGAAAAGAACTACGCCATAACTTCCAACGGTTCAAGAGACGAACGTGTATTGGGAACGCAAATGTTTCGCGAGAGTACCGTGTACACTCTCGCGAGATCCCCCACTTGACGCTCTCGTTTCCTTTGACTCGTGTTGGAGACCGCTTCTAGACCGAGCGCTCCGAGGGCGAGGCGAGAGGGCCTAGGGTGGGCCGAGAACATCGGGTACACTCTCGCGCTCGGTTGGTCTCGGGTCGCCTCGGCGAGCGTGTACTGCCGGCATTACCAATGTTTTGAAAATATCGGCTACGAACATTTTGAATCATTTCTATATATTCATATCGGTGATTCATATACAGCGTGTCGCTAAATTGGTTTAATCACAGACTCCTCAAAAATAAGATGATTTAACCCAATTTATCTATATCCAAAATTGCTTCATTAAGACAGTATTCTGCTTCAAAGTTGTTGGAGAAAAGTTAATTATTCTTATAAAAAAAGAATGCTTGAACCAATTTGTATGATATTTGGCATGAGTATCTACGGGAAGTTAACTCATATTTTTAGATGGGTTTAGTAATTTGGAGTAGACAGCTGTGCAGCTAGTGTGAAAGTTCTTAGAAAGAAGCGTTCATTGGGAAACTTTTTTGCGTCTTCGTAATTTTTGATACCTATTTCTTACGGTTTAGTCACAAAATAGAAAAATCTAAGTGGTTGCAGCGCCTCTTATTGAAAAAAATAGCCCATACACGAAGAATAAATACCTTCTACAGGATGGGGCATAGGAACCTGACGATTTTCGTAATGAAATAGCACACACAATTTGCAAAATTTTTATTTAGTGTTTGTTTTATAAGAAAGAAACTTTATGCCATTTTTTTTAAGAGAACATCGGTGATCTGGGCTCCACGATTTCTTACACACTGTTCTAATCTTTCTCGAAGGTTTCTTATTACTTGCTCAATCATCTGCGGAGGAAGATGTCTCTTATTCGCTGCTGTAAGTTTTGAATAGTGGCGGGCCGAGGAGTGTAAACTTTTGAGTGTAAAGGCAAGCCGCTTACTTGATTAGTAATAAGTAAAGGCAACCCGCTTACTTGATTTAAAAAAAAATATTAAATTTTTTAAATAATTTTTTATTTAGATATGGGTTGTGATACACGGTTGAAACGAGAAAAAAAATGCTATTTAATCGTACAAAAATTCAATATGGCGTCCATTTAAAATAAGAAAGTTGCTATCAATATCTTGACAGCCGCCATCTTGAATTTTATTTTGACTGTATTTTCAGCTGTATTTTATCAAACATAGTAACTTTTATATGAAACATTTTTTCATATTTTTATAATTGCGAAGTTATTGGACATTAAAGAAAATAGCGATTTTCAGTTTTTCTGCGATAATATCTGAACTATTCGGAATTTTCAAATTTTCTCAACGGAATCTGAATCAGCACATAAAACTGCAAAATATTGCCCATTTAACCAAATCTCCAACTTCACTAATAAGAAAGTTACCCATGGTAGCCTACTCAATTTGGGACACACTGTATAAGATATAAAAAAAATTCAAACGAGCTAAGATGTAACTCAGTCAGCTCTACTTCATAAAATGTTCAGTAACTGAGAACCATACCAAAGTTATATTTTTTTAAATGGAACGCCCAGTATATTTTTACATATTTCGAAAGTACGCATAATGAATAGGTAATAACCCAAAATTTAGGAAGTTTTACTTAAGAGTTTGTAAGATATTGATGTTTAAGTGTAAAAAATTGCCATAATATGAGTGCTTATATCTTTGTTATTTATTTACATTTCGTCTTGAGTTTTTGTAGATATATATACAATACAATATCTTTTCTACAGACATTTCAAAACAACTTCGACCTACCAGTTATTATGTGTACAGGGTGTTGAATTTTGCGAAAGATAATTTTCTCAACATTTTCGAATGGAACAGCCTGTATATCTAGACTCTCATGAAACACTGTTCTAAAGCTAAGTTCACATGCATTGCGGATACGCAAAATTTTTATTGTGGATCGTTTCTAATTGGTTCAAAATTCAAAATGAACCAATTAGAAACGATCTGCAATAAAAATTTTGCGTTTCCGCAATGCATGTGAACTTAGCTTACTAAGCTTTCATAAAACGCCAAATGTATTTCTAAACTGAAGAAGTCGTGAGACGAAAACTAATAATTTTTCTTTCTTTTAATAATGACGTTATTTAGTCTTTCCGACCGGTTCTTCTGTTTTGATTTGCTGATAAATCAATGAATATGTTTTATTTTTTGTTCAAGGTACATAATTGAATATGTTTCTGTTAAACTAATTCCTATTTTTCTTTATTTTGAAAATACTTACATAACGTTATTTTAATAACATTTTTACTGTATTTAATGTTTCCTGGCGTTTAAAATCTTTCTTTCAATCTTTGAAAAACTCTATAATCCGGGTGTCTTCTCATAGAATAATGCTGCGAACATAATCTTGATGCCAAAAGACAGTTTTGGTGCCTTTTCCTAGTAGGTATGTCATGTTACGTAACTCTTCATTATTAAAATGCATTTTGTTATCATAAAAAATACAAAACTGTAAAAATAGTGTTATCTACTAATTGAATTTACTAATTGAATAATTGTTTTGTCAATTAAAAATTTATAGCAACTGTTTTCCTATTTTCTAGCAAACGGCAACATTCTCCCCAGTTCGAGAATAACCATCCTGTACGGAGTGTTGATACTAACCTTACGTTTGCTACCCACCTATAGGGACCGTGCACATGCCTGCGTTCAGCGACGCCTGGCGGTGATTTATGCATTAGTGGTATGAAAACATTGTTTTTAGGTTAATACACCTGTGACACGTTGAAGTGACGTTATTAACGTCACTCTGTAATTTTTAATTTTGCAGTTACAATGGATGTTGAAATATATTTTAAAATCTTGTTTATGTAAATGGACGACCAGCTGGTAGTGGCCGGCCATCAGGCGAAGTCACCCTATCCATAACTTCAATAGCCAAGCAAAAATGTTGGTATTTGCGGAAGAAATTTTGCATGGCATTGATGGTCAATAAAATTTTTGGTTGTGCGCAGATTTGTTGTTATTTCTTGTAATTGTATTAAAAATATTTAGGGCTTTTTCTAAATTTACTCAAATCTTGCAACAAGTTTTATTGTTTGATAATCTGTACAATTTCTAAATATGCAAAATTTATACAAATCCTGCATGGTGTCACTAATAGATGTGAAAATATATTACAAATTGAATTCTATTGCTTATGAGCACAGTATTTCAGAAAACACATCAGAAGATCGGCAGTTGATTATTGTTGGACATGTGCGTTTTCCGTTACTTCTAAATTTTTTGTTTCAAACACGGTGGATTTTAAATCTCCGTACACAAATTTATGGAAATTTGCCTAACGTGTTCTTCACTCTTTTTTGCTCTTTTACACCCATTTGTATAAATAAAATGGGTAACGAGAGTGACTCATAGAATTAATATAAAAGTGCTATAAATTAAACAAAAATCTGAGTACAAACCTCAATTTAAGAAACATCACTAATATAATCAGTCTTTTAATACAATTAACACAAAATATTCCAGTTAAATAGTATAAAACATGTTCCACATGCATTTGACATGAAGTCGGTCTGATGATCGGTTGGGGCTATTGTTTTATTGTTTATATTGACTTCTTCACATGAAACGCATACCATCAGTATCCTGACCGTAAATGTATTCACAATACCAAGACTAACCATCCGTTAATCATCAACCGCATTTGAAACTGGCCTACATTTGTTGACTTGCTTTCCGACTTCTCATGAAATTCTTCAAACTTTCATTTCATCTGAGTCTCCTGCACATTTTTCGAATAGAGTACGTTGTACGTAATGACTAATCGATATTGAAATCTATGAATCACTTTCAAAACAGCATACAAACTTAAATGTTTCAATCCATATATATTTTCTTGCTACTGTCTGGATAATTGTAAAATTTAACATTCTTCCTGTTACTATAACTCTTATGACAATTTACAGTTGTAGTACATAATAAGTATTTGATCTTCTGGTATGAAATTAATTACAAAATTCAAGTTTAAATGCACACTGGGCATTTGAAATGACAGATGTACATTTGAACTGTCATCATACTGTCACTCGTGTTTTCATACCACTTATGCAAAATATGGCCATTGGTGGCGCTGTCATCGCATGTGCACGGTCCCTATACCGCTCCAATTATCGAAAATGCCTATTGATGATTTTAACCTGAAAAGTCTGTCGTCCAATAATTATTCGGTATTTCAATAAAATAAATTTTGTACTATTTCATTCATTCATTTCAATTTCAATACTCAATGTGGGCAGATGTGGGTAAGAGCGGGTTTTTTAAAATTTGAAAAGGGAAATCGGCTTAGAGTGGATGGGCAACATTGGTGGTGTAGCATGTGTGTAGCATGCACAGATTTATCAAGTAGCCAGATTCCCTGTAGAGAAAGAGAAATTGATATTAACTTAAGAGTGAGATGGTAAATACACCCATTTAAAAAGCATTGCTCATTCTAAGTCACGTGACATAGGCTTCGAGTGACATCCTTGAACACCCCCCCCCCATCTGCACCTGCGAAAAGCACGAGGACTTTATTACCTCATCACTTCATGCCGAGCTTCATTCTATGCATCCTTGTCAGATACATGAGCCAAAATTACTCACAGATATTCACTATTTCACTCACATGCTGATGTCAATCGAGAATACGTCTGTCTATCTACGACCTCCCAGATCATTGTAGCATGGCTGTAAGTTTACCTCAAGTTTCGAAATTTGTAAATATTATACACAACCAACAAAGTATACAGCAGAGCAAAAACAGTTGAAAAATGATCCAAGCTGACTATCAATTAGCCCTATTGCTTCAACGAGAATTTGAGGCGGAAACCGAAAGAAATAATTTAAATATTTCCGACTATAACATGGCACTGATGTTACAAAATAATTTTCAACAAGAGGCGAACATTGACAATCCTAGAAACAATTTAGTGTACGACAGGAAAAACCATCAAAATCGGCCAAAGAATGACAGCCGATCATTAGTTGATCCTTCTTGGGAACTGATCGATCCGACACCTAACATTCACACCCTGTTCGTGGCATTCAACGAAAGATTCTTTTGGAACAAGCTGCAGACGGTGTGCGTCTTATGGAGCAAGAGAATGACAAGTTGTGCGGGAGTGTGTACTTATAATCCAGGGGGAATGTGTACTGTTACATTGAGTGAACCACTGTTGAAGCTGAGGCCACGAAAGGATTTAGTGGAAACCTTGCTGCATGAAATGATTCATGCTTATCTCTTTGTAACACATAATAATAGAGATCGAGATGGACACGGACCTGAATTTCATAAACATATGTATCGAATTAATAAAGATGCTGGTAAGTACATAAAATGAAACCAGTTCGCTACATAATAAGTCATCCCATACAAGGTGGCCATGCGTGTTGTCAAAGCATAATGAAAATTTTAAACATTTTGTTTAAAATTTTCATTATTTTCATTTCAAGTAAGTTTTGATTGCAGTGGATTTCTCGAGCATCCTATGTACAGCTGTTTCGGCCCTATTTGAGTCGGTTTGGTTTGCAGTGGGATTCTCGAGCTACGCTTCTGCTGACGAGACCCCAAATAGGGCCGAAACACCGAAATCAAAACCTACTTGCAACAAAATTTTTAAAAATTTGTAATTAGTACATTTCATCTTTCTTTTGCAGGCACAAATATAACAGTATATCATTCTTTCCATGATGAAGTCCGTTTATATCAGCAGCATTGGTGGAGATGTAATGGAGCTTGTCAGCATCGAAAACCTTTCTTTGGTATTGTACGCCGTGCCACCAATAGAGCACCGGGACCAAACGACAGGTGGTGGAATGAACACTTACGAACATGTGGAGGCACATTCAACAAAGTAAGTAATAGTACCAACGTAAACCCAATGTAAATCTCTTCAATATTTTCATTTCAGATTCGAGAGCCAGAGAAAAAGACCAAATTACAGACAAACAAAAACAAGATTGAAGCAACTAAAAACCCCAATGAGGATATTAGAAACTTTGTGCAGGTCTTGAACGGTAAAAACAAACAAATTGAAAATGACAAGAATGTTAATAACAAATCAAGAGTCAGGAGCTTCGATAACTTAAAAGACAATAGTAAAGTTACCAATGTGGGCTCAAATATTGTTGGATTTGCAAATTTAAATAAATCTCTAAACAAGATGAGATCGAATTCTAACAGCACAATTGTTGTCACCAAGAAGCCTGCCACTTTAACCAACACAAATAATCCTGCCAGTAACAGTTCGAATAAGAAATTTCAAGGTACAGGTCAAACTTTACAGCCAAATGCAGCGATTAAAAGCAATGACTATACAGTTGTTAGAAATCATTGGTTGAATAAATTTGATTTGAACACTCAAACAGGTAATAAACGAACACAGAACAATGTTCCTTTAGAAGGTGGTAGCACTTTATTAAAAAAATCTAAGTTAACCAACCCAACTGATGATGATCCAATTGTATTAAACGAATCAGTCGAGTGTCCAGTTTGTGACAAAAAAATACTAGTACCTAATTTAAACGATCACATCGACAAATGTTTGGAGTTGCAAGCAGAAGCAAATTGCGTAATATGCGGCAAGAAAATTCAATCGTCTCAACTAAGCAGTCACCAATCGAATTGTTTTAACGATAACTTCGCAGAAGATTCCGGAATACAAAAGTGTGAAATATGCAACGCTTTCATCGAACAAAATCATCAGGAAGAACATACGAAGGCTTGCCTTGGTAAAGTATTCAACCCCGAAGAGGACAGCACGGTTCCATTCGTTGAATGTCAAGTTTGTAATGAAATGATCGATTCCAGCATTATCGAAAAACATACCGACTTGTGCCTACATAAAATGTTTGATGATATTGAAGACCGAGTTGGTTTAGAAAGTAGCGATGTTCTGGTGTCTTGCCTTGCATGCAGTAAACAAGTTCGTCGAAGTGAATTAAATACACACCTGGACGAATGCATGAAGGACGTGTTTGACAACAAAAATGAATTCGTCGATATTAAGCAAGACAATGAGGATGATAATAAGTCGAAGTCTGGTTTTGAAAGTGAAAGGATGAAGAGTTATAATTGTCCGTTTTGCTTAGAATTGTACTCGGAATTTGACATGTGTGCTCACATTGATAAATGTTTGGCTAGTGACGAAAGCAAAAGTGATGATAAGAGTTCATTAATTGACTCCTTCATAAACGATGATTTTTGAGTGGGACACTTGATGGTTTTGTCCTTTTATTAAACTTTTTTGTATTGTAGATAATAAAGTTATTTTATTTCTTAAGTCTGAGATTATACAACAATTCATTACATTTTCAGTTTTTGTTTCATTTTTAAAATGAAAAGTGAAACAACAAAAATTAAATATTGAAATATTGAACCAATCTGGTTGCCTGATACAATAAATTGCTATCGAACGAATTGCCAAATATCGCCACGTTCGTGGTCTCCATAGTACGCTATTATTTTTCAGTTAAACGAAATAAAACATAAGCTCGTTTCTAATCAAATAACTTGGAATATTGTTTTTACATTGATTTTAATTTAAAGAAGGTATTTTAATTTAACATTTATATTTATTTTAGCGGAAAAGATGGTACTGGATGTCCCACGCAATGTGTTCACCCTTCTAGAATTTTTATTTTTTAATTGGTTTACGTAAAGCTTGGAAAGGATAAATTATAGAAAGAAATGAATTTTCCAACATACTATTGAGCACAGTAGGACTTCCGGTTCCGCCGGAATGGAGCACACTATATACTTTTATATATTTGTAATATGCAGGTCATTGCAAATTCGAATATCGTCGGTCTAATTCTAATACCACCCCGTAAGTGAATAGATGGAAATTTTACAGAACCTTTTTTTAGGTTTTAAATGCTAAATAGAATTCAAGGAGTTACAAAACTCTTTAATAAACATTATTTTAAGTGCTTTTACCTAAAATATATAGGATGTTATCAATTAAGATGGCAATAATTACACCATGTATAGAAGACATCAAAATATTTCGATTTAATCTAATTTATCTATATACAAAAGTTTTTCGTTTCTGAGATAACGTCCTAAAGGGACAACTTGAGTAAATTTTCTGAAATATCTCTTGAACGGTTTAAGGTAGAGGGTTGAAATTTGACATGCAAGACAAGGATGGATACGTCTTAGGCAAAATTGAACATTCTTCATCAGTGGCGTAGATTCAGGGTAGTAGGTTATCATTTTAGTAAATAACTTTTTTATTGTTACTTTTTCCCCAAGAATTTGTATCATGCGCGTTATTTCATTGTTAGAATACATTTTCAAGGTAATCCTGCACTTTAGTGCACCCAAAGTGCGCATGCGTTAAATGTGCGTTGCGATTCGCTGAGAACTGACCACCAATTTAAATTTATTTTCATTGTTGGCAAGTTAGTTCATTAATTACGAGTACAAAATTAGAACCTGTTACATTGCTGTTACTTACTGGCGTTCTAATATTACATATTTCTAAAACTAAACAGTAGTTGTCTGTAATATTACGACACCATCTTTTATATCTGCAAGAAGTAACAGAAAACTCGAAAACAATGGAAATAAATTTGAATTGGCGGTCAATTTTCAGCGTATCGCAACGCACATTTAACGCATGCGCACTTTGGGTGCATTAAAGTGCAGGATTACCTCAAGGCTTATTTGATTTTTTGAAAAAATTTAGAATTTCTCAAGTAATGTAACCTTTCAACCTGAATATCTCGAAAACGGTTAATCTGGCGAAGATGGAACTTAGTTAATTTCTTGTATAATTTTATTCGAACTTTTCAGTTTTTGTTTCAGATTTTTTGCAAAGGTGACAATAAAAAAGTTATTGATTAAAACGCTTACGTACTACCCTGGATCTACGCCACTGGTAAACTTTAAAGTATATTTTGACTTGTACTTCAGTCGTGTTACATATCAAATTTCAACCCTCTATCTTAAACCGTTCCAGAGATATTTAAGAAAATATAGAATACTTTAAGTTGTCTCTTTAGGAAGTTATACAGGGTGTTTCAATTGATGCTGATGATGCACCAAACTTGAGGGACACGTTTCTGACGTTATTTCAAACAAAATATCTTAATAATTTTTTTTTATCGGAGCAAGTTGAAATTTGCATAATTTGGACTCGATGTTTGTAGAAATAACGTATGTCCAAATAAATTTCTGATAAAAGTAGGCCATGGAAGATAAATTATTACATTATTTACTTTAAAATATTGTCCAGTTCTTGAGTAGTTAAGTAAAATTGGCCACATCTTACAGCTTGATATGTCACTAACTTTAAAAACTGCTTGGTGATTTTTACACTTCCTTTATCAAAAATTTATATGAACATATGAGACTTTAGCGCCGCGGAATTGTAAAACCAAACCGGCACGGCTCGACGGTCTAAATTAGAGCTGGCAACGGTTAACCGATTTTGGATATTCGCGGTGTACAGTATGTCACTCATGCAAATAGAGTTGCATAACTTAAATAATTAATTGAGTTGACTGTTACTTGATGAAAATCCATATCACTTTATTTATAAAGTGGAAGTCAGTTAAGAATTTAACGTTATTTCATATTAATGCATAACTTGAATGTGAATCTAAAGCTGCGTTCGTTTATTCAACTCTATTTACTCTTTTCGCACTCTAAAGAGTGAGAGCGAATAAGTTTTAATACAAGTAAGAGTGAGACAAAAATGCAAAAGGAGTAAATAGAATGAACGGAGTTGAATAAACAAACGCAGCTAAAGTGAAAAGATTTTTTTCATGCAACTCTATTTGCATGAGTGACATGCTGTACACCGCGAATATCCAAAATCGGTTAACCGTTGCCAGGCTCTAGTCTAAATTCCATTATGAATGGCACCCAGTTGCAAGGGGGGGGGCAATAAAACCAGCCGTAAACAGCGAACAAATTTATGACTAGATTTTGTTTTGATCTTGACCGAAAGATTGGGCCCGTTCAGGTAACACAGCTGCTGCAAGTCAGCGCTCAGCATGATGAAAGTCAGCGGTCATGTATCTCTGAACGGACTGCTACTTCTCAGCAATTTTTTGTGTCATTTCAGAAGTTTGAAATTAATCGAACCTCGTTTCTGGACGTTTTATGAATTGAAATTTATGAATTTAAACATATGTAAATACAATGGCAGAAAATATTTTATTGTGTGAATTATTATGCGATGATGGGCTAGATTTTAATGGTCTGCGGCCCGTAATACAAGATCTTGCTAAGGTGAACTCTCAGCGCTGAGCAAGTCAGTAGTCAACGTAAATAAATTCCGCTGTGTATAAATTACAGCTGCTGGAACTTAGCGTATCGATTGAGGAAATTTGCTGACCCCAGAAGCGGCGTAAGGCGTGGGCGACGTGGGCCATCGCCTATGGCCTCGCGGTCCGAGGGGCCTCGCGCCTTGAAGGTTTATGCAGCATTTTGAAGAATAAAAATTTGACGCTTTCAAATATTTTTTTTTCTTTATGTAAAATCCGTTCTCTTGCGCCACCAGAGGGCGTCTCAAAATTTATCTTGCCCACATCAAATTTAGGTTTTGCCCCGCCACTTGCTGACCCAACAACTCAGCTGCCGTGTTCGTCTGACCGTGCCCATTGACTCGCTCGGTTGTTTAACTGCAGCAGTGAAATCGCGTGGATATTTAAATTTATTTAATTTAATAATAAATTACAAATGTGGGGCTATGTAAAAATATGCATTGTTGTCGCACATTATGTAAACGGCCGAAAATTTTCGCCCTAAATTCAATTAACAAAATTTAATTCTCGAATGAACCGAGCGAAAGGAATGTCAACTTATAGCGTTTTCGATTCACATGCACCGGTTGCACTCAGTGTATTTTCATCTTCTTTTAATCTCATGTAATAACACGAGATGAAGATACTCTGAGTGCGCACTCATGTGATCAATCGAAAACGCTATTAATCTTAATGTAAGCAAGTTCCCAGGCGCGTTAGCCAAAACAGCCCTCTAGTGTCATAAGATAAGGTTAAAATAAACAAAATTAACGCCGGCTCAAATTATACGTATGGGAAAAGATTAGGCGACCTCGGGAACCAAATAAGGGCGAAGGAACCGCTTAAAACTGTACCCTAACGTTACAACTTCACTCACTTCGGTGCCCAAAATTTGCTATTTGGACAAAACTTGTACGATTGGCCGAGAGAGTCCAGCACTTCCTAGAGCGAATTTGTTTATATTCATAATGTTCATCTTCCCTCTGAGTAGATCGGACGTTCTCTCTTCGAAATTACTTTAAGTTTTTTTGTGTGTTTCGGACGTTTTTCTTCTGTATATAATTTTTTTTTATTCTTTCAACACAAACTGCGCTAACCCCCCCTCATGAATTAAACATTAAAATTCAGGTGTCCTGTGAGTGTGTGTGCCAAGGGCCGAACCCCCCCTCCCCCAAGAAAGGGACAGTCGAGCTTCCACCCCCGGGATCCAGTCCCAGGCCCTCTGCTGCTGGGAATCCATCTCACATCCCTATATCTGGTAGGTGTCATGGTAACTTAAAAATCCTTAATTTTACCCGTTACACCATGTAAGGACTGTTCATTTTACTAAACGGACACTTTTAATCTTACGCTGAATTTCCAAATTGCAATTATTTTTTTAGTAGTAGGCCTTGATAGCTTCAGCCAAATGACGATTGTCAATTGTGACTTTTGTTTGCAACAGTTGTCAAAGATTCGCAATAATGAAGCGAATTGATATCGAAGTCAGAAAACTAATTGTGCAAAAGTGGTGTTCAGAAAAGTTATCTATACGAAAACTCGCCAAAATTGCAAAATGTTCAAAGTCGGCGGTTTTTCAAATAATCAAAAAATTTGGGGAGCATCACACGCTTGATGATTTATCCAAATCGCGGCGCAGAAGAGGTCCGGCAAATGCGAAAGCCGAGAAAAACATTGTGAAGTTATTAAAATCAGAAAAATGTATGTCTGTACGTGGAATAGCTAAAAAGGAAGGTGTTAGCGTAGGTACTGTACAAAATATCAAAAAAAGGAATAACATACGAACTTACAAAAAACAAAAAATGCCGAAGAGAAGTGAAGAACAAAAAATTCGATCGAAGAAACGCTGCGGAAGGTTGTACAGGATTTTGATTCAAAGCAAAACTCGTTGCGTCCTTATGGATGACGAAACGTACGTCAAAATGGACAGCAGTACGTTACCAGGGTCTCAATTTTATAATGCAGTTGTGGGAGAAGATGTACCTGATAATTTGAGAACAATTAAAACAGAAAAATTTGGGAAGAAAATTCTTGTATGGCAAGCCATATGTTCTTGTGGGCTTAAGAGTTCTACATTTTTTACGACCGGTACAATTGGAAGCGACGTCTATAAGAAAGAATGCATACAAAAACGTTTGCTACCCCTTTACCGTAGGCACAACATTCCACCATTATTTTGGCCCGATTTGGCATCTGCCCACTACTCTGGTACGACGTTGGAACTGTTGAACTCTAACAATGTTGATTTTGTAAAAAAAACTGGATAATCCACCCAACTGTCCTGAGCTTCGTCCCATTGAGCGTTACTGGGCTATTATAAACAGATACTTGAGAAAAGACGGCCGAGAAGCTAAAACAATTGAAGAATTTAAACAAATGTGGGGTGCAGCTAACCGAAAAATTTCAACGGAGACTGTGCAAAGGCTTATGGCTGGTATTCCAGTAAAAGTTCGAAATTTCTATCGTTCTTGATTATATTTGATTTTTATATGTATAATTACTATGAACTGATATAAGTTGTTTTATAATTTAGAAATGAAATAAAGTGAAATTCAGGAGAAAAATTAAAGCTTATAACACTAATTTAGTGTCCGTTTAGTAAAATGAACAGTCCTTAATGTCGCCTGCCAGAGTCAATTATTAACACATCAATATATCCTATTTTAAACCAGTCCACGACTTTTAATCCTAGTAGGATAAATTGTGGAAATATTGCCCGCTTGCACAGTTCCAGCCCAAGCACTCACTTCCGAAGGGTTAATATTCGGCCATTAGGCATTATAGGGTCCGGAATCCCCAAAAACTCCGGTGGTGGCAGCGAAATTCGTTACCTTTACTTTAATAAGTTTCTCTCTCAATCAATTCCTTATTTCAACTCTTGCAAATTTGTTTTGTTTAAAATGGCTAACTAAATTCCTTTCAAAGAAATCTCGCTACCCAAGTAAGAAGAGTTATTTAGAAATCGGGGTCTTCAACTTCCACCACATCTTACAATTACAAATTGTTATTAAAATAAAATTGGTCGAAATTGGTTAAAAATAAAAATACTTCTTTTTATTACATTATTATTATTACAAGAAATGTTCAAAAATGTCTCCTTTCTGCTGTACACACAAAAAATACCATAAAATCCTTAATTGGGGTAGTGCGGCGAACGAAATGTTTTGGGTAAAACCAGGCACTTGGGCGCTAAATTTCTACGAACGATTTCATGAAACGGTTAATCATTGAATAATAAATTCTTAAATAAGCGCAAACTACTAAACCTTTGAACAATCCTAACAATTAGAAAATTCGTATTAAATGGAAAATCGAAAATAAACGACTAATTATTATTTTTTTTTTGATTTCCAACAACCACGATGTTTTAAATGTGTTTTGCCGGATCAGCTGGGGCGACATTCTAGCTAGAGTAATAAACCAATAAAGTTATTCGTATGAGAACAATCTATTCATTCTTATTTAAAATACATCCTACAAATATGCGACTTTGCTTTCCCTTCGACTTTCCCGAAATTTATTCATTTGACAGAGAAACTTTTCTTTCTTTTCCCGACATCTACCCACATATTAAGTTTGATGCACCTTCAATGAAACACATTATATTATTTATTTATTATTACAAACATTATATTACAATTATATTACAAACTATGTTACAGACATTAAAAAATTTAACTAAATTTAAAAATCATCAAGTCTTTAGAAAAACATTTACAAAAAAAAACTTTTTTTTGCCTATACGAGTATACTAGTTGTTAAAATGAAGTAGCAGATAAGATAACTGAAAGGTTCAAAAAGAGAAAAAATTGTCGCGATTTCATCGCCTGTGAATAATTATTGACACTTTTCCTAGGTCGGGTAAAATATAACTACACTATTTGTAGACGTTTTGTTAAAAAAAAAACAAAATTAATTTATCTAAATATTGGTAGGCGTACTTACATTTTTTTCGTATCCTCTACAGAACACTTTATTTTGTGAAGCTTGGTCCTCGTTGAATACCAATTCAGGATAATTTTTTATCCACGAGTTACTAAACTTTTTATTTTCGGCATATTGAACTGCACACGATGAATGAAAGAGAACAACTAAATTGGTTTTGCCTCAAGCAAGCTATTTTAAAAACCTAGTGTTCGGACTTGACGCCTCACAATTAAATATGTTTTTAGTTTTATTTTTTCCAACACATTTTTTAAGGGTTTCGAACAAATCACTGTGTAGGCATTTTCGTTTCGTCGAAATGGATTGTATGCCAGTTTACAATTGGACGTAATAAATCAACCACTTGAGTTTAGCGTCATAAAGCCCTTAGAAACTATGTTTGCCCAAGAATCAGAGGCCTTTGCCTAACAGAATCTAAAATTACAACACTTGCTTGAAGTCATTCATATCGCACGGTTCGGTCCCATTTTACAACCGAGCTTTACCTAGTGTGTGCTCCTGTAACTACCTTGTAAATATTTGTGTAAATAAACTACCAATCCGAATGGTAGAATTATAGGCATTATAGATAACCATTCAAAACGAATTTAAGAAGGAAACACTCAGCAGGATACTAATTCTTTTTAACTTGAACTGAAATTTTTAATCAGAAATTTTTGATTTGAAGAAAATATGCAATATTTCCTAAAATATTCACGAAGGTGCCAAAATATGCATTTTTTTAATTAGCTTCTTTTAATCAAAAAACATTAGATATGCATAGAAAACTTACAATTTTGTTGATATACCTCTTAATAACAAATATGCATTTTGCATATAATCCGAGCCTTAATAATAACGTAATAATAATGTAATAAAAATAAATGTTTTTATTTTTAAGATTCGACAAATTTTATTTTAATAACAATTTTAACAACAATGCATACTAAATGCACATTTTTGCATAGCCCCACATTTGTAATTTATTATTAAATTTTTAATAAATTCACGCGGTTTCACATCGCAGCTGCTTCAGTTGAATGACCGAGCGAGTAGGTCAAGGACAAAACAAAATCTAGTCATAAATTTCTTCGCTGTAACTTTATTGTCCCCCTGTAGCTGTATTCCATTCATAAAACAATTTAGATCATCGGTTTGGTTTCACATTCCACGGCGATAAAGTATTTCAAGAAACATCGGCTCCAAATTATGCAAATTTCAACTTGCTCCGAATAAAAAATTTTATTAAGATATTTTGTTTGAAATAGTCTCAGTTTGGTGCATCTTCAATGAAACATCCTGTATATTAAACAAACCTGAAGACTACGCGGATTGTTGGTACCTGGCAGTTCTATCTGCTGAATTTAGAAGTGAAATATTTCAAGTTTTTGTTATGGAACACCCCGTAAGTAAATTCATCGATCGATGTAGAATGTAATTTGCTACCTTTTTCCCAAACAAAGTCGTATATCTAGAACTTACATTTGTGAGATAATTCTAGTTTTCTTTTTTGCTTCATGATTTTTGTCAATTTCTATACTCACTGATCGCATGCAGTTTTATTTTATTTAACACTAGAAACATTGCTGCAGACATGGCTGCATACATACAGATACATTACAAACACTTATCTACAATTATTAATAAGTGTAAATAAAAATCAATAATTTTTTTCGTATTTGTTTTTTATCAGTACCTAGTTCAATACCGACGCGAAAGTTCAACAATTTCTTGTCTGTCATCTTCTCATCTAATACGCGAAATATACGTTTACAAGGTTAGAGCTCGTTATCATTTTAATGCGTCATTCTCGTTCATCAGCTAGATTTATTTCAAATTGATATCAAGAGAAATATTTACGTAAAATGGGTGATATTGATGGAAACACGGTTATAGCGCAAGCCCTCAAGCAGCAGGTGAGTGCATTTTTTGTTACCGATGCAAACGCAAACACAGATGTTTGTCTCGATCGTCGACATAAAAATTTAAAATAGCTATTTTCTCCAGTAGGCCATCTTTTGATCAAATTTTGAAACTGGATTAGATTGTGCGTCAGAGCTTCAAGAAAACTGTTTTTAATTAAATGAGCCAAAATGAGCACATGCATAAATCAAATTTATTATTAAAATGCTTGGATTTAGAAAATGTTTTGATGAACTACTCTTACTACTTGTAACAAAAAAAAATTAATATAATGTTATATTATATTATATCATATCAATACATCAAATTTTGGCTGAAATATGTAGGTATACAGAGGATGCTCGGAGGCCCAATTACAATCCAGTCAAAATTTTGCAAATCTGTTCCCGTTGCAGTTATGAAAATTTATGGATGTAATACAATAGTAATAGTTTCACAGATTTATGGATTTCATGACTTAAAATTATTTCTAAATATACAGGTGTGCAAATTTGTCAGAATGCAATCTAGCAAAGTTATTTTAAACGCTGTATATTACAACAATTCTAATTTTTAGACAATCTTAAAGTAAATTTATTGAAGAATATTTGTATCCAAGTTGTGAGACATATATCTGTTTTTCTACAGATGCAATTGCAATTTAAATAATTATAATTGGTCAATCTAAATGAAGGGATTAAAGTATTGCACGCGGTTACCTCATGTCGGCAGTTTGTGACGTCAGCTATAGACCAGTCAAAGCCTGCTTACTGAAGTTAAATGCAGTTTTGATCAGTTGTTGAAAGGAAAATGACACTAAAAATCATACCTGTTGAAGGTGAACTATTTGAATGCTCAGTTGCACCAAACTCTTAAGTTGAGCTTAAATTTGAGATTAGCCAACATTGTGTAAGTCATATTTTAAGTCTAAAGTGACGCATAAAGTTAAGTTGAGCATAAATGTTTGATGCAACAGTCATATTTGACAATATTTTATCGTTATCTTTACTGTTTACGTTCTCAGTCCCGGACAATTGTAGACTAGTCTTTACTCTCATTAATAAAAAATAATTAGTAATATGGTTTAAAAATTCGTTTTAATACAAATCTTCTGACAGTTAGAGAAAATTCCTGGAATCCGGTGTGCAATCTGAACTTGTATTAATATTAAACACAAAAAGATTTTCATCGTACACCGTTAAATTGATGTGACAATAATGCAAAAATCAATCTATCGATTATTCGTATAAAAAAGGGCCGTGAATAGATTTAAATTGCCCATCTGATCGTGAGTGACATTTTACCGTATTTATTATTATCATTGACTGAAATTTACCAGGCAACTTATGACTAACTTTAGTAACCATG
The DNA here is from genome assembly GCA_958336345.1 of Dorcus parallelipipedus. Classification (NCBI taxonomy): domain Eukaryota; kingdom Metazoa; phylum Arthropoda; class Insecta; order Coleoptera; family Lucanidae; genus Dorcus; species Dorcus parallelipipedus. Next base: position 42,571,668 of record OY284478.1, read on the forward strand.
GAAATGGCGAGTAAGGTCTATCGGTGACGTTGTGTTTTCGGTTGTTACATTGAAACATTACCAGCACATTTTGCCAAAAACTGAGTGCGAAAAATTGTACATACTTATAATAAATAGGCATAAGCAATCAGACAAATTTATTTGTTTAGGGCATCGAATATGTCTTCGGCATCGTCGGCTTTCCAGTCATCGAACTGGGAATGGCATTCCAAGCAGCCGGAATCCATTACATCGGCATGCGAAACGAACAAGCCGCCTGCTATGCAGCCCAAGCCATCGGTTACTTGACCGGAAAACCCGGAGTAACACTAGTCGTTTCCGGACCCGGATTGCTTCACGCACTTGGAGGTATGGCCAATGCCCAAATCAACTGCTGGCCTTTATTGGTTATCGGCGGATCTGCCCCCCAGGATCACGAAGGAATCGGCGGATTTCAAGAGTGCAATCAAGTATGGTACAAAAAAAAATCCTTGAAAGAAACATACGTTTTATGTCCTATTTTCGTATTTCTACATAGCTCTACAGTTTATTATATTTTTAATCCTAGGTGGAATTGGCTCGACCTTACTGTAAATATTCAGCCAGACCTCCGAGTATATCACTGATTCCCATGCAAGTCGAAAAAGCGATTCGTCTGACGATGTTTGGTCGTCCTGGTGTAGCATATTTAGATTTTCCTGGCAATATGCTAGCCGCCCGCGTACCCGAAGACTCTATCCCTGCCCAGTATAACGTGCCGGATATACCAGTGGTATATCCACAACCAGCTTTGATAAACCAAGCCGTGGATTTGCTCGTACGCGCTAAAAGACCTTTGGTCATTATTGGTAAGGGCGCAGCTTATGCCAGGGCCGAAGCACAAATTACAGACTTCATCAACTATACCAACCTACCGTTTTTGGCAACGCCAATGGGAAAAGGTGTGGTTCCCGATATTCATCGCAACAGTGTGGCATCTGCAAGGTCGATGGTGCTTCTGGAAGCTGACTGCATCTTACTTTTGGGGGCGAGGTTTAATTGGATTTTACATTTCGGCCGGCCACCCCGATACAGCCCGGACGTCAAAATCGTACAGATTGATATTTGTGCGGAAGAACTCAATAACAGCGTAAAATCCGCCGTTGCAGTTCAGGCTGACCTAAAACCGGCCGTCCAGTATCTCCTGGATGAAGTCCAAAGGAGGAAATACGTGTTCGATGGACAGAGTGATTGGTGGATTGGTGTGAATAAAAAATGCGAGGATAATAAAAAAGGGGTCTTGGTAAGTGACTCTTGCAAATTTTGAAAGGTGTGGGCATATGTAATTGGAAATTTTCAGGCCATGTCTTTGGATGTTACGGTCCCGTTGAATTATTATGCGGTCTTCCATCATTTACAAGAGCAGCTTCCAGATAATTGCCTTATTGTCAGTGAAGGGGCAAACACGATGGATATCGGGCGTTCGATGCTTTTGAATAATTTACCCAGACATCGACTGGACGCTGGCACATTTGGAACGATGGGGGTACGTCAGTATTACAGATGCTAAAGAAAACGCTTGCCATAAAGAAGATACAAAAGTTTTTAAATTTTTAACTATATAAAAGTTTCACGCATGTCACAAACTGGTTAATCACATGCGACAGAAAGTCGTCGAAACACTGTGTCTAAAGTGACTTAAGAATGTTGTACCTGAGTGTGTACCTTATTTATTTACTTACCTCGATACTTCAGATCAAATCGCCTTATTTCTGATACAACAATTTACATGAAATGATTAACGGCGCAAGATCTGTCGAAAAGTCCCTCTTTAGCAACGCAGCGATATCCGAATCGGTTAACACCTCTCTATTTTAACATATTAATTAAAATCAGCAATGAACATTTTACTTGTTTTGAGTAAAGGATCAATCTGCTAAGTTTATTACACCTTATTTATTTACTTAACTCGATACTTCAATCGCCTTACTTCTATTACAACAATTAGCGGCGCAAGATCTGTCGCCACGTTTTATAAATGCAGCAGTAAATTGGAGTATAAAGTTTTGTGACTTTTATTTTAATGACTACGGAAAAATGTGACCTTGATACTCATTATTAAATGTTTAACAGGTTGGCCTTGGTTTTGCTATTGCTGCTGCACTTTGGTGTCGCCATTACGCTCCAACCAAACGGGTTATCTGCGTTGAAGGAGACTCTGCTTTTGGATTTTCCGGAATGGAAATCGAAACCATGTACAGGTACAAGCTGCCCGTGATTATCATCGTTGTGAACAATTCTGGAATTTATGGGGGCGTTGACGAAGACACTTATTCCGATTTGCAAGCTATGGGTGAAGGTACTCGCTCGTAAGTATAGCCGCAAGAAAAGCAAAGTACATATTTCCTTTTTATTTTCTTATTTACTTTCAACTTACGGAACATTTACTTCAATATCGAGGAATGAAAAATGTTAAATTTGTACCGAATTTTAAGAGCTATAGAGTTCTTTTTAATTCTTTAACACTGCAGTTCACTTATTAAAGAGGATCAAATTTCTGGTCGTTTCTTTAAGTTAACTATTTTTTATAGAATTCCACCGACAATCCTGTCCACAAGCATTCGTTACGAAAACATGATGAACCTATTCGGAAAGGCCGGTTATTTATGCAAGACGATCCCAGAGCTCCAGGCGGCGGTCAAGGACGCGCTTAAAATTCAAGATGGCCCCAGCATCATCAACGTGATCATCAGTCCGAGTGCGGACCGCAAACCCCAGACGTTCAACTGGCTAACCGAATCCAAATTATAAAATTACATGTTAATGCATTTTACCTGTTGAAAATTTGGAATAAAAGTTTCAGGATTTATTTTTGCATTTATTCACAATTTAGCTCAAATTATCTGGGCGTATCATTATCATCACGTCGGAGATGCAGATCTCTTCTCCAAAAGTCACTAATAACGAACTATTGAATAGACCGACACAGAAAGACGTTGAAAGAATACACATCACAAAACCTGAAAAAAAAACGTAAAGAAGCAATAGCCATCCTAAGTAGTTGCGTGGCCAAGTTGGTTGAGTCCGTTGGCAACGTGCTTAACGCTTGGCCGGTCAAACACTAGGTTCGAACTCCCCCTCCCTGGTGCATATGGGTTTTACTTGAGAGATAAGCACTTATGTGTCGGATTGCGGATTCTGCGACCTCCTCTGGTAAAATTACGTCATTGTCGACAATTTTTCAGATACAAGAACCGAAGGGGTTACTTCGTCTGCACGAAAAACCACCCTTGAATTACTTCTTCAGTACAAAAGACAACCCCTAAACATGGGAATGACCTTCATCGGTGGTCACTTCGGATGGGCAGGCCATCGAAGTGTCCCAGGATCCCGCCAGCTATACTACTTGTTTCGGATTCATAACGGCTCCTTCGAACTTAGTTTTCTGCGTTTCTCCAGTTTGTGAGGCGAATGCCGAAGGAGAAATAAACGTCTAAGTCGGTCGCAACCACCAACACCCCTCGCCGACAAGCCCTGCAAGCTTGAGGAAACTAAGTGGGAAAAAAGTTGCAAAAAATGTTAGATTTTTTTTATGTAAGCGTTTCAGTTTTCCTGAAATAATGAAAAATTATCCCCTAAAACGACGGTGTGTGCCCGGATAAGAAGGAGTGGAAAATTAGAAAACAAATTGCAAAATAGAGCAATGGAAAAATTTAAACACACGAATCTGAATAAGCGCAAACAAAAGGACGGATTTATTTATTGCTCAACTTAAAACAAAACATGCCTTTTTTGTTGAAACTGGAACAATCATGTCCTTGTGGTTAGAGTAAACAAACAACTCGAAGATGTTACAGTTTATTTTTCCAGTAGCAATATGGCCGCTTGTTACTGTGAGAAAATTCATTGCAAATAATTTCTAGCTTTCGAGTCACCCTGTATATTAGCGAAAGTGTAATTATGCCGTAGTTACTTAATTTGCACATTTCAACATTTGTAACCAGGTAAGGTCACACGCTAAATTTGTGTGCCGCCGTTTTGACGCCTTGGCCATGTCGATCGATAGTATAGATTCTTCTCGAAGGCTTCTGTGATTGGTCCTTGTTAGATCAGGTGACCGCCTCCGTACCTTGTGAAGGTGCACTTCGTTGTGTTAGTGGCCGTAAGCCATTTCGTGTTTCATCAAACTGTGAGGTTTGTGCGAAAGCCGAACGGTAACATTAATCCGTGCTCTGGAAAGAAGCACTCTACGTGTAATATAAGCATCTTCTATTGCTTTTCGACGTCTGACGACTGCAAAGTAATCAGGTAATTACTGCAAATAAAGCGTGTGCGCATCTGGGTTGTAACGTCTTTTTTATTCTTTTGTTATTTGGGCTTTCTCGTTGAGGTACTTTGGTATCGTTCTTGAGATATTATTTGGTACCGGTAATTTCTGAACCGGACATACACTCCACTGCCGATACAAGTACCACTGGTAGGTTGGGGGAGAAACAGCACCTCCCCTATAGTCTATGTACATACCATACATTCTCAAAGTGGAGCTACCGCCCCCCAATGGGCGCTGAAGCCTTCTAGGGGGGCGGTAAACTTGCAAGAGGAAGAAGTAAGAGCCAAAAACCGAGGAAAGCGAAAAATAGCAGGAATTGTGGTTAAAGATCGAAAGAAAGAACTGAAACTAATGAGAGTGGACAAGACAAGATCTGCATAGACTTGAGTAAAAAAAAAACGAATGAACAATGGCACGCCCTCTACTAGTAAATAAATTTTCATTCGGAAGCTATGAGCGGGATGGAAATATTTTGAAAACGTCTGTTACGGGTGATGTCATTTTACTCCTCTTACAGACGCCGTACAGATTATTTAAAGACTGTGATCTCAAAAAAAAGTTTGTTCGTGTTAGGCGAGTTTCCCTCTTCTCGTTCTCTCTGCGTGTTTAATTCTCAACGCGATTTTTCTACAGTTCGGTTTCTTGATGAATCAATTCATTTTCTCTATAATTTTATTTATATTCGGCAGGAAAGATAAAATTATTTCCGCGAGTATTATTTTGTTTGGGTTGAGTAAATTTAAGTAAGTCGTAAACGAAACGTCGTCGAAATTTTGAAGAATTCAGATTCAACGTTGGATAAGCCGAAAACGATGACATTCCATCCTTTAGTCTTCTTAGCTTTGACTTTGCTTGATATGTTTTACTATCAAAGCTTTTTGTGCAGCGTGTCAGGTTGTCATGGAAACTCTCAGGCCGTTTCTCTCTTCTCCTTTTAACGATGACGGTCTCCGACAATGTTGCTAAAATGTGAAACACTTAAAGTCGAATGAGTACCTCTTCTCCCCTTCTACAACAGCTGGCTTCAAAGGTGTCGATGAATGTGTGTGGAGAGTGAGTGGATCTCTCGCCAATGACTGCTCAAGAGGTGTGTGTGGTGGTGAATGCTTCCGACAATAGGCTGCACGGAAGGATTGTGGGTGTGCATCCGACAACAGGCTGCACGGAAGGGTTATGTATGCTTCCGACAATGACTACGCAGAAGGCTTCTTTCCTGACAATTAGTTACATGGGAGGTTTTGGCGGTGAGTGTTTTCGGAAATGACTGCTCAGGACGCACTCATGTAGTGGTGAGTGTTCCCGACAATGACTGCTCAGGACGCACTAAAACCGGAGCGGTCATCGCTCTCGCTTTTATAGGTTTTTTTTTCGTAGCGGGGATGAAGTAACTCTGCTTCAATGTTTAAAATGCGTAATCGAATCACCTACGATCTGAGCTGTATTTCATTCGTCAGGGGCAGTCTTTTTGTGCTTACTCCAGGGGTTGACCAAATTTGAGGATGCGATCCTATTTGCGGGCCAATCATGAACGAATGCGGTTACGCTTAAAAGGCCTAAATTTTGTCGATTTGTGACGATCGTCAACTTTGTTACGCAGTTGTCTATCTGACATTGTCTGACGTTGTTTTTATAACATAGCCAATTCTGTTCTAGCGCTATCTCTTTTTACAATTTTTTTAAAGCAATGGGCATATGCCTCAAAAAATGATGTTTTTTTGTCACCTTAGACGGTATGTTCCTACTGCAGAGCATTTTTATATCAAAATCACCACTTTTCGTTAAAGAGAAATACGTGAAATATAATAATGTGGATCAAAAGAAGAAGAAAGTCCCAATTTATCGAATCTGAATAACATTTGGGGAAGAGCTTTCATGTTTGACAAAATTCGTTACGAATTAAACGGAATCGAAATCGATCATTCACGAAATGTAGGAATCACAACTTCATTGAAAAATAAATAAATAAGTAAACTGTTACGGATAAGTCCAGGGCCTCTTTTATATGAAGAAAATGACGCACTTTATACAACAGTTTAATTATTATCAGCCGACCACATTCCAAACAACACGTGTTCTGAACGTGATAGGCTCTTGTCTAGAATAATCCGGATGGGGTTCGAAAATTACTCCGTTCTGCTTGTCTTCATAAAAAAAAATTACATGACGAACCGAATTAATTATTAATTCTGCGATCCTATTTAGCACATTTATGTCGTCTAAATCGCATTTAAAGCACGCATTCTCTCTCTTCTGTGATTAATTTAATTTCCAAAGCAGCGCTCGTCAGTTAATTCACACTCTCAACGCATGTCGTTTATTTTCTTGCGATAACTTGACGGTTTAATATTTCGCAATTGTCTCGAGTACAAATTCTTCCAATAATTTTTTATTAATGTGATCTTGTTCCTGCTCGTATTCACTTGCGCTCGTACTCACTCTACCGTGTATTAACGTTTATTAATAAAAATATTTTTTCGTGTTTCGTTTGCTTAATAATAATAAATGCTGTAACTCTACATAATTAGGTAGTGTTAGTTATTAGGTTAATTTTAAGAATTGTTTGTTGCGATTGATTTTTTGAAGACGTCCTACATATAGGACGTCAGTAACAAGACTAATGTATGTTTAGTTACAATATTTTTTAAACGTTACATATACTCTGAAATAATAAATTCATTGTTATTTTAGGGGCTTAACCCTAACCCTAACCCATTGGCTATGATAGAAGATGAAGATTTTCCTCATCCTGGGGCAGATATTGTTGTGCTTCCTCCTGAGAATGCATGTGTTGACTTTACTGATGAGGACTCTGGAGACGAGGGAAATTTCCATCCTAATAACTTGCCGGCTAGTCAGCTAAGAGCAACCGCTGAGGTAATCGTTAGTGGTAAATATCTAACGGGAAATCGTCTTGATCCTCAATTCGATGGGGAAGATGAGATTCCACTCGCTCAGTTATCAGGATATAGTAATAAAAAGAATAAAAATTCAAACAACATACAAGTGGATAAATGAAGATCTTACTGAGCGATCCCAGAAAGAATTTCCTGCTGATATCTACAATGTGTCAATAGAAAAGTTGAGACTATTGGAACTGTTTGAAATATTCTTAGACGAAAATATTATTAATTAAAGGTGGTTCTTGTCCGATGACGAAGCTGTCGAACGACTGCGAAACGTTAAGTGTTTGTGCGCCATTTAGTGTCCGTTTAAAAGAGTTTGTGAAAATATTATTGACATGAATAGTACAAAACATCAATCTGTGACACCAATCAATCAATCTTCGACCTCTGATACATCAAAATGAATCAAAATGAATGAGTGTTGCTAACGGAAACGTGAAGAAAAGTGTTGCTAACAAGACAAGTTCCACTTTTCTTCACGATTTATGATTAAACATTGTGTCACTTTTCTGTCAACTACACGAAAAATTGTATTTTCTTTTGATATTACAATGCACTGATCTTTCTGTCCATAACGCATGGCAGCTGCCTAAGCTACATAAAGGTGAAATGGACCCTTTGGCATTTAAAAGACAGATGGGTTTACTCCAACAAAATAAAAAAGTTATCGGAGGTTTTGCGAGAGGTTGCTACCTACCTGAAGGCCAGCAAATTGTGTGAGTGACTGACGTTTCTCCAGCACCGCTCGGCAAAGCTCTTGGAGATGGGAGGATTCGACGAAACCCCCAAAGCAAAAGGTGGGCAAAGTGAATAAAATAAAAAGCACCAGCTGAGCACACTTGCTTTCATTTGAAATGCTCAAAATTAAATAACGATTAAGAAAAATAATTTACAAGTATCGAGTTCGACCCAGAATGGGTCTCAATGAAAAGAAAACGATATCTAATCCGAACATCCAGCGTCATGACAGTCAGCTGTCAACAGTGTCGGATCGCCCTCTCACGAAGATAAGTGCAGTCAGTCAATGACGTACTGCGACGCAAGGCGTTACGTCATCAAGCGGCGTCGCGTTTGCAGGTTGATCGGATCCACTTTCACGGACGAAGGCTGGGCCGGGGTTTTATACGTTTCATACTCCGATTCCGGCCTTTTCTTTCCACCCAAGAGCTGAAGATATTCTCAACCACTAAAAGCCTAATAGAAGAGAGAGAAACGCGTTACCAATAGAACACCGCACAAAATGGGCAACAAAATATACCTGTTCCTTATTTCAACGACAGATTTTCGAAAGGCTGTTTAACAAGCTTGAAAATCACTTGGCGTGCTTAACAAATCTCGGAGAAGATTCCGTTTCAGGTTTCAATCACAAAACTCCATGAAAGAAACACACACATTTTAATCATCCACACAAACAAGAGGAACGCACGGCTCGAGCGCTGATGCAAGTCTGACCGCGAGGGCGTGCTACGACGGAAGTCGTTACGAATGAAATCAGTTTTTAACCGGACGACAGAGTGAACTGGAGATATATTGTAGAACTAGATAACAGCGTATGATTTTCCTGTTGCAATATTGTGCAACATTGAGAAATATGGCGATCGGCACGTAAGCCATTGATTCCGGCACAAATACAGGGCGTTCGGAAAATATTATGAATAACTCAAATGAATTTTACGTGAAATATAGCGATGCTTTTTCCTAACGTCCTATATTTAGGCCTGGTCCTAAAGGGCATGTGTGTAATTGCTGTGAATTTCTAATATAATTTTGGACTTTCTTGACCACAAAAATGCTAATCGCAGCAAAAAAATATTCTTATTTCGCTGAAAAATTTTCAGGCATATCTGGGTTAATGTGGTCTTGTCTCCGTTCATACTCACATGCGCTCGATCTTTTATAATCAATTGATGAGTGATGCCTTCTTAGGACTCCTCTCCCATGCGTATTTAGTTGCATCGCCAATTCTAATTCATTTTTCATTTGATCACTTCCTATCGTCCTATATGTTCTTCCATTGGGTCATTGGCTCGTTTTTCTATAAACAAGAATCAATTTTATAATTATGGTGAGTATAAAACGTATTCTTTGATCGTTTTGATGACGATGTTGTCGTTGTAGTTAATTTGTGGCCCCAAATGTGAGTTGGAATGCTACAACCTCTTCTCTGGCTCCCATGTGAAGAATCTCTTGAGGTCCTACATCGATGTTGGTTTAAATGTAGAACGATGTTTTCTTCTTATTGCTGCCTGTGTATTTATTGCGATTGGTGGAAATTAGCCATTGGACCCTTTATTTATTGCTTCGCAGATAAAGTCGATTATTATTAGAATATCAAACGTTGGACCTAACCTTTGGCGTATCTCTCTTCAATATAACAAGTTTAATAGCCAATCTCATAATTAGGGTTGAAAAACTAAGACTGAGATTTATAATGGCTTCAGCATATTTGCAATATTCAAAATTATTAAAATATGTCAATCTAGATGATTAATTTTTGATAAATTTATCACAACGAAGGTTTTTCCCCATCGTCACTGGTTTTTTCGTAGAAAAGTAAATAAACATCATGTGACTTGAATGCCCTTAAACATTAGGGGGCATTTGTATAGCGAGGGCGCTCGAGTACATGGGAATGACCCCCCACCATTCGCAGAAATACTTTTACACGCGAAAATCCCAACGAGGGTGGTGTAGTATATTGATTTCTCGTGACATCATAGGGTTGCTAGGTAAATTGGCGCCGGCGCTATGGAGGGTTGAAAAATCGACCTGGTACACCCCAATCTAGTCCGGGCGAAGGTGCAGTGCGGTGCTAATATGCGTTAAACGCTGCAAGCTGGGAAAATGGGCACGGTGTTGAGTTTTTCGCCGCGCGAAAGAAGACCCGTGTACACGACCAGTTCCACCGGCGATTTCACCCTCAACAACTTTTCGTACGAACAGTTGAACAACGCCAAGAATCGCGAGAATAAACCGAACAGCATCACCAACTCCAATTCGAACCACAATCTGCAGAACAACTGCAACAACATCAACAACAACGACAATGCGCGCATAATATCGGAAAAGAACGCGCTCGAGAAGAACCTCAAGAAGCATTCCCTGTTTATCAATGCGTTGTCATGGAAAAGATTTTCCACGACGAATAACAATAAGAAGAAATTGGACAACAAGAACAAAAACGTGACGGTGTTTCGGCAACCCCTGGTGGACAACATAAATCCCGTCGTCGATAAGAATAAAAACATACAGCAGAGCAAGCAGCAGAGCTTGTACTATTCGAATTCCAAGAGCACTTCTGCTCTGGCTCTTGATATCGTCAGGGTGAACAACGCCAACAACAACACTAACCACCACATCAACTGCGATAAACTAAGTAATAAGCAGGCTCTCTTGAGCCAAAACACCGTGCACACACAGAATCAAGTGGTTCCTACGAATGTACCCAAGAAAACAGTAATCCAAGCTTCCACGTCAGAACTCCTCAAATGTCTGGGGATGTACTTGCACGCTAAATGTTATAGGCTAAGAGACTTTCAGGCTGGTGATGCTGTCATGTGGCTTCGAACTGTTGACAGAAGTTTATTGCTACAAGGATGGCAGGTTAGAACATTTCCCTAAAATTCTTTTTTCATTTACAATTGACCACTGTTGAAAGTTCAAATACAGAATGTTCCAAATCCAAATCCAATCTCTGTTTCACAATTTCGACTTCTCAAAGGAAACCGACCGTCAATAAAGACGTTTAGGTATGATATTTTTGTGAACAATTTATACTATCGGTGATTTCAATCAATCCCAATCAAAGAAAATAATAGGCTACTTACGGTTCCAAATGTAATAGAAGATCAACTCTTGTTTCAATCTCCTTTTACATACGAAAGGGTATAAATTAGTCAACGTATATATAAGTTAGTAAAAATACCGCTGTACCTTCTAATAACGTACTACAATTTAATTGAGAAACAGCATCTTAATAAACTGCGTGTTATTACACGTCTTCTTTGACTTTTATGCATATTTAGAAAGATTCTCTTTTTTTCCAAGGGCGGCTCATTCACATTAGAAATTAGAAATAGAAACTGCGTTACTTTTATTTTACTATTAAAATTAAATATTAAATGACCCGTTCGACCTTCAGCCATGTAGGCATAACAAATTAGGCCAGAAAAGTAGAATGCATAATTCCGGGGCATTTGTATTTTAAGTGCCCAGATTTTAACACAGATGACATGCAACTGTTCGTTGTATATATTTGCAAACGTTTTAGAGATTAGTATTTTTTATTTCTTAGTTTACTAGTCTTCAAGTTGTTATCCTCACATTCAGTGGTAGCAGTAGCTACTAATTTATTTTAGAGTGAGAGTTAACGTAGTTTAAAAATACTTTTATTTGTAAGCTTTTGGAAAGGTACTAATAACAAATACATCTTAATATTCTTCTCTACCTGTTCCTAAACTTTACGTTTACGTTATGGAAGGTATATGCTTACTATGTGTAAAGACAGAGACCAGAGCATGCACTGTGAAGTATTTAAATGGGCGATTGTATCTTAAACGCGTGTGAACGGGGAAAGATGATGAGATTACTTATGCACGTATGTACAGTTGTACTATCGTGGCCAAAAAAAAGGGGACACTTTTTGACGTAATTCCAAAATGTCGAATATTTTGTTGGGTCACTGACTGTAACGTCTTATAACGACATGTTGTACGGCTTTTCTTTAGTTTATTTGTAATTGAAAGAATTTTATAGATCAATAAATTAGAAAAACAGAAACTTCATTTTCAATCAAATAATTATCACGATAAATAATAGATCTCTCCAGATAGCCAACGAGATAGGAACGACGCTCTAAAAATAATATGCGCAAACGAGTGACATCTATTGAGTATTGAACAAATTTGTCACAAATCAATTGCTAATTCCGAAGCTCAGTTGACTTATTTACCGCCAGATGTCTCTTTTAAATAACAGAGAAATAAGTATAAAGTGGGGTTAGGATGCGATAATGTGACGTATGGCTATAATATGCTGTTAATTCTCCTTTTAAACTTTGCATCGCGTCACTTAGTTATAGAATTTGTTTACATGTTGCTTATATTTACAGGTTTCGTTTTTCCACTCCGCTATTATAACAGTACCTCCACCACGTATTTGGTGAGCTGGCTCCAAACTAACGCCGAGTTTAGCTCCAAATTGGGGCGTTAAATTTAAAAGATCTGATGAGCCATCTGCTGCTAAGCTTGTGCTTTTCTGCGCTTTTATTAATTATTGTCTGTCAACCGTAAGTGTCAGCCACCCAGCAATAGTTTTAATCAGTGTTGATAAAAATCACGATTTTTTAAAATAATCAAAAATCATTGATTTAAATAAATAAATCCTGAGCAAAAATTGGTCAAGAAAATAATTCCTTAAAAAAGTTCGGCCGCGTTGGAAAGAGACAGATTGATCGTCGCGAACAACGCGTAACGATGTCCTTATAGGGCCAATTTCGATAATAAAGGGTTCCGATTGGACGAGGCTGACTACATCTGCGATCATTCCGCGTCATGCTATTTCGTTTTGTTACAAGGCGTCATTTACTCTTTCAACGTTGGTGATGTTGTGTCGTATGTTTCAATTTAACGCAGTTACCTTTGGATATTTTCTTTTCGTCCTGGTACCGTTTACTTACCTTTGTGGTTTCGAACTCATCATACTCATCAACATACGTGCTTGACTGCAGGCTGCTTGACCATATCGTGCTTCGCGCAGAAGACTATTTTTGACCTACAGGATCTCCTTTTGGACTGCGTGAGTTCGCGTACTGTATTTTATTTTATTTTACTGTTTCGTGAAGCTGCATTATTTAAGAGCGAATTATCGACAGATCGTTGTCTAGTTGAATTAAGTGATTGTAGTAAACAGTAATACGAATTTGATCCGAAGTATGAAGTAGATTATTTATGTAAATACATTGTACAATCGGGTGTAATATTTTTGAATCGCTTTGGTCATAGTTTAATTTGTGGTCAGTTGTCAAACTGATTTGTAACAGCGCAAATGTCCTTGTAACAATTTTAAGTGTGTTTATTGTAGTTGTTTTGTGTATTTGTGCATCTATCTTCAACGAGTAAGTGAATAAACATAAAATCAGTCAGGAGTAATTCATTTTAGAGTTTTATGGTAGCAGATTCAAAAATTTATTTATCAAATTAATTTTGAGCATTCTAATTTTTGTACATTTAATTTATAATATGTTATACATCAACTGCTTTTGTTGCCAGATATTCAAAACCTAAGAGAGCAGTTTTATAGCCATGTAGAGAAAATCCGCCAGGGTATATGTATATTTGTGTCATTATATGTCTGCTATGCCAGCTAAACGTCGTAGGCAAAATAAGGAAATAAGGCAAAGGGACGCAACAGTTTCTTACATGTTAAACTCTAATTTAAAAAATCGTTAGGGTTTGCAAACCATTTTTCTCAGCTGCTTTTGACGTAATTAAACACAGACTTGTAACAGTTGCAAAGGTTTTGGAGGAAGGAGGTGTGGAGGAGGAGTACGACAATTTATTGGCAACTTGCGAGGTAGAATCATTATAATAGAGAAAAATCCAATCCTCTTTCCATGGCAAAATTGCATAACATGCATAACAGAAGATGCGATCCAGAGGATCGAGTCAGCTAAGATATGTTCAGAAACATCTTTTTGGATGATTTTAATATCGGTTTCTCCTCCCCTGCCTCTGATGTGTGCTCCAAGTGCACGAGATTGAAGGAGCAAATAAAACACACAAGAGATCTAGACAAAAGGAAAAAGATTATTGTGGAGTACCGCGTCCACAGAAAAAGGGCAAACACTTTCTATGAACTTCGTAAAGAGAAACCTGATAACAGTATAACCTTTAGTTTTGACCTTCAGCAAGTCCAGCCACTATACCGTACACCAATCGCAAATGCGTTTTATTCTCATCAAATTAGTTGGTATGCTTCTTGCTGCGTTCCTATGACTTCTACAAATCCAACCTTTTGTGTATGGACATAAGATTTGGCTGCAAGAGGAGCTATTCAAATTGGTTCGGCTCTGTCCCATCATCTTCAAAGTTTAAATTATGAAGGAGTAAACCTTAACAGATTATTCTGCGACAGATGTGGAGGTCAGAACAAGAATTCCCAGACCCTTATGTATTGGCTTAAAAACAACTCTCCAGATAATGTGACGAAAATATTAACAACATTTCCAATCCGAGGGCACAGCTTCCTACCTGCAGACAGAGCATTCGGCAGGGTGGAAAAATCCAGTCATAACATTCTAAGAAAAATACATAGAAATTTATTTAAAAATAGGTTCTGTAAAAGCACTTGGTTCTGACTGGCAAATGTATGATGTATACTTTAAAAAAATAAAGAGAATTTCGGATTGCAAAAAAATCCTCTTGCAAAAATTTATGAATGAAAATGAAACTAGTGTTAAAGTAATGACGTTTGAATATTATCGTTTCACTTCATCTGGCACAACTTGGCAATCGCTGATCAAGAAAGGAAAATCCGAAAACAACATACAGCTAAATAGGTTACCATTAGGTAATTCTATACCAGATAAAAAGAAAAAAAAATGGAGTAATTTGATGAAGGAGCATTTTGGAGAAGAATGGCATATCGGAAGACCTTTCGTGGTATAAAAACTTGTTAGTCAGTAACGGAGAAAGAAACGAAGATATTTTAGAAAACAATGCAACCCAAGAAGATAAAAACGAGCTATGCGACTGTCTGAACGAGGAAACTGCAATACATGTTTAATTTTTGTTTTGTTCATTTTGCTACTACATTACTTCCCACTTGTATTGTTCATTTGGAGAGAAATAAAATATTTTTTTTGGAAGAATGCATCACATTTGTGAGTAAAACAGGATATATCCAAAGTTTTTCTGCCAATAACATCGAGTTGTTTACTTTTTTTACAAAAAAATATACATCAATCAGTTGGTTGAACCCATTAGGCTAAAAATGTTTTTGCAAAACGGATTTTTTTTTCGACGTAAATATGTGAGGCGTCTTTTTTTTATATCCTGACAAATTTGTCAAAGTGGATATATCCGGTTTTGCACGCGAGCTCCTCAATTTTACTACAGGATTTGCTTTTAAGATGGCTTCATGGTCGTTTGTATTTGAATTACCTAAATTAAAGCTTCTTTTTCATTGAAATTTATTAAATTTGTGAAAACTATACTTTCGGATAGTTTCAAACAATATCGTTTCACTCTACAATTAAAAAAAAAGCTATAAATATGCAGTGAAACGCTGATATTTGACACGTTTTTAAAAGCTGTTCGCGCAGTAATTTTTATTACATGTTTGTGAACTGAAAAGAAAAAGCGTTTGATAAAGTCCAAAGACACGGAATGTTTTAAAGAAAAGGGGAATTAGCATAATAAATAAACATAATAAATTGCATAAGAACAGGAAACAATCACTCCTTACAACAAAGAAAGGACTGACGCAAGGAGGGGCATTAAGTCCACTTTTGTTTATGATGATGGACGAAGTCATAAGACAAACAAGGGAGAGAACAGCCAAACTAATATTAGGACACAGAAACCTAGAGGCAACATTTAGTTCAGAGTGTGCTTTCGCGGATGATTTGGCAATATTTGCCAGAACAGAAACTGTGAAGAGAATAGATAAGATTTTTCTCTCTTAACACCTGCACCGTCTGCGAGCAAACTGCCTAAGGCACCGCAGCCATTAGGCTTTATTGTGCTCATCCTGGTACTGTTATCGCAACCAGTCATTGAGGCAAGTCCCCAGTACCAATCGAATAGATATGGTAATAAATGTAGAAAAGATCAAGGTGAGGGTAATCTCAAGGAAACCAAAGAAAACAAACCTACATATAGAAACACAAGAAGATAGAACAGAGAGAGTCGCTTAAGTATTTAGCAGCAGCCATTGACGCAAAGGAGCTTTGGAAGAAGAGATTATCAACAGCAAAATTATACCACTCGCTCAATAGAACCATCTTAAGTAATAAATATTTATCGCGCAACGCAAAAATAACAATTTACGAAACTGTTTACCAATCAGTCTGTATGGAAGTGAATCATGGACCATAACAAACAGACAAGAAAGTAAACTGACGCCGATGGAAATGAAGTATTTAAGGAGAGTAGAAGGGATCTCAAAAATAGATAGATTAAGAAACGAAACTGTAAGAAGGAACTTAAACGTAAAATCACTGAAAAAGAAAATTGAGGAAAAAGAACTACAATGGGTTGGACATTTTTTAAGAATGCCAATAGAAAAACCAGCAAGAGCAATATGGGGAAACTAACAATGAAGGTAAAAGGCCCAGAGGAAGACTGCAAAAAATCTGGGAAAACACAGTGGAAGACATCATAGCTACAAAGAAGCTGACAATGAACCAAGTCAAGAGTATGGCACGGGATAGAAAGCTATGGCTAAAAATAATAAAAGAACATGTCTGAAGAATGAAGAAAGAAAAATTAAACACCTCGACATCCAATGGGTCCAAGACCTGACTATGTGTATAATTGTTTGTGAAATGTTTAAAGACAGTTAAGATGAAATTTTAAAGTTTATAGAATTTCTTTCTTTTTTTTTTTCAAGGGTTAGATTGATTAAGCTCTCTTCTATGTTAAAAATTTGAGGATGAGTAAAGCTATAACTGGTGTTGCCAAACCGTCTAAGATTTCATAATATGCGTGCTTTCTCATTTTGTTCACTAGATTAATCTTAAGAAATAATGGAACGTAAGTGCTAGTTAAAAAATTATGATAAATACCACACAAAATAGTAAGTTACAGTTCTAAAATCTTTTTTACTTTGAAATTTTTTTAACTTTTACTTAAAATCAAAATATTCCTTTAATAAAATGAAATGTGCTGAATTTCGGACGAAATTAATGAAATTATAAAATTGTTTGGTCTTTTGGAGAAATTTAAATCAGATTATCGCCACACTGTTTACAAAAGGGAAAAGGAGGCGAAAAGAATAATCAAGATGTACATAGAAAATGATTTAGTTATTGGAAATACCAAATTCACACACAAAGACATACACAAATACACAAGAGAAGAAATAAGCAGAAAGGAACGATCAATTATAGATTATTATCTAGTAAATACAGAAATATGGAAATATGTATTTGATATAAAAGTCAAAAGAAGTGCAGAAATCGGAAGTGACCACTACCTGGTCAAAATGAAATATAAAAGACAAACAAGAAAGATAAATAAAGAGAAGATTAAATTGTATAAGCTTAAAGAAGAAGTAACAAAAATATCAAAAAGAACTAGAAAAATTTCGGAAGATAGCAACACAAGAAAACTTGGACTAAAGATGGAAGGATTATAAGACAAACCTGATATATGCGGCAAAAACGAGTTGTGAGACAACAAAAATAGGAAACGGATCGACAAAAAGGACAGCATGGTGAACACCAGAGTTAGAGAAGACAGTCAAAAAAAGAAAACGGCATGGAAGGAGTATATGAACAATAGATCGCACGAAAATTATGACAAGTACAAGATAAAGAGAACTAAAGTAAAAAATCTAATAAAAAAGAGTAAAGAAAAAACAGACAGATTTTGGCAATAAACTCACTAGACATATAACGAAAACCAGAAACTGTTCTACAACACACTGGAACAACTGAGGAAACCTAAAACGAATACGGTGCAAAATCTAAAAGACAAAAACGGGACTATTCTAATGTAGGAAACAAATATCATGGAAAGATGGAAAGCATATTTCAAAGATCTTTTAGAAGAAAATGAAAACGAAGAAAAGGTAGAGGCGGAAAGCGAACACACGACGAACCTGACACAAGAAGGCAACCAAACACAAGAAGAGAAAATATCATGGGGGAACTCAATGAAGCAATAGGAAAAATTAGAGCTGGAAAAGCTCCAGGACATGACGAAATAACAGTAGAAATGCTTAAATATACAAACACGGAGGAAAAAAAAGGAACTTCTAACCATATTTAATCAAACAATGAAAGAAATAAAGACCTCACGTGACTGGCAATTAGGTATTATCACGCCCATACACAAAAAAGGAGCCAGTAAAGAATGTTCAAACTACAGAGGCATTACGTTGGTGAGCACGGTAGAAAAACTGTACGGGAGGATTCTAAAAAACAGAATAAGGGAAAAATTAGAACATATCATAGATGAAAGCCAAAGCGGATTTAGAAAAAATAGAGGTACAATAGATCAAATCTTCATAGTAAGACAGATGTGTGAAAAAGCTAACAAAGAGGTACGTTTCATTCTCATGGAAAAGGCATTTGACAGCATACAATGGAAATACGTATGGAACATATTAAAAAAGAACGGCCTAGAACATCATCTTATCGAGTGTATAAAAAGCCTATACAAGCAAGCAGATAACTACGTAAGAGTAAGAAATGAAACATCGAGTATTTTCACTAGCAAAATAGGCCTCAGGCAGGCATGTGTATTAAGTCTTTTGCTATTTGACCTAGTGTTGGATGAGGTAGTCAAGACATGTAAAGAAACATTAAAAAAGTACAGAATAAGATTCCGGAAAATGAAAATAGTAACTATAACCGAACTATCCTACGCTGACGACATGATAATTATGGGAGAATCAGAACAACAATTGCAAAATAATTTAAACGTACTAAAATAAGAACTCAAAAAGAAAAACATGAAGATTAACATACAGAAGACTAAATCCATGGTAATCGGAGGAAAAGAGGAGAAACACAACATAGAATTGGATGGAAAACGCGTAGAACAAGTAAAAAGCTATAAGTATTTGAGAATAATGATCAACAGTAAAGGGAATTTAAAGGACGAAATAAATGAGAGAGTAGCGAAAACAGGTAGACTATTCAACAGTATCAAGACAATTTTTCTGGGTAAGAAAGAAATTCCAACCAATATAAAAACTGAAATAATAAGAAAAATCATGAAACCAGTTCTAACTTACGGGGGTGAGACATGGACAACAAATAAGAAACAAATAAGTAAGCTAACGGGTACGGAAATGAGATTTCTTCGAAAAATAAAAGGGATGACTAAAAGAGATAAAATACGAAACGAAACATTTAGGAAAGATTTGGACATTGTATCGAGAGACCTCAATAGAAGAAGCACAACATAGATGGTTAGCACATATAATGAAAATGGGGGAAGACAGATTAGTGAAAGAAGTTTTTGAAGCTAAGGAAACAGGAAAAAGACAAAGAGGCCGGCCCAGAAAACTCTGGAAGGAGGAAGTACGCTTAGCAGCAGAGAAAAGAGGAGTAAAATGGGAGAGAATAAAGGAGCTAGCAACAGGGGTGGAGGAAGATATGGAACAGAGCAGCCCCCGAATACTCGACTCCAACATAACTTTACACCGAAAGCTGAAGATTAATTACACTGTTTACAACACAATTCGCATGATAGCATTCGACACAGCGTCGTTGTATCTTTAAAACATTATTTTCACTTGTCAGAAATTTATCTTTTATTTTTTTACCTTGCAGTTTTTCATTTCAAAACCAATTTTTGACATTTTTATTTCATAAAAATTCTAGATTTTAAACATCGAACAAAAAACAAAAAGTAACTTGAAGAAACAAATGACAATCGGCGAGACAAACATGAAAAAATCTTCAATTACAAAAAAGAAGGAAGAGAAGTAAGAAAATGATCAACAAACAAAGAAAAATCAAATTAAACCAAAAGAAATTGTTTTGAACAAACAAATTACAATCGGCAAGCAAAACCTGAAAAAAAATCGATTTCAGAAAAAGAAACAATGAAAATAAGAAACAAAAAATGCAAGAAAAAACTAAAACATTGAAGAAAAAAAACTTGAAGAAACAAATTACAATCCACGAAGAAAATATTAAAAAAAATTGAAGTAGGTATAACAAAAGAACGAAAGCAATCGACAAACAAAATTGTAATAATTTGTCATAAAAGGAAAAAACAAAAGCAATCTGTCATATATATTATTGTATATTTTGCAAATTTTCTCTTCCTGGCCCCATGTTAGGCGCAAAATAGTAGTTTTGTTGTAGTTGTTCTTGAATCTTTTTATTGTTTTCTTCCATTTTAAAAATATTTTGTTGGAGCTGTCCTTGTAATTTAATATTATTCTGTCCTATCTTTTCCTGAATTTCTTTGTTGATTTGCTCGATCTTTTTAATAATTATGTTCCAATTTTTCCTGAAATTCTTTATTGTTCTGTTCGACCTTTTGATTATTTTGTTCCAATTTTTCCTGAATTTCTTTGTTGTTCTGTTCTATTTTGATTGTTCTGCTTTATTTCTTTCATCATCATCGTTAATATGCTTTTTATATCCTCTTTCATCTCTTTTCCCTCCGTCTTTGGTTCTTTTTGTATATCTCCTACTTCCTCTCTCTCCTCTGGTATCTTCTCCATTTCGTGTGATTTTGTCCTTGTAGTTTTCAATTTCCTTTTTGCCATTTTAAATTTTTCGTTTGTTGTGCGCACGTTGGTGCGCCAAATATTGTAGTGTTTTTGTGGGTATTTTGTAAATTTTCTCTTTCTGGCCCCACGTTGGTTGTGGTCCTTTCACTTGACACGTTGATGTCGAACTTGTTACGCTTTACTGTTTTTTGTTGTCGAAATACTGTTTTTTTGTAAAAGACCAAGGTAGTTATCACTGCAATATGTAAAAAAATGATTAAGATTAAATGACGATTAGATTAGAAAGAAGGAATAAATCTTAGAGTAACAGGAACAAAAGGAACAAAAAAGAACAAAGATCAAGAAACTCTGATCAAGAAAAAATGTTTCAGAGTAATGATTGAATTATACAGTGGCCGCCAAAAAATCGGGTTCCAACGGGAAAAGTTTTTTAGAAAATCAAACTTTGATGATCGGAGGTGGTTGAAAAAAGATTACAAATAGGTCAAACGAAAAGTCGTTTAAAATGTGATTTTGCTGCCATAAAATTCTAGTGTGAATTACTTGTCTTAATTACTTAGATCAATAACAAGCCTGCGCTGTATCTTTCATCAGCTTTTCCTCGACTAGCAACAGGGAAGAATGGGTGTGGGTAAATAGATCTTAAAACAGGCGCCAGGGTGAACAAGATATCCAGCTAATCCGAAATAGACCTCGACAGTGTTCCCAATAAGTCTTTACAGTTCGCAACAATCACAGGAGATTTTATCTGCACTCACTTGTACGTGGAAGGTAGTGACACAACTAACATAAAGAACTAAAATGATATTTGCTTTAATTAAAAATGCAAAGTATAATTACATAATGACAAACAGGTCAATACAATGCGACAAAATGTCGCCAAGAAATCTACGACTAAAACGACTCAAAAATGTTGCACCCGGATGTACAACTTTTTTTTACTCTATTCAACACCACAGATCTAAATCGTCTAATTTTTATTGCAACAATACACATCAGTTAATTAAAGGCGCAAGATTTGTCGAAAATTCGCTCTTAGATAATGCAGTGTCACGAAACAGTTAACAAAAGTTATTAATTAGACTCACGTAACTAAGAATGTGTCGTTCACACCACCATGTTCTGTAAGTGTCCGAAGCTATTACATTCCCTTCACTCGGGCACGTTCCTTGTTTTCGACGATACGAACTTACACGATGAAGCTAGTAACTAAAGAAGAATGTCACGCTTTTTAGTCGTTTAATTTGTCAGAGTATCTTAGTCAATTAATACCTACCAAACATTCAGTGGAGAGGGTCGTGGGCCAAAATGGGGACCAAATAGCCGTGACAACAAAACGTCGTTTTCGGAAAAGGGCGTCACCAGCGATTGAAGGTGACCCAAGCTACACCCAAAGTGATATGGCGTATCGAAATAGTTGCAGTTCCACGCTTGAAGGGACGGTCGAATCGTCGTTCCACAGTTAAGAGAGCAACCGCTATAAGAGGAAGGGGATGTCTGAAATGAAATACCGAAGCGAAGATAAAAGGGTTGAAAGTCGTCTATTGTACACCCCAGAATATGTAAATCAATGTCACCCAATTGTCGCAAAACGTTTCCAAAAATATCAAATTACGAACCGAAAAATTTACCGTTCGCGGCTAGACCTCTTCGCTAGCGTTTACAGACAAAATCCGTGAATTTTGTTTGGTTGAAAGTAACATTAAATACGTGAATATTAATTCAGTAACAAATTTAGCAATTACGTGACTATTAGCTCATTAACGCTGGATTTCACAAACGTCACTTAACTTGAATCATTGATTAAGAATAATCATTCCTATACCTTCAACACATGTAACCATGACAACGTTTACTTTTAACGGATGATTAAATTTAAGTAACGTTTGTGAAATTCGCCATAAGAGTAACGAAAAATACGTGAACAATAACTCAACGGCAAAGACAATAATAATTTAAATATTACCGTATTCGAAATAAAGAAAACGTGTTCTTGATAAAACAAAATAAAGAGGCCGGTGAAACTGCTTTATGCCTGCAAGACGCGAAGTCCTCTTAGGCCGGTGGAGTTGCTTTATCTCCGTCCGTCGATGCGTTCAACGGCCAGTTTGAAGGGGCCGTGTGGAAAAAAGCAGTCACAAATACGAAACGCAGAAGTGTAATCAGCGTTAGAACGGAGAGGGGTCCAACCAAACCAAAAGAAGAGACCCCGATGAAAGCCGGTTTTCTGACGAAATGCGAAGAAATCGTTCAAGTGCGAGGTGCCCGTAAAGTTACAAAATCCGGCTTAAGCCGAGTTAATTCTTGCTTTGAAGAAGTAGACAACGTCTCCCCAACTTCAAGACCCCGAAGGATGGTCTGTTGTTACACCGCAAATGTAGGTAACATGAAATTCAGAAAGCATCAAAAATGCCACCGTGGTAAGATGTAGAAAAAACTTGCACGTACAGTTCAACGAACAACCAGTCAATCAATGATGAATCACGCGTCTACTCGCACTGGGAAATTTTTGCACACGCGTACCGTATCGAAAATCAGAACAAGGGTATGCTATCCTCCCCACAGGTATAGTAACAGGGAAGTATAATAATTTTTATAACTGTCAAAAGTAATATTTAATCAAAATTAGGAAATTATTTCAAATGAAACAATGTATAGTCATCTCACATTCTGCCTTGAGTATGTAATCTAAACAAGTGTTAGGCAACTATAAAAGAACATTTAAGGGTTTTTGTGAATGTCATTCATTAACAGGGTAACAGATGTCAATTTAGCTTTTGATTAAGATATTCGATACTTAAGTATTCCTGAAAAAAAAAGGTCGTGAATTTAATAAATAAACAGTCATCTCGTATTTTCCTTTGCGCAAACAATACAAAATTCAATTACATCTCGTCTAGACATGTTTTTCAGTCTCATCTCAGTACACCTCCGTCGTCGTCGAAATAATCGGTCGAAAATTAAAAACGGTCTTCATGCCCGTACCTCTACATACAGAAATGGACTACTCCAATATAAACACGCCGGCCCAACCGGGACGCAATTATCCTTACGGCCCGGCCAAGTTCAGGACTGCAAAGGACGACTGGCTTCCAGGATCGATTCCACCAGGCGCCGACTGATTGCATATAAAAGTCCGCCGACGTACGTCGTGGCGTCTACCTTCGTCCTTCGCGATTCCTGCGTGCAAGCCGCGGCGCGATGCGGTAAAGCTTCGATCTTGCGTTTGCATTGGGGGGTGACTACGTCGTTCCGCAAATGTATTTGAACTATCCGTGGGTTACGAGTTTACAAATATTTTAGCGCTTTCGAAGAGTTTGCCTAACGGACCGAGAGGAATTGCTCAAATGGATTTCACGCTTAGAGCTTTTATGCCTACTACGTGCGGCCAGGATATAGAAAAGAGAGCTAAATTTAGACGATTATTTGTGGGTCTATCGCGTTCATTAAATATTTACAGTACGATGAGACCAAATTGCCTCGCGTAACCACCTATTAGAAACAAGTTGACGTACATGGATAATGATGCTATCGATTATTAGAAACGTGTCGTCAAATTTAAGCATATATTCCAGTATCCGGTATTCATATTGTTGTTAAATATCTAGTATCGACGAGAGTATACATTCAATGTTATCTAGCCTTACGGTTTACAATAAAGCTTCTAATATACGGAGACTGCTTCTACATTCTATATAGAGCGACAATCCTTTAAGGAGATTTTACATTGGTGTATCAAACTTGCATGTATGGTTGCCTACCGTCACTTTACTAGGCGTTTCGTAAGGTCCGTGTCGACATGTGCAGAAGTTGTCTATGGGTCAAAATCAAAGAGGTGAAAAATTTGACTTGGAGACAGTCTTCAATAACAAAATTAGGTGAAATTATTTGTCACCAAATATAATTTAATTGACTTGCCTCTCACTTACCTTGACAGATGACAAGATCTGCTGACTAAACGTATCAGCTGTTCCCCTCGACTAGCAAACAGTGGAGATGGGGGTGAGTTTAATTACGACGGTGAAAATTATTAAAGGGACTGTACTTTACAGACAAAACGTAATCGATCAGTCGACGTCTCCAATCGACCAAATCGGGCAGAGAAACCAAAAGCAAACAGAGGCGAGATTTTACTCACTGGCGTGTGAACGCGGAAATCAAACTCGAAATTAAAGTTAACAATATTACAATTTATTTGCGGTTCCAACTTCGTACAAATGCAGGTTACTATATGAGTTCACCTAACTAGCCTAGGTTCGTCTAAAGTTGACAATCTCAAATTTACTTAAATCAACAACAATAATTTAATAATGCACTATCTGCATTTGGCCGAAGATTCGCTTTCCACATTAACTAATAACCATGCGGTATTATCGCAACGATATATGACCACGCCATCTATGGTTCCTGTCCCGCGTTGCTGATCCGGGATGAACCGGCGGTTTCCAACAGCTAATATGGCCGGTCAAACGGCCGCAGCCGAGGACGATTTCCAGAAAGCACAGCGATGCGTAAAGCGTGAGTTGGGAGTAGGGCTACCACACGAGATTATAACCCAGTCGCAGAGCCAATTGCGAATGCACTCGTAACAGGAGAAAAGAAAAGCTGAATGTAAAGGAAACGGTTTCGCTAGCATCCATCATGGCGTCCGCCATTAGACTCAATATACATTACCTGAGAGCTAATGAGTTCCCACGCTTGGAATTGGAGTTAAAATTATCCCCAAATGTGTTCGATGGTGTCATTAAATGTTCCGGCACAGCCGCTAATGAATTACTTCTCCCAAAGAGCAAGAATTCCGACAACTTGCAATACACGTAAAACACGTCAGGAATGCACCACGCTTTGAACAAGAGAGAACCCCATCGAGGCGAAATTGCAGATGGTGATGGTTGCTACGATACGGATCCGAAGACTGTCAAGTAGTGTGTCACCTCCAATAACCTTCGAGAAAGCAAAGAAGGGATGCAGGCTTGCCAACTATATCGAAAGCGGGATATCATCTCGATTCCGCGTTTTCTTGGCGGGAAAATTGAAACGTAACATATTTATTTTTGTATGTATTAAATAAAACAGATCATTCATAAAATGAAAGTATTACTCCTCATTCATTGCTACGCAAAAAAGCAGGCAGAAAGTTAGTTAAAAAAGGCAGAGCAAAATCATATAGAACTATAACGAAGCAAAAAAATACAAATAATAAAAATGCAGAGAAAAATAGATAGATTAGGAAAAGAACTGCAGAGAAAGGAAAGAAAGGAAAAAATAATTTCAAAACAAATTTTCAATATTGGTAATTTGTCGCCTAATGGTAAAGTTAATGTTTTAGTAAAAGATTGTCCAGTTCCACCGGAAGTGCAGAAGAAGCTTTTATTTAGTCAGGCTTTAGTTACACAACTAAAGGATACTGCTGATAAACTGAAAAAAAAAACACCAAAGACCGAAAAGTATTTCAAAAATGTGTACCATTCTTAAAAAATATCGTTTGTTACACACGGCGAAAAAATATTTACCAAAAAACAGAGATAATAAAAATATTTTAAAACACCTACATACATATATTCCTGGTGTCTCAACAAGTCCGTGAGTTGATTAAGCAATTTTAGGAAAACGATGAAGTTAGCAGAATGTGCCCTGGAAAGAAAGACTTTGTAACCAAAGGAGGAATCAAACATCAGAAACGTCTTCTTTTAGATACGGTCAAGAAATTACACCCCAAATTTGTTATACAGACTGGAATTAATTTATCCTACACTAAGTTTTTGAGAGAAAGGCCATATTGGGTAGTCAGCCCGACCTGGAGAAATAGGGATACCCGTCTATGTGTCAAACACGAAAATTTTTAATTCATGGTTAATAAACTGAATAATCATATCACTTTTACGTCATAATTTTCCTATTGGTTACGCCATTTTATCTCGTTAGGATTGCCGGATTCCATATTCCATGCTTTCCGCGATCTGGCCACTTTCGTGTTGGCTACGGGGTACCACGTAGCGTCTCGCTCTCGTGAATTGTTGCTAATTTAGAGCAAAATTCAACCTAACGCAGTGTGACTGTCCCACACGGCTTTGTGAAACGTGCATCGCGTTTTTATCCAACAACCTTGTTAATTGAAGGTAATGTTCGGAATATTTCTTAATGGCGTCGCAGTAATTAATGGGCGTTCTTGTCTTTTAGGATCCTTTTTTTAAATTTTAACATTACTTTTGGGGCTTTAACTACCTTCTCTGGTATGGCATGGTCGTTTTGTCGCCTGCACGTTGGTTTGCATTTCGTTTGGAGAAAGTTTACCGAGCCACGTCGCATTAACCCTGCGAGAGGTCATGGGGCGACTCTTGCGCTGAGTGCTGCCACCTATCTGAACTAATGTGAACCAGGCAACGTACCAACTTCAAGTGACAGAGAGTGACGTATAACCTCATTTATTTATTTTATATCGTTCTCGGACTTTCAATGAAGTGGCCGATATTGTGCCAAATACTTTGATTAAAATTAATATATTTAAATAACCGGTTAGTCGACATTGTGCAATCTGATCTGATTAACTGCGTACCGTGTGAATCAATTATTCTATTTTTAACTGAGTGCATTTAAAGTTGACGTGTTGTGCACTAATAACTCGTGTCTAAATAAAAACCTGGTCAAGTAGATTACATTAAGTAATTCTGTTATGTAAATGCAATAGATAAATTCTCGATCACAACCTACTTGACCAGATTTTTATTTAGACGCTCGTTATATTTGTTATACACTGCATGTGTGTTTTGTTTATGTCAAAACCCTACTCTGAGCGTATCAAATGGGACAAATCTCCTGAAGGTTACGATTTACTTGAAACGAACACGACGAGACCTTGGGAACGGTTTTCGAAGTGGATTCTTCAAGTTGGGGGGAAATTTCCTGGCGCCCTCCCGTCTTCACTGAGCTGGCTTGGGAATATTTGTGGAGAAGCAACGCTTACTTGTCACCTGGTATTTACACTTTTTGGAGTAACAACACAATAACTTATTTTCAGTGGGAAGTAACGAAGGATAGAGTCATAAAAGGAGAAAAGAAATAATTAAGGAACACGAAGAAGGTACCTGTAAAAAGCAGTGTTAAAGAATTGAAAGTTGCTTTAGCAAAAGAGATTCCTGAAATGAAAAAAATATGTTTATGGCATTTATGCTAATAACAAAGCAAAAACGATCTAAAAAATAATTTAGACAAGAAGGAAATTATGTTCCAAGTAGACTTTTCGGAAAATTATACATCTAAATATGCTAACGAAATACAGTCTACGCACTTTGGAGCCTCTAAAACCCAATTGACGATTCATACTGGGATTTAGCAAAATGTAATGACGATACAACACAAACTTTCTCATTGGCGACCGTAAGCGACAATCTTGATCATCAGGCTCATGCCGTATGGGCTATTCTAGGGAAAATTTTAAATAACAGAGATTACGTTAACACACTTCACGTCTTCTCAGATGGCCAGTCAGTATCGCAACCGCACTAACATTCACCTGTGGCTGCGGACATTGATGAACGATTTTCACAAATAACAATAGCTACTTGAACTTTTAGTGAACCAGGTCACGGAAAAGGTCCAATGGATGGTACAGGTGGTGTGGCAGATAAACAAGTCTTGTTAGGCAAAGGTTTTATAACATCTACAGATTTTATAAACCTTTTCTTGGATTCAACTGTTGCGGTGTATGAAATTTATAAAAAATCTGATGTTTCAGTACAGTTATATTAACACAATCGGTTTCAGAAAGAAATTAAATTAAAGAGTTTGACATCTGTTGAGAATAAATCCGAAACAGGTTCAGCGAAACCTACGAAACCAGTAGATGTAGATCCAGAAATCCCCAGAGGACTTATAGATACAAAGTTCTGTTACAGAAAGAGCATTTATCAGGAAGTATACGACTCGAGCAGTTCCAACGACGAAGATTTGCAGACACATCCTGCTTGCCTTCATGATGATTTTAATAATTGCAACGCTGGAACATATTATTACATTTGAGGATTCCCCGTTCAATTCTACAGCGTCATCTCTTGAATAACTAAGAAAACTCACGTCTTGCGTTTCCCCTCTTAAATTTCGCGCCGCCATCTATCAGTCATATGGAAAGATATTCTTTAAAAATTTGGATTTGGTTTTCATAGTAGCAGTTTTTGTGTCGCCATCTATTTAATCATTTCAAAAAGTTTTTAATATTTTTCTTCACTCTCTTTACGCCATCCCCTAACTAGAGAAGCTCAAGTTTCGCATTTCTTCCTTAAAATTCTAGTAGTTCGCGTCGCTATCTATGAGCAATTGAAGAAAACATTTTTCAATAATTTCTAATCTCCTTTTCCAAGTAGTTCAATTTAATGTCAAAGATTTTTAAAAAAATTGAAAACTACGTTTTTCAGAAAACAGCGCCATCTCTTGAATAACTAGAGAGCTTCAACTTTTGCATGTCCCTTCTGAAAATTCTAGTACTTCGCACTGCCAACTATTAGCATTTGTTGTGTGTGTGTGTGTGCGCGTGTGCAATGCTTCTCTTGGCTTCTTTTACAGTTTTCCATTTTAATAATAAAGATGACTATCTTTTGAATAACTAGAGGGCTTCAAGTTTCGCCTTTCCTGATTTAAAATTGTAGTAGTTCGTGTGGCCCGCCATCTATTACTACTTGGGAAAATTATATTTCAATAATTTCTAATAATAATTTTTTTCCAATTCTTTATCTTTTTACAGTTTTCCTTTTTAATACTAAAGGTAATTAAAACAGCGCCATCTTGTGAATAACTAGAGAGATTCAAGTTTTGCTTTCCCGCCTTAAAATACACGTAGTTCCTGTCACCATCTATTAATGTCTGGGGAAAATATTTTGTAATTTCGGAAAATTCTCGCAATTCTTTCTTGGCTTCTTTTACAGTTTTTTATTTTAATAATACATATTAATAATTAGAGACATTCAAGTTATGGATTTCGCACCTTGAAATTCTAGTAAATCGTGTCGCCATCTATTATCTAATTGCGAAAAGTCGCTGCAATTATTGCTTCTTCTTTAACAACCTGTTCATTTTAATAATAAAGGTGATAAAAATTTTTTTTAATTAAGTGAAGATTTTATACTTTTTTCAAAACAACGTCATCTCTTGAACAAGCAGAGAAATTATTTGATTTAACTAATTGCTTGTCTATGATTTTCAAGCGTCAATTTCTTGATATTTTTCAAGTTACATTTTCTGCCAGAATGAGAAGCAGAAACTTTTTTTTTGCAATTGTCATTTTGTTTTCGTCAAGAGCGCCATCTCTTGAATAACCAGACGATTCATATTTTTTCCACAAGAAAAAATTTCATAAGAATGAGGTTTAATTCGAATTTCCTGTCAAAATAAAAGCGAGAACTTGGTCGACTTGTTGCGCCATCTACTGACTAAACGTTGAAAATATGTCGCGACAATTTCCGCTCGACTGTCTACTACTCAGCGATTACTCGATTTTGATGAAAGTTTATCAAAATTTTTCATTCAAAGAGAAACTTCGTTGTATATTTATCGCTTTCAAAATCGGTTTAGTGGCGCCATCTTTCGATCAATTGGGGAAAAATAGTTCGCGAGAATTGCGATTAGTCTCAAATACAATTTCTTAACTTCTTGTTTTACGGCCGCCAGTTCTAATGAAGATTTCGAGTGAATTAGAAACGTCAGGACGCCATCTCTCGAAAAATTAGAAAAAATAGTTTTAGAGTACACTGATCCCCACAAATATTGGTTCAGCCCTTACACTAGAAAAAGAAAAAGACAGAACGGTTGCTGCGGGAACGCCAAATTAATCATTCGACTTTTTTAAGAAAAAAAACCCACGTTCCGATGCGGATGCGACGCATCACTTGCCTACCGTGTTGAGCCGGCACTGATTACAATGACACAAAAAGGTTAATCATATGCGACAGAAAATCGCTGAAACACTATGTCTAAAGCGACTTAAGAATGTTGTACCTTTATTTACTTAACTCGATATTTCAGAACTAATCCGCCTTATTTCTATTACAACAATTCACATCAAATAATTAACGGCGCAAGATCTGTCGAAAATTCGCTCTTTGGCAACGCAGCGATGTCCGAAGCGGTCACCTCCTCTACGTTTTAACATATTAATTAAAATCAGGGGTGAACATTTTACTTATTTTGAGTAAGTTTATTAAGTCCTAGTTCTGTAAACACATTATTCCATTATTTTCGAGGTTTTCTCAAAAAATTTATAATTTATATTCTGTAGTGTAAGCGCATAATGTATATCGTGAAAAAGTTTCCTTTCATATTTGGTATTTTGGAACGAGGTCACGTCCTCGTCCTTAAACTAAAAGTCAAGACGTAGCAATAACATTATTAAACCCGAAGGAGTAAATAGACGACCCTTATACTTTTCTGTAAAGTTCACATTGAAATTTCTCAGTTATAATTGCGATTTGCACGCGGTGCAACACGCTAAATAAATAAAAGTACCTAGTAGCTTTCGTGCTTGTCCTTTTCGCTTTGCCTGGGAAAATCGCACGTTCGCGTGTCCTGCGGAAATGGGCGATCCTGTTGTGGACACGAAACGTGGCCCACGGAAAACGATCAATTTCTCCCCATCTGTAGTTGTTTCCTGTATTCGAGCTAGCAAAAAAAAGAAATATATTTCAAAGGGTTTATTGTGATAACAAACCATTTGCTCTCTATGGCGGCATTTCTCAAATCACTTCCTGGAAGTCGTTACTAAAATGTTAAAGTTGTAGCTAGTTTTGCCTGAGGCAGGATTGACCTAAATGTTTATGTAATTTTCAAAATTTACGTTCCAAAGACCAAGAACACAATATTTTGAGCTAAAAGTGAATCTCGGACAAGAGACAAATTTCGTCCGCTAGGGATCCCGCACGTTCGTTTACAGGCAGGACTGAGAAGCAGTCTCGTACAAGTAAAAAATAATAATAAAACTACAAAGCAAAAGCACGAAAGATAAAATATAAACGTCGGAATAAACCCGAGATTAATGTAACAAAACTAAGCGCCAACGCAAGTGTGGCGTACGCATAATTAAAATATCTCAACATGCGTAAATTAAAGCATAGAAGGTGCGAGAACAAACAGGAAAAAGTTTCCGTCAAAAATACGAAGTAGTACCACATACTCCGTAGATGGCAAAAGAAATTCAAGAGGTACAGTACCGTGAACCATACGAGCATGTCGGCTCTACTCCGACCTCCATGTCCTGGCGAGATGCCTGCGAAGTCAAGCGATGAAAGTGGTAATATACAATCGCGTTCGGAGCTTCCAAAAATTTCTTCACGATAGCGTAAGGGGGGGGGGGGTAACTACCCGCTACGTTTACAAAAACAGACACAACCTAATTAAAAACACACGCGATGAACGAACATTAACTAATCAACTTACCTTGGTATAAACACGCCGAGCGCCTCGGAGTGGTAAAGAAGTAAGAAGCGACCGTCGAACCAAGCAGATCCACCAAAAAAAAGGCGCCGGAAAAATGAGGTCGAAAACCCTCTCGAATTCCATGGCGTCTTGAGTAAACCCAACAAAATCCTCCCAACTGGGAGCGGTACCACCGAAATTATCAAACCAAACTGGGAGCGGAAATACTCAAGGGATCAACGGTAAATCACACCCGTGAAACAAAATGTCACTCAGCTCACTCGACGCTACTAAAAGTGCAAAAATCTTAATGCGCTGGCCCGAGATTAGAAACCACACGTTTCCGCATTCGACTAAAGGCGGAAACAACTGCACTGCGCGGAATTAAAATCCACCGAGATGATCCACGGAAAGCACAAGACGACAGAGGCCGTTTTAAAATAATAGACCAAAAGTGCGCTAAGGACGGCGAGATAACTGCGAGACAAGTGAACAAACGGTGAATGAGTGAAAACAACCGTAACAACTTCTTCTCTTGTTCAACGGCTGGCTTTGATGACGCCAATAGATGTGTGGTGGCTTTCGACAATACACCCTGTATAACAAATTAGAAATGTTACGAATAGATAGACGTTTAGCTCAATTTGATTTACCATGAGCATGCGCTTCGAAAGAGTGGGGTCGTAGCGCAGTATATGAGGCATAGAGAACAGTGGGCGCACATAAAAAAAACTGAGCTAATTGTAGACCCTCTAGTTATGAAATGTGGCAAAGTTTTCAAATGGTCCGTAAACACGGCGGTATGTTACGTGCCCCCTTCGAATCAATAATCCAAATACTACTCACTGTGCGTGTGTACACGATAGGTGGTTGTTTGTCTGAAATTAGCGACAGCGTGGCCGTATACGTCGGGGATATTATCGACTTTAATAGAGCCGCTGCAAGGGCAGTATTTACAGACATGTCCGCCCTAATCGCATTACCCCCTGTCCAATCTAATTAACAATTTCTCTTGCACAATGGTAACGGTGAGGGTTGTACCGACTGAAAACGCACTAAAATCGATGTTATTTACACTTTTCCTTCTAATTAAGTCTGAAAAGAAAGGTTGTATTTTTGGTTTACGATAAAAAATAATTTACATATTCTCGATCTACCCTTATTAACTTTAGGCTGGCTTTTTGTATTTTGCTAAGTAAATAATTTTATGCAAATATTTTGATTTGCCGTGAAATTTTGGTTGACAAGGTGCGTCCGGAGGTAGCAGAATCCAGTCATCCAGCCATTACTAAGTGCGGGGTCCGAAGGAAGTGAAATGAGTGTTCGGTGAAGTGTGTTGTGCGGTTTTAAAGTGTTGTTGTATAATTAAGCGGCCATAAACAATCTGATAAACAAATGATAAGACAAGAGTTACAAACGTCGATTAAGTTAATTTGAAGAAATGAAGAAATTTGGTTTCGTTAAGCAGCATAATTTTTGAAAATAAAATAGTATTGAGTTAATGAAAACATAGAAGAAATTTTTAATCAGACAAAATTTAATTCGATTTAGCAATTTCCTTAGAAAGTTGGATAATTTAAGATGACTTTGAGGATACGAAATTAGAAAGTTAGGTTATGTGAAGAAAGATTTGATTTTATTAAACAAATTAATTCACGTACCGTCTAAGGGCCGGGTACTTTCATCACTGATTAACTTTTGGTTTATTCCCCTGCTTACAATTGTAAAGACAAATGTTTCTATAGGAATAAGCCAAAGATGAAAATTAATCAGTGATGAAAGTATCGGTCTTAAATGTAGCAAAAATATTGTAAAACAATTTATTTCCAAATTACTTATTCTGTCCGAATTGTTGAAATGCTTGTTCGAGTAAACAGGCTGGCGATAGCAAACGTGGAATAAGCCGCCTCGTCAGCGCAAAATAAAATGGATATTCAATTGTTTTCCAGTATAAATACCGGTGCAAAGCGCGCCCGCGACATTCCCTCTTCGACTATAAATGTGAAAACTTTTAGTTCGACGCATTAGTTCGTCATTAAATGTGGGAAATTCTCATAGCGACCTTAAACCCGAAACCTTTCCAATTTGTGAATTTGTAAATTAAAAAAGAAACAAGTGTTAGTCAAGAAAAACAGTGAACGAACGAAAATAGAATTCAACTAAAATCATTTTGAAATAAATATTAAATTAAGTTTTAAAATAATTTATTAAAAAAATTGCTGGTAGCTGTAACGCCAGATCCTAGTTACTTTACAATTAAATAACACTCTCACTTTTAAATAAATAAAAATAAATTAAACAAAAGGGAAAGTTGCTGCTGTGCAAACACGTGACATTACCAACTTCAATGAACGATTATCAGATTATAACAAACAGGAGACCCTTTAGTCGTGCAAATGTCACTTTGAGATTTGTGTGTAACCTGGTACTCATTTAGTCAAAACAAAATAAATTAAATAAAAAGGAGACACTACAGACAATTTTATTATGTGAATTAAGGTGAACACCATATGAGAAATTTAAAAAAAAAATCTAAAGTCAACAATTTTCAAAATTATCAAGTGCATGACATTTATTGGCTCTCAATTTAAGAAGTACACAAATAACTTAGCAACTTTTTAGTGCCTAACTAGGCAACAAAAAAAAAGCAAGGAAAACGAACAACCATAATAAACATAGCAATTCTTGAGCTTCCAAAGTGTCAGGCTGAACAAAAGTAACACATACAGAGAGCAACTTGTTGACTTTTTTGGCGAAAGGTCGCAACTATGTAAGAACACATATGGAGTGGCTCAAGGTTCACTGCTAGGACCATTATTCTTCACGATTTTCATTAATGATCTTCCAGCAAACATCTCGGAATATACAATATTATATGCAGACGACACAACGCTATTGGTGAAAGATCGAAACAAAGGAATCTTAAAGCAAAAAGCAGACTCTGCTTTTAATGAAGCATATGAATGGTTTTCAAGCAACCGATTATGTCTAAATAAGGATAAAACTGTAAAAATAAATTTCACCAGTGACAGACGGTCTGAATTAGACAATCTAGGCAGCGCTTGTTTCCTTGGCCTCAATCTCGACAGCAGAATGACTTGGAAAACCCACATAGATCTACTATCCATCAAACTCTCTCAAGCTATATTTGCTATTAGGCGAATTAAACATCTTATTGATGCCGAGGCTGCAATTACTACATATTACGCAATATTCCATTCAAGAATGATATATGGACTAAAGGTATGGGGAAAATCTGCTCATACTAAGAACATCTTTACCCTACAAAAGAAGGCCATAAGAGCCATAGCTGGTGTAAGCTGGAATACCCACAGTAAACCCTACTTTAAAAAATTTCGAATTCCGACTCTTCCAAGTGTCTACTTATTAATCCAATTGATAGCTGCAAAAAAGGAATGCCCTTCACTAACAACTAGAGGTGAAGAAATGCAATACACTTTAAGAGACAATCACAAAATTAGTATCCCAAACCACAGAATAAAAACTACCGAAACCCAACATCACCACCTAAAAATCCTTAACAAAATTCCGAAAGCGTGGAGATACCAACCCATGAACCTATTCAAGAAAAAACTGAAGGAATTCTTCAATGAACAGTGCTTCTACAGTACGGAAGAATTTATGGACTTTAAATTTGTCTAACATGGAATTAAACATGTAATATTTTATACCTATATGCAATTTTGACCTTACTGTACTAGACTTCTTGCTTTCTTTTGTACGGTACAAATAAAATTATTATTATTATTATTATAACATAGTGAAGAGTGTTCGTAGAGGTTTTTGTTTTAACACAACACAAACTTTATATTTAAATAACCAAAAATAAAAAATAAACAGCTATGATTTTATATAATCAAAATAACACGTCTATATGACATTTAACGATGTGCTCTGCGATGTGATGTCCTCAGAGAAAATTGATCTTACAACATAACGGAGAAGGGGTAGTAAAGTTCTATTTGGTCACAATCAATGGCAACCAAGAAGTAAATAACCGAAGACCCAGTTGATTTTGATGGTTTCTTGCTCTTGGATAGCGGTGTCGCTGATAGTGGAGTAACTGGTGCAGGAAGATGAACTCGATGTAGGAATTCTTTCAGGATGTCATGATGTCTACTCATTTTCCCCATCAATTGACCTGGCTTAGATGAAATATATGACATGTGGGTGATTGCCGAGGTCTCTTTAACATCAAGGGAGTTGAAAGATGGTCGGCAATTCTGTACCGGGTGTCCCAACGGTGTGTATTTCTTCTGTGGTGCCTATAGGAATAACAAGTAGAGAAAAAAAGATTAAGAAAGTTATACTAGACATCACGCGGCACATTTTAAAATTATTTTCAACTATACAGGCTGTTCCAGAAAATGGTGGTGTATACAAAGAGATTTTTTTTTAATAGAACACCCTGTATATTCTTGTAAATTTGGATGTTCCGCGGAGAGATGATTACAATAATATAAAGATATATTAATTTCGCTCAGATATTTTCGCAAGAAAAAATTTTTTCTTCGAAAATTCCTTAAAAATTTACAAATTTTGAACTTACGTTGCTGATTATGGAGATGACACAGGCTTACGAAAATACAACAAAATATTCTTAGGACTTTGGGCTTTTTGAAAATATGAAAAAAGTTAAAATATCATTTAGCATTATACAGGGCAAACAGTACTTGCGAAGCACTCAGTATCTCATTTTTTTTAAATGGAACGACCTATTTTTTATTTCAGAAATGGGTAGTTCTTAAACTTAGCTTCCTACTGATACCAGGTTATATACCCATATTTCTAGCCTTTCTTTCATTAAAAACCACGTTTTTACTACTATTTGAACATTTTAGCCTTTCATTTATAATTTTTGTATAGTATATGAGCGAAAAGTAAATCCCAGAGTGTATTTATATCACACCTGAAGAAACGTCCACGTCTACACATTAAACGTTTTACGATACACAAATTGATACGAGAAAAACAGGTAAATATATGAAAAATTTTTTCGTCGTAGTCAGCCATGATTTCATATTTGAGATCTTATAACAATTCTGAATAACTTTTTCAAATAATATTACCGCGTATCTTGGAAAATAAAGGTACTTTACTCTTATGTCCACTTCAAATATTTTTAGTTCCTCGGTAGGTATGTGACCAGAGATATTCGAATTTTGATATCTGCATTTTGAGTTTGGGAAGCGCTAGGAACTTTCATCAAGATTAAATTTTTCTGAGAAATCAATAATGAAAAAGATTCCCATATGTGTCCAACTTTCTGCCGGTCACTTATAGTATTTACTCATTATTGCATGGTTAACAATAATGAAATGAAAATTTACTTAGGAAAATGTAGTTTTTAGCTTTCAAATTTATGATTATAATGTATTTCCAAAAATAAAAGTTTAAAAACCAAAAAATTCTAATAGTAAAAACAATATTTCTAGTTAAACAAATGTTAGAAATAAAGGGATATAACCTTATATCAGTAAAAAGCTAAGCTTAAGTACTATCTATTTCTGAAATAAAAAATAGGTCATTCCGTTAAAAAAATGAGATACTGAGTGCTTCGCAAGTACGGTTTGCCCTGTATAATGCTAAAAGATATTTTAACTTTTTTCATATTTTCATAAAGTCCAAAGTCCTAAGAATATTTTGTTATATTTTCCTAAATCTGTGTCATCTCCATAATCAGCAACATAAGTTCAAAATTTGTAAATTTTTAAGGAATTTTCGAGGAAAATTTTTTTTTACGAAAATAACTGAGTGAAACCAATATATATTTATATAGTTGTAATCAGCTCTCCGTGGGGCATTCAAATTTGTAAAACTATGCGGGGTGTTCTATTTAAAAAAATTCTCTTTCTATACACCACCATTTTCTGGAACACCCTGTATAGTTAAAAATAATTTTAAAATGTGCCGCGTGAAATCTAGTATAACTTTCTTAATCTCTTTTTTTCTACTGGTTATTCCTATAGGCTCCACAGAAGAAATACACACCGTTGGGCCACCCGGTACAAGCGGTAGTGTTCGACTATTGTTCGACAATTCTGCATAAGCGGTGGTGTGGGTGTTCTTTAGACAATTCTGCACAAGCTATAGTGTGGGAATTTGCTTGACAATTCTGCACAAGCGGTGGTGTGAGTGCTGCTCGACAATTCTGCGCAAGCAGCACTAGCTGGAACAGTTCGCGTTCTTACTTTTATACCGTATTTTTGTGACGGGTTTAGGTAACTCTGGTTTATTGGTCTTTATGCATGCTCGAATCAACGATGAGAAAAATTGCATTCTATTCATCAGGAGCACAAGCGATTATAGTGTGGGTATTTGTTTGACAATTCTACACAAGCGGCACTAACTGGAACGGTGTGTGACGGAGGTTAGGTAACTCTGCTTCATTGGTCTTTATGCATGCTCGAATCAACGATAAGAAAAGTTGCATTATATTCGTCATGAGGTAGTCCTTTTGTGTTTGTTTCAGTGGTTGTCTTAGGCCCGGTATTTCAGGTTCGTTGTTTTGCGTTAACAGTTTAACAATAAACGGGTGTATTTCCACTTTCATTTAAATGTGTTGCAACAATATGCGGCGTTTAAAGTTAAACTTCACCCAGGCGTTGGTTTAAGGATTTGAACTTATGAAGTTCCGAGATCTGCCGCTTGAATCTGTAACATTTGTCAATTATTGTTGCATAAAACAAGTAAAACCGACTTAATAAGCGTAATGAATATTGAATATCGTTTACATTGTTTTCTTACATTTTAAAGGTTTCATAATATCGTCAAGGTCACTCACAGGAATACCAACATATAATAATAATTCCTTTTCAACGACTATTTAATAATATTGTCATTACTAAATACTTTTTAATTTAGTAATGACGTTCATTACTCAATGGCCCGAGGAATAATACGTTCATTACTCAATGGCCCGTTGAGTAATAACTTCAAATTTCACGGCTCATATCACAGCAACCACAAATGAAAACAATCAAATGGGTGCACCGCCTATAAACGTCAGGTTTGCAGTATCTATAAACGGCAGTTCTGTTTTCGTATTTTTATTTATTTTATTTCCTTATTTTCATTAATAATCGTGGAAAAAGTACAGTATTCTACTCCCGAGCCGTCATTACTCGGTCGTCGAATAATATACTATTATTTTGACGATTTTCATCGTTGCTCTGACACGTAGATGTCAACATGATGTTTCGTCTATATGACATTGCTTGACGTTTGTTTTCAGGCGTTTCTTACCGTCTGTTATTATTGTACGGAAGAGTTAGAGCTAGTTTCGATTCTTTTAAAAGTCGCGGTATTAATGAAAGAACGCGCTACAAATGAGAGTAAATGCAGCAAGCAGTTCTTTGCTTAGAGCTTGGAATGCATTTTTGGACAAATTGACAATAAATTATAGTAACAAGCCATTCAAAAAAACCGTCATCAAAGCAGGCCATAATCGAGAAAGATAGACGTAGCAGTCACGTCGAAACTAAACTGTATGACAGACGTCAAAATTCGTGAAAACGTTTTACGCAAACATGGAATTTACGTTTACTGATGAACAAAAACGCGTTTCAGAACGTAAAATCAATGGAAATTGTGTATATTTAATGAGGGATGCATTCGAGGAGTTTAGAGAAGTTTAAGGTGAAAAATATACCTGACATTTTAGTTCCTTTGTACAATTAAGGAAAGATATACGTCTTTTTTTCCTCGACCTGCTTTGATGAGGGTTTTTTTTTTAATGTCTCGATATTTTCTGATAAATTCTACCATGGTGCAACGCTTTGCTGCACAACATATGGGTTGTAATTCGAATATAGGGAGTCGTCTCACCTATCATAAATCATAAGATACACTCCCCAGTTAAATATTTCGTAGTACATGCATATATGACCGAGTCTCTGCATTTACAGATTGATCCACAGAAAGGCAGTTCAATTTCCTATATGTAGATTTATATATGTTCTAATAAATATTCAGGTATTTTATAATTGATACGTGATCCATTTTTGTTCATTAACTAACATCACTAAAGCAGACTTTACACGGAAGCAATACAAGGAACATTGCTGCAATAAACGGCAAGAAAAAAGTGAACACATTACTCGTCACTTTACATTATGGCGAGTTATGTTGCATTGCGCGTAACCTACAAAGTAAAATAGTTTTTTTCGTTGTTGAAATTTCATGTGGGCAGTACCTATCAAAAATAACGTTAAAATCCTTAGAAACATTCTGCAATGCAATAAAAATTGCAGCAGAATGCAAGCGATGCAATGAAAGAAATCTTGCACCAGCTGAGCTTATACTTTCATTGTGCGCATGCGCACAATAGAAATTGCGTATTGCTGCAACACAAATTATATCGTGTAAAGCAGCCTTAAATCCCTAAAAGTTTTGTATATAACATTTTTTATACGTCTAATAATAAAATGTGTAGGTACTGTTGCAAATATAAACAATAACCCTGTACTTTGCGGAAGAGTGATTTTATTGTCAAGGCTTTTTTAACGATTTCAGAATATTTTTGTTTGGCTAATTTCGAATATTTCATCAATCTTTTTTATATTGACTCTAGTTTTTGAGCTAATGCATTAAATCATTTAATTTTACATTATCAGATCATTCCAATTAATGGGCAACAATACATCATTTGTATGATTTTCCGTTAAGAGTGTAGGTACTCAGAAATGTCTCGCCTGAGACTCCAACAGTAGCCTGCTAGCATGTGCTTGTCCCCCCTGCCTTGATATCTTTCTTCCAGATAAAAATATACACTTGTTACAATAATTTTGTAAGATACATTTGTATTAGGAGGTATGTGCATTTAGATTTGTTCCGGCAGTAGTTTCGGAACCGTCAGATTCAGTTGCCCATCAAAATAATGATCGCTTTCGTCAGTTTCGAACTTGTCTGAAAATGCTGCTGGAACAAACCTATACCAAAGAGTATAATAACTTATACAAGAGAGGACACTTGAACAAGGAAGTGCAAATTAGAAAAGAGAAATGATTTACGTCAATTTAAATATCTTTTGTGTATTAATCAAGTGTTTTCTGCACAGATAATCTGATTAGTGAAAACTGTACGCCACGCCTTGCGCTAGCCGATGCCATTGTGTCACGCTAGCCAATTCCATTGTGTGATTAACAATTTAAAGGGACAACTGGTCCAAGGTCAGCGAAACTACTCAACAAAGATCAAACATGCCCACACGGAGTCTCTTCTCTTGAATAATACCTACTCTTTGCCTATACATTAATATTGGGAGGTACCTTTGTTACGTGTAAAGAAGTAACGCATGCAATATAAATACTAAACTTTCCTTTAAGGCTTGGTGGAATCTCTCCCCTTGTTCCTCGCTGAAAGCACCAAGATTTCTCGAGAATCGTTCCAAATGACTGTGAAGAAAGTGTAACATTAAACAAACTAACTGTAGTACCCAAATTCTTGAAGTTTATGATCGTGTATCGCACTTACTCTTCATAATTATCCGCTTTACGATTATCCAAAAATGTGCTGCATGTTTCCAAACAAACGTGTCGATATCGTCATCAACAGCAGAGAAACACATCACGAACTCAGCCAGTGACGTAAAACGACGCTAATTGGCTGCAGTATATCAATGTTACCATCAACAACGGGTGGCGCTCGGAAAAACACGCTACGAACTCGACCAGTGACGTAAGACAATGTTGATTGGTCACGGCGATGACATAAGACAATGCTGATTAGCCACGACGATGACATAAGACAATGTGGTTAGCCCCGGCGATGACTTAAGACAGCCGGCCAATAGGAATCAAGTGACGATGAGGCGACGCCATCAAATGATTGGACAGGCGATCACGCCACCTAAATTAATTACCCCACGGCCAATAAGAAGCACCCAGGAAGACTGGGTATCACAGGGACGATTGCGAAGTAAACCGTCTAAAAGGAGGCGACCGAGGCATCGAAAGTTAGATGCTCTCCGACTTCGAGCAGGTGTACACTGTCAATAAACACACACACTTGGGCAAGCCACGTAGCGCCCTACAAATTTACACACTCGGGGAAGCCACGTAGCGCCCCATAAACTCTTACATTCGGGCAAGCCACGTAGCGCCCTACTAACATACACACTCGGGCAAGCCACGTAGCCCCCCACAAACACCACTGGCAGTTGACCTTAGAACCGCTCCTCCACGTGAAGTACCTCGTTGTATCTCACCGCTGCCATCGACTTCGGAGAAGCTACGTCGAAACATTCTACCAGTCGAACCGCCAGTACGTACAAGCCCTAGAAGAACCACAGGTCACACTAGCAGTAGTCCGTTACCAAATATACGAGTGAGACGGTCCCGCCCCAGTCAGCTACAGAGGAATCGACCCTTTTACTGTCAAGCAGACCCATTCACGTCGATTTGCCGTCCGACAGCAATACCGGATGATGCACCTGTAAGACCACCGCTTCGCGCTGTTCCACCGACCGACAAGTGTTCGACACGCAGCAATAAATCATATTTGATGCAACATTAGATTGTAATATTAAACGTTAATAAAAGTTGAAGTATTTCTACGTTTCATTTTCAACTTTGATTGGCGACGAACCGCCACAAACGCAATGGTCATCCAAGCCAAGCTTGATGTGAAGTCGTGGAAGAATTATTTTACCCTAATTTGTTATTACGTCGATAAGACCCAGTACTGTTACTCACCATTGTCATTTTTCTTCTGATATCAGAATAGTAATAGGAGTAGTAAAATAAACATGTGTGAACATTATACTTCATTCTAACTGTATTTTCTGTGTTTGCAGGACGTAGCCTTTATCAATCCAGCCAACGTAGTCTTTGTCTACATGCTGGTACGAGAACTCGTAGAAGAAGACATCGAATTCGAGCAAGACCTCCAGGCCGTCGTTCTCACATGCCTCTACCTTTCGTATTCCTACATGGGCAATGAAATCTCGTACCCGCTGAAGCCGTTCCTGGTCGAGGACTCCAAAG
Organism: Dorcus parallelipipedus; assembly: GCA_958336345.1. NCBI lineage: Eukaryota > Metazoa > Arthropoda > Insecta > Coleoptera > Lucanidae > Dorcus > Dorcus parallelipipedus. The sequence goes on from OY284478.1 coordinate 42,614,684, forward strand.
AAAAATTCTGGGACCGCTGCTTAGACATAGTGAACAGACTTTCGTCGAACATGTTGCGAATCAACGCCGAACCGGGCTACTTCACCGAAATCTTCACGGAGTTGAAGGCGTGCGGTATCGGCAACATAGTCAGTAACAATATGGCAACAATGGCATGCCAAACAGTGCCCGTCGTGCCGTGCAATACCGGCACGACGGCCGCTTGACGTAAGGAAAACACCGTAGTGAAACTTAGTTTGGCCGAAATGCCTACGGTACCGTGCGAAGTTTAACAGCCATCTATTTCGCTGCTAAAAAAGCGAATTCTAAAAGGGGGAAAAAAAATTAGGTCGATGATTTTGTTTTGAACACTGAACGCAGCGTTCCACGTCTGCCCTGAACGCGTCTGTTTCTGCCTTACGAAACAACAAATAACATGTAAATAGGTCGGTTTGATTGACGGACGAAGCGGTATCGACCCTAAATTTATTCATAATATGCTCAGTTAGTTCGCCAAGACAGCTTTAAAAGTTTATACGACGTATAGAATAAGCTCTATTTTGTACCAATATGGCAAATGGTTTTTAGTTTTTTGGAAAAATCTAGGTCAACTAGAATTCATCTAATTCGACTTTAGCTTTGATAACTTTCCTTGCCGGAATTGATACAAAATGTCCAAAAAGAAAGCTACACAGACGTTGAGGTTATCAGCAGATTTCGGACATTTCGGGGCGTTGCCATGGTTCGCAATACGAGGACCAATGAAAAGTGCCCATTCATTACGTAGCCATGGCAACTCTCCGAAATGTCCTAAGTCTGGTTATCACCGATGATTTGTATGATCGTTTGTATAATTATTGCCTACAATAAGTGGTATTTTATTACTTCTTTTTAATAAGTTTTCTTCAATTACTATCATTTTCTTTTTCTTTTTTAAAAGTCAGCACTTCTCAAACTGCTCTGGAACTGGTAAAAACAGGTAGCAGTTTATAAAACAATAAGTAAAAACAGGTAGCAGTTTCAGAACAGTTAAAAGATGTTTCTCCTGTTACCCCCGAGAAGTCTTTGAAATTTATAAAAACAAATTTGCGTTTCCACTTCACCATCATTTCTCAATTGGCGTCTGTGTAGCACTTTTTAAAAAGTAAATAAAAAATCGTCTAAGAATCTCGTCGACACGTTAAATGTGAATTTAATTTTGCAAAGCGAAAACAAAAAAGATGGCGTTTAAATTTCGCCGCAAAGAAATCGGGAAATGTGTTCAAAATAAATGTGATTTGTTTCGCGGTTGAGCCGATAAGGTCAACGGCGAAGCAAACAACTCACTGTTGCGTGTATACTAGTCGTAAGAGAAATACTATAGGTTAAGTTCATAGGTTAGGTATGTAAAATAATAGCGTGATTCGCGTTGAAGAGGAAACCGCGCATCCGATGGACAAACAATAAAAAAAAGCACGCGCGGCAGTGCTGGGGAAATTTAGGCGACGCGCCCTGAAGATGTCCGAGTTTCGTGCGGAAGAAACGTCTACCGGAAACTGGCGCCTAGTTTGAACGTGAACACACACAAGAAATTCGTACTAATACTTAGCAAATGAGGCTGTTTATTTTTAAGTTATTACGGTAATATATACATGCCCTCTGCTGACGTTATTTAAAGTAATACTAAGAAATTATTGTAGATAATTTAGTTCGTAAGAGTGGTCGGGGTTGTGCAATTAACGAAAAAGAAACATGTAACACTCTCAAGTTTGGTCAGTATCAAAACCTATAAAAAAGGATAATTAACTGCAACTTTCCCAAAATTAAATCATGTGAAACGATGGATCCATAAGAACAGGTTCTAAATTAAACCACTAAATACACACCTTTATAATTTTAGTAGTCTACTAATTTCTAAATTGTTTTGATATTTTCAGAAATACCCATGCAATTTCGAATTTTTGTTTTAACTTTAACTTACATAAGAGTACGTAAAAGGCTATTACTTTTTATTTTAATGTACGAAGCTAACAAAGGCACAGATTCATATTCCAAGGGTATCTTTGACTTGCGTTTTTATTGCTCTCGCTATACAATTAATATTTTATTACTGTTGACAGTAAGATTCATAGCCACCCTACGAAATGGGATAGGATGATATTTGTTTCAATCAGGGAGGTTAAAAGACATAGGTAGAGAGTAGGGGAACAAATCCAGTTCGTGGACGCGGTAAAGTGAAACTGCATGTGGTAAGGGGGATGAATGCAGTCCGTAAGTTGCAGATTGTCTATTTTACTTATTAAGATTATATTTGATTAGAACTGCCCGTTGCATAATACAAAACCACAAACTGTTGATAATAATTAAGGTTAATCTGAACCTGTTTCAGACCCAGTTTTACAATCGTGGAATAAGGACGGAATAACTGTTCGCTGAATATCCTTTAATGTTCCTCCATATCACGTCACACCTACGTGACGTTATACCAATAATAATGCTTATCCGACGATTGTAAAATCGGGCCTTAATATTGCAGAAATGTAAAGAAATTATACTAAAATATACTAAAACGAAATAATTAAATGTATAAAATTCTGGAAAACAGTTACAACATATGCTTAAAATGGTTGCCCCCAACTTGCACACACATCTTGCAACAATGTATTAATGTTTGTCTTGTCTTCAACGATACGACAAGAAATGCTGCCGGAATTATTGGAAGAAATTCCATACTGCTAGGAAGGAACATGTGGCTCCAGGATGATGGAGCTCCAGCCCATTATGCGCAACAAATAAAAACATCTCTCTGCTCCTTTTGAGCGTTGGTGGATTGGACGTGGGGGAGCAGTTGCAAGGCCTCCTCGGCCATCCGATCTAACATCCTGCAACCAATTTTTGTGGGGTTACTTTATTCGACACCTGCACCAAACGAATTAAAACTCGCTAGTCGTATCGTTGAAACTGCTGCTGAAATACAAGCGAATTCTTGGAATTTTTGAACGCACAAGGCAAGCATTAATTCATCGTTGCCAGACGCGTCTGCAAGTTGGGGCAAAATTTTTAAAAGTTTAATCACTTCGAATCATTTTTCATAAATCGTTCACGAACATAAACACCAAACACATCATCTGAAATTAAAATATATTAAAATATCATACAAAGTAAATTTCAAAATTGAATATAAAAAAAGAGTAATAAAGTAAAATTCGGAAGTCAAATTAACAAACTTTTGAAAAGCGTGCCGGACAAGGATCAGGAAGGATGGGACGTCCTTTGACAGCGAGTGGCTGACCGATGAGACTTCACAGGAGGAAAGGAATGAATCGTTCACTTGAGGGACGAAGGACAAGTAGGAGACAGGAGGTCAAAAGCAGGAACCAGGTGAAAGTCAAAATTATGACGTTTAGAAAAAACGGTAATATGATAAATTTAGAAAGGGTGATGGTTGCTATAGGGATGAACGTTGATGTGGTGAACAATATTTTATCTGAGGTGTAAATAAACATTTGGCAAACAAAAATTTCAGAATATATCTGCCCTTCAAAAAGATCGCTTCAAAACAAATCCATTTTCCACAATTCAACATAATTTCGACTTTATATTTCGAATTTATAATTTATTAAACCGTTCATTCGTTATTTCATTTATATTTCAGTTCTAATTTCTCATATTTAAGTGTTCAGTTCGTTTCATATCAGTTTTTATTCAATATAACAGTTAAGCTTTTTAAGAATTTTATTTGAATTAATTTTAATATTGGAAGAGAAGTATCTACCAGAAAACTACAGTGAGGAGAAAAAGAAATTTTAGTAGAAGACATAATATTGAAATTTTTGACAATTAATTGACAATACAAATTGACATCCAAATAAAATTTGTATCAATAAAAGAGATAAAATGTAGACGATTTGCAAGGATCGTAAGCAATTTATTTTAAATTTATTGAACAGATTTTGTATAAATACATAAACATAATTTTAATTTAGTCAACGAATACTTAGACGACGATTTGGAAGGATCGTAATCAAAGTACATATTTAAACCGATTATATAAAATTATAAAATATTTTCAATAAACATACAAACAATTATAAGAAGATTTGACTTTCTTAATATAAGAAAGAATCTACTACCTGAGATAAGCCTTAAAATAAAATATTAATAATAAATTCAACGCCCATAGTGGGGCCACAACTCTTCAAATCACTACACTATGTTGTAACCGATTTCTAAAATTTTATTCATTTAATTATTCTGGTTTTGTATGTTAATAATTTCTTTACATTTCTGCAATATTAAATCGTTTTTACAGTCTCATCAAGTAATCATTAATTTCCGACCCTAGGTTGTATAACAAAAATTGCTTATTTTAGTCTCATTTACTTACCCTAAAATTTGGCAATCGAATTTTTCAACGCCCTATATAGAGTGTTTAAAACATGTTGGGAGCATGCGTAGCAAAGGCAGAAGGACATATGATTCGGGATAATTTCCCGTATTATTAGCCAAGAAAGCAGAAAAAAAAGAAACTTTTGGAACTTTAGGAATAACTTTTGATATGGTAGCAATCGAACTTCTTGAATGAGCCCAGTCCCACTTCAGTCGGTCCACTTACAAAATTCTCAATAATTATTAGCGCTCAATAAAGAGAATTTGAACATAGGTGTTTTTTTTTTAAATTTGTTAGCAAACATTTTAGAGACTATTTACAATTATTTACTAAAACCTAAAGTTATAAATATAAACCTAAGATTATAAATTGAACAGAAAAACGAAAAATATAGAAACTTTACCGCTAAACGCATTTGAAAAATTACTATTAAGTAACATCACCTTCTTTTCAATAAATAATGGTATGCCATTGTAATCATGTCTTTGCATAGCCACCCATACCCAATTTAATAATATAGTGCCACAAATATGTGGATGCATAAAATACGTTGCATTATTTTCTCCTTTTAAAATAACAGAAAATGGCAATCAGTTTTACATTTAAACAATTTTTCAAAGAAATTGAAATTTTTGGAATTGGGCCAACTGAAGCGGGACTGGGTTCGTAGGTTACGCATGGTTCGGAAAAAAAATCACTTGGGGGGGCAATCGCTTCGATCGTCCCCCTCCCGTCTGTATCAAATGATTTATGTATTTGGTAAAAATTCTAACCAAAACGCCGAATAACTTTTAATTGACACAAGAACATTAAAAAAATCAAAAACAAACATTTTTTCCACATGCTCCGAACTTTTTGGCGGATTCTGCCTATAAGTATACATGATTTTTTAAATATGAATCTAACAGTATAACAGCTTACTTTTGGACTGATAAAAGTTTATATTAAAGCAGTCTGCGTCATGCATTACATACAATATAATGTGACTGTAAAATTTTTTATCTGACAATGAGCCGTATTGTAATGACGAAACAGTGGAGCCAGACAAAACAATGAAATCAGACTTCGTTCAAACAAACATTCAAAAATAAATTAATGTCCGACTAGGCTATTATAACTAAGCGACGGGACAATCGTGGGGTTAAAGTCTAAACGCCTGCTCAGGTGCGGCGCGCGCTCGATCGTACGTAAAGTTACGTGTGAATATTTACTTTATCTCAGTTAGCGAGCGCCACGCGACTTCCGCCACTGATTGTTGTTTACGTATTTTGTAAAGTTTTTGCGCCCTAATTAGGTTATTCACAGTACAATCCCACGAAGTCCCCTCGGTCTGATTATAACACAATAATGGTTCAACTTTAAGACGCGTTAGTATTGAAATAATGCCCTATGTAAAATAACAAAATAAATAATAATAAATAATGTAAATAATCTTTATTAACGCAACGATTTTTTAAAAGGAAAATACTTTTTCTCGTACAGGTCTTTTTTTGGGGTACAAGGGCTTCCGCTGCCTTTGCAGCCTTCAACAGTACTTTTTCTGAGAGATTAAACTCTTCTTTTTCCATTTTAATTAACTAACTAACTAACAGCACTTAAATGAAAAGTCATAAAACTGACAAACGTAATATGTTGCTTGGCTAGGGCATTTAAAAAAAAATCTATGATTTCTAGTGATTTGATGGTTTTAATCAAATTATTAGAAATCTAAGGAAATACAAAATTAGTCGGACATTAAACATTGAAGGCACCGCGGGCGTTAAAATTATACACCCTCGGTCGGCGTATACCCCTCGGACCGAAGGTCCTCGCGTTGTACTCGTACTTTCATTCAGACCTCGGGCGTTATAAACCTTATAACGCCCTTGATACCTTAATAACTATAATTTTATCAAGATCATGTTGTGGGTAACCCAGTAGACAAAAATAGAATGAAATTCTAGAAGCTTAAGTTATATTTAGTGGGGAAATTTTTTATGTTGGTTTAATGTTGCGCAGGATGTCGCAACCTATTTATTTATTTATGCTATATGCAATTTCAATGATGACTCCGACATTCTCTTGTACTAGTTGTCTTATATTAGAATAAAGGAAAACAGAAGCAGTACAACAATTACGATTATTTTGTAAAAAATACATAATAATTCGAAGAGTAACAGGCGACATTTTTCTATAAATTATATCTAAGTAAGTTGTCAATAAAATATCTTAATTTTTCGCATATTGCTCGTGAGATTATTCCAAATCCGGGCAAGATTAGGATATAAACTTCAGGGTGACCAAAAAATCAGCCACAACTATAATTTAATAATATGTAGAAGTCGCGAGAAAAAAAAATGCTCGTCAATGTCATTCCCCAGTGATAACTGATAAATGTTCTATTGTGAAATAATCGTGATTCTTATTAGCGACATGTGTTATTTATATTCCACTTGTCAAATTCATTAAAATCTAACACACCCGACAAGAAAAAAGAATGTGTTTTTAATGCGTGACGATTCCATCATATTTTTGAATGACATTGACGACCAATTTTTTTGCTCGTGATTGTACCTACTCCTACCAGATACGTGACCTTTTCGTCAAAACTACATACATTTTCCACGCTGGGTATTCGTCGTGCATTACAATTTTATTTTAATCACAAAAGGCCAAACACCCATATTGCAGGTCATCAAATGAAAACCACGCGACAGCTTTAAAAAACAAGGTTAAGTGCCTAACTGTATAATAATTGGCTTACATCAGAAATTTATGAATAATTTATATTTTTTTTACATAGCGCCAGTAATAAAGATTTTCTGTCACAATAAAAAATAACCTGTGATAATAATAAATACCGAGTGAGCGAGAAGTAATTAAAAATGTATCAACCGTTATGTCAAATTATTTCTTGCTACACACATCGTAATTGCCATTAAATTAATTAATAGTTAAACTAGTTCGGAACGTCTGCGCGAACAAAGCTATTATTAACTTATTTTCCTACTTCTTGCATTCCACGACCTACTAGATTTCACGAGACAATGTGCCTTATCCGGCTTGCGCAATTTATTAGTTCAAGTGTTTCTCTGCTGGCGCCACTTACCTAAAAAATCGGAAGCGAATTAATATATTATATTCTGAACGTCATTTTCAATTAATATTATAAGTTCGCACGGTTTATAGCAAGTACAGTTACATTTTCTTGCTCAAGTATAGTTTCCTTTCGTTATTTGTGGTGTTTCTTATTTGGGAAACTAGCGCCAAAGCGGGAAAAATATGCGTTAAGACCTCTATCTCTTAAAATCTAGTAGGTCATGGGTAGGGACCGAGGAAATTTAAGTCGACGTCGTCTCATCAGCAGGCTCGCAGCTCGATGCATTATTTTAAATAAATAAGTTATAATTTTTTCTTCGTAATTTTGCCAGGAAATTTTATTCTTCTACGCCTATATGGTTCTGACCACAGTATAAAGAATACAGTAGCGCAACTCTTGTGCTTGTCGGCACTTTGATCTATTTACTGGATTTTCATTGACCTCGAGTAGATTAAAGGGGATGTGTCGAACTGTTTGTTCTGCTTTAAGTGTGAGCGATTTTGTTGTAAATTGTAAATTTTCACATGCTCACACACCAAGGCCGGATTGTAGTGTTTAGTGGACGTGGTAAAAAAAACAAGGCATAAATAATGTGTATTAACATAATTATAAAGATCCATTCGGCACCAGAGTCGTGAATGAATGAGCTCTGCATCCCGAGATTGTGACTCAGACCTTGCGCGGGATGTTATGCGCGAATTTAATATTTTCATGAGAGTCGCGCTACTGTGTAATCTTTATACTGTGGTTCTAACCCCAATTATACGGCAAATCCAAAGGCCAGGGTACAATTGATCAGCACTGTGAGTTACGGAATCATTCCACTTTGTGAAAACTAAATTTTACTGTGCGACTGTACTTGTTTCACGATGCTATACGAGCCACATTTACGACTTAGTTCGCATCATTATTTTTTCGCGGCAATACTCAATTAACACGTTGGGAGTGTCTGCGGGACTTGTCCGCTGCAGCATAACAACTTTGCCGTTGCATTAGAATTTGAACCGCGCAAAATATATGGCACCGATCCATAGTCATAGGCCATTCAATTACTCTCGAATGGGACGGCAACTTCAATCAGGGTTGCCAGATTTTGGAAGTTACATGTCGCACTAGAATTGAACAGGAATCGCCCAAAATCGCAAACATCCCAAGAATTGTTCAAAATCTGAAAAATCCAGATTTTTAAAATAATTTCCAACATTTCCAGAAATGTGATTTTTTTAAATTTTTAATTATTTCAAATCTTTTATTTTCCTTTTGCTTCTAGTTCCGGTTTCTGGTTTTTGAAATAGTCGAGAGTTCAATTTAAAAAAATTAGTGAATTAAAAAATGCGTGCCGCTTTGTTTCCTCAACTTCTTTTTGTTTACCTTTAATGACACTAACATTTTCTTTATTATCGATAAACTTTTGCCTTTCTTTTGCTTCTCAACTCGGTTCTTATCAAATTGGTTCCGAAAATTCAAATTGGCTTCGCAATAAATGTAAGAAAAGTAATTGTAAAAAATCGTAAAAAGGAAGTGGGAAATGCGAACTTGAGATTTGATATCTAAATTTATAATACCGTACAATACAGAGTTGACAGATCTACAGAAGTATCCCTGGCAACTCTGGTGTAATACCTACATAAAAACACTAGTTAGATTTTGGGATGCAATAAAAATGAGACATACAATTTTATCCTCACAGAAAAGAATCATAGTGACATTTGATTTGGCGCCAACTGAGAACTGAAACCGCGTTTTGCGAAAAGGTCTGCGACCCAATAATCGCAGCTCAAAATCTGAGGTAGCCTAAAGTTGTCGCCCATCGCAAAGTCGAGACAATCATCGCAAATAAAAAATATGAGTAGGATTTTATCAAACTTATACTATAGAGGAACCTAAAGGCCCTTTTTTGTATAACTTAGAACCATTTTCCTTTTCCGTCCACGTTGTATATCTAAATTGTAATTCCATGTAAAACTAATAGAGTTTTCGATTCATTATTTATTATTACATGAGGTCAAAATAAGACTCTGAGAGCGCTCTAGAGCAATTAATCGAAAACCAACCAATAACATTGTGAGTTTTTGGTGGGTGTTATTTTTGAATTACTCTTCTTCGTTTAAAAACTAGGGGAAAATATTTGAAGTCTAGAAAACAGTGACTCCAAAATTAAAGGTGTCGATTTTTAATCTAAGGGGGCACTGTTCTATCCCGCTTTTCTAACTTCCATAGGAGCTGCCATACTTTAGATTGCATAACATTTTCCCCGCAGGGGGGGGGGGGGTTGAGATCTAACTCTGGTGTATTACCGAATTCTTAGTAAAACTACCCTCTCAATAATGTGCAACTCATGGTACATTCCCTATTTAAATTTTATTGGTTAGAGGAGATGGAAGAGAATGTGATGACGTAGGACAGTTGGGTACAGGATAGACAAACGTCTTTTCAGACAAACACTTCAGTCTGTTTCGTTTTCGGTGGCCCACCCGGTATATACAGGTGAATGACAATTGTTCCGACAAAAAAAAAACGCATAAGAGAATCGATGTCACTGATTATGCCTACGGGAAAAATATTCAAAAAATTCTTTTGAACAATTTTATTATTACTTAAAAAATTACCCCAACCCCAAAATCAAGCTGCGGCACTGCGTACGAAATATGACGCCACGTTATACAGGTGTCCCAACAGTTTGTTCTCGGACAATATCCCGTTAACTACTGAAGATGAAGGTACAAAAAAATGTCAACAATCTATTTTTTTAATTTTAGAGGTGTACAATATAAAATTATTTTTATCTATACAGAGTGAATCATAATTAGTGAACGGAATTTGATATTTTGTTCGAACAAGGCGGCAACGAATGCGTGCACATTAACCCGTTGCCGCTTCGTTCGTATTTAATCGAACAGAATATCAAATTCCGCTCACTAATCATAATAGTGGTGCCGGACATAACTTTTTTATTTCAAATGGTATACCCTCTGTATGAACGTAACTGTTCTTGAGATATTTAACATTTTGTCTAAAAACTGCCATTTGCAGCCACTATTTTATTTATTCATATTTTATTTATTTTTAACTCTAAGAAAAAGTTTTTGGTACAGATGTACGTAGTTGATACATAAGCTCATTATAAGCTATTATTAAATGAACTTTTATCGCTACAGGGTGGTCTTGGTAATGAACAAAATATCAGAAATTTCAAAATGACAAATTTAATTTTCTTAAGTAGCATATTTTTCTATCCTAAATTCTTCGTTTAATAAAGTACTTTCATTTTTGTTAAGTACGTCTTATACCTATCTGCGATATTTTCTGACATCTTTAGACTTATTTGAATTATTTTTTTTTTAAACGAGTTGGTGTCTAAGGTGGTCGTGGAAAACGGCACACAAATGAAGCTGTTGACTTTAATAATTAATTTTCAAGTGACAATAATGTACAAGCATTAGTTAGTTTAAGTACGTGACTCCTTTAAACAATTACACATTTTTTGTACTTACATCATACATGCCCCAAGCTCTCTATGAGCTTGGCAGTGTTGCGTTAAGCGAGCTTTTCTAATATTGCCTGCTGCGGCTGCAACCGACCTACTAGGTGTTTTTCTTTGGCATTCGTCTTACAACGCAGAAAACTTAGCTCGAAAGGACCGAAACGAATCCTGAACACAATCCGACACATGAGTGTTCCATCTCTCACATAGGACCCATACGTACCAGGAGGGGATTCGAGCACACATCTATAGTTGCCCGACCAAGCGTCAAGCCCGTTGCTAGCGGAGTCAATCAACTTTGACTATTCAACCATATAATAAAGAAATAATTCAATGAATCTAAAAATCATGTCTTAACAAGTTCATAACTAAAAGTTCCTAACAGTTCAACACCTTGAAAAGCAATTATTAATGTCAATAATTCAAATAGATCTGAAAATCTCAAAAACTATCGCAGATAGGTATAAGATATACTTAACAAAAATGAAAGAAGAATGAGTTTTGTCATTTCGAAATATCTGATATTTTGTTTATTACCATGACCATCCTGTAGCTTATATATCAACTACATCTGTGCCAAAACAGTTTAAAATAAATAAAATATGAATAAATGGAATGGCACTTTTTAGACAAAATCTTAAATATTTCAAGAACGGCTATACTAATACATAGAAAATGTGTAGAATTTTATGAGAAATATAGATTTGGTTTCATATATACTTGAAATAAAAAGATTTGTCCGGCACCGTTTTGATTCACTCTGTATAGATGAAAATAATTTTGTATTGTAAAATTCTAAAACTAAAAACAAAACTGTCTTGAAAACTTTTTTGTATCTTTAGTAATTATCGAGTTATAGCCCGAGAGCACACTGTTGGGACACCCTGTATAAATGGGACAATACAATAGGACTATAAAGTATTTTATTGACTACTCACTTGCACACTATGTGACCTTGACTCACATCTTAATTCGTTTTATTACACGTTTAACAGCTGGGAACGGACTGAGTTGTTTCTTTCACGCGACGTAATTATTAGCAATTTCTAAAATAACTTGAATGGCATATGAAATTCGCAAATAATTGTCTGTTAATTCCTGCGAATTATTTACTAGAGTGGAGTGTACGAGCTGCTTCATCCAAAAAAAAAAAATCGCAAGGATTTACATAAATCTGATGATCGGGGGATCCATGCGCAGCCTGTAACGTCCGAGGGCGCACGATATGAGCCATTGCTTGTTCTCTATTTGTGTGTTAGATAAAGCCAATGCTCAGAGAGTATGTCCAACTCAAAAATGTGAAACGATTTATTACACCTGAAATTCATCGCCGACAAGTTTTTTGTTTATTAGGCTATAAAAACTTTATTATGTACATCTGTTTTAAACGTCGTTGGTGATATGCGTACAGTTTCTAATTAAATCGCGTACGTGAATGAACGTAACAAATTACGGGATCATATTTAAAAAAATCTATGGAACGGTTTGTAATTAATTAAGAATTTACTTCAAAGTGAAAAGAATGCGTACGGTAGAACGAGGAACGATTTACAACCAGTCCGCCAAAAACACAATATGTGGAGTTGCAAACCCGCCTTACAATTTAAATTAAAATGAAAGAAAAATACTAGGAAGTCTTAACACGGAGATTTAAATTGTTTTTCGCTTTACTAATTTATTTGTTGACATGTGTGTGTTAAAAGTGGAGCCATTGTGATCCTTTGCATGGAATAATCTGCTTCAAGTGATTTGCATACATTTGTCAAGTAAATATTTTGCAGTTCGTATTTCACGGCGCCAGGCGTTGACCTAAAAACCGAGTTGACGTGAAATTTCACTTAAAGGTCAAGTTCACGATCGATGCTACGCCGCCGTAATATACCATAAAAGTTTTATGAGGGCACTCATCTGCTCCTCTGTTTTTTAACCAGATACACATTATCGTTTTGGGGGTAATTTTTGATTAATTATTTCTGGAAAACTAAAGTAGAAAGAATTTTTTTAACATTTTTCCCATACTCGCGGACATCGCTTCTTTTTTTTTGTCGGAATAAGTGTCAGTCACCCTGTATTTTGAAAGGCATTTGATTAAACGATCTGGACATATTTTGGATTTTGAGTACGCAAAGTAATATTCAGATGTTCAACTTTTAAGAAAGTCACACAAATATCTTCAACATAGCTCGTGGACGTAACAATTTTTTTACACCACAAAATTTTCAATTTTCGCGTTTCCTCTCAGAAGAAACTTATTAATCACGCTGGACGTTCATTAATCACGGCGTGTTTTATGGCTCGCGCGTTTTAAAACGAAAGTCGCCCTGTCATTGTTTTTATGTTAAAATTTGGCCCGGTCGGAGCGCCGTGATTTATGATGACAAAGCGTAACCTTCGCCTTCGCCCATTTTTTACCCTTGCAAATTAAATTTGCCTTCTTCAGGGAAACACAATTCGAAACATCAACTGACATTTTAATTAATTACTTTATATAGTTTCAAAATAAATTTCAAAAACAAGTACATTTAAACATAATAACTTTAATAAATTAAATAATTTGTAGACTACCTTCTGGCTACCATTGTATCTTGTATAGCACTCCATAGAAGTCCAGACAAATAAAATCAAATACTGACCAAACTTGCAGTTCCCTCTTAGAGATCTTATATAGTTTTTAGAATCTTATAAAGAATATTGAGATACGTATTCGCGTATAATTTACAACTCCATCTCTTGGTCTGAACTTCTCAGACGATCTCATCAACGGCATCTCTTTTTAAAGATGCTCGAAATGAAAGCCCCTTCCCCATTTACTAGTCTACTGCTTACCGGGCAGTAAGTTTACATTTAAACATAGCGATTTTGAAATAACGAAGTGTTTTCTTACAAGAAAATCATCTAGCAAGTGCAGAGAACGCTAATCGTAAACGTAAATGTTGAAAATGCATTCGAAACATAACTTTCGTTCAGTGTCTGCTTGGATTTGTTACTGCACTTAATGTTACTTTTGTATCGAAAGGTATTTTTGTAAAATTTATGAAAAATGAGAGCTAAAAAGCAGAATAGTCGTTTTATGTGATATTAAGAACAAGAAGAAAAAAAAAAAGGAATCATGTAACAGAAGAGACCGTAAGTTCAATGAGATATGATTAGTTAAGGATCCCTTGTTTTTGTAATGTTGCTTAAGTTTAAGTAAAGTGATTCGTATTGTCAAGTGAAATGAATGATTACTGTTGGAGTAATAAATGTAGGAAATAACTGGCGTATTCAATTTTTAGAGTTATATTGAAACCTAGAATAATTACACAGGTATGGGCACTTCTTTTGCTACGGTGTTTAAAGTCTGTTCCATATTGAACGACCAATTCTTAATGTTCTTCGAAACTGAACACCAAAACTCACCATGATGTGGTTCTGCCGCTAAACACCTTTGTTTGACGTCTTCTTGTTGTTCGGGCGTACCGTGAAGCTGTTCGAAACGATACCAATAAGCCCAAGCATCACCAAAGTCCGGCTCAATCTTTAGTGTTCTTGCAAACCATTCCCTGCATTTGCTTATTTTTCGTTCGGACCAAAACAGTTTGCTTACAGCCAACAACACGTTCGGATCGTGCTCACATTTTTTCAGGGCGTCCACCTTAAAATGTACATATTACATAATTATCGTCCCGTAAACAATCCAATGGTGAGCCATTTAAATTAAACTCCCTGTGTACATTTTAAAGAAGTTTCCAACAACCTTACTTTTAACTATAAAAATTCATATTTGCAATAAAAATATGGGAGCATTAAAAGTGTATGGGAGCATCCTTATAATTGTCAGATTTTTTTTTAAATTAAGGGCCATGTGAAATTAATAAGAACAGTTTATAATATTCTCAGAATTGTATATCTTACCGATTTTGTTTTTCTTTGAGGTCTGGCTTCCATAAAAACAGCTTCTGCCCACAACAGGCCCGAAGTTGGACATTCTTGTAAAGCTTTCGCCATCATGGCGTTTGCTACGTCTTTCATTCCAGCCCTCATTTCCACGCGAATTGCTTCCAGCCAAATCTGATCGTTTTTCGGATTTTTCAGTCTCGCTCTTTCCAAGACGGAACGTGCTTTGATTAAGAGGTTTCTCTTCTCTTCTAAGTGAGATAACGACAACCAAAGCGGTATGGAATTAGGACACTTTTTTATCTGCGAAATTTAAAATGAATTAATCGAATAAACGAACCCTATGAATTAAGTCTTGATCAGAAATCATATAATTAACAGTAGTGCAGCATATTAAAGTATTTTCAAAATAAATTAAATTTCAAAGGAAATAAGCTTAGAAATTTGTTGTATGAATACATTCCGTTACGGGTGAAAATCTCGTTAAAATCCTTTCAGTTTTTCGAGTTACCCTGTATTGCGTAGGAACAGGAAAAGACCGTTATCGTTACCGTTAACTGCCGTATGCGTACGTTACTTTGCCACATATTTCACAATGTTTCATAACCAAATCATACGTTGTTATTTTGTTTAGTCTTACAGTTTATCTCCATTTCACTCTGTCGCCCGGCTAAATCTGATTTCATTCGTAACCACCCCTGTCGGAACTTATGGTAGGAGAAAACGCGGCGGTCGCTCGCAGTTCAGTTTGTCTACAGAGCTCGTTTATTTATGATTTTTATCTTTGTGCTCCCTTTCACGAGGTTCTGTGAAGGAAGACGGAACCGGAATTACTCAGAGATTTGTGCAAACGTACGTTGAGAGAATTACAAGCTCGTTAAAAAGCTTTTCGAAAGCCTGCCCTGTCGTTGAAACAAGGAACAGGTATGTCTTGTGGCCATTTTGGTTTTGTGCCCTGAGTAACGCATATATCTCTCTTCTATTAGGCTTCAAGTGGTAGTTCAAGTTCTAGCTTTTAGTGGTTGTTTTACCTGCGTTGAGAATACTGTCATCCCTTGGGTGCAGGAAAAGGCCGGAATTGACGTTTTGAAACGGTTTAAGCCTCGCAACAAGGTTTCCCCTCGCCTGACAAAGTGGACCCGACTGGATCTGCCAGACGACGCCACTTGGTGACGTAATACCTGCGACGAAGTACGTCATTGACTGCAGATACCACCGTTGGAGGGCGCTCTCTCACCACTGACAGGTGTCAAGCTGTCTGTCATTACGCCGGATCCTGATTACAAGGTCGGAATTATTCTAATTATTTGTAATTACTCTGTTGAATTACCGCGGTGTTGTTATTTTTCTTTTTACTTTTCGTTTATTGACTAATCGAAGTACGAAGCACGTCATTGACTTCAGATACCTCCGTTAGAAGGCGCTCTCTCACCACTGACAGCTATCGAACTGTCTGTCATTACGCCCGATCCTGATTACAAGGTCGGAATTATTCTAATTATTTGTAATTACTCTGTCGAATTACCGCGGCGTTGTTATTTTTATTTTTACTTTTCGTTTATTAGTTAATCTAGTGAATTTCTTTAATCGCCTTAAGCGATAATTGTAAACGAAGAACAGATACGTTGATCGGGTAATATCTAACGTGTTGTTTATTTAAATACATTTCGTATTTTTTTCATTGGGATCCCTTCTGGGTCGAACTCGATATTTGTTAATTATTTTCTTATACGTTATAACTATTTTTCGGCATTTTAAATAAAAGCAAGGGTGCTCAGCTGGTGCTTTTTATTTTATTAACTTTTCCCACCTTTTGCTTTGGGGTTACGTCGGACCATCCTTTCTTCAAGAGCTTAGCCGAGCGGTGCTGGAGAAACGTCAGTCATTCGGACAATTTGCTGGCTTTCAGGTAGGTAGCAAATGCGCAGAGTGCGCGTCGTGGTGTGGATTTTTATATTTTAAGAGATTCAACAGGCCGAAAGTGCCTTGGTTGGAAATGAACGGTAAATAGGTTACCGGACTTTGAAATCGTCACCCCCTGCATTAATAAGCACTGTTAATGCTTGTCGAAGTCTAATCCCGACAAATTGAGATTAGGTAAATATGGCGAGTATCTGGGCGTGGTTCAGACAGTAACGCACGTTTTCTTTTCTTATTTAGGCTTTTCTCTCTTTTTTTTTTTTTCTTCTATTTCTGGATTTCTGGCTTTGCTGTTAACGTTACTATTAGCATGTCTACTACAAGTACTACGATCAGCTCCCTTTGGCTACCCAAACCTTCGTGGTGATATCTGGGGCCAACCATCTTGAAGTTATCGCAAGGTTAGTTCGATAACGACGGCTACATTCACCGCCATTGCTCCTCCGTCTGTCCGGACTTGAATTCACCCAATCGCTGTTGACTTTCGATGTATTAACTTTTCGACTTGGCCTGCGGGTGCGCCTAAGCGAATAGACCCGACGTCAAATCAGCGTGTCGTAAGAGTCGACTGAAGGAAACAGAGATTTCCACTTGTCATCTTTGGAAATCAACATTCACCGGCTTGCGGGTAGGGCCTCCTTAGAATACTTCCAACGTGTAATCCGCGTATCGTAAGAGGCGATTGTAGGAATCATAGTTTTCTCTTAACATCTGTGAAGACCATCCTTTCGGTTGTTTCAGGGACCCATGAATAGTGTAGCGATCGACTGGATCGGTTTTGTATCGGCTGGAGCCTTTGTCGTACTGCGTTTGGCTTGGTTAACTTGAGGGGACTTTGTTACGTTTGAAATTCGGTTACGGAAAACGTGGCAACAAAACATCGTCTGCCGCGTCTCGAGTCCGCTTGACAACCCCGCGCCTTCTCGCTTCCCACGATTCTCATTTGTTGGCGGGTACCGTGTGATCATAGCCTTGAAAGCTATTGGATACTGCTTATGGCAATACGTGCGTCTTCGGCGTCCCCCGCTTGTCGCCCCGTAATTGTGTGTTTTATCGCTAAGAAAATTATCGAAGTCCTTTCAGGTAAAAATGAGCGAATTGTCTGACGCCATTTTGGATGCTGACGACCCTTTCCTTTCTTTCTATTCAGGCTTCCAGTGTCCTGCATTTACTCGAACTCTTTCTTTATTAAATAAAGCTTGAATTTGTTAACTTTAAGTGCGCGTTTACGTTACCCTTCCTTCACGTACCAATGAGTCAAGCGTAGCCTCGAGTTGTATTTTGACCTTGCACGACCAAATCGGTCCGGGGACACCGACGAGGTCTTTTGTCTATCAGCTGGATACCGTCCGTCCTGGCGCCCTTAATCTTGTAATATCGTAATAGACCCACCCCTTTCTCACTGTTGCTAGCCGAGGGAAAAAGCTGGTGAAAGATACAGTACAGACTTGTCATCCGGTCAAGGTAAGGTTGAGGCAGTCAAGTTAAAGAGTAAATTTGGTGACAACTTGGATGAAGTAACAAATTTTCTTCCTTTTCATTTTTCTTTTCTGGTCTACTTATTTGGACTTGACCTCTACTCGGTAGAGTTGTTTATCGTTGTCTTCGGACCAATTTTTCCATCCTTTCTGTTGTGTCTCAGGGACCCATGAATAGTGCAGCGATCGACTGGAGAGGTTGTCGGTTTTGTATCGGCTGCAGCCTTTGTCGTACTACTGCATTTGAGTTGGTTAACTTGAGGGCATCGGGATGAATTAACATATTTTCTTCCTTTTCATTTTTCTTGCTTTCTTTTTCTCTTCTGCTCTACTTATTCCTTGGTCTGATCGATCGGCTCGGCTTTCATAGCCGTGTGCGGTTCGTTCGTGATTCGCAAAGGTTGGGAACTTCAAGCGTACCGGATCCCTTGAAAGTAGTTCTCTCTTTGTAGGTCTGGCGATGACAGCCTCTCGCGGGTACTTTGGTTGCAGCAAGTGTGTTCCGCCTGAACATCTTTTCTTTTCTTTTTCTCTCTCTTTCTTTTCTGTTCACTCGTATTGGGTGGTTAGCCATTTGACTTTGACTTTGAAGTCATTCTCGAATTTAACGTCTACTTTGGTATGATATTTGTAGACGTCCAATGTTTCCCGTGGTCTTCGTTCGAACCGGAGCCGAATTCTAAACCGTGTGGAGCCGGCCCTGAGCGTCCTACCGGGACGCGCGGGGTCTCAAAAGATTCGTCGGCGACTAATCTAACTGTCGTCAAAAGCGCGTCCACCTGGATTTAATAGGGCACTGTCCATCCAGATCGGAAAAACCACTCAATTTGTAATGAATAGCGTCGGCTTACAGTGCGGCCGAGGGGGAAGTTGCGTACGGGGGCGGCAAGAGGAAGGACGGGGCTAAGTGGAAACGTGTCCCCGGCCAGATCTGTTGGTAATTTTGGCGGGGGCGGCCCCCGAATGTCCCCCCACCCTTTCCCGGGAGTCCGGTGCTGTAGCGGCGCTCCGGGTGGACAGATCTTCAAGCGCGCGGCGGCATCGTGTTCCTCGTCATTTTCTGCCATACGATGACGTGCAGCTCAATTCGGAGCGGGGGCGAAATCTAAAAATCCGTTGAGCAGGAAAGTTGCGCCTCAAAAAATCCCGTCGAAAGTATTCTTTGCGTTTTTTTGAAATTCCGGCTATTAACGGTCTGGTTGCTCCGCGAATGCACTTTTGGTTTAAGATGTCCCAGCATCCTTTGTAACATTTAGAAACTTTACCTCTTGCTCTGGGAACTCTGTGTTTTGTTAGGTTTCTTATAACTTTTCGGCGTTATCGAGACGCGATGTCGCAGTTGTGTTTGACGGTACTTGAGCTTGGATTGTTATCTTTGTTATTGTTTTGTCGAGAAGTGATAATGCGGATTTCGTTAATGATCAGGAAGCCTTTCCAGCAATAGAGACGTGCTCCTCGACATTGTTCGTATAAAATATGCATGTCTGCGTATTCTTGAAACGTAAAATCGCCTATCGCACACACCTATGACAACACATACACTAATAAACTGTTAAAAATGAAAGTTACAAACTACACCAAATTCACACAAATTACGCTTCGCAACGTTACTCTTTATTAAAATCTAAATATCACTCAATAACCAGAAGGGACTAAATGACATCATCTGACGCGACATTTTATGAAGCAATAAAACAATAAACCGATTTTTTTACGAAGATTAAGGCAAGTTAATTATTCCATTCGACCTCATCTACGGCACGTGTTAAAAATATACGATTCTCCTTTCCCCTCGGTTTTTTCAAACTTTAATCGTTAAAAAAAATTATTTCTTTTGTCGAAATCTACCTACATATTGAGTTTGGTACACCTTCACGGAAACAGCCTGTATAAATTTAAAAATATCGTCGAATAAGACTCACCCCAGCATTGTATGAATCAAATGCTCTCGCAAAATCGTTCCTCTGTTCATGAATCTGCCCGGTCATCATCCACAGCTTGGGAAAATCTGGGAATACTTTCAGAGCTTCATCCAAGAGATCCAAGGCAGCGTACAAATCATTTAAAGACCATTCCAGCTTGGCGCTTTTCATTAAAACACGTGGAGTTGGTGCAGAACCTGCAAAAAGTAACAAAATATTTCTGAAATAAAAATAAATAAAATTATTCCAAAAATTGCAAAGTTATCAAATTTTAGACTGGGGTAAAATTAGTTTATTTTCACAGATGAAATTGACTTTAAAAAAAGTCACGTACCTCTTGCTTTAGCCAATAATCTCCTAGCTCTTTCATACTCATGATTTTCGGATTCAAGTTTAACAGCTGCAAGCCAAATCTCTTCGCTGTTAGGATTGGCCTGGAAAGCCAGCGATAGGATTCCTCTTGCGGCAGGTACGTCACCAGCGAGCCATTTGCTTTTTGCCCCCATCAGCCACAACACCTGCAATGATTAAACAACTTAAAATGCGATTGATAAACCAAAATTGACCGACGCACTTCACTTTTCGGACAATGAGCGACGGCTCTCTGCAGAAGACTCTCCAAGCTCTCTCTGGTGCCATGGTTTTTCTCAAGATATGCAGCACGCAACCAAATGGATTTCTTTGAAGGAAACGTCGCGAGAGCGTGGTTATAAACGGCCCTCGCGCATTCGTACGCTCCTTGAGTTACACACTAAAACAAGCAAAGGACAAAAATTATATTTACTGGAATTATACAGAATGTAATTACATTTTCAGCATCTTCCATCCACGTGTGTTTCTGATCTTCAGTTTCAACTCCGTGACTGATAATCGATTTAACGATTGCTCTACAACAATGTACGTGTCCCCCTTTTTCACTCTCAATGGCCTCCTTGAACCATTGCTCCCTATTTATTTCCACACCATTAGCGCTCAATGAAGTTATAGCTCGTTCGATGATCTTTTCTACCATGCCATTGTTACCATTGGCCTCTTCCAGTTTGGCAGCTGTGGTCCAAATTTGCTTATCCGTAGGAATATTTTCACGTGCTTTGTTGAGGACTTTTCTGGCGTTCTCGTAGGTTTCGAGGCGAGCCAAGGCCAGCCACAATTCCACCGACGTGGAACAACATTCGACCGCACGCGATAAAAGTATCCTCGCATCCTCTGGGTTTTCCAGTTCTACCGCGGCCTTCCAGAGTCTTACCGAATTCGGAATGTGTTCGAGGGCTTTCCTGAAAACTCTGCGCTTCGCTTTCGTTTCTATCTCTAAGTCTGCAGCTTTAATCCAAATTCGGACCTAAAATTTATAATATAAACAGGGGGGATGAAATTATTTACAACTTTTAAAAGTTAAAAAAAAAGTTCATAGCATAATCATAATGGTAAAACGTATAGAAAAAAAAAGTTATATACGGGGTGTTGCAATGGTGGATGTCCAATAGCAAATTAACCTCTACATGGAGACTTACTGAAGTTGGTATGTGTCTTGCTGCTTGTGCTATGACAGCTTTGGCCGTGTCTGGCGGTTGTAACCTGGCAGCTTCAAGCCATAAGTCTTCACTCTGGGGGTTTTCTTCGCAGCCTTTCATAATTAAGTTCCTCGCAGCTTGTACTTTACCAGTGATCTCTTCGAGGCGGGCGCTGGCTATCCAAGCCGGAGGATGATTCGGGTTTGTCTCTCTCACCGATTTTAAAAGTAGCCGAGCTTTTTTTATGTCGTTTATGTCGCCCCCGTAGGAAGGTATCATGGATTGGAGGTCCGTTAAATATCCTTTAGGGTCTACCACAGTTTGTCCAGTAACGGAATCGGAAACCTAAATGGTAACAATGGACGTGTCCAGCAATCTGTTTATGTTTCTATTTTGCAACGAACCTGCGAGAGTTTTACATCCATGAGCGTGTTTCGCGCTTGGCCAATTTTTCTCAAGTCCATGTCACCTGTTGGAGTTAACATTCCTAAAGAAAAAAAAAACAATGTACCGAAGTAACCTTTTTCGTTACTTTGAATATTTGTTAATTTTTAAATTTGTTTTTATTTTATATTGTTTAGTTTAAGTTCATTACTGCGCAGAATTAAAAGTTGTGTTTTAGGGGTGGGAGTTCCAGCAGAGTGGGGCTCCCTACCACTCACATGCCTACATAAACGTGTGAAAGCGCAGCCAGAACAAGTCATCCGCTCGTCGGTGCATGGCTCTAACGCGCTTAGCGACCTGGCTCCAGTCACTTACCTACCAGACACAGGTGTCCCGTATATACCATCCTTTTGAGTGGGTTTCTCGCTCATACCTATCAGATACGGGTATCTCCATAGGTATCCCGTATATACCGTTCCTTTGAGTGGGTGTCTCGCTCTTACCTTCCAGATATGGATATCTCGCATATACCGTTCGATTCCTGGAGCCCGAACTGTACCGTCAAATACCGAGTTTTAGTCATATTTAAATCGGCCGCGATTTAAATATGAGTTGTAAATATGTAAATACGAACTTTACTGTGCATAAACTTGTGTAGCTAGGTGATCGACGTGTTTTTATTTACGCTGAACCTGGACGCCGAAGAGCAAACCCGAACCGCCAAACCGACGTCGAGCAGAGCAACGGAAACAACACCATTTTGTTACAACAAAATAATTTTTTGATACAATCTCAACAAATTGAGATTTTTTTATTATATTTCACAAAATATAGCTTTTAAGTTTACCTTACTGTTTGTACAACCTAGTAACAGTTAGTTAACACTTCTGTGTTTTTTACGTTTTTAATTTCAGTTTATTACCAAAATTTTGATATTTTTGATAAAAATTGTTAAATTCCATATATTTTAAGAAAAACGTTTTAATAAATAAAAAGTTTAGTTACATACAAACAAACACTAACCTGGGGTTGCCACTCCTGGCACCATACTCGCTAAACCTGAATTAGGATCAATAGACGAAGAATTGTCTCCTCCCAAATTTCTGCTTAACACACTGTCAGGTAAGGGAGTGAATTTCTCCGCCCTAGGATTCCTCTGTTTGCGATTTCGTGCGTCTCCAACTTCGGGCACATTCTTCCACTCATCCTCGCTAACGTTCTCCAAATCTCTCTTGAGATCTGAAAACTGCTGTTGAATTTTTGGCCTGAAATAGCAATTGTGTAAATATGACTTTAAAACCATAAACGTAACTTATTTATGACTAGACTGAGCATAGAAAGAGAAATAAGGGTTTCATGATGAGAAAAGGTTCATTATAAGTAAAGCCCGGATTTTTGGGAACTTAAAAAGACTGAATTAGGCAGGCAAATATTGTTTGCATTTTCAAAACCCGAGCCTCTTTTGTAATATGCGACAGCGAGGTGGCGGAATCGGTGCAAGTCCCCCTTTTAGTCCCGCTCTTTGGGCTCATTTGGAGTGACTTAAGTTGCCTATCATCAACGGGGATTGCGAGGTGTTTTTGGACTGGCTACGCTAGGTTGGCACAGTGGGATCAAACAGATAATTAAGGGAACTTTATTCTAAAAATCATGTATTTTATTGATATTGAAAAATAACACATTTACCCAGCTTAAGCAGACTCTTATTAAGTCGGAACGACCCCTTATATGATTGAAAATGTGTCTAGATGTTCTTTTTTTCAGTTGAAGAAACTGAAAGAATAGTGTTCGTAGTGACTGTCATTGTCTCATTTGATTCTACGTCATTTCACAATATTATTAAGAGTTGTTTATCAATAAATATTTTTGTTTTTGCAATGTCGAACATCATAGAAGGTTTATAGGTGTTTACAGTGTATTACTTTTGCGGAAAAAAAAATGATTTGTCTTGAATTGTCCCCTATTCTAAAAGCCACAACTTTTTTTGCAAGAGTTTGCATATGTATGTATTTTCCTATTCTTGAAAATGCAATATTTTGTTTTCTAATCAAAATATGTGCCCACACTTGTCCCCTGATTTTTTGAATTATTGTTTGTTACAGGTAAAACGAAATACAAGAATTTATTCCAAGAGTGGTTAACTCGATAAACATTTAACTCGTATAAAAATGTGAACAATTTAAAGTTTTTGTTTAGAAAGACAGCATGAAAGATTTATAACATTTAAATAAAAAAATTAATATTTTATTAAAACTATTGAATGGAAAAAACTTAATCGAATATCATCGTGGTTTGTTGCTGGTAATTGTTCATGGCAATAATAAAGTTCTCCTAGTTTACTATGTGAGACGTGGGTGAGGTTCTCACGCGCCAGGGTCTTTCTCGCATGGCTTATTTACTTTAACGTATCTTAATAGTCACTTATCGTAAGAAGAATCGATATTTTGGCTAAAGTTTGTCGCTTGGGCCTCTTATCGCCTGAGATTCTTTATATTAACAATTAAAAGAGGGAAATTATTTCGTTAGTAATCCTAAAGTAATTTTATTTAAATTTAAAAATTCTGAATTTCAATTTTCGAATGTTTACAAAAGCGTTGCGGCGTTGAGTTCAGTTGAACACGTCCATTGTCTTCAAAATGTTTTGACAGGCAAATACGTTTTTCCACACACAAAAAAAAATAATTCATAAAATTAATTATAGAGTAATTAAAGTAATTATTTAGGTGTAAAATAGGTAACAAAAGACTTTTAAATCTTAATTGCCTATGTACTGGACATAGCAAGTTTGCTTCGATTCGGGTCGCGGAGAATTAATTGCCAACGAGCCGACAGGGCAGACGGTGGCCAGCATTGAAAACAAATGGGCGTGATTAGTCAAATTTCTCGCTTTATTTTTCTAGTGCGTTCCCTGTCGCACTCATTATAACAGGATGTCAAGTTGAACATTTACCGAATGTGTATCTCAGAAACCATTCGATTTATTTTAATCAATTGGCTGCAGTTTAAAAATAATTTGTTTCTATATAATTACAGATAATTGCATAATTTTCTAAGCAGGCAATAATTTATTACAGCAAGGTATTATGTTGCATTCACAACTTAAACAAGTGTTCACGATAAAGGAACAATATTTCAATATTTATACAGGGTAATTCTGGAATAGACCGACAAAAAATACTGACGAAAGAAGAGATTTCTCAGAACATGGGAAAAATATTTAAAAAAAAATTCTATACAATTTATAATTGGGTTAAAAATTTACTCGAAACGCACGTTAGGCCCATGCATAGATGAGAACCAATAGTTTGTATTTTTAAAAGCGTGCAATAGACGTTTACATATGGCATTACAAGAGGGTGTCCCTGAATAGTGCAGAATGGCGCTGTTTCGCCATTTTTTAAGCACCCTGTATATCAATGTTTACACAAACAATCTCCTTTTCCTTTCTTAAAGAAAAGCAGAAAACAAAAGACAATCGATCACATACTCTTCTTCCGATTTTCTTTCGACGTGGCTAAACGTCCGCCGGCCGTACCATGCACTGTATTTCGAAATTCCGCCGTTCGGCGGATTTAAATGCATCCCCAACGATAATGCGCGGAAATTAAAAACGTATCTGTTATAGTTGGGAGGGGAGATATTACAAAAAGTCAAATTTAAATTTTTCGCCAGAAAATGGAGTCAAAATGGCTGCAATTTGCGGTACCAGAGAGATTAAAAGACAACTATTATCAGCGCCATCTCTCAAATTACAGTTTTACTTGAAGACCACGTTGCCAAATATCTAGATTTTTCGTCAGTTTGTAGGAAATTGTAGAAAATTTCAGAAAAAATTTTCTTCAAATTCAGGGAAAATTTACACATTTTGACAACGTTACTTGGAACCACAGATAAAAGAGCTTTGCAGATGGCCAATGTCATATACGATATGTGGATAATTAGGAATTAAACCATGGCCAGCTTCATTAACAATCACTGATGTGTATGTATGGCCCGGTCGGTTCAATTCGCCTAAAATTCGGTTTCGAGAAAGCATGCCGTGGAGTACTCCCCTCAGCGCTCCCTATTAAAGATACTACAAAACTACCAATAGTAACGTAATGACAACTGCAATTACTTAAAAATTCACAAGAGGTGCTGAGGGGAGTACCCGTCAAAATTTTTAAAAGTCGAATTGAAACGGCCATACATACACGTCAGTGAATGTTAATGTAGCTGGCCATGATTAAACTCTGTCAGTTAAGAACCATAGTTAAGAACTGACACACCAAATACGTGGTAGCTTTGGTGGTAGCGCTACCGCTACAATAGTAGAGTGGAATAGCGAAACCTGTAAATATAAATAATATGTAAACTAATTCTATAACTGAGTGGTGTAATGCAAAGTTTAAAAGGAGAATTAACAGCATATTATAACCGTACGTCACATTTTCGCATCCTGGGGGTAGATTCTCGATCTCGAATTACAATTATGGATGTCGCGTATGGGCGACTTGTCACCGATCGGCGATCGTTTATTCACTCCGTATAGGGTTGGAGTTAAAGTAGAATGAGAGGGAAGCTCTTTTGATACAAGTTAAAGTGAGAGAAAAGTGCGAAAAGGGAGTTGAATAAACGAACGCAGTTAAAGTAGGCGATTTGGGCGACATCAGTTACTGTGGCGGCGACTTGAAATGTGAAAGTACTGGCAACCTATTGTCGCCTGTGACATGACATCAAAATGATGTAGACTCTCATTTTTTTCCGTTATTAAAAGAGACATCTGGCGACAAATAAGCCAACTGAGTTTCGGAATTAGCAAACGGTTTGCAACAAATGTTTAGTTTCCGAATTTTATTAAATACTCAATAGATGTGACTACAGTATTATTCACAAAAGAAGACCGCTGCGTCATTGTCTGGTGTTGCATCAACAGACTTATGAATCATCCTTATCATCGTCCTTTTTTCTCATAATACTGAAATAATTGTCGGTTCTTGCTTCGGCGATTGATTACGCAGCACTCAAGTTCCGTGATTTTCATAGTATTTTTAGAGCGTCCGTTCGGTCCTATGTCATTGGCTATCTGGAGAGATCTATTATCTGTGTTGGAACATAATTCAAAAATTTTTAGTGTTAAGTGTCACATTTAATCTAGAAGAAATTCAATTTAATTTATATTGTAAACCTTGAAGGTAAAACTTCTAAGCATCACGAAGATGTTTTTGTTTTGCGTTTGATGAAGGAGTGAGAATCAAAAGTACTTAACAAACGTTTATTTTTGTTTTGCTTTTGAAAGAGACGAAGAAGATCGCATTTGTTTATTTTAACTTTGTTGCTACGTTAATATCCAATGCCCTATAGAAAATAGCGATTTTTTTTCTTGTACTACATATCTAACCTGTGGCATTTAACTGGGTTTCTTCATTAACGCCGTTCCTATTGAATGTATGGAAAAATATTTTATTCAAAAGTATCATCTTTTTAAATTCCGCATGATTTAAAATTATTTTGAAATATACAGGCCGTCCCAATGTGGCTATACGATGTGTAACTTTGTTATTTTAAATGGTTTAAATGGCTTTCAGAAAATGTAGATGTAACTTTTATAATTAATATCTCATTAACACGTTCAACCCGGGTGTAGCAAAAAACACTTTATTGCCATAAACGTGCATGCTGACCGAAAATTTTCATCCACTGGCGGATAACAATTTTCGCTCTGTCTAACTATAAATGTATTACAGAAACCCTAGCAAGACTAATAGTGATTTCTTTTTCTATTTTTTGTTATAAAAAATTTAGCGACCCACCAGTGAGTCGCCCGTTATATAGTTATGACAGTGAGTATATAGGTACTAATAAGAGAGATCACGACGGGTTAAAAATGCGTATACCTAAAAGTGAGTCGCTGGATAGATGGCTCTTCGTGAACTCCTCTGTTAGTTGAGTCGTTATATAGATGGCGTGTCGCTATGAGAGTCTTTAGAGTCTAGTGCAGTTGGTGATTACAGATTACTATTATGCGTTATGCCCTCTAGTGTCAAACGTAAAAATGTTAGTTATTAAAAATTATTATAAATTAATTATTGGTGTACATTCCCAGTAAATGCCGTAGCCGTAAATAAAGTAGCCGATGCACGGTTTGCGAAACTGTAGAATTAGGTGAACAAAAGTCGAAATAATCAAATCAAACCTATTGCCACATAAGGCTGCGCAAATAAGCTCCGCCCACAGGTCCTTATATGACAGTAAAATAGTATTTTGAGATTAAGGGGCCCGACATCTGTGGGCCCGACTTCCTTCCCGATATACGCCTAAAACACATACTCAATAAAGAATCAATATAACAGAATTAATATTCAGTATTAATTCAAATTTTTTTCTACGTATAGTAAACATTATAATCTACACGGGACTGCAGCATTTGTAGCAAAATTTGACAGGAAATCAACATTGTTCTTCTAAATAAAAAGGATCTTTTTATAAATAATGACGACAGCCCCATGTCATATAATTTTGCTTTTATAATAAGTTTACGTTTTTTTCCTAAAAGAAAAACTTTAAAATGTTTCCTACAAACATTATTCGTAAACTATGATTTTCATTTACTTTGATCCTCAAACTGAAACGTACGTTTTTATAAAAATAGCTGATTGGTGATTACATTTCCCGTTTTTATTGATTTCAGCTGTAAGTGCCAGCATGTATACAGAGTGGAAAGTTTAACTGGAATAAATTCTGTAACTTAGAAAATTACCATTTGTAGCAAAATTCTTGGAACAGGTCAATTTTTAATTTTAATGGCGCATATTACAAAGGGACTTCTTTAACTTTTCAATTATTTGGAGGGGTGAAACAACCCCTAACTTTTTTTTTTTAAATGGAAGGGTATGTTGAGTAATTTTTTTTCTTAAAGCTTGTTCAATTGGTAATACAGCTACGTTTTTATTTTTTTATTTTTTTAATTTTTTTTTAATTTTTCTTTCCTGAAGTTCTGCTATGTCGTTTGGTTTAGTCACATAAACTTTACTTTTTAAATACCCCCCCATAAAAAGTCTAAAGGGGTGAGATCTGGAGATCTTGCTGACCACTCAATCGGTCCTGTTCTTCCTATCCATCTACTGGGAAAAACGGTTTTAGTAAAAAAAAAATCTTTTTTTTTGTTAATTTTTTTTTCCTTTTACTGTTAAAGAAAAATTAAAAAATAAAAACGTAGCTGTATTACCAATTGAACAAGCTTTAAGAAAAAAAATTACTCAACATACCCTTCCATTAAAAAAAAAAAGTTAGGGGTTGTTTCACCCCTCCAAATAATTGAAAAGTTAAAGAAGTCTCTTTGTAATATGCGCCATTAAAATTAAAAATTGACCTGTTCCAAGAATTTTGCTACAAATGGTAATTTTCTAAGTTACAGAATTTATTCCAGTTAAACTTTCCACTCTGTATATGTCAAAACTGTAATATAATGGTAACGGGAAATAAAGAATCCCGTTTTTCGTTTTGTCCAAAAAAATTAAGGCAAATCTTGACAATTTCAGGGAAAAAGCGTAAAGGAGAATTTTTGACTCAAAAACGACGCACTTTTCACATCCCACTTGTAAGTACAGTGTGAAAAATGCACCTGTCGTCATGGAAATAGTGTAAACACAAGACTTCTTAAAACAGATGAGAGAGACACAAAATATATTAAAAATCGTGAGTGAGAGATGCGATTATAAGCGCTTTCTATTTACGCAAAATCTCACTTAATCTCAGTTGCCTCACTTCGACTCAGAAAAAATGTATTGTTCTATTTGGAATTTAAGAAGTGAGCCAAACTGAGATTTTTACCTCCCCCTTACCCCAACTGCACAACCTCGGTAGGTACTTCATTTGGCTCAGTTTGATGGTGGGGTGAAGATAAACGAATCAAAATATCAGACACTACCAAACGAAAAACGTTTTATGAATGACGGTTTTATAAACAAAAAGGTTTAAAAAGTAAGGTTAAGTACGTGCTGTTATACGTGCGAACGATAAATTTGCATAAGTTCTAGTCTGTGGTTCTAGTATAATAAAAAATGTCCCAAATAAATTATACAACAGGAGACCAATGGATATTAAACGATCAGGGTAATCAGGGTATGATAAAAAATGTTGTATACTACAAAGGATAAACTTATTATTTATTTGCACTTATCCTGATAACATTAATTTTTGAAGAACTTATGAAATCGCTAGCCATTTTAAGGTTATTGAGACTTGAGACTCACTAACAACTGAGCATCGCGTTCTTTTTGACACTGCAAATCCAAGTGAGATTTAAGTGAAACAAGTAAGTTATCTCACTTCGGCTCAGCTCAGTTCAATGCTAAATAGAAAGCCCTTATTATGCCCAAGATGATCTAGGAGGTGTAATTTGCGAACGTAACAACATAGGAATACAATTGACATTTCTCGCATCTTATTTAGTTAAACTTAATATAGTAAGTGTTTTATAAACAATATTGAACTGTGGGTTTTGTGGACGTTCCAGAATTTTGTAAAACGACTGTGTGCGCCTTTGAGCCAGTTGTATAAAACGAGGTAATCACTCGGTCAAGTTAATTGTGGAGGAAAGTTGATCGAGTGGTTAACTCATTTTATACAACTGGCCCTATGACATACAGCGACTATATTTAGTGACCAGTTTGGACGAGAAACTACTGAAAACTTTAAGTTTGATCGAGTGGTTAACTCGTTTTATACGTACAACTGGCCCTATGACACACAGCGACCATATTTAATGACCAGTTTGGACGAGAAACTACTGTTAGTATAGCTCTCCTGTTATTCTTAACTCGTTAGTCAACACTGAATGCACATGGAAAATTTCAACGGCGACAGATACATGCATTTGTCTTCGTAAAATTTTTTGGTGAGGGTTCATCAACGACACGCCTACTGACAGTTCCTTCCCCTCACCCTTTAGCCCCTCAGAAACGCGTATCATCTATCGGTGAAATGTGATACTCGTGATTCTCGTCATCCAACAAGTGATGCATCAAACCCAAACATAGCAGTTCAAAACTGTCCGACAGCGGCAGCATTTTACATACACACTCTCTTCACGTTGCTTCCCCCTCGCCTACATTTTACTATGTACGCTGAAACCTATCGCACGATCTCTCTTAATAGTACCTATATACTCACTGGTTATGATTCATAACTTTGTGCCGGTGCGACCCACAAGTGGCGCGCTCTGTTGAGTTAGTAGTAAAGCATGCACAGTGTGCATAGTACACTTGCAGTTTGGGTTGATTTTAGACTAAGAGAGGTACATGCGTAACTTAACAAAATGGATCCGTCAAGTTTTTACGGAAAAAAGCGACATGTAAAAAATGATCCTGAATGAATGAAAATGAATTTAATTTTAAGTTTTTACGTAAAACTTTTGAGTATAGTTTTAGTTATACACTAATAAACACTTTATAGTTTTAGTTATAGTTATTTGCACAATGTCTACTTTTCCAAATTAGCCTACCATATTTCCTGTGCGACCCACCAGTGTACCGCATCACTAGCACAGCAGCAGATGCTCAAACATGTTTACAAGGCGTATGCGCAATACTGGTATGCACCCAAAAAAATCTGTCTAACTTTATATTTTCCCATACAAGCGAACCATAGGTGGTGCGCCACGTCACAAGTGGTGGATCGCACAGGTGTATTTTGATGTGTCTGGCGATCCACCGGTGGATCGCACCCGGGTTGAACGTGTTAACGAAGAAAGTTACAAAGCAGATGTTGTGGTACTGTTACAAGCTAAGTGGAAGGTATCTACCTCAGTAACAAAATTTACTTTTCATTAAACAGTAAAACTCAGGATTCAGTAAAACTATTTCCATTTTGACAATTGGAGGGAAATAACTTTTGTTTTTTGATTGGAACGGTGTTATTTTTATGTCGTCGTTAAATGCTCCATAAAGTTATCATTTAATTAGCTATACACTTCCCTATACCAATTACTGACGGTTGAGGAGATATTTTCTATTTAAACATGTTTCCATATATATAATAAGAACGACATTAATGAAGAAACCCGGTTAAAT
The DNA here is from genome assembly GCA_958336345.1 of Dorcus parallelipipedus. Classification (NCBI taxonomy): domain Eukaryota; kingdom Metazoa; phylum Arthropoda; class Insecta; order Coleoptera; family Lucanidae; genus Dorcus; species Dorcus parallelipipedus. The sequence goes on from OY284478.1 coordinate 42,646,738, forward strand.
GCCACTCTGGCTTGTATCTATTGCTCTCACATGTTGTGAATATTTTTGACATTACATTTAATATGCAACGTTATATCTGTGTGTTTAACTTGACGAACTCACCTTTCCTGGCGATATTTTTCTAACTCCTCTCTCAATCTCTTTTCTCGATATTCTTTCCTTTTCTCATCCATACGTTTATCGATTGCCTCGTATATAGCATCAGCTTCAGCATCGTCTTTATCATAAGGATCCTTTGAAAAGAGCGAGCCGCCATAGCCACTGAATTCATCATAGTTTGAATCGTTCAGGTCCTCTTCTTCCGGTTGTTCTTCTTCTTCGTCTTTTTTCTTGGGTCGTTTTGCCGCAGGCGGTGCGTGTCTGTCGTCCCTACAAGCAAAAGATCATTGCGGCAAGTCCAATTGAAATCAAATTTTGAGTCTAAGTTCTTACGAAACATCGTTTGCGTCTCTCGCTGGACCAATATCAGATCGCGTGGTGAAACCGGTGGCCCTAAAAAATAAAGTGTGTTTTCAAAATATCTTGGTGTTTTAAGGTTATGCGCATCACTTACCCTCGACCGACACCCGCAACATAACCTAATGGGGCCGGAACACCCAGAAAGTGTTTTTTATTTCTGTTTACGAGGGCCTGGGGCGGCGCAGTCATGGTCAAAGACATTTTGACAATCGAAAAATATTAAAACGTTATAGAACGAATTGTTATGACTTATTATGACAGCCACAACCTTGACAAATTACAGTAATCATCAGTGTTACCAATCGCTTGGAATGAAATATCGAGGCAATCAGAAATAAAAGCCGCTGATTTCGCTACCGAAACTTTAATAAATCGCTACTCAAATAAAGAAAATCACAAATTACGGTTTTAACAATTTCTTTAAAGATGAGTAACATGAGTAACTTAACGGCACTTTTCAGAATTCACCGGTTAATCCAGCGGTCCAATTGGTTACCTACCGAAGCAAAGCCGTCTATATCTTACAAGCCGTGCACTTGTAAATTTAGCAACAGAGCAAGTAGTCCGATCACGAGTTTCACCAGTTTGACGTAAATTGTACGAGATAATGCTTTAATGTAATTCTGTACTTATCAATCAAATTTTATTGTTTATTATAGTATTGGTGACTAAAATAACGTTTTAAATGTTATATTAACAATCAAGGTAAGTCCACAAAGCCTAATTCTGCTAGATAATCAAACTTTTTCGCTTTCCTTTATTTGCTTTTATTTCATACTAATGTGACATTTTTCGGATTTTCAATGGTACAAAAAGTGGAACTTTAAAGCCCTAGTACTTAATTTTAAACTCGTTAAACATCTAGTTTGAAAGAAAATTTTATATTTATATACCTCGAACGAAAATTGATTTTAAATATATATACTTGGAAGTAATTACAGCCTCGGCTAAACAACTTGCTCCTAATAACTTTAAAACTTGACTTTGACTATTCTTTCTGAATTATTAATTAGGTTTATGTTGTAGATGTCAAGTTCGTTAGGACTACTTTCGGGTATCAATGCGACGTTGCCAAGCGTAACAGCACGGCTTGTAAGATATAGACGGCTTTGACCGAAGCGTTCCAGAATTCACCGATTTCTGTCATTTCCACCTTTCAAAATTAAGTTTACACTTTTATCGTTGATTGAAGTATTTACCCATAATTATTTCTTTTCTTTCTTTCTTTCGCTTTGCGTAGCAATGCTGCATTATTGTCTTACGGCAATCACCATTCCAGACAATTTACAATGTTTTATTTGTAGCTGGGTCTAAATCTTAGACAGTACAAACATCCATGGCCCTGGTGAGATTCGAACTCACGCCGCCGAGCGACACGACTTACAAAGTCGGCTAGGCTACCGCTAAGCCACCGGCGACCCCATAATTATTTCAATCAACTCTTTTATTAAGATGTAAGCAGGGTTGCCAATGTGCGGGCAATTGCACCTTGCCGGTAAAAAAAATACGTTGTTAAAAATGGGTATTTTCAAGAAAGAAAAAAAAAACAGATTAATTTTTAATTGACGACTTGTTAGTGATGTTTCAGCTTTACTATTGGCAACAAAGAAATCACTAAAGCCGGAAGCCGACAAAAACTAAAGTAACTAATAGCGTTTTCGATTGAGCTGCACTGATTGCACTCAGTGCGCACTGAGTTTAGATTTCGTGTTCAATTGGTAATTTCAGTTCAAACTTTCTTCGTTTTTTATGTACGATTGAAATTTAGTGCGCACCAGTTTTGCACTCAGTGCAAGAATTTTGGAACTGACTACGAAGATAGTGCAAGCGTTTCAGTGCAACTTTTCTGTCATTTCAGGAGAAGCATATTACAGATGATTTATTGACAGATAACAAAAACAATTTATTGTATCAAGAAATTGTTAATAATTAAGTTATTTGCTAAACACAGTTTGTCTAGTGCATAAATCTTCCTCCGGGGTGAATTCCTTAAGAAGCGAATATGAATAATTAGTATATTTAGGATTTTTAATTTATTATAACAAATAAATATTGCATTTTTATATTTGGCAACAAATGATAATTTTGAGGTTACGGTTCAGTATATTTCCCGCACAATAATTTTGCTCCCAGATCACGTTTGTATTCGATTGAAACACGCACTAGTTTCGTTTTCTGGCAAAACTGACTGAGTGCGTGACGTAATATCAGTGTGACCCGAACTCTTCTGGTGCAAGTGAAATGAAAACGCTATAACAGCGAAATCCACATTGTCGATCAGTGCTGCCAACTCTACCGATAATTTGGTAGATCTACTGATTTTGAACTCAACTTTTTTTTTAATTTTATTTTTTTGTAATTTTATCAATTTTCTTTATATCTAGATCGTCTTTTCTTTTATTTTACGTCAAAAATTGCATAAAGCTTTGTTCATTTAATGAGAATTTTTTAATTTTTATAATTTTTTGTAATTTTTATGTTTTGTAATTTTATAGAAAGTAGAAAGTATTGTTTATTTAATGAGAATTTTTTAATTTTTATTTTTTTTTAATAATTTTATTTACATGACTTTTTTATTTTTTCTAATTTTATTCAATGAGAATTTTTTTATATTTATTTATTTTTTAATTTATAAATTTGTCGATCATCTTTTGTTTTATTTTACGTCAAAAACTGCACAAATGTCAAATCTTAATTTTAGAAAGTTATGTTTATTTAATAAAAAAAATTTAATGTTTATAATTTTTTTAAAATTTTTATGATCTTTTGTAAGTTTTATAATTTTTTGTAATTTTATAGAAAGTAGAAAGTATTGTTTAATGAGAATTTTTTAATTTTAATTTTTTTGTCATTTTATTTAATGAGTTCTTTTATTTTTATTTTTTTCCAATTTTATTTAATGAATTTTTTTTATTTTAATTTTTTTAAATTTTATAATAATAATTTTATAAATTTTCTGTATTTCTCGATCATCTTTTGTCTTATTTTACGTCAAAAATTGCACAAATGTCAAATCTCAATTTTAGAAAGTTTTGTTTATTTACTAACAATATTTTAGTTTTATAAATTTTCTTTATATCTCGATCGTCTTTTATTTTATTTAGCGTCAAAAATTGCACAATAACTGTCAAATAATAATAATAATAATAATACTTCTTTATTAGCTCAAGCTATTGATTTACAATTATACATATATTTTTATATTCTAAGTTATACTAAATGAGTAAATTACAGTTTATACCTATATATTTATAGAATACACATTTTATATTTTAAAATTAGTTTTAACAAAATTAATTAACGCATTTTTGAAATTATTTAAATTATAATTTTTGATTTCATTTGGTATATCATTAAATATTCGCATTATAAAACAATGATTTATTTGTTTTACTTTTAGTACATTTATCAACAAAGAAATTATTTGCACTTCTTGTCGGATAATTATGTATATTACTGGCATATGTAAGTCGTTCGCATATGTAGAACGGTAACTTTTTGTGCTTCATTGTGTAAATAAAAATCATTGTTTTATAAATAATTCTCTGCTCAACACTCATTAAATTTAAAATCATTAACATCTTATCAATAGGAGTGTATATATTACACTTTAAAATTTGTCTCATCGCTCTATTTTGTATTTTTTGTAACTGCTGTATTTCATTTTTATTTAAGTGGAAAAGCAAAATTCTAAATGAGGAGCAATAAAAGCTTTATATAACAAACTTTTTGTAGACATGCTTAAAGATTTTCCTACTCTATACATGAAATTTATTTTTTGTGACATTTTCAGCATTACATAATTTGTATGAGTTTTAAAATTTAAATTATGATCAATTATTACACCTAAATATTTGATTTCCTTAAGTCTTTCAATACATATATTATTTATTAGTACAGCTTTGTCTGTTTTTATGTTATTTAATTTATAATTATTGCCGATAATCATAAACTTTATTTTACTCATATTTGCACACAAATCATTATTACATAACCATCTATAAACGTTATCCAATTTTACATTCATAATATCGATCATATTATCTATATCACAAACTCTTTTAAACGGACACTAAATGGCGCACAAACACTTAACGTTTCGCACTCGTTCGACAGCTTCGTCAGAAGACAAGAACCAGCTTTAATCATATTATCTATGTTATCACCTCTTATATATAGCATTGTATCATCGGCAAACAAGCAAATTTCACAATCTTTTACAATTTTTACAATATCGTTAATATACAATATGAAAAGAAGTGGCCCCAAAATTCTAATTGTAATTGTGGAACACCATGCTTAATTTCAAGAACACTGGAAATATAATCATTGAATCTAACTTTTTGCTTCCTGTCACTTAAAGGCCGATTCCCATGCGAGCTGCATAGCGGTAAAGCTGTAAAGCGGTGCGTCGTCCATTGGTAGATTCAAATTATAGACCGTTGGCGCCATAAATTATTCACACCGCTGAAAGTTAACTCAACTTTAACTTTTTGCGGCGCGCTGCGCGTTTTTTTGTTCCTTTCCTTGTTTATCATCGCAGCGTTCTTTTTCGTTTGGCGCGAAAATGTGTACCTGCAGTCCTGTAGATCCTGTAGAGAAAGTTGGGAACGTTTATGGTTTATATTGTGCTTCTAGTGTGTTGAAAGAATAGTAATATAAAATAAGTAAAATAAATTTAGTCCTATAGTAATTCTATTTATTTATTATATGCATTTACAAATATCTGTGAATTTTCAGATTTGTTATAAATGCAAACAGGAGCTGAACGAAATACAGTGTGAAATTCATGGATGTTTTGCAGGGACAGAACAACTTATTTTAGGAGATACCTATTTTATATCCAGGTACTGTTAAAATGTAGCACAAAACGAGCTGTAAAACGAAGGGTTTTCAACTTCAGTGTTGACACGCATTACAACTAAAATTCACCATATAGTAAGGAGATCCAATTTTTGACAGTATTTTTCATATTTTTGTTCAATAAGTGACGCAAAGTAAAAAAAATAGTATATTTTACACGTTTCACAAGAGGCAATGTAACACTCGTTCTGTTGGGGCACTCCGAGCTTGCTTCGCTTCGCTCGTCGTACCCCAACCCCACTCGTGTTATAATAAGCCTTCTTGTGAAACTTGTAAAATAATAGACATTATAAGTACGCTTTCTACATTTAACTTTTTTATTATTAGGTCTTAAAATGTCAATATTTAACGTAATAATAGAGTGGTCACTGATTCTTGGTGTATAGCAAACTTTTCAGTCAATGTATTTATTATTAGTAATAACAAAGTCAAATAATGTTGCACTATTTATATTAATTCTTGTTGGTTCTTTAACCATTTGCTTAAATCCATTTTTGTAAATTAAATCCTTGCATTTATTACTATAATAGGTACCTACCTATCATTGTTTAAGTCAAAATTAAAGTCTCCGATTATAACTGCGTCTCCGTCAAATTCAGTACAATTTTTTAGGAAGTTCCCAAAATAATTCATAAAGGCCGCATCATTAATTTGTGGTGGATGATATAGTGTTGACACCAAGTATTTATCATTTCCTATTTGAAGTGTTATTGTTATAGGCCAAAGAAACATTTCGAGATTCTCAGTTTTGTTAATTTTATATTGCAGTTCTTCTTTTATGAACACCAGTACACCACCCGTTCTTCTATTAGTAGTTAGACATTTTTCTACATTATATCCCTTAATTTCTAGTTCACTGTTTGTAATATTATCATCTACATGTGTCTCACTTAAGCACAAAATGGTACGAATTCACCATTCACCAACTAAATAATGAATTTTATCTTTGTTATTACTATACTATACTATACTATGCTATAGTGAATTTTTTTGTTTCCTTATCTCTTATGTTTTGATTTATTAATTGCTATGCACTAAATTTAGTTTTAGTAAGTATACTATCGACAATTCTTAAATAGCACGGACATTTTTTTGTCATTTGCAGCATGATTAACATCTAACCTATAGTTTGGTAAGAATCTCCATCGGATGTTAGCAACCAGTACGTAATAAAGTAGTAACAAGGATGTGTCTTAGGTTACTAAAAAAGCCAAACATTTTTGGTAGCGATCTTGTATTAGGACATATGTTTCGGCCTTAGTAGACGGCCATCTTCAGCGTAGACTACAATAGAGGGTGGCGAGTAAGAAACAATTTAAGTTAAATGTAAAATAACATACCGTAATCCAAACTAATAAACAACAAAGTTGCATAGTCAAAACACGAAAACAAACATGTTAAAAACTTTTTAAAATTGTAAACTGGGACACCACAAAAGAGAGTCCCGAAAGGGAAGAAAAGTGAATTCACGTCTGGAAACGTGCAAAGTGAAAAATGGCGGACTAAACTTAAAAAATTGTACAATCTAGAAAATGGCGGTAAATTTTGTATGAAACCTATAAACAAAATAAAACCCTAAAAATTCTGCCAGTTGATGTACTTAAAGAACTCCTCCTGAGGTCCATTCAACTGATCGTTTAGAATATTAAAGTTATTGTTGTTTTTATGTAAAAATATTTCGAGGTTTTCAGCTATATTAAGGTTTCCTTTTTTAAAATTGTGAAGAGATTTGACATTATTGTTAGGATCAAAATCATGTGAAGAAAGAATTAAATGGTTAGCAAAATTAGAATCTGATTTCTCGAATTTAAAGGATCTGATATGTTCTTTGATGCGAGTTCTTATGCTTCTACCTGTTTGACCTATATAAATGGAGTTACAGGAGTTGCAAGAGATAGAATAAACACCACTTTGTTCTAAAGAATTTGCTTTGTCTTTTGTGTGGGATATCATAGTTTTTAAGTTATTTTTATTCGAGAAAGAACAAAAGAACAAAGTGGTGTTTATTTCTTGGCTTAGTAACCTAAGACACATCCTTGTTACTACTTTATTCTAACCTATAGGATTTTTTCGCGACTAACCGTGTTAAGATATAGCGGTTATGAACGGTTAGTACCCCACCTATCAGCTGATTAAGTAACGGTTATCTAACTATTACCGCGAAAACACATTTGAATCTCGTACTAAATTTGAATGATTCATAGCAAATGAAAATAAATTGATTTTGCGTTTGTGAACATAAGTAAAACTGGTCTTATATGACACTGAAACTTATATCGTAAAATTTATTACAATTGGGACATTAATGCATGAAACAAAAACAATAGGATTTATTTCTAATAAGTATTTTTTCGGATTCGAATATAAGCATAATATATCAACACATGTCAATACAAAACCAAACAGCAAACACGGCCCTACGCTTACTTTTATAACCGCTTTTCGTTACACACGTCGAGAGCTGTGTTACTGATTCAATAATACGGTCACAAATGATGACGTTGCTCACATACGTCATTATACCTTCCCCTTGATAACCGCTGTCAAGAAAATGAAGCGGTAATAGTAACCGTTGCATTCGTCAGTTCAACGGTTACTCGCGAAAAAATCCTACTAATTTTTAATTTTTGTACAGCTTTCATACAATTACATTCATCAGTTTTATGATTTCCAACACATTTAAAACATACAGTATTGTTTTTACATTCGTTACTAAAATGATTATATCCAGCACATTTAAAACATCTTATAACGTTATAATATACCTGGAATCCACATTCTCTCCATCCCAAGTTTAATTTGCCCAAATTAAAAATTTTTTGTTGCACGCATTTCCTTTTCAAATGTCTTAATTTTAAAAATTTGGATCCAGTTTTGTTTATTTCATGACAATTAAAAAAAAAATTTTTTTAATGATTTTCAAAAATAAAAATTGCCTGAATAAAATCAGTGATTTAAACATGATTTAATCAAGTGATTTAAATTAGCTCAACCGAAATTCAGGGACATCTATCGGAATTTTTCACAACTATCTTCCGAAATGCTTCGCTTGGTCTGGCTTGGTCGGTTGGTGGCACTGTTGCCGATTGCCGCCCACAGTCCCACATAAGATGATTTTAACCTAAAAAATCTGTCGTACAACGTCCATGTGTGAGGTAAGTCCAATAATACAGGTATTAGATATAAAAAAAAAATGTGTACCATTTCATTCATTCATTCATATTCTTTATTTCAACGCAAATTTGTGATTGAAAGCATCAAGTGTTGGGACCTGATGCAGTGACGTCATCTACTGATGGATACAACAGACTACGAGACTACGAATAAAAGAACGCTTTGTGTTCAACTGAAATTCTCTTGGAAATTCTTTCTAACCTCAAAAAAGCATATATTTGATATTTTATTAACGTCCTTAAAATCATTGGTTGCAGACCATTTTGTAGACACAAAATACATTTTTTCCACTACTAGTACTATTCGCGTTTTCTGCTAAGCAGTACTCCCTCTGGCGGCAACTATGTGTACCAATATAATGACGTCACGACTGGGTTAGCTTCTGTTCGAAATAACATTCTTTAACATTCTTTCATATCTACGTCACGTTATTCCAAAAATAGTGTTATACTCGGTTTATCCGACGATCTAAAATAGTACCTAAATCTGTGACTTCAATTCTCTGCTAACTTTCTAGGAGTTATAATTCCCTGGAAGAGGGATAAAACGTATTTTTCTTTTGGCAACATCTTCTGAATCCTTTAAATTATCAAACTAATATTTGAAACTCAGATATAAGGCACCTAACTGAACATTTACAAGGCTTTTGTCAGATCCTTCCTCCTTTTTAATTGGTAGTTTGAGGGGATTACTTTCAGTATTTTATGGTAACAAAATGCAATAGACGTATGCTAACTTTTAAACCTCAATTACTTCGAAAACGGTTCGGTTAACGAAATGCAACAAATACTTGTACTAAATAATCTAAAGAATATTTTCTTCGTAAATTTTTTATGAAATATGTTAAAATAAAAAGTTAGGAATAAAATACTGAAAAGTCACCCCTTAAAACTACCCTTTAAAAAGGAGGGAGGATCTAACAAATAATACGCAGTTAGGTGCCTTATAACTGAACTTCAAATATTAGTTTCATAACTTAAAGAATCCAGAAGATATTGCCAAAAGAACAATATTTTCCGCCCCTCTTTCAGAGCATATAATTCTTTTATTGTTGACTTTTGGAATAAAATTTATATGAAAAGGTTACCTTATTTTTTGATATTCTATTCACCCTTTCAGTCTCCTTCGTACGTTATGAGATATCCAGTATTTAGCAATTTCAAAACCATCTCCTTTTTTACCGGAGAAAAAATTATAGATCATTATTATGCGTCATGAAAAAATCTAGGTTAGACACATAGCTTAGCTTAAGTTTCTTGCATGATATTGACATAATAATAATTTGAATTCATTAAGCAGCATTCCATAATTAAATTAAATAATTTACGATGTCAAAGAACGAACCCAGTCGTGACGTATTAGTGTTGTGGGTTGCATAGTTTCCGGCGTCATGGAAATCGCGAATAGCCTGTCATTTTGACATGTGTTAGGTTGCTGTGAAAAACAATTTCTCGACCTGAGGTAAATAATTTTATTATTTACCGGTAAATAATGAACATAGATTGTTTGCCACTTGTCCGGCAATTTCCCGCATTTCAGGCGGCGTACAATTTAAATCGCCGTACATCGTTTACCGTACTTACTTTATTTAATTGACGATTTGGCAAAAAGATCGACGTAATGTTTGTGACAAATTAAAAAATTGAAAAATCAACTGTCATATCGGTAATACAGAAAACTGTAAACCTTTCGTAATTTGAAATAAATATTTGTTCAAATTAAAATTATCATTTGCACTAGTAATGGAAAAAATAGTATATACACCACGGTAGAGAAGTCTTATAACCCTCGGTCCTTTACATCTCTCGGCCCTAAGGGCCTCGGGATATAATCATACCCTCGGGTTATAACACTAGACTTCTCTACCTAGGTGTATAATATACTATTAGTGTTACAATAGTGACGTCACACACGCAACTGGTTCAAAATTATTGAAGCGCTCAGAGCTCGGTTTGAGTAACTTTATATTGGTTTGAAATCGTAAATTTGTGGAGGGGTAAACGGACGAATTATTTGTAGGTTAGGTGACAGATTATAGCAAAATGTATTAGGGCACTTTTCAGAATTAACCGGTTACTCCACTGGTAGACATTTTAAAATTCTAAAATTCACTGTAAAGCTATAATATGTTAGTATAGTAGTATAGTAGTTAATAAGTATACAGTGTTTCCCGAAAGAAATAGTATCTGAACTTCCTTCAATTTGAATTAATTCCAGTCTTAGCGGTACTGTTTCCTAATGCAGAAGATCCTGATTTACCCGATCCCAGAATTTGGTTACAGCAAGATGGTGCACCTCCTCATTATGCACGTCCAGTACGGGAATATCTCGACCAAATATTTCCTAATCGATGGATTGGTAGACGGGGACCTTGTCACCCAAGTTTAAATTAAATCTACTTGTCTCTACTTACCACGGTTCCAGGTGACAAGTCTGCCGATTCTAGATCAGCTGTGCCCCAGCTAGCAACAGTGGAAAAGGGGCAGGTTATCTCAACGATGATAAGTTATAACGGGCGCCAGAAGACAATTTAAAAACAATTAATCGAAATTCGACTGGCCGACGTCTCCAATCGACCAAGTCGTGCAGAAAGGAAACTACTAAATAGAGACGAGACTTTTACCCACTGTGTGTATGAAAGTAGTTAAAATTAAAATCGTACTTAAGTTAATACAATTTATTACACAACTAAAATAATAGAAATAAAATAAACAGTTTCACAGTTACACTAATGCGTTTAATTTCTAGCGTACCGTTGCTTTAAATTAAATCCGCTGTTAAGAATGCATGCGCAACAAACAAAAAAAAAAAGGTTACCTCGCGACCGATGTCATATACCGTTTGAAGTTGGCTGTCACTACGCCATCTAGTGGTCTTGTCCGAGTCGATGACTTCACAATGGCGTACCCACACGACGGGGAACGACAGACGGACAACAAGAATTGTCGGGGCACCAACACTCGATAAACTGGGAAATCCCTCGCGTATACGCTTGCGGGGATGACCTGGGCCTGCGCTGTAACTTGCGCCCAAATGGAAAGCCAAGTAGAAAAAAGGGACAAGCCCGAACTAAAAAGCCTACGTAGAAGAAACGATATGCGTTAGCGGCCATTTTGGTCGGGAGATATGCGTCGTTACATATTACCTGAGAGAACAGGAGCCTCAGGCTTGGTACGGAGATTAAAGCTACCTCCGCTCGGTGTTCGGCAGTGTCGAATGAATTTCCAGCCAAGCTGCGATTGATTTCTTCTCCAAAAGAGCAAGGAATCCGTTAATTTTATCACACGCGAAAAGACACGTCCTTACGGCACAATGCTCGAACAACCAAAGAGGCCGACCAAGCTGCTAAATAACGCAGATCGCCTTGAGGCAAGGGAATTACCAATGGTAGGCGGCCTGAAAGTCACATGGACCCCCAGAACCTATCAGAAATCAATGATCGCAGCGTGCAGGCTTTCCCCCATAGCGCTGTAAAGGAGGGGTACCAGGGTTGCCACGGCGCGAAAACGAAATTATTAGTCGCTACATTTTAGCGCTAAATTTAAAATGTAACAACCTATTGAATGGCAGGCAAGATCTCCGGATTTAACCCCTTTGGACTATTTCCTCTGGGGTTATTTCAAATCTAAAATTTATTTGAATAGGCCTCCAAACATTGAGGAGTTAAAGCAGAGAATTCGACAGGAAATTCGGTCAATCACCCCTGAAGTGGTAAACAATATTCAAGAAGCGTTTGACTCTAGGTTAGGACATTGCCTCGCCGTTAATGGACAGCAATTTGAACATTTAATTGAATTTTAATATTGTTTTATTTTTAAGTTTGATGTTTTGTTTCGTTTCATTATATTTTTGTTGAATATATCAGTTATTTATCAACCGATTTTAGAGAACTTTTTTTTTGTTGTATTCAGCATAAAAAATGCTATTACATGAGGTACCACAAGAAATACTAAGCTATTTGATTTTTTAAAGTTGGGGTTGCTAGCGCTTAAGGGTTGAAGGGTGGGGTGTTGAAAATTACATCTTTCAATAATGATTTAAAATTAAAAATCGATCTGTCCGAGCATTTTTCTGGAACATTTTTCTCAACCGGTTAATTCGGAAAAGTGCCCTTAATTAATAAATAAATTCAAATTACATGTACGAATTATTCAAAGATATCTCTGAAAAAAGACACAAAGTGTAAACATAACCAAATTTCACTTTCCAAAGAGTGGAGGTATTAAAAAAGTGACTTCTTTTACTTTTCTGCAAAAAATAAAGATAATTAAATAATAATAATAAAAATAAAGATACTTGAAGGAATTTCTTTCAATTTCGAAAACATTTGTTAGACCTGCAAAATAAATGATCTTCCCTAAAGTAAATAAACTTTCAAATGTATACCATTTCCCGCCAGACCGAACTTTCAAACAATTCCACCATCTGAAACGAATGATGGATCTGTGATGCCATCTGATTTAAGGTTACTGTATTTAGAAGGTACCGCCATTCATTTCTGCGGCTTTGTCCCCCAAATTAAAAAGGAAGCGATGGAACGCTAAAGAAGAAAAAGGATAGATACATAACAAATTACTGTTGCTAAGGAGTTTATGAATGAATTTGATTAACCCCAAATAAAAGAGATAGAAAGTTGGCGTTACCATCTCGATACACAAAGATTATCGATATAGTAACCTTACGCTGGATTTCACAAACGTCACTGAGTGATCCATTAAGCAATAAAAAAACGGACTTGATGGAACTGATGGCATCAAGCGGGCTTATTGATGAAATAAAGAACACGTCCTCATTCATTTCAATTTCATTACAGGGGGGCGCTCAAGTTTTACTCCGGACGTTGTGTTTGGCGTTCACAAATCAACGCCGACTATTTTGTCAAGCGTTCATATTTAATGCCAGACGTCGTCGGACAGAGCAACTTTTTACCTATCTTTAACAGATGGGTAAAAATTGTCCCGCATGCGCAAAAGTATGTTTTGTGTTATTGCACGTGTTGTTGTCTGTCGTGCTAACCTACGTATCCGTTAAAAAACAACATCACAAAACAAATAGCAATATTGAATATAATGGAAAATAATAGATTGCTATCTCTATTTGATGCAAGCTCTGGCCAGACATACAATGTGCTTATAAAAAGTGAGCAAATAAAAATCAGATTAGAGTAGGCGGCGCAAAGAAAATGTATGTCTGTGATTAACTGAATTAGTTAATGTAATACACTCATGGACTGTCAAATTTATTGACTTTTATTTAATCACAGACATACATTTTCTTTGCACCGCCTACTCTAATCTGATTTTTATTTGCTCACAGGTTATCTGTCCATGATTATAATAAAGCCATTGCAGGTACTTAAAGAGATTAATTATCTTAATACAAAGGACATACTTTGAATATTTTGCCATAATTGTGGATCTGATATTCAACGCTATACCCGTGCTATATTTTAATTACCCGACCTTTGCACATAACCTATAATGTAAACACGAATGAATACTGCTATCAGCTGTTTTGAAGCGTTTTGGGCGTTCACAAATCAACTACGTCCGGTACATTACCCGACGCTTTTCCTAAAACAACCGGTTGTGAAACTTGAACGCCCCCCAGAGTGGGCAGATGTGGGTAAGAGCGGGTTTTTTAAAATTTGAAAAGGGTAATCGGCTTAGAGTGGGTTGGCAACACTGGATGTAAGGTTGGCTATGTGGTTGGCTATCATGGTTTTCCATGTTTTATCAGGTGCAGTGTGTTTTGTGCGCTTTTATAACTGAAAATGTTAATTAAACTAATTTTCGCTTTATTATTACGCGGTTTAATCTTGAGTGATGCTACTCTAACGCCTCAAAACCGAAAACCAAAGAAAACTATCACGAAACCCGTAGAGGTTAGATTAGGTCCTCAAAACTATAGTGTTTTCGACTTAAACCTAATAGACGACGCCCCTGTACCTGAAGATATTCTGAACAACCACCAAGCCTACTACAAAGACACGAAGAAAGCGAATACGAAAAGCTTAGTTTTAGGATACGTTACCCCAGTAGAGTTTACATGTTAGGAGGTATGTACTTTATAATTAATTTTGTGTTTGTAGTGGAATAATCACGGGTACGATATAGCCAAGACTTTTGCCAATAAATTCACACATATAAGCCCTGTGTGGTTGCAAGTAAAACGCTTGTTTGATAATAGATATGAAGTCACTGGTACTCACGATGTCGATAAAAAATGGATGAAGGAAGTGAGGAAAGCAGGGAAAGAAAGAGGGACCAAAAGTAATTATTACTGAATTACAAAGTTTTGACCCCTGTTTTTGAGATTGAAAAAGTCAAAAGTTAAACAACAAATAACAGAGCACTTATACTATAAAGTAAATACATTTTCTATACTGGGACACAACTAAAAATGTAATATTTATGTGAGGGATAAAAATCAATTTCACAACAAAATTATTCCCACTTTCCATTATATCAGGGCCTGGAGTGCCTGGACACTTATATGAGTTATTCTTCATTCACTTTTGTAATGAGTAATTGAGATTTTTTTGTTCTTATAATAGCTGCTTTCCATTTACATATTAAGTAAGGAAAAATTATCTGATGTACGGTATTCAGCCTCACTTTACATCAATAGCGTTTACACGTTTGGCGCAAACGTCACATTCAATTTATTCAAATCAAAGATAAATGCAGGTTATAAAACCCGAACTCAGGCAAGTGAGGATGAACAAAAGTAAGCTCACGAAGACGAAAGGGGGACGGTAAATTCCTCAGATCATTTTCCTCAGCAATTGTAAATGTAACACGCAAATGAATGAGGTGAGGTGATGTCATCTGATAAATAGGGTAAAAGGAAAACAGCTATTGTCTTAGAAAAGCGATTGGTATTGCATTTAAATGTTTGTCAATCAAATTATCGTTTGCCACAATTTAGTTATCAATGGTAAAACGCAATTTTACGAAACATTACGAAACAAACAAAGAATCACATTTTGGGTATAATGCATTCGATAAAATGTTGGAAAAGCACGGAGAAGGTAGCCAAAGATCCAAAATAACAGCACAAAATTTAAACCAACGTAACCTAAAAATAAAAGTCCCATTTACACGATACGGGAACTGAAAGAAGTCAGGCTTCAACGGTAAAAGTTACTAAATCATGTAACCTTAATTACTCATTACAAAAAATGTACAAATGTACTTTACATGGAAAGTAAAAATCCGAGTTGTAGTGGCGCCATCTGACGGCCATCCCATAGAAGTTACTTTTTGACAACGAGTGGTCGTCAGATGGCAGCATTAAAATTCTGTTAAATATGACTTGCAAAAATTAAATTTGAAATTTTAAGTAGTGCGATATTTTTCCGATAAGAAATTGATCAGAAACAAATTGATTCTAGTTAAGGTAGATAATGTAACTATGTAATGTCTGTTGATTATCGGGCATAACTTGGTCGAAATATATGTTCATAACAAACACGATTTTTCTCCGCATTATATGAAGTAATTCAAGCATCAGATCTTTTACAGTGAAATGATACCTACTTACTTTAATTTAAAAACACTTTAATGTCCACAATCGCTTAACAAAAATACAAGAATAACGAACTGCAACACTTGTCTAGCAAATAATACTTGTATTCTAGTTACAAATAGCTATACAATTTACACTTATCGCTTCCGGAATATAATCGATTGATTTAAATAGCTCGTCCATCTACTCCATCGTGGCTTACTTATAACATATGAGATTTGTTCTAGCAGCAGTACATAACTGTTAGAAATTGTAGTGAACATGCGCAGTGACACTAATGTTCAGTACAATTCCTAACAGTTATGTACTGCTGCTAGAACAAACCTATAATAATTCACTTGTTACGTATCAATTTTCCCGCCAAAGAAAACGCGGAATCGAAACGATATCTGACCCGCTTTCGATATAGTTGGCTAGCCTGCATTCCTTCTTTGCTTTCTCGAAGTTTATTGGTGGGTGATACACCACGTGACTGTCTTCAGTTCCGTATCCTAGCAACCATCACCTTCTACAATTTCGCCTTGATGAGGCTCTCTCTTGTTCGAAGTGTGTTGAAAGCCAGACGTGTTTTACGTGCATTGTAAATTATCGGAATTCTTGCTCTTTGGGAGAAGTAATTCATTTGCGGCTGTGCCGGAAGATTTAGTGACACCATCTAACACATTTGGGGATAATTTTAACTCCAATTCCAAGCCTGGGAACTTATTAGCTCTCAGGTAATGTATACTGAGTCTAATGGCGGACGCCATGTTGGGTGCTAACGAAACCGTTTCCTTTACATTCAGGCTTTTCTTTTCTCCTGTTATTGGATTTTACATTGACTCTGCTACTGGGTTATAATCTCGTGTGGTAGCCCTACTCCCAACTCACGCTTTACGCATCGCTTGCTTCCTGGAAATCGTTCTCGGCTGCGGCCGTTTGACCGGCCATATTATCTGTTGGCCTGTTGGAAACCGCCGGTTCATCCCGGATCAGCAACGCGGGACAGGAACCACAGATGGCGTGGTGATCAGCAAATTCGTTTGACGTTTCCCTGACTGACAGAAACAAATTCGTGACTTTTATTGTTGTTATTATTATTATTATTTGATTAAAGTGTCCAACGGGGCAAACCCAATTATAGAACACTTAAGTATACATAAGATTTAATGAATCACATTTCTTATTTCCGCAATTGTACAATTAAATATGTCCAATGATTGCTCAACACCGTTATAATTATAAATAATTTGCACAAGTGGTGAACTTATTCCTGTACTGTTCTGACATTGGGTGTATAAAATACATTTCTTATTTTGGAATTAGGTCTACCAACTCTAAGACTAATTTTGGAAAGTAGAACAGGGCAATCGTGTATGTTATGTATCACCTTATAAAAGAAAGTTATTGAATGTTCAACACGTCTTGAGGCTAGCGACGTAGATTAAATCGTTGTAGAAGAAGGTCTTGAGGATAACCTCTAGGTGGATAAGCACCATCAACCAAACATGCAGCTACTTTTAGGAACTTACGTTACACCCGTTCAAGTGAAGAAATGTAAACATTGTATATGGGAGATCAAATTAACGATGCATACTCAATACGAGATCGAACATACGTCGCATAAAGAAGTTTCAAGGTATTACAATCTGAGAACTCTCTTCCATTTCTAATGATGAAGCCTAAGTACTTATAAGCAGTTTGAACAATATAATCAATATGGTTACTGAAAGTAAGTTTAGGATCAAATATTACACCAAGATCTCGGAAGGTATCGGGCCTAACAAATGCTGAGCCATTTATTGTATATGCTATTTTAAGGGGTTTTGTCTTTCTAGTGAAAGTCATAACATTACACTTGGAGACATTTAAGGGAAGATTGTTTTTCTTACACCATTTATGTACTGCATCTAGGTTCCTCTGAAGATGAATAGAATCCTCTACTAGATTTGAATTGTATTGTTGCATTTAATACCGAATCATAAGATATATATCGTTGCGATAAGACCGCATGCTTATTAGTTAATGTGGAGTGCGAATCTTCGGCCAAATACAGACAGTGCATTATTAAATTATTGTAGTTGATTTAAGTAAATTTGAGATTGACAACTTTAGACGAACCTAGCCTAGTTAGGTGAACTCATGTAGTAACCTGCATTTGTACGAAGTTGGAACCGCAAATAAATTGTAATATTGTTACCTTTAATTTCGAGTTTGATTTCCACGTTCACACACCAGTGAGTAAGGTCTCGCCTCTGTTTGCTTTTGATTTCTCTGCCCGATTTGGTCGATTGGAGACGTCGACTGGTCGATTACGTTTTGGCTGTAAAGTAGTCTCCTGGCGCCCTTTTAACAATTCTTACCATCTTAATTAACCCACCCCATTCTTCACTGTTGCTAGTCCGGGGTACAGCTGATACGATTAGTCAGCAGAAGATTGTCATCTGTCAATGGTAAGTGAGAGGCAAGTCAAATTAAATTATAAATTTGGTGACACACTCCTTCCAAAACAGTGTGGAACGGTTTCCAAATTTTTCCACAATACCAGAAGCGACACTTGTGTCGGGGCCGTTGATGTTTTTGGGTCCCGATTTTGTGTCCTTGACCCCATTGTTTCGGTGGATTAGACGTCAAAAAGATGCGCGAAATATGAATTTGTAAACATAGAATGAATGAATCTGAAACGTGATTATTTGTGAAGGTATAGAGAGCAGGTGGGAATTGCAAAACGATTGTAAACACTATATAAATTAAAAACAAAGCTTTAAATTTTACAAATCGTACACAAATTGCATCAAGCAATGGCTGCGTTCACCTGAGATAAGCTGCTTATGCTTAGCTGCTTCAGCGTTTACTTTGTAAGCGGTAATCTGGTGGACGCTTAATAGATTAACTGCTCATCCCGCCATATATGAACACGTTTATACAATTCAGCAGAATCAAATGTACGCTTCCAAAAATGGCGGCCGCTTGGTAAACAGGTTGAAAATTAGCGCCCCATTCTGGTGAACGCAATCAATGACATTAATCACATAAAAGCCGCTTTACAGTTCGCAATTATTTATTGCCGGCAATTAAAATGGCAACGATTTGTATTGCACGCATGCGCAGGGTTGTACTTTTATACAAAATGCAAATACGCAAAAATGCAAAAATAGGGAAGAAAACACACTCGGAAGGCGGTTAATATCATACATGAATTGGACAACAACAAAAAATTGACGAAAAAATTCAAGAGTAGCAAATTTTAATTAATTAATTTTATTTTTGTACATAATAGTAGTTACATTTATTTTAAATACCAGTTCCTCAAAATGTTGCGCTCTTGTTTTTCACGTTTGTTTATTTTTGAAGCATATAATTCCAACTGTTAAGACAGTTTTGTTAATGCATTGAACTAAATAAAGTTAATTGTAATGATGAACACAACTTTCGCAATAACTTCTTTATTATTCATTTTAGGGAAAAATAGTAAAGAGTAATTTGTATTTATAATTTGATGTTCTTTCATTTGTCAACAAAAATACAGGGTGTTCCATTAAAAAAGACTTTACATATGCAATTATTTTGAGAATGCGATGCGCAATTGTTTTCTTCATATCACCATTGCAATCCTGAGTGAAAGCAGTACATTTTTGCTAATTTGAACCACTTCGTAGCTCCAATAATAACGAAGTTAGCAATAGTGCGGTAGTAACTTTGATCACCCTGTATAAGAGGTGGTTCCATCAAATGCATTTCTAAATTTACGAGCAAAAAATTTGAAGTGCCAATATCAAGAACATATGTTCTTTTTGCAATTTGACGTGCATAAAACATCCAAATTAATTAGAGTCTTTTCACACTTAGTGTATATTTATAAATATATCAAAATAAAGTCGGTAAAAACACTACAATAATGCCAACAAATTTCACACTGATTCTCTCTTTGGATATTACTCAGAATAATTATATAAAATATGTGTTTTAGCCCAACACTGACATTTTATCAAATTTTGATTAGTTTATTTGTATGAAAATTTAATACATTGGCTACAGAAGAAAATAAATACGGTTTACTGAAAGTTCTTACTTTTTTGATTCGTATTATATCTGTCAGACTAAAACTTTGAATTTCTTGAATTATCACTTAATTGCATTGAGTTGTTAAGTTGATTTTTACGCACTTCAGTTTATTTGTTGTTTTTGTTTTGTTCTTGTTTCTATTTTCTTTGTTGCAAAATATGTAAGTGGCAGGATCTCTAATAAAAAAGTTACGTAGTACCGCGCTGCCCCCAACACCGATAAAACGAATTTGTGCTCAGATTATCTTTATAGTTGCTCCTTAGAAGCAACATGCAAAATATGTAAGTGGCAGGATCTTTAATAAAAAAGTTACGCAGTACCGCGCTGCCCCCAACACCGATAAAACGAATTTGTGCTCAGATTATCTTTATAGTTGCTCCTTAGAAGCAACATGCAAAATATGTAAGTGGCAGGGTCTCTAATAAAAAGTTACGTGGTACGGCGCCGCCCCCAACACCGATAGAACGAATTTGTGCTCAGATTGTCTTTCTAGTTGCTCCTGAAAAGCAACATGCAAAATATGTAAGTGGCAGGATCTTTAATAAAAAAGTTACGCAGTACCGCGCTGCCCCCAACATCGATAAAACGAATTTGTGTTCAGATGATATTTATAGTTGCTCCTTAGAAGCAACATGCAAAATATGTAAGTGGCAGGATCTTTAATAAAAAAGTTACGCAGTACCGCGCTGCCCCCAACACCGATAAAACGAATTTGTGCTCAGATTATCTTTATAGTTGCTCCTTAGTAAGTAAGTGGCAGGATTTTTAATAAAAAAGTTACATATACATTGTTCACGACCTATTTAGACTCTAGAGGGCCATGCTTTTTTTTCGTTAAGTTACGAACATGGATTTTGATAGAACTCAAAATGTGACAAATGTAAAATTCTGACACTTTAACGTCAGTCCCATCGACTATATTGCTTCTTATACTCTACGTTGGCATGAAGAAAGTAAAATAATAGCATTAAAACAAATAAATTACTTGTGACTTTGTAATACTAAGTCAAAATGCTCAAAATCATCAATGTTTTTTGGTGTCAGTTTTCAAAAATATATCCATAAAATTAAAATGGAACATATTCACTTGGAGGTACCAACAAAAGTGTCACCCTAACATGGCCTACTCTGAGTCTAAAAAGATCGTGAATGGATTATAGTACCGCGCTGCCCCCAACACCGATAAAACGAATTTGTGCTCAGATTATCTTTTTATAATCCATTGCTTATCTATTTATTATCGTAGTATGCCGTGGTAGTCTTATTTGTAACTAAATTTTGACAACCCTTTAACACAATCACAATTAATCATTGTAAATCGATAAAAATAAACAAAATCTAATAACCGTCACAAACCAGAAATGAACAAACCAAAAGCACCACGAGGCACGGACATTACCACACGTTGGACACGTGCCCGGTTGATGATTCTTCGCTTTCAAGGATGGGATCAGATGAAATCGTAGAATTCAGGTTAAAACGTGACATATCGAAGTTTTCGGAATCAAAGACGAGACTTCGAATAGCGGCTTTCTGCGCGGTGAATGTCCCTTTTGTTGAGTTTGGTTTTTTCCTGTCCACAGTCAGAATGCCATGGAGGTTCCTATCACAAATTCTTCTGTACTTCTGTCTTTGATTCAGAAAACTTCGATCTGTCATGTTTTAATCTGAGTTCTACGATTTCATCTGATCCCATCCTTGGAAACGAAGAATCATCAACCGCGCACGTATCCAAACATATGCAACATCCGACACGAAAACCTAGGCTTCCTGTGATTTCTCCTCGTCGATTTTTTCAAGAGTTCCCGGGGAATGAACGAGGTTGACCGAAGACCAACGGAAGAGAGAATACAAGGATTGAGCAGCACGCAAGTTCCTCCGTACCAAGTGAACAATGATTCTAACCTGGACAATTTTAAACAGGAAATAATTAATACGTTCATGGAAGAGATGACCAATAAGTTTTTCAAAATTGTTTTAATAATCATATCTTCAACATGTTTAGATTAATGTGGCTTATTTATTATGGTGTTTTAATATGATTTATTTTGTATTTCTAATTCCTTTTGGAAGCTGACATTTATCAATTGCGAAACAATCTAAAACCAGAGCGTTGATGGTTGCCATGGTTACGGTGACTGTCAACAAACCAACAGCCATAAAAGGGAGTACGCGTCGTTTCAAATTAATTCGCTTCAGGCTTTCGAATTGGTAACAACTAAATGAATTCGCGTTAGATTTTCGAAGTAGCAACATCAAAATTAATTCCCGTTGGGCTTCCAAACGAGGAACAACTAAATGAATTCGCTTTAGATCTTCGAAGTAACAACAACTAAATTAATTCCGCGTAGATCTTCGAACGAGCAACAACTAAAACAAGTCCGTCGACCGTTTTAAAAATTTCCGCGATAATTAAATTTTGCCTTTGACAATTTAAGATGGAAATAGAGCTGAATTGTTAGAAAAAATTCTATTTTAATTAAAAGAAAATCAAATACAAAGAAAAGCCTTATCCAGAAGAACCCTCCTAGATTTTCCTGTGATCCTTAGAGATGATTATAAAGTTTTAAAAGGGTAAAATGATAGTAATGGAAGAGGAAGCAAAGGAAGTCAGATTCCATACCATATATCATACACACACGTACACACTCACACATTTATACTAATCACAACATCATCGTATCTGAGGAATATTATTGTTCAGCATTGAGCGCTAGGTCTGATGAATACGATTCCATCTGTGATACCGGAGTATTTGCCACAGATACACACACACCATTTCACCCATTTCTTTTTTGTTTCTTCAATCTGACTGAAAGCGAAATCGATTAAAATTCGTTTCGAGGAATTCACCCTGAGCTACACGAGATACACAACAACAGTATACAACCAACACAGTACATACATATTGAAACCACGTGGGGAGCTCAAAAGGTAAAAATAAAAATAAAGGAAAAAGCAAACTCCTCCACGCCCCAGAAACATTACAATTATTGACACCCTACGTGGAGGGCTCTCACAACCACAATACGTTACTTGTATCTACACTCAATTCGATGCGTCTGTAAAAGCGTTCCGTTTTAAATTTGCTGTTGATGCGTCAAATGAATCGGAACGCTTAATATAAATTTTTGTTACCGGAGGAAGAACATATTTCTAGCAGTAATTAAAATCTTCACACTGTATTACATACAGTGTGGTGATAAAGTAACGCACCAAGCGAAAAAATACCCTTAGCGATAACTTTTTCGAAAAACGCTCGGACAGGTCGATTTTATTTTTAAAAAAGACATCTTTTACAACCAATTTTAATTTTATGTCAGTTACCACTTTTGCGCCGTGACGTCATCGAGATATTTTTTTAATGACAACCTATTTTTTTGAAAATGTCATTTGAAAGCACCCATTTTTCTAAGTACAAAAATGAAAATGAATCATTAATGCATAAGAAAATTTTGAAGAAAAAAATTATTGAAAAATGGAAATGTGATTTTTAATCTTAATAAAATTTCAACCTAAAATAGTACTTTCTTGTAAAAACATAACAAAACAACTTAATAAAATTACAATAAATATTGAAAATGTCCTCCACCAACCACTTGACAGTGACCAGCTCGTGTGTAAACGCTGTTAATGACTCTTGCGATAGTTTCACGGCTAATGTTATTCATTTCCGCTCACCCGACTTAACTCTCCTAGATTTTTTTGTGGGGTTATCTAAAAGGTCGAGTTTACGTGAACAGACCTCAAAATTTGGAAGATTTACAAAACAAAATTAGGACGGAAATCAATAACATTAGCCGTGAAACCATCGCAAAATTAATTAACAACGTTTACACACGAGCTGGTCACTGTCAAGTGGTTGGTGGAGGACATTTCCAACATTTATTGTAATTTTATTAAGTTGTTTTGTTATGTTTTTACAAGAAAGTTTTATTTTAGGTTGAAATTTTATTAAGATTAAAAATCACATTTTCATTTTTCAATAATTTTTTTCTTCAAAATTTTCTTATGTATTAGCATTTTTGTACTCAGAAAAATGGGTGCTTTCAAATGACATTTAAAAAAAAAATAGGTTTTCATTTAAAAAAAGTGTCGATGACGTCACGGCGTAAAAGTGGTAACTGACATAAAATTAAAATTGGTTGTAAAAGATGTCTTTTTTTAAAATAAAATCGACCTGTCCGAGCGTTTTTCGAAAAAGTCAACGCTAAGGGTGTTTTTTCGCTTGGTGCGTTACTTTATCACCACACTGTATATCTATTTGAATTTTTTTTTATGCAAACATTCCTAGATGTTTTCAAGTATTACAATCTGGTCAAAGACCAATGAGCAATTTAAATTTAACCTAAGCTATTAAATGAATTGTTAATCTAAGGTATACTCATTGGTGTTCCTTAGTTGTCCTGTAATGTTTTTTACTAATAAGTAACGTACACTACACTATACTCTGCTTTTACTTTTGCACTAGCACTTTCACACTAACTCGAATGACTTTGTTCTTCATATGCCTGATTTCTTCATCGCCTTATCTTGAGGTTAAATGTATCTGTCAGTTAGAATGTGACACATAGTATGTCTGCGGCACAGTCTACGGCCAATTGTACGTCACATTCCACCTGTTAGATAAATTAACCTTAGGTTAAACACGGTGAAGAAATCGGCCATAAGTCTTCTTACTATTCCTGCATTATCAAGTAGCTGAATTACCTCGATATTTACATGTTTGTGGAGCTTCTCTTCGTGACTCTTCGCAAATCTCTTGATTTCACTATTCACAGTTTCATTTCCAGGTCCGGTGTAGGTCACTGTTACGGACACACCAAGGAGCATCAGCGATGTTCCTTAACACTTTATTTTGGAATCTTTGGATAACAGCGATATTGCTTTGTTTGGTACAACTCCATAGTTGGATACCATAAGTCCACACAGGTTTGAGTATCTGCTTATAGAGTAATAGCTTATTATGCAGAGACAGAGCGGAGTTTCTCCCAATCAGCCAGTACATTTTTCTGTATCTAATATTAAACTCTTTGCTTTTCTTTTTGACATGCGCTTTCCAGCGAAGCTTGGCATCTAGTGTTATACCTATACCGTATTTTGCTGCATTTGAGTACGGTATTTGTTTATTGTTTATTATCACAGGGATATGATGTGTGTTATTGTTCGTGAAGTTCACATGTATTGACTTGGTTTCATTCAGTCTAATTCGCCATCTTGTCCACGTATTAATTTCATTGGCAGATGTTTGTAATTTTTTTTTCTGGCCTTTTCAATATTTTTTCCTACCGCTAGAATAGCAGTATCATCTGCAAAAGTAGCTATAGTGCCGTGACTTCATTTTGGAATGTCGCAAGTGTACAAATATACAGGACCGGCCCTAGTACACTTCCTTGCGGTACCCCAGCTTTTATTTCTTCTTGTTCTGAATATGATTCTTCCTGTTTTACTCGAAAATGTCTGTCTGATATAAAGGGTGAGTTTTTAAGTGCTCCCTTCTTCCATAGCTCATTTATAGAACGAGATTTTATGTGCTACTGTTTAGAGGATCAAGTGTTATGTCTTTATATAAGAAAATACACAAGGTGTTCCATTCAAAAAAATCTTGCAGCATGCTTATTTTAGGTTATAGTGCTCACTAGGTAGAATATCCTTGTGAAAGAAAAAAATTCTATCTCGTTCTATAAATGAGCTATGGAAGAAGAGGCGCTTAAAAACTTAGCCTGTATATGATTTGAGTATTTGAGAATACTGTCTTGGGGGGAATGTTTTTAATTTATAGTTTAATCCATCGTGCCAAACGCCTGTGCCACGTCTAGGAATATTGTAGCACAAATTTGTTTTTCTTCTAAAGATTTTTCAATTATATTGGTTATCCTGTGAACTTGATCAATAGTGGAGTGTTTATTTCTGAATCCAAATTGATGTGTTCGTATTAATTATTTTTCTATTATTGGCATTATCCGTTTTAGCAGCAACTTCTCAAATACTTTTGATAGTTTTGATAGTTATTTCCCTTTGTTTTTCGTTTGATTTCTGGTGTATTCTCCCATGCTGATTTTTGAACATTAGCGACAAACATTTCCACTTCTTTATTAAAAGTTGTTGCTCGTTTCTCAGTGGGACGGAAGGTTAATCCTTTCTTCGATATTTCGTTTAAATCTTTCCCAGTCAATCAGCTTGTTGACTAATGTTGGATTATTTTCTTTATGTATGGTGTCCTCGCTGAATGTTAATAATATAGGCGAGTGGTCAGAATTCATGTCCCATCCTTCTTCTATTTGCAAGAAATTTGCAGGTATATTCTTAATTAAATAAAAGTCAATAAGATCAGGTATCTTATTGGGATCTCTTGGCCATTAGGTAGGTTTACCTGTTGATAATGGTTTACCAGCATCTTGACACATCTTGCTTCTTTAGAACAGTATTTCTATGTGTGCCCATATGCTTGACATTTTTTGCACTGAGACACTAATGTAGATGTTTTTAATGGTTGTATTTCAACTCTTGCTCCTAGTATGTCTGTGATTTCAAAGACCTTGTTAATATCTTCGTCGCATCTAAATGAACATATTAAGAGATTGTTTTGTTTTCCACTTTAGTTTATTAACTGCTTCAAGGACTTTTGTTATGTTTCAAATTTACCGCCAAGACATCGTGGCGATACGGCGGTATCATCCAGCTGCGTTTTAGCACAGTTGGCTACACTGTTCCCCCTCATTTACATCGCAAGAGGAGAAACTTGCGTGATGCGAACGCTCAACATTCATAGGTTATGGGGGCACCATGTGACCATGTTTTAGCTCATCATTGGTTATCGTCGGCAATTTTCGCGCGTCTTAACGACCTCCACCATCTTCAATTTCGTCGCGACCTTTCTTGTTCGAAGCGTGGTGCAAGCCAGACGTGTTTTACGTGCATTGTAAGTTATCGGAATTCTTGCTCTTTGGGAGAAGTAATTCATCAGCGGCCGTGCCGGAACATTTAGTGACACCATCGAACACACTTGGGGATAGTTTTAGCCCCCATAAAAAGCCTGGGACCCCAGTTTTCTCAGGTAAAATATGACGACGAACAAACCATCCTGGCGTTTCCCGAGTAACCATTTTGGACGGTGTTTTACCGACTCCCTGTGAGACCACTTTGGACGGTGTTTTACCGACAACGGACGTGACCACCAGGTGGCGTCATAACCTACGATGACCTAGCGATGACTCTTCATGTCATGCTATAACTTTAACAAAAGAGGTTAAGGTATTTATTTATTATTTTTCTTTCCTTTTGGCGATTCGTGAATTAGTGTTTGCATAAACAAAGAGAACGAATTCCGGCTGTTCATGCGCCTTTAGAACTACTGCTTTTGCGCATCATTGTAAATTTTATTTACCGGTTGTAGTGTGTTTTAGTCTAACTTACGTACTGAATTAGACTACTCTTTGTTATGTTAACTTAGACATTTAGGGTTAACTACCCTGTTGTAATTATTGTAATATTTGTTTGATGGATTAAATCTAAGTAACTTTTATTGTGTGTTTGTGTTTTTTACTTTAACGCACCAGTGAGTAAAGTCTCGCCTCTGTTTGCTTTTGATTTCTCTGCCCGATTTGGTCGATTGGAGACGTCGGTTGATCGATTACAGTCTCCTGGCGCCCTTTAATAATTTTTACCATCGTAATTAAACTCACCCCCATCTCCACTGTTTGCTAGTCGAGGGGAACAGCTGATACATCAGTCAGCAGAACTTGTCATCTGTCAAGGTAAGTGAGAGGCAAGTCAAGTTAAATTATAAATTTGGTGACACTTGAAACTTTAAAGCCTCTTCTATGCAGTTCATTTATTATTTTCTCCGGTTTACAAGTATGATGCAGTTTATTGGCCATTACTTTAATTGGGCGATTTTGCTTGTTTTCATAAGAATGCCATGGTATTCCATCCTCATTTAACATTCTTGTTAATGTTTTTTAGGTTTCTTCATTTTCAACATTTATTTTTAACATGTCCCCATTCATTATTTTAATTTGGAAATGTTCTCCAATTCCTTTCAACAATCCTTCATGGAGGTCATTATAATTTTTGATTCCTTCTATTACCATAGGTACCTTCTTAACCCTTTGTTTTTCAACAATTGTGAAGCCTTGCTGTTGTTTTTGCTGTAGTGGAGTCAATGTTGCAGCCATTTTTCTCTTTATTATTTCCAGTTTTTCCTGTTATCCATTCAGTTACTTTTGGCAAATCTTCTTCATCACTGTAATACTCAGTATTTTCTGGCACTTCCTGTTCTGGCAGTAAATTTTTTTTCTCTAACTCTGTATATTTTCTTTGTATATCTTCAAATTGCGTTTGAAGCTGATTTAATTTAATAGCAGGTTTTTTTTTTCAAATTCCGTATCTTTCCCTGCTTTATAACCATGTTGTCATGAAGTCCCGTCACCCCAGTAGGCCTTGGACACAGCCCTTGGACGTGTAAGGGCACGTCTTTTCTTAGAAAACTGAATGACGTTTATAATTTGTATGTATCACATTAGAATTAGAATTCGACAATAAGCCACGTGTAAATCTTTGCCTTCAGCAAAATGGCACCGTTTTCAACAACTTTTATGAATATACTTTAACATTGGAATTTTTCGTTAATATACACGTTTCTTTAGCCTGTAGCGTTTTGATATATTGTGTCGATTGATTAAATAGAAATGTCATTCTGATTAATCAATTACTTTACTTGTTTATTTACTTACGGTTTACAAATAGGTATCCTTACTGCATAATATTTAAGTTCATTAAAAAAATAACAAACATATAATAATTAAACGAACTTAAGGTTATCCTACTGTTTTCGTTGTAGATTCTGATACCATTCTCGCTGATTTCTTAGCGAATTATATTTGCCTAACAAACAACGTCACCTCCAAACGTGAAAATTTTTGAACGCATGATGTTACTTATTATTTTACTACCTATAAAAACTTATTTTTTAATTCGTAATTAAAGTAAGGGGTCAAGACTTTTAATCTACTCGTATGATGGTTTAATTATGGTCTGTATTTATTTTAATTATGATTTTAGTCGTTCCTCGAATTTTGTTTGAAAATTGGACAGCCAAAGATTTTATCGAGCTAGTTTCAAAAGACAAAGAAACACATGCGCTTGCAGATACGTTAGTGGAAGCATGCAAGACTTGGAATTTCGATGGACTTGTCATAGAAATATGGTCTCAATTGGTGGGGAGAATACAAAATGAACTACTTGTGCATTTACTGCAAGAAATTGGTATGAGAACGAGTTTCATCGAGCCTTTTTAAAAATTCTACGTTCAATTACAGCTATGAAAATGAAGCACAAAAACTATGACATGATATTGGTAATTCCACCAAGACGGTCCAAGGATATTATTTTTGGGGAAGATCAATACAAAGATTTATATGAATATGTTACTGCATTTTCGCTGATGACGTATGATTTCTCGAGCGTACATAGGCCAGGTATTTACTCGATTACTTTTAATCTTCAACAAATAATCTTATCTGTGTGTATGTGCGTTTATTTATGTCATCAAAGGTTGGCTTTAATTCGCTTAAATTTTAGGCCCAAATTCGCCTATCCTGTGGATCGAGGACTGCATCAAACTCGTATGCCCAAGTCCCAGCAAAAGGGACAAAATCCTAACGGGCCTTAATTTCTATGGGTATGAGTATACGCCATCTGGCGGTGGACCGTTAATCAATCGAGGATACCTGAAGTTTTTGAAGAACTTCAAGGGCTCTTTCCTGATGGACGAGAAATCTCTGGAACTTTTTTTCGAAGTCAAGTACGTTGCATTTCTTGGTATTCCCCTGTTCTTAGTAGCTATTGATTGTTTTAGGGAGTCTGATGGTAAACACGTCATATTTTATCCTACTTTGTATACGATTAACGAAAGACTGGAGCTGATTAAGGAGCTAGGCACCGGCGTTTCTGTGTGGGAGCTCGGACAGGGTCTAGATTATTTTTATGATTTATTGTAACTAGCAGCTGCAATTTTAATAGAAAGTTCAAAGTGGTCTGTGCTTGTATTATCCTATCTTTCAATCAAATTATGAATTTTAATTTAAAAAAACCGAGTTGGCATCTTTCATTTTATTTTTAAATTGTCGTAACATATCTACGTATTATGTAATTTCAAGATGCAGAATCTCGAGGGTGTGGTGAAGATAGTTGTATGCGGCCTCATAATCATCACGTGTATCAAAATCATTTCTGGTTTAAGATGAATCGGTGTGGTCTTCAGAAAAAGCAATGCATCTTCAAGTAACGTACGTGAACGTCCCTGGCTTGTGTTTGTGCTTGTGAAGATAAAAGGCTCGTGTATAGTATGTAATAGAAACTTTATTAAACGACTAACAAAATGGGGGATAAATAAAAGCGACCTACAAAATAATGACGTTTCTTTAAAAAGGTATGACTAGGAGTAGCTTGATTGTTTATTAAGCCGCTGCAGTTTCTTGGAATGGTCTCAGACCCATCATAGATTGAGGTCCCTTTATAAGTCGGTACAAGATGGCCCAGTTCAATTTTGCTGGTACAAAGCTGAAAATTGAAACGTAATTTTTATGTATTTATAATATAGGCTGAGAGATATAAGAAGTCCACGATCCGATTAAGTCTCCTGGCACTATTCTTAAGAATTCGGAGAATACGTTTACCTTACAAACAAGTAACAGAGTAAGAGAGTGCTGCATGTAAAACAGAGGCTGCGCCACTCGGGACGAGTACTTAATGTGATTGTGGACTTCTTATATCTCTCAGCCTATATTAGTCTTTACCATTTTTTTTTGAAGCTATTCTATGTAAAAGTTGAAAAGAAAAATGAAAAACCATATATTGCCACTTTTCAAATCATTCAACAGATTCTAGATTATATGTTCTAATGCGCGAAAGATAAATAATTTGGCAAGATATAAAACTGCGAGAAATAAAACTTGGAAAATTATCAAAAAGTTTTGGAATGAAGCTAAATTAATACTTACTATTTCAATGGTAATATGAATCTAGACCATCCTGGCATCGTTACAAAAACTTCCTCTCGCCTTATGGCCGTTATTATGCGTTTTGCCACATCCTTGGCTTCCAACATTGGCATATTTTTCGGTTTGCAACCGACGAACATGCCAGTGTTGATGAAGTACGGGCACACAATTGTCGTTTGGATGCCACGGTGCCCGTGTGTCTGGAACAAAATCAAAATTCCAGTGCAATATTATTAGGTTTGTTCCATTAGCAGTTTCTGACTAAATCGGAACCGTCAAAATCAGTTGCCCATCAAAGTAATGACCAATTTCAACGGCGCCACACTCATCAAAGTGCACAACTTTGATGAGTGCATGCTTTTGAAACAAACCTACTAACACCATCTTTGTAGTTTACCTTAAGCTCGGTTTGAAGGCTTTCATGGAAGCCGATTGTCGCGTGTTTACTTGCACTGTAGTCGGTGCACTTGTAGGTCCCCAACAATCCTGTTAAGCTGCTTACTGTGACGATGTGGCCTTTTCCCCTTTTCATCATGTCCCCCAGGAAGGCCTTGATGGTCTACGGGTCAAAGGTGTACATCGAGTTTTAATTCGTCTAATTGTAAGTCTTACCCAGAAGTGTGCAATAACATTAACTTGAAAGGTCTTCTCGATCATGTAGTCGGGGATGTCCAGGAAAGTGTTGCCGCAGACGATTCCGGCGTTGTTTATTAAAATGTCAACTGGTCCTACTTCCGATTTAACCAGCTCTGCGTTTTTGTAGACGTTTTGCCTATCTGTTATGTCGACGGTGTACGTGTATATTTCGAAACCCTCGCTTTCAATGTTCTTTTTTACTTTTTCCATTGCTAGAAATATAAGGATTGATACAGTTTATCCGTAACAATCTTTGGTGTGTAGTGCACATAATCTTGTTTACAGCTTATAGTACTATATACAAGGTGACTGATATAACAATTGTTTCTCCAAAAAAATTGCGTAACAGAATGAACGTTATAGGTTACGAGAAAAAGTTCAAAAACTCTACAGGACAGTCGTCAGAAATTGTTACAATTATTGAAGTGCATCATTATAATAGTGAATAGTAATTATGATAGTGCATCATTATAATAGTGAATAGTAATTATGATAGTGCATCATTATAATATTCGTGCTCTTGTCCTGAACTCGGGCTGACGCCTTCGTCAGGATAACTCATGGCACTCATATTATAATGATGTCTCTATCCCACTTGTAATATATAACTATTATTACCACACTGAGTGTGAAAATGAAATCATTATCAAACTCATTTTTTTAACACAATTTATGACGAAAACTTTATTATTTCTGAATGAATAAGAGTTGAGAACAATTATTATTTATGGACATGAGTAACAACATTCTATCGAAGTTGTATTGATTTTCAAATTTCTACTGAGGCTACTGGTTGAAGCTTCCATCTGCATATTCTTTTCTCCCAATTTTTTTGAAGATATCCCATATCAGTTTTATTTTTCCAACCCCCATGCTTTTTAACTGTTAACACGTCAGCCCCTAAGTTTGCAAGTAGTGAAGTTGAGGATCTTCTGAAGTAGTGCCCGTTGAAGTCTTTTACATTTGGTAATTAAAAAAGTAGATGTTTTTCGGTATGCTACTAATCGTGTTGATACCAATCAACCAAGAAACCTTCTGTGATCGGTATTACGTGGACGCAGTGCTATGTATTTTCGAACTATTTCTACTAGATTGATTCCAGCAATGCCTCCACAAGTTATAACAAATTCACGCAAAATCTTAGTATTTGGGTTTGGTATTATGACGTAGACGTAGAAGACCTGTCCTTCGTCTTTCACGCTTTCCACTTGCCCATAAGTAAGTCCCTCCTTCCTGCATTCTCCACCAATTCCAAAAATTAGAATTACCTGAATATATTTTTTTTTAATCCATGAATTCATGATTTGGCATCATTTATCTCTGCTAATAACCACTTATCATCATCTTCGACTTCTTGTAAAAACTTGGTTGCCTACATCTTGTTTAGTTAAAATATTTTATTTCTTGAGTTTATATCCTTCTGATTTTCTCTTAAGAAATGCAACCAGTTGAATATATTCACTAATTTTCACATTTTTCTTTTTAGATATCATGGTTCGTTTCATTGAATCATATCCCCAAATGCTTAAACACTATAACATTTGGACAACCTCTCAAAATAAGCTAACAGCATTTTCTCATTCGCTTCATTTTTGATCAAAAAACGTTTGCAGGAGGCGTTTTTACGGATTTTCGATAAATTTACTTCGATTCAAAAAACACCGTTTTCAGGTTTATTTTTCGGGAGCAAGTCGCCCCCCAAGCAAAATTAAAAAATCGGCCGATCAGTATGATTGCGAATAAATGTCAAAGTGTGTCGTTGATATCGGAATGGAAGGGTTAATTATTTGTATTTGTTATTGATATTGATAACTGATATTGAATTTTATTATTATTCGTTACGTAGTAAGGGGATCTTTCTAATCGAAGTTGCGAGTTACTGTTGGATGTAGCATTCACAGATGCATTAATTAATTAAGTTTTAAGTTTGCTGTGAAACAATTTGTATTACATATACATAAAAAAAAAAAATAATTCTGTCAAATTATCATCAGTTCTTATTTTCAATTTCTCCTAAAAAACGCTGGAATTACTGAAATAAAGTCAACAGGTTACGGGCCCAGCTAAGGAGAATAAAGTGTGCACCGCTGTTTAAAGTTTTCCGGGGGTGACAATCAAAGTGCGTATTTGAACTGTTTTGAACATTTTCGAGCACACGTAAGGTGAGGAACATAAGGAATGGCAGAAGCAAAAGTAAGCATTGCAAAATTGAACGGCGAGAACTATTTTGTATGGAAATATCGTATGGAAATGTTACTGATGAAGGAAAAGTTATGGAGCGTTCTGAATGAGGATAGACCTGATAGCGATAGTACAAGTAATGAAGAAATTAAAAATTGGCAGATGCGTGATGATCAAGCTCGCGGATGGATTGGTCTGTTGGTTGACGACAGTCAGTTGTGTCACATAAGAAATTCCAGAACAGCAAAGGAAGCATGGGTGGCTCTCAAAAACCACCATGAAAAGGATACGTTGAGCAATAAGGTATGCCTGATTCGACGTATTTGCTGTACAAAAATGACTGAAAATGATAACATGGAGGAGCATATTACAAAATTGACAAATTTGTTTCAAAAATTAATTGATCTTGGCGAGGAACTTAAAGATAGCTGGGTTGTAGGTATGATTTTAAGCAGTTTGCCTAGAAGTTACGACACACTTGTTACGGCATTAGAGACAAGACCGGAAGCGGATTTAACACTGAGTTTAGTTAAGTCAAAATTACTCAGTGAATACAATCGTCGAAAAGAAGTGAGTGATAGTCGTAAAGAAAGTAAAGAAACAGTCCTGAAAACAACTCACAAAAGTGTATCTTGCTTCTTTTGTAAGAAAAGTGGTCACATGAAGCGTGAATGTGCTAAATATAAGATATGGAAAGAAAAACAGGGCAAATCAGAAAAAGTTAGAAAGGACCAGCAGGTGAAGAATGAGAAACTCAATAAAGTAGAGCATTTTGAAGAATTCTTATTCATGGTTCACACAGGAAAAAGTGCAGGTTGGGCGATTGATTCAGGCGCTACCTGTCATATTGCAAGCGATAAAAGATATTTTATATCTTTAGACCATGTAAAATGTAACGATCTCCATGTGGCTAATGGTACAAAAGTAAATGTTATGGGAAAAGGTACTTGTAGAATTGAATTTGTCAATGCAAAAGCTGAAAAATCAGTTGCTGTAGTTTCGGATGTTCTTTATGCTCCTGCTATTGAAGGAAATCTACTCTCAGTTAAAAGACTGTTAGACAGGGGCTTTAAAATAAATTTCATCGCAGGTGCTTGCGAAATTTTGCGAAAGGATAAACAAATTGGAATTGCTGATGAACATTCAGGTTTATTTGTACTACGCCAACCCAATAAAGTATACGAAGTAACTGAGCATAAGTCAAATTGCATTCATCATTGGCATCGAGTCTTTGGTCATCGAGATCCAGAAGCAATAAAAGCATTATACTCAAGAGGGTTGGTTAATGATTTGATAATTCAAGATTGCGGTACAAAAGTGTTTTGTGAAATATGTCAAAAAGGTAAAATGACACGTTTGACATTTCCTAAAAAATCATCTCAAAAGTCAACTGCAGTATTAGATCTTA
This sequence comes from Dorcus parallelipipedus, assembly GCA_958336345.1. Lineage (NCBI taxonomy): Eukaryota > Metazoa > Arthropoda > Insecta > Coleoptera > Lucanidae > Dorcus > Dorcus parallelipipedus. The sequence continues at coordinate 42,682,036 of OY284478.1, forward strand.
TTCATACCGATATTTGCGGACCTATGCAGACAAGTTCACCAAGCGGCAAGCGCTATATACTCACATTTATCGACGATTTTTCCCGGTATACAGTTATTTACCTACTTCAGCATAAATCTGAAGTCGAAACAAAAATTAAAGAGTATGTAGAATTGGTAAAAAATAAGTTTGAAAGAAAACCTAAGGTAATTAGATCGGATCGAGGAGGAGAATACGTGGGAAGCAAAGTAACCGAATTTTTACGAAGCGAGGGGATCCAGATGCAGTACACAGCACCTTATACCCCACAGCAAAACGGAGTAGCTGAAAGAAAGAACAGAACACTCGTTGAGATGGTTAGGTGTATGCTTCTAGATGCTAAATTGCCTTATAGTTTTTGGGCTGAAGCAGTAAACACTGCTAATTACCTCCAGAATCGTTCACAAACCCGAGCAGTTGAAAGGACTCCTTACGAGTTGTGGAATGGAAGCAAACCAGGTACCAAACATTTGGCAATTTTTGGATGTAAATGCTTTGTTCATGTTCCAGAAGAAAAGCGAAGAAAGTTGGACAGTGTAGCGGTACCGATGATTTTCGTCGGTTATGATGAACATTCGAAGGCCTACAGATGCTACGATGCAAGTCGAAAGAGGATTGTTATAAGCCGTGATGTTCGTTTTATGGAAGGTCTTTATCAAGAGTCAGACAGCAATTTGGAATTGACTAAAAGGACGAACAAGAAAGATTCAAATGAATTTGTCGATATTGGAATCGATGTAAATCAAGATAGTGAAGAGGATTTGGAACATGAATTAATTCAAGATAGTTTTGATCATTTAAGTGATGAGGAAGAAAATATTGCAGAAGAACGGCAAACGCGCGTATCACAGCGTGCGAATAAAGGAATACCACCGCGTCGATTAATCGAAGAGATTAATAAGGTGCAGACAGAGATGAGGGAACCAAAAACTTTAGAAGAAGTTATAGTTAGCAATCAAAAGGCCGAGTGGATTAAAGCCATGGACAGCGAGATGAACTCTTTGAAGAAAAATGAAACTTGGGTACTATGTAAGTTGCCGAGCGACCGGAAGGCAATCGGTTGCAAATGGGTTTATAAAATAAAATTTGATGCAGATGGTGGTATACGCTGTTTCAAAGCGCGGCTAGTTGCTCAAGGTTTTTCCCAAAAATATGGGATAGATTATGACGAAGTGTTTGCTCCTGTGGTAAAACAAGCAACATTCAGAATCCTATTATCAATTGCTGCCAGTCAAGGGATGTTTGTGCGACACTTAGACGCTAAGACAGCATTTTTAAATGGAAAATTAAAGGAAGTCATTTATATGAAACAACCACCAGGGTATGAAGAAGAAAACAAATTGGATTATGTTTGTTTGCTTAAAAGAAGCATATACGGACTTAAACAGGCTGCAAGATCGTGGAATGAAGCGATTCACAGTGTTTTAATTAAAGCAGGTTTTAGTCAAAGCACGGCGGATCCATGTTTATATATGAAAAATTACAAGAATGAATGGTGCTTTGTACTCATCTATGTTGATGATTTGATTGTGGCGAGCAAACTGCAAGAAGGAATAGAACTGGTAAAGAAAACGCTGTCAATGGAATTTGAAATGCAGGATTTGGGTGACATCCGCCATTATTTAGGTTTAGAAATTCAAAAGAATCAAGATGGATACTATCAAATATCGCAGATGGGTTACATCAATCAGATTGCAGTATTATTTGGTTTAAAAGATGCAAAGATATCAAATGTGCCACTTGATCCAAGCTACCAGAAATCAAAGGACGAAACAAAGATTTTTCTTAACAATGCAGATTATCAGAAATTAATTGGTTGCTTACTTTATATAGCAGTTAGCACTCGACCAGATATTTCTGCCAGTGTGTCGATTTTAGCGCAAAAAATAAGCAAACCTACACAACGAGATTGGAATGAGCTAAAACGCATTGTCCGATACTTGATAGGTACGTCGCAATTAAAGTTGACATTAGGTAATGTAAAGGCTGAAGAATTAGTTGTTGGATATGCAGATGCTAATTGGGCTGAAAATAAAATAGATCGAAAATCTAACAGCGGCTACGTATTTTTGGTCAATGGTGGTGTTGTCAGTTGGGCTTGTCGAAAGCAATCATGTGTGGCATTATCCACTACAGAGGCAGAATTTATCGCTTTGTCTACTGCATGTCAGGAGGCTTTATGGATTCGAAATATTTTTGATGACATGAAACAATCATTAGACGGTCCTATTACAATGTATGAAGACAATCAAAGCTGTCTTAGACTAATTGAAGAAGAAAAATTGTCTAATCGTACCAAGCATATAGACACACGGTACTATTTTGTGAAAGACTTTGTGACTAAAGGAAAGGTACAGTGTAAGTACTGCCCAACTGATTTTATGCTGGCAGATCTACTTACAAAACCACTACAGAAACAAAGACTAAAGAAATTGCGTGAAAAATGCAATCTTGTGTGAATGAGGAGGAGTGTTGGATGTAGCATTCACAGATGCATTAATTAATTAAGTTTTAAGTTTGCTGTGAAACAATTTGTATTACATATACATAAAAAAAAATAAATAATTCTGTCAAATTATCATCAGTTCTTATTTTCAATTTCTCCTAAAAAACGCTGGAATTACTGAAATAAAGTCAACAGTTACAAAGTTGTATCTTGCTACTACCTACTACCGAGCACTCTTCTCTGGTGGTACCACCTATAGTTCTATTCAAATTGATTGGCATCGCAGTAGGCGAGGGCTGCGTCAATCGGGCTTTATCCCATGTCAAAAAAGTTACTAGAATATATTGTGAAACTACCATTAAATTATTTTGAGGTTATGTTGTCACGCAAAAATAAAAGAACTTTTACAAATTAGTTAAAGGCGATGGAATATATTGTTTCTATACGAAAATGTATTGACAAGGAGAAGAATATTATATATTACGAGATTCCTACTGTTTCTACGATTAAAACTAATGTCTGATATTTAATACAAATGAGAACATCTGTTTTACTAAAATACCACATTTCAGACAAACTAACTACATCAGCAATGGACCACAGTAACACATTTTTTTCATTCGGAATCATCTACAACCATAATAACAATGTCTTCCTCATCCGGTTCTGATTCATCCTCAATTAAACCAAAATCATCTTCTGAGTCAGACGTATCTAAAGTAGTACCTAATTATAAATGGTGGAATATCAGCAACGTCTCGGACACCCATGTATTTTTGAAAGTCATTGATGATTTCCTTTTCAGTATGCTGAATAAAATTAATCCATTTTTCCTGTGTGCATTTTTCAAGTGCTCCGCGCCAAATTTCTACAACTCTGCCTTTCATTCCCAGTCTTGCTTGAGTTCTCTGATTATAATGTTTTGCAAAAACCCCATGGTAGCAACGACGCACTGCTTCACGTTCTCTTAAAGTTAAACGGGATGAAACGTGTTCCATTTCAAATAAAACTCAAGCTCCTACAAAATGTACATACATACAAACCTGAACTCAAGAAAGCAAATTTTCATTACTTACTCCAAATAAATATATCTTGAGGAAAATGTGTCATCTTGAGGAAAATGATTTTTCGTAAATTAAATCAAATGAAACAAAGAAATGCCAAGCACAAATACGCAAATTACAAAACGATTTCAATGAACGTCAAAAACAAATTGACAGCAGAAGCACGCGGAAGATAGGGATGTTTATTTATTATCAAGGATGCATTGCTGCAAACATAAATTTGAATTTCCAACGCCTACCGAGATGCCATTCTTTTTGAATTGGAATATACTTATTTTTGCATTCTAATTCAGGGTGGTAGTTCAGTAGCAAAATTACAAACGCAGCTAACTTCAGTGTCGTATTGTACGCTTGCGAACTCACGTCTCCCGTCTTGCCGTGCTTTGTTACTTTGAAAATCATATACAATAAAGAAACGGAAAATCTGGTCCTTGTCCAACATTATTTTTTCAAAAGTGTATTTACTTATATTGTGGTAATACGTTATGCGCAATGAATGATTTGTGTAGTAGCAATACACAGAAGCCTCACAGTGGAAAACTAGTTCATTTAATTTATTTACTTACAGATTGTTGTCAAAAAAGTTTTAAATTACTAGTGGTGGATTTCACAAACGTTACTTAAATTTAATCAAGCGTTAAAAGTAAACGTTGCTATGGTTACATGTGCTGAGGGTTAGGAATGATTATTCTTAATCAATGATTAAATTTAATCGACTTTTATGAAACCCAGCATAGGTCTGTTTGTTATCCTGAACTGGTGTACACCAATGCATTCTTTTTCGCAAAATACGCTTTAATGCAACCTGAAATGTTTGTTTGGTATGTCAGTATGGATGTGTATGATCCGTATTGACACATTATCAAAGAATTTAGGCTTCATTAAAGTATATTTCGTAAAAAAAGTGTACACTAGTGTACACCAGTTCAGGATAACAAACAGACCTATTAATAAATTGTAAGTATATAATTATCAAATATGTGTAACATTGAGGTATGTATTAAAATGAGAGTGATTCTAGCCTACAAAAAAGAAGTAAATTTTTTAAAAGGTTCTTTCACTGTCATTGCTGTTTTAATTGAACTCATAGGCTACTGCGTAACCTGAAATTTCAATTAAAATTTTTATTAAAACGCTAATTCTTACAAACTCATGCTCACACTGATGAGAGCAAGTTTACCACTGTTTTAAAATGGTTGCAATTTTAGACGCACTTTGCGACTGCTGTGTCACAATTAGAATGCCAAAACAACAGGGTTGCAACTAGTTACCACGTTACTAAGGAGGTACCACCGTCGTCAGGTTGCAAGCATGAATTAGAATGACCCCCTAAGTGTACTTGTAAACCTTAAGTAATTATTAAACGATCCACCAGATTAACCAGATCCAGATGGTCGTATGGGTAAACAGATTTCACCCAATTAAATTTGAAGGAATTAACTACTCGATGATTATTTTCCACGATTCTCCGTACCCAACAGTATATCGGCTTCTTTCGAGGTGGCAACATGCTTCGTTTTAATACATATCCATACATATATTTTTATTGTAACTACTTGTTATTGTAAATCTGTGGTTAGCAGTTAAAAGGGCATAAGTCACGTTTTCTGCAAAACGGAGTTATCTACGTAAATGTATTCAAAAATGAAATTTGTGAATATTTCGTCCGTTTTGATCGCCCGAATGTGAAATACTCCTACTATAATGAATAACTGTAGTTAAACCCTTATGTTGGACGAAATATTCACAAATTTCATTTTTGAATACATTCAAGTCATAACTCCGTTTTGCAGAAAATGTGACTTAAGCCCTTTTAACTGCCAACCACAGAAATAACTTCTTAGAAGTGCATTTTAACATCTTCTCTTCTTAGGCTAACACCACATTAACAGTCCATTCACTCTTCGCCTTACTAATTAATTTGCCTTTTAAATCCCGACATGGTCCGACCAAATATTTTTGAATATTTTACGGTAAACACATTCATGTTATTAATAATGCTTTACTTGCTTAGGTATTAGCAAGGTTCGTTCATAGCGTGAATACAGTGTCCCCGGATGGAGTTGACAAGAGGAAAAACTTTTTTAATATCAATTTTACGCAACAAGATGATTCTTTACAAAAAGTTCTGCTTCTCAAGAAACTTCAGAAACAATCGTTAAATTTAAATTTTGAACTACAGTCTGTCTATAAAATTCAAATTTCTTAATTTCATGTTGCTGATATCAAAGTAGCGTTTTTATTATTGATTTTAGGCAAAAAATGTATTCTTTACAAAAAATTCTATTGTTCGAGCATCTTCAGAAACCACACATAAATTTAAGTTTTTTGACTACAGAGTGGCTGATATATTCAAATTCAAATAAACAAAGAAACTTTTTTATTATTGATTTTACGCAATTACATTTACTTTTAAGAAAGTCAACAAAAATTATTCTACATAACCACCTCCAACTTCCACACAGTTCTCCATCCTTTTAATAAATTCACATAAACTTTACGTATGGTTTGTGGTTCATTTATTTCAATCACCGCGTCCTGTATTCGTGCTTTTAGTATTTCTCGATCATGTGGTAGGTCATTTACATAAACTTTTTGTTTTAAAATACCCCACAAGAAAATGTCAAGAGGTGTAAGTAAGGTCAGGTAATCTGGCAGGAAAATTTATTGGTCCAAATCTTCCCATCCATCTTTCTCCGAACTGATCTGTCAACCACTGCCGTACCAAAAGCGTCAAATGAGCAGGGCACCCGTCTTGTTGCCAAAAAATCTTACGCCGGTTTTTTAGCTGCAAATTGTCTAGAAACGGTATTAGATAAGTTTCCAAAAGACGCACATAAACATGTTGATTCAAATTCTCGTCAATAAAATATGGACCAACGATTCGATCGTAAAAAATTCCGCACCAAACATTCGCTTTTTTATAACGTTAACTTCGTTTTTCAATGACGTAGTTTGGATTTTCAAAAGCCCAATAGCGACTGTTTTGTGATGAAACGTGACCATTGGTGCAGAAGGTTGCTTCATCAGTAAAATAGATAAATCTGTGAAAGCTTTTATCAACGAGGCAATTCTCACCAACCCATAAACAAAAGTCCAATCGCTTCTCTTCATCTCCGTTTTGAAGTGTATGTCGGAGCTTTGGTTTAAACGGCCGAACTTTGTTTTGTCTATAAATTCTTTGCAAATGACTTTTACTAATATCCAGTTCTTGTGATCGTTTCCGCAAAGATAATTTTGGTGTTTCTATCATTGAATTTACTGCCAAAAGTGTACACGTATCGTCTATGTTGTACTTTTTCTTGGGTTTCTTAACATTCACTACAGATCCAGTTAAATCAAATTTATTTACAATTTTGCGCAGTGCTTCGCGCGATACCAAAGTGTTTGGGAACTTTTCATGAAAACTGTCTATAGCATATCGATAACATACGTTTCCAATGCCATAACACTTAACCAAATAAGTACGTTCTTCAATGGTTAACATTTTGTAAAACCAACGGGAAATAACTGTATTGAAAAATCTACGCTTAATGACGTTCGACAGTTCAATATTATCGACAACACAGCAGCCTATCGACTCTTTTTTTTATACAGAATGTAATTGCGTAAAATCAATAATAAAAAAGTTTCTTTGGTTATTTGAATTTGAATATATCAGCCACCCCGTAGTCAAAAAACTTAAATTTATGTGTGGTTTCTGAAGATGCTCGAACAGTAGAATTTTTTGTAAAGAATACATTTTTTGCCTAAAATCAATAATAAAAACACTACTTTGATATCGGCAACATGAAATTAAGAAATTTAAATTTTATAGACAGTTATAGTTCAAAATTTAAATTTAACGATTGTTTCTGAAGTTTCTTGAGAAGCACTACTTTTTGTAAAGAATCATCTTTTTGCGTAAAATTGATATTAAAAATGTTTTTCCTTTTGTCAACTCCATCCGGGGACACAATGTATAGTCACTGTAAACAATTCAATTTGATTTCGACCTTGATCCAAGAGTGAACGAACTGATAATATGGGCCTAGCCTTAATTCTCTTGATAATCGCATTTTGTGTTTTTTAATTGAGATTCAGTGTGAGTTACAGCTCATACCAAGTAGGTACGGTACCGCAGTGGGTACATATACGAGGAGGTGTTGATAAGTTCTTACCCTAACATAGGAAACGTTACTGTACTTCAAAACAAATTTTTATTTATTCAAAATAATTACTATGGCCCGTTCATTACTATGGTTCGTTTTAATGAAATATGTATTTAAAACGAAGCGGACCATAAATATATTAATCTGTACACAGTAAGAAGTGATCAAATGAAAAATGAATTGGAGTTGGCGATGCAACTAAACACGCGTGTGTGCATTTAATTCATCGAACATGCCTTCAGTCACTTTAACGTTTCTATAAAGCAAGACAACAATTTTATTAAAAAAAAATTAAAGCCGATGCGTAAAATGACCACTGCCTGCTGCATGAAGACACGTTTAAACTCTATTAATAACTGCGTGAGTAACGTTAAAGAACATTTCCGGCGTATTATTTGTGTTAGTATTAATAAGACGTTATCCAAGACATGTCTTTGTGGAACGACCGCTTCATTCTGACAAAATCGGCGCTTGGACAGCGAAAGCAAAAGACGAAAAATTGAACCCATTTTTTTAAGGGTAATTGTTTATTTGGTAGTTGACTCCTAGTTTAAAAAATAAATTTTAGAAATATTAACAGCGGTGCGATATCGTAAAGAAAAACTGACTCCTTCAATAAATCAACTCCCGGATGGTGAAATTCATGAAGGGTTTTTCCAACAAGATGTCGCAGCTGTGCATGTTACTCACGAAAATATAAATTTTCTGAGAGAGTTTTTCGACGATAGAATGATTAGTCGAAACACACCATACATTTGGCCGCCGAAATCTTGCGATATGACTCCATGTGACTTTTTCTTATGGCCCCACAATAAAAAATTCAATTTATGCAACACCAGTGAAAAATTTAACTGAACTTCAGCAAAAAGTATTGAACATGATAAAAGAGTTAGAAAATGTTTAGAAGCAGATGGTAGTCATATTTCGTACATTTTGTGAATATTATGTACACTTTAAAGATTTTATGTAGGTACAATTTGGCAACAACGTGTTGTGTATTTATTTTAACATGAAAGTTTGCTAACCACGGTAAGATATTGATTCTGAAAAAGAGCAGCACTAATCACAGACAACAAGTTTTACCTTCAAAGCTCACTAGAGGTAAAATTCAGTTGCGCACTCGATACTAGGCTACCTAGATATCAATACCACCTCGTAGATTTGTTTCACCTACATAAATTTAATCTGAATGACTCTTTATTGTTTCGATAATGATAATATCTGTTCGCACCAACTCGCGTCCAATCCTGACCCTGATATTTCTACTTGGACAACGTTGACTGGATGCTAATTACGATTCGCTTATTTGAATTTAGAACGCAGTTTAATTAATATAATAGGATGCTTCAAGTCAAGGACATAATTCTTATTCCTCCGGTGTTGGTTTACGTTGTTCGTATATGTACGCATCGTTCGAATTTTCTATTGAGATCAGTGATACAAAAAAAGTCTCCCGGGAATTAGACGAATGCAACTCTATTTTTCGACCTCGTCCTTCCTTTTCAAGTGAACGTACGATTGCATCCAACTGCCCTGATTTCGCCATCGCATCGAGATTGCACATATACGTATGTGTATTGACAACGGTAGAGGAATAGGTTCTTCAAGACGGCGCGGCGTAAAATTATGTTCTTGATTAATTTCCGCAAGTTATACTGCACTTATTGTTTTACTTGAAGATTTTGGAATTAGAAAGTCGGTGGTTACAGAAAGCAGAGATGTGGAACGGAATCGGAACGGATAAAAATGCTTACTAGGTTAACGAATAGGTGTAAAAAGAAAAGAAACAAATAAGAATTTGTAATGGCGGTTAATCAATTTCTACTCCAGTGTAGTGAGCTGACTTAAGAAAATAAGTGAAATTAAATAAACAAATAGCTAATTTCAATCGAAAAAGTTATGATTCTAGATTTAAACAAAATATTATTTTAAGGAAAATGATCATAATTTCCGCGTTCGCATATTTTTAAAATTTTTAGTTTAGTTTTAGAAATGAAACAACTTGACCATCTCCAGTTCTCATGAAATTTTGTAAATAAACGATACTGTAAATTTTAGTTGTGCCTCAATCTCAATCTTTCAGTTAGCTATACTTCTCTATACCAATTGCTGACGGTTGAGGAGTTATTTAATATTATTTCATTTTAAATTATGCAGTGCTTAAAAGGATTAACTTTTGTATAAAACATATTTGCATATATTCAATAGGAACTGCTTTACTGATGGAATCTGGTTAAAATTCCACAAGCTGTATGTATCTTTTTGCGTGTCTGTAAATTTACAAGGTTGTAAATTTGCTAAAGCGATAAATGACACTAAAACACGCAGAGATTATTAAATCTGTTTGGTATGCTTGTTTTTTTTACGAAACATAATTTCTGGCTTTCCTGTTACACCGGTGTTCCAACTAACAATAAGTGAAAACAAAAATCTAAAAGCACATTTAAACTCTGCATAAAAAAGTGCCTTTTAACGACAACGTATAGATTACAATAAAGAAGTTATTATAAAAAAAACGAATTTTCAAAACTTTTGCTATAACCCCTGAACGACATGGAATTTCTTAAATTTTAAAATAGTTTAAGACTAGCCTAAGACTTAGGGAATAGTTCATCCCATTTAAGTGCAAAGACGTGCGAAGTTTAAAAACTCACCCTGTGTAAACGTTTAAATCTGAATTTGCAAATCTCACTGTCGTCAATAAGTTTTCATCCTATGGCTGCCGAACACAGATTAGACATTAAAATCGGTCTATAATTTGATGTGCGTGCTTAGGCTTAGGCTATGCGCTCGATAATAATTCGCTAGTAATTCATTATCTATATGCATTTGAACGTGTTGCAGATGCACAACCAATATGGGTTTAAGTACAGTTTATTAATTACTTGGCACGAAAGAAATCTTTGCAGTACATAAATAGATATTCGCAATGTTTTAGTGAACGCATAGCGTAAGTTTGTTTATGAATACGGACCTAAGTATCTGTGATATTGTCACGATGTCATTATCTGGGAAAATAAGTAAATTTAAATTCGTTTCGTAATTATTGCAATTGTGTGCATTTCAAAATTATGCAGGATCAGCACCCATTGATGATTAGTAGGACAAGCCGCGTTACACATGCTCGCATTCCACTTACGTAAAAATGCAAGCTCTGCGGTTGTTGTTTACATGTGCTATTATGTGATAGCACTGGCAAACAGGTAGCTGTATTGACGTTTGATTTTTATGACGTTGATAACTTGCCGTATGCACTAAATACTCTTGGTCAGTCACAGTTTAATTTTAAACTTTAGTTTATTTCCATATTTAAAGTTGGTTCTTGTCCATAGTAACAATTTTTAATCTATTTCTTTTTTATTTCATTAATTTTACATTATTTACGTTTTCTTCGTTAGTATAACTTTTTACCTTTGTTCTATAATTTTTCCAAAGTTTTTCGTCTAAGAGAAAAAATTTGGCGTACGATTAGTCTCAGTCAATCTTGTAACAAATCAAGTTAAACGTAAAGCAAAACAAAAAACAAAACATCTTATTCAAATTAACACTCCTGAATGCTCCACAATTTCTCAATTTTTTTTTTCAATTTTCAAGTAACTTTTTCGTTAATTTTTCGAGTAAAAATTGCAATAAACAAATACATGACCTAAATATGTGATGGCAATTACAGAACTTGTACGCACTTCTTAATTAAATTGTGCAATGATTGACTTTCGATGAGAATTAATTGGAGTTTCGTTAAAATTAGCGCGCTGCTAATTAATTATCCCAACTGACTGGTTCATGTGTTTGAATGATAAAGCGTATGCATAATAATTGATTACTGAGACGCTTAACTGAATCCTCCGTTACAGGAGAAAAGAAAGTGCATAAAAATTGGAACATCTTGCCTGTTGTCGTCGTCGAATCTTTCGACTTGCGCAAAATGTGTGCTTTCCCTTTGTGGGAATCGCCGTAGGCCAAAGAGGAAAGTAAAAAAACCGAATAGAAAGTTCTGCGATGTAGGAATATGGGTTAAAGTGCAATAACGTCGCGGTAACGGTAAAAGTTTTCTCGATAAATATCTCTTATCTGTAAATAATATAGAATTCCTGCGAGTGGGATTTACCTACTTAACATTGAAGAAAATCGGTTCGGTTCATGCAACACAGATTTCTGTTTCAGAGAATGAGGCAGCAAGAAACAATCTTGTTATTGTAAGTACAATAATGCACAAAAAAGATAATGCGACACGAACGTTTCAAAATTAGACACTTTGCTTTCAGGAGTTAGAATAAGTGTCCTCTTACTAAAAACCTCATTTTGTAAAGTGTTTTGCGTGAATAAATTTTTTCTTACCTTCTTCGTTCACATCCCAGATGACAACTTTGCTTTTACACCTGGCTAACCTGAGGGCCAACTCTTGGCCAACTCCTCCGGCACCTCCGGTCACGAGAACCACCTTCCCTCTCAAGCTCTTTTGGGCGCGCATGAATGAGGGTGTGAACGTCAACACCAACGTTTCAGTGACGTAGTAGAACGTGAGCCACGTCATTAACGTTAGTTCAAAAAGCGCAGCAGCTATGTACGAGATCACCATCTTCACCCAGGTCGTTAAGGCCATCGCTAAAAAAATGACTAATTTAGAATATAATATGCATACATAATTTAATCTTAGATAACCTTTTGGATTTATTAACCCAGATTGATTAGTTAATTTCCATAGCTAATGTAACAACTAATTTTTTATTTGACTTGCCTCAGAATGGGCTAGATCTTAATTTTTTTCTTGACGTTTTCTGCTCGATTTTGTAATGGTATTGCAAAACCATTAAAATTCTTGAGATCATTAATTGATTTAAAATAATTTTTAATTGATTCCTTTTTACGAAAAATTAAGGATGTCAGATTAAGTATCGCCAACCTGCTATATTGTGAAACATTTACTAAGCTTCATTCTTTTGGGAAACGTCTACAAGCTAAACTTTCACAAAGTTGTCATGCAATTTTCCTAATTTAACTATTCCCCATTCAAGTTTATGTTAATAACGGAATTGGTACGGTTTTCGAGATTCAGTTCGTGTAGTCTTTAGACATTTTATTTTATTTTTCATTGCATTGCTTTAGGACATCATATGAGTAAAATTTCCAAAATATCACCGACCTAAATTTCTTAATTTCTAAACTATTTGGAAGTAAGTATTTTCAGGGAAGAGCTGCAAAAGCGCTAAGCTTTTCATTTGAACTTTCATTGACGCTAGACTTCAGTTAAGGAAGTAATACAATTTTTTCTTTTGATTTTTTGGGTCGTCTAATCTTCGAGAACTCCAATCGTCTTCAATTCAAAGTTCCTATAAAAAGTTAGGTATTGTACTCATGCGTCATAACTCATAAAAAATGATTTGATTATGACAATCGCAGCAACTTTTGTCATTTTATTTCCCGAAGAGCAACAAACGGTTTTTAAAGAAGCCGCAAAGGTCTCTACAAGAACAACAAAATCAAGCCATAGATGTAACGGAAGAAAAGGCAGTAATGAAGAACAGCAGGGAGTGGGGGGAAGCACAACAGAGATAAAGACAAAAACAAAACGAAGTGAGCCCCAAAAAATGAAAATGGGAACGTGGAATGTCAGGAGCCTAAATGGAAAGGAGGAGAAGCTGGTAGACGATATGGAGGAAAACAGACTTGCATATTTGAGGGTGACAGAGACGAAGTGGAAGGCAAAGGGACTAAAGGAAATACATAAGGGATATAAGTTATACTGGTCGGGAGTAGACAAGGGAGAGAATGCGAAAGAAGGAGTAGCATTAATCGCCAATAGAGATGAAGCGGAGATGATAACAAGAGAAATATATGTAAACGAGAGAATTATAATAGTAGTAACCAAAATCACAAAAAGCGAGATGGCGGCAAAAGTTGTAGCTTACGCTCCAAATGACGAATAGAAAACAACGACGAGGGAATAGAAAGATGGATGGGTAAAGAAGGAGAAACACTAAAAAATAATAATGGTCAAAGAATGATAGAATTTTGTGTCGGTAATGATCTAATTATAACGAATTCTAAATTCCATCCACAAAGGCATCCACAAGTACACAAGAGAGCAACCGTCTAGAAAGGAAAAATCGATAATTGATTACTTTTTAATAAACAAGGAAAAATGGAAATGGGTAACAGACACAAAAGTCATGAGGCACGCTGAAATTGGAAGCGATCATTTCCTATTAATAATGGAGCTAAAGATAGAAACAAAGGAAGACGAGTTGGTAAGAAGAAAAATAATAAAGAAGAAAATAAAAAGCTTCAAACTAAAGAAAGAAGTATGCATGACAGTTTACCAAATGAAACTGAAAAATAAGTTGTCAATTATACCGCATCACAAAGACATAGAAGACAATTGGAAATGGTGGAAATGTAGTATATTGGAAGCAGCGGAAGAGACATTGTGGAACCATTAAAGTCTCGAACAGAACCATAAAAAGGGCAAGATGGTGGAACGAAGAAGTGAAAAAGAAAGTAAAAGAGAAAAAGGAAAAGTAGAGGAAGTATCTACATACAAAAAGAGAGGAAGTGTTTTTTAATATGACGAAACAATTAAGAGGAAAGAAACAATACACTATGAAGAATATAAAAGACAAAGAAGGAAACTTATTCACAGATGAAGACAGCATAATGGAAAGATGGAAACAATACTTTCAAGAGTTGACGGACACCACAGAAGAAGAGCATATTTCTGAAATTGAGATTCCTAATGGAAATGTAAAACAAGCTGAAACTCAACAAAAAATAACAGATGAGGAACTAAGTGAGGCCATAGAGAAAATAAAACTAGATGCATAACCCTTCGGGGGTTATGCCATCACACCCGGGAGCTTTGCCTAGTTGGTGAAATACATGGGTGAAGCAGGTAAAAAGTGTTTTTTAAGATTGTTAAACGATTTGCGGATCAAAAGAGATTACCGAATGATTGGAATAAAGGAATTATACTGCCATTGTTCAAGAAGGGGGACATGAAAACTTGCAATAACTATAGAGGCATAACACTGCTAAGCACGCCAAGTAAAATACTAGCAAGAATTTTAGAAGCAAGACTTAAAAAAAAACTAGAACAATCTATGGAGGATACACAATGTGGATTTAGAAGGGGGCGAGGAACGCAAGACTTAATATTTGCTCTGAGACAAATAAGTGAAAAGACAATAAAGAAAAGAAGGGAAGTACAAAACAAAATTGAAATTTCTAAACATTCCACTTTCCACTTGACAAAAGTTATCCGCACTTAGAGAAAATGAATGAGTATCGAAACAAAGCCTGGCTTTACTGGTAAAAATGGTTTTGATGACCAAAAAGTCATCACGGCATATCAGAGTGTTTCAGAAGAAATTTCAACATTTCGGAGCGGTCCACTAAACTAGGTACATAGAACACTCATGTGCACCTTGTTAAAGTAAAAACTACCCTAAAAGATATGTAGAGTATAAAAAGTTCCAGACAGAGATTCCAAACAAGAAAGAGCTAGAAAATTATACAGTAATTTTTTGACAAAATATGACTGCTGTATAATGGATGATGAAACCTACTGAGTAACTGATTTCAAACAAATACCATGCCAATAATTTTACGTTACATCACGTAGACGAAATGTTGCCCCACGATTTTCTCATCAAGTTTGTAGTCAAATTCAGTTTTTATATCACCAATATGTGTTTTTACATCTTCAATTTGATCGAAAATTGTATGTTCAAATTGTCTCTTCACATTTTCAATTTCTCCATCAGTTTCCTCATCGAATTGTGTTTTAAGATCTTCGATCTTTCCATCGATTTGATTTTTCACATCCTGCATTTTCAGAGCGGTATTTAAACTGGAAGTTTCAATTTTTATCTTCAAGCTTTCTATTTGTTTTCTAGAAAGTTCCATTTGTTGCCTCATTTCTTCCTTCATATTTTCATTGATTTCTCTCCTCATATTTTCATCCACTTTTTCCATTTTTGCTTTTATTTCTTTAAGTAGAGCTGCGGTATTTTCAATTTCGAATTCAAAAGATTCCGGATCTTTTCCTTCTTCTCGCAGAGCTTGTTCAAGTCGTTCTTGTAAAGCAGCTTTCTTTCTAGAAGTTTTCAACCCTCTCTCGTCCAATTCATCACGCAGCTCTTTCACTTTCAATTCAACTAACTTCATCTTCGATTTTTGAAAATTTCCTCTTCTGCCGCCAATTTGTTACGATTTCGGGGTTCACAAATTGTAATCGTTGTTTATTTTTAAAACACTTTAATGTCTACGATCATTTAACACAATGAAAGCACAATAATATCGCGCTGTATACTTGTCTAACAAAATAACACTTCTCTAACTTAATCTTTAAAGTTGGTTCTTGTCTAACTTAATCGTTATTAAATCACTAGCTATTGCACGGTTTTCCCAAAATTTGGGAAAACCGAAAACTCTTATGACCAGATATACTAAACACTAAATTTAAGCGGTGTTTATAATGAGACATTTGAAATTATACATATTGTACAGGGTGTTTGTAAAATAAGTGCAAAAACTTTAACCACATTTCCGTGAGAGCACATAGAACACGGAAAAATTAAAAAAAAAAATTTTCATAACGGGGGGAAATTATTTTATCCGCCCCTTATACGATGGTCATGAAACAACAAAAAAAACTTGCGGAACCTGCTTCGCTGGTCGTAGGCAATAAACATCGCAGGCGTGACTAATATGCAAAGGGGCACTCACTCACCGTATAATATCTGTGTGGAAGAAAACATTCAAACGTTCACTACAGTAATTTGGTAATGTTTATAACAACTAACTGTTCAAAGTGGCATCCATCATTAGCGTCACACACACGAAACGTTCCATAATTGCGTAAATGCGGAGACATTAGCTGTAAATGTTCTTGCATTGCATATTTTGCACTTTTCACAAACTAAACTGTTGATTCCAAAGGATACGTAGCAATAAACTGTGTGTCATGATCATAAATGAAATAAAATGAATCAAATTCCTTGGTTACGATACGACTTACTGCGACGTGAAGAAAAACTGCTTTTATTAACCGTCCGAACTCGACAAAGCAGTGGGTCACTGCTCGATTACAGTTCTGTTTTTTTTCCAACAGATGCTTTCTGCGGTCGAATAAAATTTCCTTTCCTTGACCTACCTCAAAGACATAGACGTGCGATTAATTCTTGCTCGATTTTCAACTGCGATTCTCTCGAAATATGTAAAATTTTTGTTAAGGACATATGAGTTCAATCGTTGCCATTTATGGTGATGCATTACAGGTTTAAATATTTGCATATAGTAAAAGAACATGCGGTATAAGTCATATTTTAAGAGATGCTTAAAGTAAAGCAGAGCTTAAGCTTATGGTGCAACTAGCCATAAAATTTTTGTTTGTTAATATCTTTTTTATTTGTCATCGAAATAAAATAAAAGAAGGAACATTTACGTTTCGCTATCATAGAAATCGATTGGAGCACTTGAAATCAACGTAGCTGCCGTAGTTAGCGAGAAACGGCATTCGACTATTTTATTTTAATTGGCAGCCATATTAATTTTTTTTGGATTCTTTTACAGCTGTTACGTTTCGTTTTCGCTTTAACGATTTTATTTTAGGGAATGTTAAAATTTTGTCTTCTTTAATGGTCTATTTGATAAGAAACTCTAAAGTTCTGTTTTGACTTCACCGATCGCTCTATTCTGAATTCAAACTCTAAGGGCTACCTTTTTGTTTCCTTTCTCGTGCGTGTGGATTGGTTAATTTCGGTTTTGGAAGAAAGGAAACGTGTTGGCGTTTGTTTGTTTGTTGATTCGAAAATAAAAATTAATATTAAAATCGCCATCTTGGTGTTCGTGACATTCCTGAGTGTAGGTCATTTTCGTTTGCTGTAGAAGTTAATTTATGTGATTCGTGACGAATTCGACCACCTAGCAGTCAATAGGGGTTTTATACATTCAAGAAAGTTGATTGTAATATCGCCAAGGCTTAAGTAACAGATAAAACTAACGTCACGAACTCCAACTTCAATCACACAATCAAACTGATGTGTCACAGGTTTTAATAGGCCCTTATTTTTAAACACGTCACGTTTCTTCTTTTAGCACGTTGTACGGGGCAGCTTCACGTTGTACGAGGCAGTTTCACGTCGTACGGAGCAGTTTCACGTTATACGAGGCAAATTCACGTTGTGCGAGGCAAATTATAGCAGGTGATAGGCAGTAAACAGAAAAGCCGTACGAGAGTCATCTAGTTCTACTACCATTAAACACCGCGAAAGTTGGGACGTGCATGTAGAATCAATGCCCTCTCTCGAGACTTCGATGTAAATGTCGTGATTTATGGCATCAGACGACCGGACTTAACGTCGAGATAGCGTACACTTTTCATTCCTTACTTCAGTTAATCATCAATTACGCTAAATAATGAGTAGTTAACGGCTTGAAACTTTTGTAATTGTATATTTCAAGTCACGGTTCCTTAAGAACATGTCATAATTTGCATAAAGAAAATTAATAACCGCCTCCTACTGTCAAACTGACAGGTGCTTATCAACTTTGTAAACCAAATAGGACATCCTTGCCGGTGTTTACGTGTTACACTTGCTCTGTGAATTTTAATTTTATTTCGATCTAAAGTGATTAACGTACATTTACGTAATTTTCATTTAAGACGATCAATAAACTTAATGTCGTGAATTGTCATACTTTTCTTTTAGATTTCGTTATATATAGGGTGACTGATAATTTCGATATATACAGAATGACTGATAAAAATATTTTCTTAAACGCGGAATTTCAAACTTGAAGGTTACTCATATGCTACATTCACGTGTATAGTCCTAGCGGTAACATATATTACTTATACAGTAGACCTCGGTTATAGCGAACCTCAAGGGACCATCAAAATCGGTTTGTTATATCCGAAGTTCGTAATAAGCGATAATGCCACAAATATAGAGAAAAATGAGGGGACTTGAAGTGTAGTTCGTTATAAGCGGTGGATCGCTATAACCGAGGCCGTTATAACCGAGGTCTACTATACTTGGAATAAATATAACGCAAGGTGGCGCCCCTTTCTTAATTAACAACTAGATAACGAGCTACCGACGATCCTATTGTGTAGCCCACTCCCAACTCCACTGAGCTGGGCATAATTTCAGGTAGGTTGTTCACCAACGTAAAGGAGTTTCCCCCAATTTTCGCAATCTATTCAAGGTCGACTATTTTGATATAGTTAGGTAGGTGGAACAGTTTCAAAAGAACTTTTGAATTCTGAGGAATTTTGGTAAAAACTTGTTTTGCTTTGCAACTTATTGCTAGTCACTAACAATAAGTTGCCAATGCAAAGCAAAGCAAGTTTTTACTGAAATTCCTCAGAATTTGTGAACAATGGAGTCGCAACATTTTCTATCGGCTCTTTGAGAGACTTCAATGTGGTAAGTGTTTGATCGAAGTTATTTACTCCATGTTTCGGAAATCATTTTATTCTCTCCTTCTATTAGCAAGTTCTGCAGGATGGAATAATTTCCACCAATTTAAATTGGACGTTCATCTTGCCAAGTTCACAGAAACGACCCTTAGACGTTGGTCAATTTTTATTGCTGCATTTTGAGTAGTGTTTTGTGCTGTTTCGTGACCTCCCTTCTTTGGAGGGGCTTTTGTCCCGCCTTTGAGAAGTTCTTTTCCAGGCATTTTAATCGTTTTGTGAACAACGAAGTCGTCGCATTTTCTATCGGTCCTTTGAGAGACTTCGATTGGGTTAGTGTTCAATTGAAACTCCATGTTTCGGAGATCGTCTTGTTCTGTCCTTTGTATTTTTTCTATTAGCAAGTTCTGCGGGGTGGAATGGTTTCCCCACCCGAACCAGTTTTGGCCAAGAAGCCACGAGATCTTGACAGCCTGTCCTTCGTGACATCGTATTTGCTGATGAGGGCATCTTGAGATCCTGTCTTCCGTGACATCGTTTTTGCTGAGGAGGGTTCCTTCCTGTAGCTGCCGAACAACGTAGGCCACTCCCCCACCCCCTTCTTAGTGGACAACCACATCGGTAGGTAGGTGGAGATTGATCGGTATAGTTACTTTTTTTTATTGGTTGCGATTTGTATACCGTAATTGCCGAGTTTGGATAACCGTTTGTACCTACCCCATTTATATACTAATTACTTGACGAAGGATTATATTTAGTTCCTTCCTTCTGGATATCCTCGCCAATACTAACGCGTTTGATTTCGCCTAATTGGAGTTTCAAATAATAGTACAGTACGAAGTATCCTATTTGAGCGCACTGTAACGTTCGCTGCCGAAAAATTATTGTTTGAGAGTTTTGAATGTAATAAACGACCCATACTATATTTTTTTTTTTTTGTAAAATTCATGATACAGGGTGACTGACCATACAGTGTCGCACGCGAAGCCGTAGACGGTTAATCACGTGGTCGTCTTCGGAGAACATTCAAGAAACGAAAGGCTAAATTTACAAAGATAAAATCGAAAACCAAATCTAGAAGAAAACCATTGAAATCGAAATATCTCTGAAACGGCGGAATGTGCAACCGCAAGTTGCTCAGTTGGCAACTCTACCGACAACTGTTAAACATAACCTCAAACTCTACGCTGACATTAGGGACCTGGAGTGCGTTCAGAATCTTTACCTCTTTTCACATCCCACTTGTAAGTAGGACGCTTAGAGTGCACCCGTTGTTATGGAAATAATGTAAACACAAGATGTTTTAAATCAGACGAGCGAGACAAAAATATGTTAAAAATCGTGAGTGAGAAAGACGCAATTACACGCCCAAGACGCTCTCGGACGTAAAGATTCTGAACGCACTCCAGTAATAAAAACCATTCGTAATAAAATTTTTACTTTAGAAACACCTGATTTTATCAACAACACGAACCAGAGCGAGTTAACCGCACTAGGGGTTAGAAACAATTTAAATTAAAAAATTTAATTAATTGATTTAATTTCAAGTATTAATCTGTCTATTGTTCCTAAATAAGAAACGATCAAATGAAAGACGAATTAGAGTTGACGATGCAACCAAACACGCGTGTGTGCATTTAGTACATCGAACGTTCTTTCAGTCACATTTGACTTTCTATTCGAACTTAACCTTAATTTGAAATTAAAACATTCAAAGCAAGAAGTACCCCAGCGAAAACATGTACGTTTATTCAACGTTAATTTCACGTTGTTGCGGTGGAAATAACGTTATTAGTTGAAAAATGCAACGTTGTTTTTTGGTTGAATTAGCAACCGTAATTATACCACGTTTGTATAACGTGTTTTTTAACGATCAGTTTAATACGTAATTATAACGTGAAATAAATATGTAATAATTTTGTCTTTTTACGACGTAATTTATACTATGAGTAAATGCGATGTATCTACCGTACGTTGATTACCATATCTTTTCAACGTTAATTCAACATCTACTATTCTACGTAATAAATGAGAAAAGAATTAACGAAACTAATACGTTAGATAAATCATAATTTACAACTAAATTTTTAACCCACGTTTTATAACGTTATTTATAGTATACCGAATAAATATGCGTTACAAAACGTGATGTTGACGTTAGAAAACTTAATTTTACAGTGATTTTCTATCGTGTTTCACACCTTTGAATTCTAATTTTATTAAAAATCTCTGAAATGTGAGGTTCTTCTCCATGCTTGGCAGCTTTGAAATGAAACGAAACAGGTATGAAAAGTACTGCTGATTTGCACATACGAGTCAACCATAACCTCTTTTTAAGTTGACGTAATCTGTCAAATTTTTTTAAGATAGTTTGAATTTGATGCCCAAAATCTGTGATTAAAAATACTAAAGAACGCAATAGTCAATCAATTATACGTACATATTGTCACGAATACTCACTGGGGACAGCAGTATACAGAGTGGAAAGTTTGACTGGAATAAATTCTGTAACTTAAAAAATTACGATTTGTAAAAAAAATTCTTGGAACAGGTCAATTTTTATTTTTAATGGCGCATATTACAAAGGGACTTTTTTAACTTTTCAATTATTTGGAGGGGTGAAACGACCCCTAACTATGTTTTTTTTTAATGGAAGGATATGTTGAAAAAATTGGGAATACAGCTACGTTTTATTTTTTAATTTTTCTTTATCTGTAAAAGGGAAAAATAAAAAAAAAGAATTTTTTTACTAAAACCATTTTTAATGCCAAAAATTCAGGAACTCAATTTTTTTATTATTTGATAAGAAGAAATAAACATTCCATATGGTATCGTATTGTTGCGTGCAGCCAATAGATGGCGCTGCCAATGCGCTAAATTTTTAATTGTACGTAATTACCTGAATGAAGTTTTTCCCAATAGGTGGATAGGAAGAAGAGGACCGATGACCGATTGAGTGGCCAACAAGATCTCTAGATCTCACCCCTTTAGACTTTTTTATGGGGGTATTTAAAAAGTAAAGTTTATGTGACTAAACCAAACGACATAGCAGAACTTCAGAACTTCAAATTCTGCATGAAATTAGGAGAGTAACGCCGGAAATGTTACAAACTGTTAGGGATGGAATTTATAATCGATTAGGGTATTGCCAAGTGAGAGGTGGCGAGCATTTTGAACATCTGATGGGTTAAAATCGTTCTAGTCAAAAAATTATTTTTTATTGTTTCGCCTTTTACTGTTTAAGAAAAATAAAAAAATAAAAACGTAGCTGTATTCCCAATTGAACAAGCTTTAAGAAAAAAAATTACTCAACATACCCTTCCATTAAAAAAAGAATAGTTAGGGGTTGTTTCATCCCTCCAAATAATTGAAAAGTTAAAGAAATCCATTTATAATATGCGCCATAAAAATAAAAATTGACCTGTTCCAAGAATTTTGCTACAAATGGCAATTTTCTAAGTTACAGAATTTATTCCAGTTAAGCTTTCCACTCTGTATAATTGTTAACGGGGTCACTTTGCTGAACTACGGATAATGGATTAATTGCGCGGGACAGTTGATTGGGGACCGAGCGGGAAGGTGGCCCAATAGCGAAGGGTGCTCAATAAAGCCTAAATGTGGTACGGTGTTTTTTCTGAAGAGGACCTTCCTTTTTAGAGCCGAGAACCGGGACAAAGTAAGCAAGTCTTTGTTATTCGGGTAAACTACCCCCAAGTGCCTTTAGCCCATACCTGACGGAACCGTCTACCGAGAGCTACGTTTACCCCAACACCTGAATTTATTGCAAGCGCGAAGAGAGCGTGACAATATTGCGGTGTTTATGAGCAGCATGTAATTTTTTTTAAATTTTCATAAAGAAATAATTTTGTAAATTATAAAGTGAATTGAGAGTACTGTATTAAATGTGTTTTGTCGAATATTTTAAGTTAGTGTAAATATTTTTAGAAATAGGCGATTTAGAATTACATGTTTATTATAAATAAATTATTTAGAATTTTTGAAATGTATATACAAAGAAAATAAGCTTAGGATTGTAATAATTAGAAAAATTGATTTAATGGTGTTATGATAATATGGATGTTAGAAGGAAACTGTAGGTAGTAAGGAGTTCGGAAATTGAACGAATGAGGGCGGCGCAGCTATTGTAAGTTAAAGTCCCCGGTTCGGCTTTATTACCACAGCCTCCGTCCGCTTTACGAATCAGTCACGGAAGCGATACGGCATACGGAACTGGGGTCTCCAAGTGGCTTAGCGGTCAAGCCTAGCCGACTTGGAAAGTCGTGTCACTCGGCGGCGTGGGTTTGAATTCCACCATTAGCCATGTATGTTTGTTCAGTTTAATGATTTAGACCCAGCTTTAATACACGTCGTAATTGTCTGATTCAACGTTATACGTGGACATTGACGTTTAAAAGAAATTGATTGCCGCGACATTTTTTCGTTGTTTCAACGTAACCATAATACACGAATTCAACGTTTGTTACATGTTATTCTACAACGTTTTTTATACGTATGTGTGTACTGGGATTTAATGTTGAAATACCGTGGACAAAGACGTTTAAAAGAACTTGAATCGAGCGTTGTTAAAACGTATCAATAACACACGAATTCAACGTTGATTAATTGTTATTCTACGACGTTTTTTACACGTGGACAGAGACGTTTAAAAGAAATTGATTGCCGCGACATTTTTTCGTTGTTTCAACGTAACCATAACACACGAATTCAACGTTTGTTACATGTTATTCTACAACGTTTTTTATACGTATGTGTGCACTGGGATTTAATGTTGAAATACCGTGGACAAAGACGTTTAAAAGAACTTGATTCGTTAAAACGTATAAATAACACACGAATTTAACGTTGATTAATTGTTATTCTACAACGTTTTTTACACGTGGACAGAGACGTTTAAAAGAAATTGATTGCCGCGATATTTTTTCGTTGTTTCAACGTAACAATAACATATGAATTCAACGTTTGGTTACGAGTTATTCTACAACGTTTATTACACGTACGTGTTTTCGCTGGGACGTTTTATTAAAAAAAAAAAATTAAAACCGATGCGTAAAATGACCACCGCCTGCATCGAGACACTTTTAAACTGTACGAACAACATTTCCGGCGTGTTGTTTACATGTGTCACAATTGATTGACAATTAGTATTAATATGACGTTATCCAAGACGTGCAATTTAAATTCCAACGCCTAGTCAAATTCGTTTTTATATTGATCACTGTTTACTTAAAATTAAATTAATTAATAAAATTTTTAAATTTAAATTAATATTTGAATATATTTTTTATGTTTTTTAATATGATTTTAATCAAATGTCATTGTCAAGGGTAGTCATGCTAACTAACTTCCTATGTTCCAGATTAAAATGTTCACTCGGTATGTGCTTCATTGGGTGTTTGAACAAAAATAAATTAGTTACTGCTTGGAGCATTTATAATTAAACAGACTGCATACTGGTTTCACTCAGTTATTTTTATATTAAAAATTTACTAATTTTGAACGTGTGTTTCTGACTACGGAGATAACACAGACGAAGTATAACAGAATATTCTTAGGACTTTGGCCTTTGTGAAAATATGAAAAAATCAAAATAAGAAATATTCGAAATAAGATTAAAAAAAGTTAAAATAAGATAAGACGATAATTGCTTCAGAGAATTTAAAAATCAATTTGCAACAACATTTCCTTTAATAATAATTCGTCCACATCCTTTTCTCTACGATGCCGTATTGACATTGCAATTGCACATCGCACATTTAAAAATTATTCAGAATTGACATAACAATAATGTAAACTTTTTTATCAGCCATCGCCAAGATTTTTTGTCTGCAGAGTTCCTTATATTACGCAGTGATTTATTTAATAAATTAATGCAAAAATACGTTCTCAAAACAAAATTTAACGAGGAATATAGAAAGCAGTGATATGAAACAAGAAAAATAATATTTCATAGAAAAACAAAATGCCTTACGCATTAAAAAAAAACATATCAAAACAAGCAATTGGCAATGATTAATTTAAACGCAGGAAAAATAAAAAGTTATTGGTTTTTAAACAAATAAGACAATTAACTTATAATTATGAAATAATTTAAAAAATGTACGTATTTATTAATTGATAGTAATAGAAAAAGCTCTTACTTAAGTCCGAGATCGTATCCAAAAATTTAAAATTCATGGATCGCAGTTCACTAGTGACAGGAAAAATGAAGGACAACATGAAAATTGGCACCGCACAGAGCGAGTCGGGCTCGCAACTGGATCGTAGCCGTTTTAGAAATGGCTCGCGTTTTAGATGACCGCGAAGTAGTCTATCTGCAAGAGGCGAAGAAAGCAGCAGAAGCAGAAGCAACCGGAGGAGAAAAGCCTTTCTCCGTGAATCGCTCCGGTGACGATGGCGCTTATTCGTACATCCACTTAGGTCGAAAGTTGTCTTCAACGAAACTGTTACACGAATTTCTCGAAGTGCATCCGTCCTTTGACCGCCACGTTGATTGTCATTTTAATTTTGTTTCTTGTGAAGAGTCTCTATTTTCGTCCACCCGTAGGAAAAAAAAGCAAATCTACACGTGATAGATAACATCTCGCACGTCCTCTGAAGTAAAAGTTTTCTTTCAAAAACGACACGTGTTATTGGCGGAGAGCTACTACATACATTAAAGTGAAATTATTCAATCAAGTCGAGTTAAAAAGATTTCTCGTCGTATTTCGCAACGGCTGAAGTGTTGTTCTATTGATTAAATTTGATGATACTTTAATGCGATTTTATCCTTGAGTTTTCTATAGTTAATTTAAGTCGCGTACACTTATACTTTCAACCATTAATTAACAAAAAAAAGGAAACAAAATTTGAATAATTTGTAATAAAATTGCACATATTAACTACTAACTAACTAATGTACTCTTTGTAATAAATTGATACTGATAAAGACGCTTCAATTTTTTTTTAATACTAGAAACTCTTGGACGCTTGCGAATGATGACTGGTCAATTATTTTCGTTAATCCATTGTTCCTAATAATCGACCTCTGTGAATAATTAACCATTCCTAATTCATTAGTCATTTATTTATATCATTGTTTTCGATCTCGAATACTCATGCAGTCTTGTACAGGGTGCATCATTTTTTCAATAGCTCCTTAACTAGTAATTACAAAACTTAATTAATTTAAAACTTTTGAATAGCTCGTATAATTCTATTTCTAATATATTGCCGTGATATTACCTAAAATACCACATATTTCCAACAATTATGAAGAACGGACGTGAAACAGCTGCAAGAAGAATCCGTCGTCCACAGAAATGCTGAACTTCAAAATATTTTAAAGCAATGTCTTCCAAACTAGCTAACAACACTTCACACATCAAAACAGTCTTCTGGAAGTTCAAAACACTTCAAGGAACATATACATACAATACTGAGTACACACATCTAAAAAAAAATGACGTTATTCTAAAGAAAAATATAGATTGCTTTATTTTATAGTGGTTGGCAGTAATGCCACAGTTGTTGGCATGTAGAAATATAGTAATTGGCATGCACATTAAAAAAAAAGAATATAAATGATAAATGCAAATATTAAATTCTTTGTAAACTAATTTATTTTTG
Source organism: Dorcus parallelipipedus (assembly GCA_958336345.1). Classification (NCBI taxonomy): domain Eukaryota; kingdom Metazoa; phylum Arthropoda; class Insecta; order Coleoptera; family Lucanidae; genus Dorcus; species Dorcus parallelipipedus. Next base: position 42,708,760 of record OY284478.1, read on the forward strand.
AAAAATTTCTGACAAAAATATTTTTTTACGTACAAATATTGCATGTAAAAACTGAACAAAAAAATGTCTTACTAACACACTTAGAACGTAGAGTTCGCGTACGTTTCCAACATTTTTGCCCCATCTTGTTTAATGATATTAATTCTGCGCAGCAATAGCAAATCCCTTTGGTCAAGAATCTCATTTCCTTTTTGACGTTTAATTGAATTTTTAGGCCTTGAAGTACACCTTTTCTCTTTTCCTCTCGGAGGGCTTCTACTTTTGGTGCATGATTATATTCGCCTTTAGTCTGCTCTTTCTCATTTTCAGACACCAAATTTTCTTTGCTCCGATCTTCAACATGTTCGATGCATTCCATTTTATTCCCTATGGGCAAAACATTTTTCTTTTTTGCATTTTGAATTGGATTGATTTTAAAGTTTGCTACCTACCTGTAGGTTTGCAAATTAGTGCGAGTGACTAATGTTTCTCCAGCACCGGCTCGGCATAGCTCGTGGAGAAGGGAGGTTCGACGTAACCCCAAAGCAAAAGGTGGGCAAAGTGATTAAAATAAAAAACACCAGCTGAGCACACTTTTTTATATTTAACTTGCTCAAAAATTAAATAACGACAACTCAAAAACGAAAAGTAAATAAATAAATAACACGTTAAATTTAACCCGTACCACAGATCTGTGCTTCGGTCACAAATATAACTTCAAACAGACAAAAGAATTAACAGCTATCAAGAGAAACGGGTAAATGTGAACAAACTTCGCGATAATGTAAATCCAATGTAAACAACACCGCGATAATCTAAATTGATACAAAAAAAATAGGGCTAATTCGACCTTGGTAAAATACAAAATCCAGCGTCAATGTCAATCAGCTGTCAACAGTCAAGAGGTCGGAGCGTCCTCCCGCGGTGGTTAGTGAAGTGAGTCAGTGTTGCGGTAAAGCCGCCAAAAGTAGCGTCGTCTTGCAGGGCGAATCTATTCTCAACGACAGGGAAAGACAGGTGGCGGGGCTCAATTCGTTGCCAAAAAGCCAAATCCGGATTTCTCCTGCACCCAAGGGGACGACGATATTTCTCACCCAAATAAAACTACCTCAGCAAGCTATCTTGAACTGGGGCTATGTCTCAAGGTTGTCTCAAACTTAGACTTCAACTTAAACTGAAAGCCTAATGGAAGAAAATATGCGTTACGGTTCGTCGCAGTCAGAACATGGCCAGGCTTGGAAAGCTGTTTAGCAAGCTTAAAATTCTCTCCGCGTACGATAACAACAAATTTCGGAATAATTCCGGTTCCGTCTTCCTTCACAAAGGCACGTGAAAGGGAGCACAAAGTTACAGTACACAAAATAAACGAGGCATACGTGGGAGCTTTCGATACGAGACTGGCCGCGAGCGAATGTCGCGTTCTTCCCCCAACACCAGTTCAGACAGTAGTCGTTACGATCGAGACAGATTTACCACGAAAACTAAGTGAAATGGAGATACACGGTATGCCTGACTTAAGAGCGCACTACCAAACTGTCGCAAGATTGCACCATATTGTGAAATTTGAAAACGGCACGTACGCCGTGTAAACGTTAAATTTCCCACGCTGATACAGGGTGTTCGGAAAATTATTATGAATAACTTGAATGGATTTTTCAAGTTCACAAGTTTCACAAGTTCTGAAGAATATTTATTTTATTTTTAATTCTTTCAGATTTTGTCTTATTTATTTCTGTTTGTTTTATTTTCTTATTTTCTTCTCGAACCTTTTTCTTTTTGACTTTCTTCTTGAATTTTTTTGTTGTTTTCTTTCTCTTCGACTAAACGTTTCCACTTATAAGAAGTGATTACATAAGGTAATCTCTCTTTTTCCTTTTGGGACTTTGTGGCCAGTAAAGAACGGTATTCAAAAGAGATTCAGATGTAGTTACAAACTCAGAATTATTATAAACAGCAATAACTTCTTGCTCTTCACTGGGGAGTTCCATTGATACATTATTATTGCTTATTGGAGCTGTAGAAACCATTTTCTTTTTATCATAATCTTGCAAAGCTTGATTTAGTTCGTCATAGAAATTTTCTATTTCTATTACTTCCTTGGGCATATTCTCAATATCACATATATTCGACGATTCTTCGACTTCTGTCTGATTCTTATTGAAAGAATTCCAAATTTTTGAAAGGCAAAATCTTTCCGAATTATTTATGGCTTTGTTACCACTTGCAAGTGATTTAAGCAAGTCCTCGCCAAGCAACTTATTAAATGTTTTAAAATCGATAGCAGGTTCATTGCTGTCAATATTTTCTTCTTTTTCTGTTACGTTTTGAATACTTTGATTAGTCCCTCCCAGACATTTGGAATAGGCAATGGTATTACAATCCCATGGAAACAGATCAGTTGCTTTAAAGCCATTGACTATTGTAGAACACTTGACACATTTTTCGATGACTTTGGAAAGCAGCGGTGCGAAATTTTCTTTTGTAAATTGCAATAACAGATGTTGTCGCCTCCATTCCAAAATTCCTCTGTGCCAACCAGTCTTTAAAGGTTTGAAAGCGGCGACATCTGCAGGTTGCAGTAATCTTGTTGCGTTAGCGTATAATGCAATCAAAATTATTCCAAGTCTGTTACATAACTGACTTATTTGTAACGTACGATGAGTTTTATGTCCATCTACAAGCAACTTTTTTTCGACAAGATATAAATTCAATACATTAGCTAAATAGGTATTCATAGAAAAGGGAAGCTTTCATCCAACCATTATCCGAATAGCCAATGCCCCATTTTGCAGACACCGTTTCCAGGATTTCTTTTGGTGGTTTTCGTTTATGCGGATAAATAAAATCATTGGCGACGAATGGTCGCCGTTGGCGCAAAAAGTAAACATTACATTTCTTACATTCATTTCACTAATACAAGAGCTAGCTTGGGTAACGGATTCAGTTGTTCCAAGGCACAAGTTCGGGATGCCTTTTTTTAAACGCCTGGTACCATCCATTACCTGGAAAGCCATCAGGAAAAGGAGTGCTCTTACCGCAAGATTTAATAAAGATTTGTACGCTTTGCTGTATATCTTCTGTTCTTCTTAGGAAGCTTTTTCTCTAACATGTATTTATCCACCTGAAAGTAATATTTAATTATATTAAATATTAAATAATTTACAGTGTTAAACAAAACTTAAATCCTCTTACTCAACCAATGTTGCCTCTTCTTCCTTTGTCAGATACGTAGCTGGGCCATAGCCACGCTTTTTAAATTTGTTTCCCATGCGAAACTGTATTGTGGCTCTAGGTGTATGATGCCTTAAGTTTTGTCATACCACCCCTAACAGCCCGAACTGCTTGTGCAATTTTATTTTCTCTCTCATTCATGATTTCTTAAGCAATAAAAATAAAACTAATTCAAATAACGCAACATTACAAAAATCTATATGCGATTGGTTAAATATTATTATAGGTATAATTGAAATAAATATTTGTAATATGTACGTTGAATTCAGAAATCTAAAGAATAATAATTGAATGCCTAATGAAATATCGTAGACTTGAATGTCAAGTAAAAGTCAACACTAACAGAAATAAATAAATTAATTAAATTACACAACACCACGATCAAAGAATTTACTGAAGAGAAAATAGAATTAAAAAAAAATATATCGTATTTAATCAACATGCCAAATACTGAATTACTTTAAAAAATTCAAGAGATAATTGTTGGCAGTCTTATGCCAATCAATGAAATTTGAATTTTAGTAGTATACAGCGGTTGCCATGTAAGTTTTTAGGTTTTAATTTTTTACAAGAGTTCTGTTTAGTAATGTAGCTTAATACATACATACAGGACTAATATACAGGCTGTTGAAACTTAAGTCGGCACTATTGCTAACTTTGTTATTATAAAAGCTACAAATTCGGTTAAATCAGCAAACTAGTAGTAATTTTCATGCTGACTACAATGACATAGTCAAAGAAACAATTGAGCGTCACGTTTATGAGATAAAGTCAAAAGATACTTTTTTAAATGGAACATCCTGTATATTATATTACCAATCGATAGAGAATAAAATTCTTAATTAAAATTATTCTTTGTTATTTTTTCGTAAATTAATAAATAAAGGAGATATTTTCATTTTTACAAAATCATCAAAGATGCCTGTGCTTTGGAAACAAAACATTTGCAAAACGCCGTAATCAAATTATTCTGTTGTTTTTGAAGTTTGTGGTTTATTTCTTGCTAAAAAATGGTTTATCCGCGACTAGAAAGAATTTACAAAAATTGTCATAATTTTTTATCATTTTCCTAGATGCGTATAAAAATCACAAAAAATGTACAAAAATTGTCTTAATTTTTGTTCATTTTTCTAGTAGCGTGAAAAAATCATAAAAAATGTTTAAAAATTGTCATAATTTTTTTCAGTTTTCATGATGCGTGTAAAACAATTTTTTAGTAAGAAATAAATCACAAACTTCAAAAACAATAGTATGTCAACTGAAAAATTTGATTACGGCGATTTGCAAATGTTTTATTTCCAAAGCACAGGCATCGTTGATGATTTTGTAAAAATGAAAGTATCTCCTTTATTTATTAATTTACGAAAAAATAACAAAGAATAATTTTAATTAAGAATTTTATTCTCTATCGATTGGTAATAAATATACAGGGTGTTCCATTTAAAAAAGTATCTTTTTGATTTTATCTCATAAACGCGACGCTAAATTGTTTCTTTGACTACGTTATTGTAATCAGCATGAAGATTACTACTAGTTTGCTAATTTAATCGAATTTGTAGCTTTTATAATAACAATGTTAGCAATAATGCCGACTTAAGTTTGAACAGCCTGTATAAAGGTACTAGTGAATACTTACCTGCCCTTATCTTCTCACAACCACAAAATAGTATATTATTTTACAAGTTTCACAAGAAGGCTTATTGTAACACTTATTGAATAAAAATATGAAAAATACTGTCAAAAATTGGATCTCCTAACTATATGGTGAATTTTAGTTGTAATGCGCGTCAACACTGACAACCCTTCGTTTTAAACAAAAATCACATTGACAAGTTATTAATTTTTCTTATCCAGCTTCATTGTGAGTACTCTGTTAAATAATAAATAAATAATGGATTATTTTGTAAAATCTATTCAATATTTTCAATTAAAAATTGACTAAAATTTCCCCAGAAACAGTATCACAATGAGCTTCATTGTGAAACTGTTTTTGGTGTCACAATGAATTCATTGTGAACGCAAAGTAGAAAAAAACATTTCTAGCAGTAATCTAGGATGAAATAAGGTGAACTGGCAAAATCTATGATGCGCTTTGTCAGCCCACCAAATTTTGGATGAAGCTGAAATGGAAGTACCAACTACACATTGAACATCACTAGATTATACTATACGGAATGTCAACTTTGGATTAAACAAACTCTCGATTCAAACAATGCCAATTGTAACAGATTATAAAAGAAAATATAACCATGTGCCAAGGAATGCATTTATTTAAACCTACTCACGTAAAATTTATGCACGCATAAGAATTTTATTTCAATTAGGGAAGAATGTTGAAGACGATTTGCTAGGATCGGAATCAATTCAGTTAAAATTATTGATATATAATGAAATAACATACACAAGGAGAAAGGAGGAAAGAGCTTTCTTATGTAAAAAGGAAAATCCAACACCCTGTAACACAATAAGTTTCAAAATTACAAAATATTATATAAATAACGTTAAAATTAAATTATAAAATAAAAAGAAAGAGTGCGAATCAAATTTCAATAGCACTGAAAGTAGAGTCATACATAGCAATATGTAAAATATATTGGTCTAAAGCTTACGGTTTTCGAGATACCTGCACTTATAGTAAGAACCATACTTCAAGAAGACTAAAGGCTGTCTTACATTATAACATTTTTTGGTACAAAGTGAGAGAGATAAGCTACCACAGAGAATTCTGATTGGTTGAATTGGTACTTCTCACTCACTTAGTAACAGATTTTAGTTAGAAAATATTATAGTGTAAAACGGCCATAACAAAGAAAAAGGACACAATTATATTTATTAATTAAATGTACACTAAATAATACCATGAGATTTGTTGAAAACAGGCCAGAGTAGGCTTTGGAATCTCCAAACGTATGTCTAAAATAAATTTACTATTACTTTAAAATATTTTTAAAATTGTGATCAGAATGCTTTCCAATGAGCAACAATCGTTTATATTAGAAAGTTTATTTAATAAGACGGTTGCAATTATGTTTTGCAAGTGAAGGACAACATTTCGAACATTTATTGTGATGTTTTCACATTAACATACATAGGTAAAATTATTTTGACATTTGTTTTAAAAGTAGTCTTATCCTAGTAGTAGTCCTAGGACTTTTCGCATTTCATGGCCCGCTATGGCCTCTTTTCAATAAATCGCACGTTAGCTTTTATTTATTCCGAGAACATGAAATCAACTAATTGCTAAAATACCAACAAAATCCTTCAAAATGTAATTTTATCTCTGTGGAGATAGCTACTGGTGTTTTTTGCTTGATATCTGCGATTTTCAAAATAAATGCTTTTATTGTCACACCCCATGCCGATTCACAAAGCAGTAAAAATTTTATTGCGCATAAGTGGCTTATACTCATGTGCAGGCAACCCATCACATTGTTTCGGAAACTGCTACCTGTTTTCACCTATTATTCTATAAATACTACCTGTTTTTATCTACTATTTTATAAACTGCTACCCGTTTTAAATTTCGCACGCGGTTTTGATATACATATCCTCATTATTCATGTGCTTTTTAGATGGACGACTAGTATACGACAGGTCCCGAGTTGGAACCTTAGTAAAAATTATTTTCAATTAAAAAAAAAAGATTCCTGTGCCTTGCGCGCAGGCAATTTATACATACATATTTCGTTCTTGCGCCTTGCACATAGACAACTTCTACACATATCGTTCCTGCGCCTTGCACATAGGCAATTTTGGCACACGTCGAAACGCCTAGCAAAGTGACGGCAGGTAACCATACATGCAAGTTTGTTACATCAGTGTTAATTCTGCATTTAAAAGTGGCTTCGAACCGGCATTGCTACTCTACTATTAGTAACACTACCGCTGAATTTTAGAGAGATTTCACTAAGCATATTTCATAGTTTTGTTTCTGAAAAAATTAATTTAATAACGCTTGCTGGCAACACGTTATCAAACCAACACGATTTAAAGAAAACACAAAAAAATGTTATTTTGCATTTAATTGATACGAATCAACCTGTATACCAAACAATAGAAATCAAGGAATAGAGCTTGCGACTCTTTTTATGTTAGGAATTATAATAAGAAAAACTGAATATACGTATAGTACACAAAAAATAATCAAACCACTGGCATAATTTATGTGTGAATATTGATGAATATGATGAAGACGCCTTCATGGTGAAGACGAACGTTTTTACAAGTATATTTATGGACAACAGTTCTACCTTCGATCAGCCAATGCAGAATTCAGTTCAAAAATTCAGAAACCCAGCTTGCCAGTAGGATTTTTCAATCGAACATCTCCATGTTGTGTCAATAATAACGCAGATGCACGTGACCTCAAGATTGTCGGCACTGCTCGAAACTGGAAGACGAAGAAAGACTAATCTCCATCACAAGAACACGTGTCATAAGCAACCAGAGGCAACCAGAGATTATAAGGCAAGAACAACACCAAGAAGTAGACGTGGAGAATATAAAAAAAGGCAACGTGCAACTTGTCCAATTTTTAAGCCAATTTTGAGCCCAAAACTTAGAATTGCTGAGGTTTATGGAAGACATACTTGGAGGGGCGTTATCAACAAGAAATTGGCAAAAGTCGGAGAAACGTTTTATTGGGTTAAATGGGTAATGATCGATTATTTCACGAAATGGCCAAAAAGTTATGCGTTGCCCGATGAGGAAGCAGGAACTGTCGCTGCTGTCCTCATAGAGAATTGGATAACTAGATATGGAGTTTCGATTCCGATCAAAGTAGAAATTTTGAGTGATTCCGCCGTTACACTACAATCACATGACATGGTGGCACGATTTAATACAACTGTAGAAAGACCAAAGTAGTCTCAGCAAATTAACGTGATTGGGAACAACATCTTACCATTTTCCTATCTTGTTACTTCAACACAGGCTCCTTTTCCCCTTTGGGATACTTTTTTTTCGTTACCCGGTTAATGTGACCGATATTTTGGAAGCTGTACTATCAGAATTCAACATTCTCGTCATGTGGTTGCATTCGGCCGAAAATGAACCCGGCTGAAGGGGTGCATGACCGCTTCGCACATCGTGCAGAAGACACGCCGGAGGACGTAAACGATCTTGACCCATAGGACATATTTTTGGTTGCGTGAGTTCGTACCGTATTTCTTTATTAACTGCTTCATGATACTGTGTTTTGTTTAAGAGCGATTTTTCGACAGATGGTACGCCTTTAATTAGTTGATTTAAATTGTTGTTGTAGAAATAAGACGGATTTGATCTAAATAAATAAATTGTACACTCCGGTGCAACATTTTTGAGTTGTTTTAGTCGTTGAGTAGGTACTTGGCGACATTCTGTCGCATTGTATTGACCTGTTTGTCTTTATGTAATTTTACTGTGCATTTTAATTACCTACATCATTTTAGTTGTTTATGTATTTGTGCCACTATGTAAAGCGTACAAGTGAGTTTAAATTAAAACCTCCTGGATTTGTGGCGTAAAACTATCGCGAATTTGAGATTGTTCACCCTGGCGCTTTCCAACGTCCACGTCGCTGATAAATCTATTTGTATGATTGTCTCGATTATTTTACAATTTTCAAGAGGCGGGGTCTATGTGGCGTTGGATTTATATTCGAAGGTTCTGAAAAGATGAAAAGTGTATAAAGTTCGAAATAGGCGCGCCAAGTTAATAATAAGTGCCTATACTAAACTTTATTTAGTTTATTTTTAGTTTAATGTACAGACATACACACTTTAAATATCCTGTTTTATCATCATCGTATTGTACAAACAGGTATATTTTTTAATCAAAACAGTTGGAACGCTGGATTTTTTAATCCTTATAAGTATAAAAAAATAGTTTTCACTTATCTACTATGAGAAAGAAAAAAATGGTGGACACCTATGTCAACAAATGTCGCTATATTTGTTATCGCCAACCTGATGAGATAAAACTTCTTTAATGAGCTACTTTATGAAACCCAAATGAGTTTTGTAATGTAGTCGTTAAAACATCAAAACAGAAAAAACAAGATTACGGTTCCAAAATAAAATTTATTTAGTTACATTGGTATTTAAGCCATTTAGACTAAGTTAAATCATTTATGTCATTTACGTCTTTGGAAAGGTTAATATTACCAACTTTTCAAATTGTACGCTTATGTTCTTACTTAAATAAATAGAATTTTCCTAGGACTATATTTCTTAATGCTATAATTATGAAAATTACAATCAAATTGTACTCCAAAAAAATTAAAAAGTATTAATGAAAAGATCACATTTATAATTTTCCAATGAAGTATGTTATTGGAAAATACTATCAGAGTAGATTCTAAACACCTATCATAAAACATACAAATGTTTCTTTTGGAAAGACAAGAAATTTTAAGTGTTTTCATTATTAACTGAAATATAGATTTGCGAACGTTTATAAACAACCGATGTAATAATTACCACAACTGTTAGCTTTCTACGCAACGTTTTAAATGAGATTTTATTAGTTTCCGGTCTTGTTTTCTTTTGAATTTTCTCCAATACAAATTTACTTACAGGTAGTCCCGTAAATAAGAGGCCATAGGCCAATAGTCTTGAATAAAACAGCTTTTCTTCTAATAATATATTAGGATAAACCAAAATGTACAATTAAAGAAGTTGATTAATGACAAGATTCTGTTATAATTTTTTTTTAAGTGTAGGAGCACTCTAAATTCGTCAACACTCCCACTATTTAAGAGCTTCTGCACAAAGAATGAACCACACCGATTTTATTTTTTAAAGTAATAAATTTATCTTTCGGCAATGCTTTTGTAAATATATCAGCAAGCTGATTTTCACTCGATACATATTGTAATGATTCGCCGACAGCAACCGGCGTCAGTCTGTCTCTTGCGTCATCGCCGACGCGCCTTAGACCAGAAACTTCGAGCGCACCGATATCACGTCAGCGGTGGAATCAGCCCTAGACATTCCGTCGCGTACTCGAATGTTCGAGAAAAACAACCCCGGCTTATAAAGCCACGCGGCCGGTGAATGGAGAGAATTCAGCGTTAGACAGTTCTGAATTAAAGTCGCGTAGATTTTTCGCTCGGCTGTTAAAATAAACTAGATTTAAGCTTGTAAATAAATGTTAGTGTTAATTAGTTTGCTTTTAAATAAATTCGTTTATTAACTATTTCGTGTTTTGTTTTAAAATAAAAATTAATAGAACCCGTAAAATCGTTATAATATTGAATATCTAAATTACCACTTTTGTACACATCTCTAATAAAATAATATTGGATATCCACATGTTTAGTTCTTTTATGAAATTCTGGGTTTTTAATTAACTTTATAATACTTTGATTATCAACAGATTTAGTTGAAGAATCATGTGAATATCCAAGTTCACATAAAAGTCGTCTTAACCAAACTAGTTCCTTTGTTGCCTCACTTGCAGCTACAAATTCCGCTTCAGTAGTGCTTAGGGCAACAGTGCTCTGTCGTTTCGATGACCAGGCAATTGGTTCATTTGATAACTTAAATATATATCCAGACGTTGATCTGCGGGTATCTAGATCACCAGCAAAATCTGCGTCAGAGTAGGCAGATAGCAATTCGTTAGTTTGTCTACTGAACGAAATTCCAAATTGAGCAGTTCCCTTAGTACATCGTAAAAGACGTTTAACTGCTTTACAATGTCCAATTTTGAAATTTTGTTAAATTTGGAGTTTCTAAATAATTATTATCAGTATTATCTGTGCTTGACTTTAAAGTAACATGTGGATCAGCTGGACCAGAGACATTATTAGCATTAAACATAGAAAATTGTTTCAAAATTCGCAGTTTAAGCCTGCTGATTTATAAATATTGTTTTGTTTTCACGATTGCGACTAATTTGCATACCTACAAAAAATTCACCTTTTCCCTCTACAATTTTAAAAGAACTTTTCAACTCATCTATAACATAGTTCAGTGTAGTTTTCGATTTTGCCATTACATATGACCATTGCCGGTCATATACATATAGAGCTAGAAAAACTACGTCATCGTTGAAAACACCGTAATAAACACGTGGGTCGGCTGTACACTGCTTAAATTTGAAACATTTTAGAAAACTTTCAAATTTTACATTCCAGCATCTTGGAGATTGCTTTAAACCATACGATGAGTTATTTAATTTACAAACAATTCCCTCTTTGACCGTAATACCTTTCGGTGTCTCCATAAAAACTTCTTCATCCAGATTTCCCTATAGAAAAGAAGTTTTTTAAATCAAATTGAGCAATTTCGTAGTCTCTTTGTGCTGCAATTGAATAAAGTTCTAACAGATTCATATCGTACTACAGGTGCAAATGTTTCTCTGTAGTCGACATCTGGCTGTTGAAGAAAACCTCTTGCACAAAGTCGAACTTTATAACGCGTGTTTCCGTCAGTTGGAGAATGTTTGATCTTAAATACCCACTTACAATCGTTTGTTTTCTTATCTTTAGGCAATGATGTAAAGATCCATGTTTCATTCTCCTTATGCGCGTTAAGTTCTTCGCCTATTGCTTTTCTCCACTTATCTGCATCTTCTCTAGTAATTGCTTCTTCTTCTTACGTTTTGAGTTCTTAAAGTTCTGTAAAATTTGCTTCATATCGAACTGGTTTTCTTAATTGTTGACGATCTCTCAATTTTGAATTTCGATTGAAAACTTCATCCTCATCCTCTATTATATTATCTCCAACATAGCTATCATTTGTTTCAGCTTCTTCATTCGCTTCAGATTCTTCATTAAGAATGTTTACTGAAGTCAGCTCTTCATGTCGAGGAACTTCTAAAAATGGTACTTCATCTGCAGTTACAATATTACTTTTTTTTAATTTTGAGAAAACAACATCTCTTGAAATCGTGACACTAGTTTGGGGATTGTATAATCGATAGTTTTTAGAATCACCCTGATAACCAATAATTATCATCTTCTGAGATTTAACATCAAACTTTTGTCTTTTAATTTTAGGAATATGAACAAAAACAGTCTCACTAAAAACCTGAATATGACTTATGTCTGGTTTTCGACCCGTCCATATCTAGTAAGGTGTTGCATCCTTTACTTGCGAAGACAGAGTTCGATTCAAGATATAGACTTCTGTGTTGACTGCTTCTGCCCAAAGTAGCAATGGCAAACCACTAGCGTAAAGCATCATGCGAGCACATTCAACGACAGTTTTATTATCCCTTTCTGCTCAGGTGTGTAAGGTGCAGTTGTTTCTATCTTGACGCCGCGCCGTGTGTTCTCAGGAAATCAGTCATTTTTCTATTACAAAATTCAGTTCCATTATGGAATCTAATTACTTTTATAGAACGATTAAACTTGGTTTTGACCGAAGCATAGAATTCTTTAAATCTACCAAAAACATCATTTTTATGTTTCAGAAAATAAACAGTTCTATAACCAGAATAGTGATCTTTAAAAATTACAAAGAATCGTGAACCATCTTATTGGTATATTCTGGAATTCACCAACTTCAGCTTCTCGTTTTATATTGTTTTTAGGAAATGGTAAGCGATGTTGCTTCCCCATTTGACATGCCTCACAGAAAAAATCCCTGCCATTAGAAATCTTAAAGTCATTAACAATACTTTTTTGACTAATTTCACGTAAACGTTTTATTCCAATATGACCAAGCCTTTCGTGCCATTGTTTAATGTCCAAAGCAACATGTACATTGACTTCAATTGAATTAACTTTAAAAAGCAATCGAAAAAGATTGTTTTCTTGTCGAATATGTGCAAATTCTTTATAACAGTGTATTGTTTATTTCAGTGATTTATTTGAGAAATAACTTAACTACGCTGCCAATATTGTGATATTGCACACTGTTGAAAAGTTAAATGCCAAATATTCTTAAAAAAATGGGGTTATACCGGTCACGCCACTGTTCAGTGCTTTCATGAATCGATTTAAATCGAAGTTACTGCATGTCTGGGTCCATAACCTCTTGAATAAAACAGCTTTTCCTCTAATAATATACATATTAGGATAAACCAAAATGTACAATAAAAAAAGTTGATTAATGACAAGATTCTGTCATAACAATTTCTTTTTTATGTGTAGAAGCACTCTAAATTTATAATTCGTCAACAAATAGTGGATAGATGACCATATATAAAACTTTTTCCTGTAACAAAATTACGAAAACGGCATCGTTTGGGAGATATGCTAAAGTATAACACTAAATCCGTACATTTCTTCCCTGACCTGCGCAATTCGACCCCTATTGTGCCGCAAGGCGAAAGCTTTTAGTGAATCTCGGGGAAAATTTGTTACATCCCTATTATGTGCAACGTGTGCAACACTTGAAAGAAGAGGATTACCATCAGCGACGCGTCTTTTGCCAGTGGATATAACAACAAGAACTGGCAGCAGCAAACTTTAGTGCAAGCAAATTTTCGTCACCGTATGCCCTCCATTTCGAACACTTGCAGTAAACATCGCTGTAAGTAATGACATAACGATTGGAGTCCAAAAACCCCAGCAAAACATTTCATTATGTTGAGCCGGTCAGTTTTATTATCGTTTTACAACGCATCTGCGTGCCAATGACGCGTAGAATTTATAAGGAAACGGGGCCGTATTCCGTTCGTAAATTCTCCGAAATTTTTTACAAAAGATTTACCGAAGCAGACCATGTTCATTTACATTCGCAGACTCTACATGTATCATTGTGTTAGCCCGTGCTTTGTGGCCCCTTATTTATGGGACACCCTGTATACATTATTTGAAAAAGCTGTAATTATTACGTTCCTTAGTTTTCTAGAATTTCACGTGCAGTCAATTGCAGTTGCAACTTCGTGTCTTAATACTTAATTGCATATAATTTTTTAATTCATCTACAGAGGGCATTTACCTTTTGGAAAACTTTTTTTTTAACACTGCTTTAGCATATATTTTACGAAATCATTTTATGATTTCATTTAGACTCATTAACTAAGAAAAAGTAGGCCAAATTTTGATTAGTATAAATTAAATTATCGACTTATTTCGGAGAGCCTCATCGATTTCACGTAAGTCGCAGCTTCGAAGCAGAGTCAACAACCTTCTAGACCGATCATTTATTTATATTTTTCTGAAATAATTACCCAACTGCATTATCTAATGACTGCCTGCAGCCATGCACTTATAAAATAATAGGGTGTCGTTTCGAAATTCAAGCGGCGAAGCGGTTGCGAAGTCTTCGATTACATAAACGCGTCGACTTCAGCATTTTAACCGGTCTCTAAGTTAGACGAGGCAGAACGAAAACTGTAAAATCTCCATTTGTAATCAGTAGGGTACGCGCGACTTTATTACTACGAATATGTGCATTAACTACGAACGGCGATTAATTGGAAAGAAATTTCTTCTGAGAAAACGAGCCCGCCACAATGGACGAGGAATTCAATTTGTAATTCATTGTTTCGCAGACAATGCGCTGTAATGAATTCATTAATAAGCAGGAAAAGAAATTCTAGTTGAATGACGACTGGAACGGTTAAATTTCTTTATTTATTTTTTACTACCTACCTTTTGAATATACACGCTCAACTAGCCTCACAGCCGATATTTAGATGGACGACTAGTAAATGACGGGTCCCGGGTTCGAACCTCAGTAAAAATTATTTTCAATCGAAAAAAAATTGATTCCTGCGCCTTGCGCATAGGTAACTTCTACACACGTCGTTCCTGCGCCTTGCACAAAGGCAACTTCTGCACACGTCGACGCGAACTTACGAAACGCCTATCAAAGTGACGGTAGGCAACCATACATGTAAGTTTGATATATCAATATAAAATCTCTGCAAAGGAACGCCCATAGCTACTCTATTCCTGTATTATAATTTTTCATGAAAATAATAAATTGTTACAGTTTATTTTCCGCCTGTGTACAAACACACCCTGTACAGTACACATTTCAACGTTCCAATCTATTTTTAACACGCTTCGTTTTGTTTCCCCATTAGGCGTAGGAACGTACAATTCTTCGTCTGCGTAATTCACCCAAAACTTTATTTTTAACATATTTTCGTCAAGTGCTTCAGATCAGATGAACAAGCTCATTTTATAAAATTAGCCCCATCCTTGCTTAGGGTTGGAATTGTGTTTACACGATGTTTATTTGTCCAATTTAAAAGGGTCCTACTTTGCGCCGCGGATGGAGACGGATGATCGAGTTCCTGGCTTTACGAAAAACGCTCGCACTTGAAACCGATGCGTATGTCTGTAACCCTTGCCCTTTACTTTGGTTGGTTTCCGCTGATGTCACGAAAATCAGCTATTGGTAAATTCGAATGTGTCTCTCTTGTTTGATATGTTATTCTTTTCCGCCGACCGGGAGACACGCCATTGTTTCATTAATTTTCTGTTCGTCCCGTGAGCCGCACGTTTCCTTCGCGGAAAATTTTGTGTTGTGTGCCCACTTCACCTAGGGGGTGAGAGTGAATTTGTACGGCTGTGTGCCGAATTTGATTGGCTCATTTGGGGGCGAAAAAGCCGCGTTTCTTTTGCGGTTTGTGCCAGCCTAGCCCGACGCGACTAGGTAAGTTTTACGTGCTGTTTCTGTCGATCTGGCCCTTATGTTCGCTTTTTTTTCTTCTCGCTTATAGGTTTTAGCGTTAGCTGTCGTTCTTGGTTCTGGTTCCTTTGTGACCTCTATGATTTATGCTGTTGGGTATCCCTCTGCCACTCGCGACTACGAGTTGTCCCGCATATACACCGAGAAGGCTGGCCATCCACGGAAGTGCCTTACTGCTGGCCGTCTCTGACGCCGCCGACAGACGCATGGACGCTGCGTAACCAGGTCGGGCCTTTTTTTTTATTGATACGCTTACGGTGACTTTGATGTAGCCGCGATTGTGCACGAGATTTTGCGTATTGTTCGCGAGATAAACTCCCTTTCGGAGGAACTTATACAGTATCTTGAGTTAATTTATTTAACGCAACTCGGTGAATGAGTTCTTCGGCATTAGTATAAGCGGATGTTGTCCTTCTATGTTGAATTAACTTTGTAATGATTTCGGATCCGAATAATTAGGAATTTTTGCTGCAATTTTCTTTTTTTGTATTACGTACTTGTTGACTAATTTTGACTGTTTGCGTTTATTTATTTAATAAATTGTTTCGTGCTTTGGACGTATCGTGTTTTTCTTAATTTTTTACGCGATTCCCTTTAAAAAAAAATTAAGTGGCGCCTATTTTTTTGGTTTGGCCTTCGCGTTATGGAATAAGAACCCCCCCGTCCCGCTGAAGCTGCTGGCGACACCGGATTAATTCCGTTCCGGTGTTAAACTACTACTTATCTACACAGGAATCCGAGAAAAAAATTAAATTCAAATAAAAAATACAATGGGGCGCTCTTGCATCGGGGCGCCAAAGCTTCTAGAGCCGGCACTGACAACGGTATAGGCATCACCCAAGTTAAGACGGGAAATGAAGCTTTAAAACCTCAGGCAATCAGAAACCATTATTATCGAAATGCCCTTATTAGGACATGTCACGTGCCACAATAAATTCTAAGTTAACTGAACATTTTCAAATATTGTTAACCTACTCTTTACGCAATTTGGGACTATACCAGTATCTTAGTAAACGCAGCGAAATCGGATACGTGTTTATATGAGAAAAAATGTTTCAAATTCCATTCCCCACAATCCCTTATATTTTTCGTCACGACTTTCGAAACCTCCTGTATAATCATTTTTTATTATACATATTATGCTTACATTTTATATTATTGCTGATTTAGGCCCAGTTTTACAGTCGTGGAATAAGCTCTATAATAACTATTCGCCAAATATCCTTTAACATTCTTCCATATCTACGTCACGTTATTCTAAGGATAGTGTTATACTCAGTTTATACGACGATTGTAAAATCGGCCCTTAAACTGTCCTTTCTAAATTTACGTTTTGCCACCTATCGGTATGTAACTGAACTTAGCAATATCTATGGTTTACCTCCAAGCTGGTGGATAACGCAAATCTTATAATATTAGGTGAGTTCGGCAATGCGCTCAACGATCCGAGCAGAGCTAGTGAGATTTTAATCAGATGATCACAGAGCGCTCCACATGAGCAAACTTAATGACGAACGATTTCGAGCAATTGGCGTATAGATTCTGACAGTTGTGTTTGCAAATAAACAGAATTTTATTAATTCTTCTCTTGAAAATAATCTTAATATTTGAAATACTCTATTTTCTTCCAACAGTAACTTTTATTATTCACTTTTAGAAATTGGTTGTATTCCTCATCATCAAACACTATTTCTTAAAATTAATTATGCTCATTATAATGTTGAAATTCGTCTTAATTTCATTATTTTACACTGTACAAACACTTATCGTTTAAATTAAATAACGATTACTCTTAATTCATGAAAATATATAAACATAACCTACTTGACAAGTTCTAAATCTGAGAGCTCCTCCAAAATATTCCGAGCTGAGCAAGCGCGATCTTTTTCATCTGATCTGTATTTGCCGAACGTTCCAGATCTGTCAAAGTAAGCTCGACTTTTCATTACCGAACGATTCTGAGGTGATTGATGAAAAAGATCGCATTGCCGAACTCAGCTATTATGTTTATCGATACCTTAACACAATTTAAAAAAGAAACGACTAGTTTCAAAAATTCGAGTTTTGAGATTTGGCGCTCTTTTAACTTATTTGTAAATGAGATTATAATATAAACAATTCTAAAAATTAAGTAAGTTTTAAATAAGCCAAGCGCACAACTAATAACAACTGGGTTCGGTTTCTTCATTTGGTCTTCATTGAATATAATGTGGTTGATTATTTTTTGAAATAATTTAGTACAATTGGAAGTATCGATTTCGTTTCTAAAAATTTTGGGTTTCAATATAAAATAATTGTGCAGAATTAAAAACGTTTTTACTTGAATAGAGTCGCCGTTTTCCATAAAACGACTGATCAGGCAAACATGTATACATCAGTGCTTGTATATTGTATAATGTATATATTTTACTAATCAATATCTAAAATGAAAATATAGATTTATTTGCGGATGTATATTTTACTGACCTTTTATAATTTCAAATGTTTATTGAGAGCTTAGTACGATTTTAAGAATTGTTTTGAAAACCCCTCATAAAAGAACGATTTTTGACAACTTTCTCACAGTGATTATATTATTTATCCAGTAGAGAAAAGAAATTATGTAACTGTATATACATTCATCAAAGCAGGCTGCACACCTACAGTTAATCATACTACATAATTTATATGTATTATCCAACGAGTTAAGAGTAACAGTAGTTTCCTGTCTAAACTGGTCACTAAATATGGCCATTGTATGTCATAAAGCACATAAGCGCTTTATAAAATTCTGGAACATCCCAAACCAACAGTTCATCATTATTTATAACATACTTGCTACATTAAGTTTAAATTTAGGATTTGTCTTTGAGTTACTAAGACGTCGTCTTCTTAGAAAATCTGACTGCAACTTTGCCAACAACTTAATCCAATCTTCACACGACTTTGAACCAACAAAATATTACATAAATACAAAAAAGTGAATTTACTGTTAGGTTTGTTTTTGCTTTAACGTTTTTATTTTAGGGTGTTCCTAAATTTTGGCTTCATTGTTGGCTCTATTTGATTACAAACTTCCCCGATCGCTCTATTTGATTACAAACTCTAAGATCTTTTATTTTGTTTCTTTCTTCTTGCGTGTAGATTGACTACTTTTGAATTTGGAGCCAAAAGGAGCGTGTCGGCATTTTCCGATCTTTTGTTGATTTTACAAAAATCAAAGGGATTCCGGTCGCCACTTTGTTGGGGTTCGCGGCATTCCTGAGCGTTGGTCGTTATTGTTCGCTGTAAAAGTTAAATGATGTAACTTGTGTTCGAGTCTGGCCACCTAATAGGTATTGGAACGGTTGTTGGAAATAGTTCTAGTACGGGAAATAGTTCCAGTGTGGAATTAGCAGTTAAAACCAGTGCCACGAATTCCGTCTTCACGTGTTCAAACAGACGCGTCGCAGATTCTTAACGCTTCAGGGGCCTTGTCTTAAAAAGGGCAAGTATTAGCAAGTCCCACCAAGTACCACCGAGTATCATCAAATACCACTAAGTACCACCAAGTACCGACAAGCATTGCGGAGGTTCGGGAATTCATGTAAATTCCGTGTCACGTTTCATGACTTCGTGTAAGCATTTGGATTCCCCGCGTGAATTTAGAATCAAGCCAGCATCGTAAGTTGTGCCCCCCCCCCTCCCCCGACGACCTGAACTTATATATTATATAAACTACCTATACCTATATAAACTCTCTGTTTACTTTCTCTTATTAATTGCTTGCGTCTCTAAATTGAATAATGGGTGCCTTCAGTGCCTTGTGATACCGTACCTGTGTGCTTCTGGACGAGGTTCCTTAAGAACGGTATTTCGTAACATGCGATCCTAAACTTTCAATCGTGAAATACGTCTACTGTCATTCTAACAGAATTTATGTATTATATGTTATTTTGTGAGCCGTACAAGATGTCCTCGCCGGTGATTGTGCGTTTACTTATGCTTTGTAAATTTTAGTTTAGTTTAACCTAACGAATCTAGCTTTAAGGGCATCATAACATAACTCCTTATTTTCGTTTACTGAGCGATCTGCTCCTTGTTTATTTGTCCAATAGCATAATTAACTAAGTATCATTGTTCGTCACATTTTTTTATTTATATATACATACAGGGTGACCGATAATTATGTTTTATACAGGGTGTCTGATAAATTTAAAAAAATAATAACGCGGAAAACAAATCTGAGGGTTACTCAAACGCTTTCATTCATGTACACACTCCTAGCGGTGTCACGTATTACTACTGCTTGGAATAAACATAACGTTAGATGCCGCCCCTTTTATTTAATATCTAGGTAACGAGCTACCGACAATCCTACTGTACTCCACCTCGTCTCCACTGAGCTGGGCATAATTCCACGTAGGTTTTTCCAATATCAACAAGTTTCCCCTAGCATTCATAATTCTCGCAAGGTCAACTAAGTTTATACTAATAGGCGGGTAGCATTACTCAACATCGCGGGAAACCTGGAAATTTTCTTACACAAAAATAACAATAACTTTAGCATCATTAGATCAATTGATGGGGCCTCAGGACGAATTCTTTAGGAACATTAACTGGCAGAATATCTGGGGTTTTATTGTTTATTTATGTTTGCTTTATCTCTGTTTCAAATTTACCGTTTATCCTTATCAATGGGTTGCACTTCTCATTCAGCACTCACTTATGTTTCACTCTTTATTTGTAAAATTCAAATTCATCTAAGTGCTTGACTAGTTTCTAAGTTTACAATTTTGTTTTTTAATGTGTAGTAATGTCCGCTTATACAGTATTTTTTTAAAGTGTTTATATTTGACGTACAATATCCTTGTGAAAACTCTCTTACACCGCACTTAGATCTATATTATAGAGATGCTAAATTTTTTTCAAGCCTTACAAATAAATACTAATAATTGTTATAATTATTGTAGTCTCCCCGAAGATGGCTTTCTCTGAGGGCGAAATATGTCGACATTAAACCTTGTTTATTTTGACAATCTTGTTTATATTTTTTCACTTCCGAAGAAGCTATCAAACGATAGCGAAACGTAAAGTGTTTGTGCGCTATTTAGTGTCCGTTTAAAAGATTTTGTGATAGAACCAGCTTTAATTTAGTTTAACCTCACGTCGTCTTCTTAGTAACCCAAGGGCAAATTCTAAATTTCATTATTACATTAAATTTCACTAGGTAAGATTCAAGAAATGTCAATTGTATTCTTAAGTATTCTATACACTGGAGTTCCATGACTAAAAGTACTTGAAAGGAACTTACTTACGTTACGCTCGCTGCGCCACTGAAACTCGAAAAATTCCAAAATTCCTAAAGGCCATCACTTTTTAACTGAAGTCTATAATAACATATCAATGTAGTGTTTGCATATGCTACTAATCACGGTTGCTGAATAAACACTTAAATTCATACTGCACTCAGATACAAACATAAAGTTCGGCAGTTATTTTTTCACTACGGATGTCAACAAGTAGCCATATCGCAAAAACTGACCTATCTTCTCTCCTGTTATTCTTTCTTCGTTGGTATTATCAAGTATTCAGAATTTATAGTCAATAGGTGACCATACACCAGCATTCATTCATGTCATTCTTTCCTTCGACACTCTTTCCCTTTAAGAAATTGAAACGAAACAAATCCTGTATTATTAGGTCTGTTCCAACCACGCTTTGTGACGGTTTCGAAACCGTCAAAAGCATGCACTCATCAAAGTTTTGCACTTGACAAAGTTGTCAACATTGATCATTATTTCGGTGGGCAACTGATTATGACGGTTTCTTAAACGGTCAGAAAGCATGGTTGGAACAGAGACATTGTATTAGTGGGTTAGAACAGGATTTGTTTCGTTTCAATTTTTTGAAGGGAAAGGGTGTCGAAGGAAAGAATGACATGAATGAATGCTGGTGTATGGTCACTTAATATGGAAATGCATGACGCTTCTAGGCACATCATTCGTAATTTTTTTTTCTTTTTTTTTTATTAAACTGTTTATGTAACCGTACTCTGATCTTATTTTTATATTCATGTTACAGTCGTGTTTAACTACATTACATTAAGTCGCCGATTAAAATAAACAAGAAATGAGTAGATTTATGTCAGTTTAGTGTGTAAGAGAGTGACGACAAGCGTTGCCATGGGAATTAAACATGTTATTTAATTAATCATGGATAAGATACGGGCCATACTCTGGCCCGTATTCACATTGAATTGACATAAGCTATAACGTTTCTAGTTAATTTTAATTTCGACTGTGATCATAAGATCAGAATAGGGACTAAGGTATAACTTTATAATTTAATATGCTTGTCAAATGCACGACATACTAAACAAATACAGCATGTTCCTTAACTGAGACTTTTTTAAACGGAATGTACAAATTTCTATTGCACATTTCGATAGATTTTTACAACTTCTGACGAGAACCATGCTTCAACAAAAGTGAAAGGGCACAGTTATAACAAGTGATCAATATCTTTTCTAATCAAGTGACCTATGGAAAAAAATTATATCTTTGTTTGGTTCATTATTTCAAATGCCATTTGAATTATTTTTATTGCATTCCTATCGTTTTGTATAGGAATACAATATAAATATCGTCGGCCTAATGTGCAAATTGCCTAACTCCACTATTGGGCCAAATTAAGGTTTTTAGGCCATCTTACATAGAATTTCCTCACAATTTTAATGGAAATATTCCTAATTTTATGCCATAAAACAGTTTAAAAGATTTGAGTGAATAAATTAATTTTTTATACGTTTTTATACGTTATCGTAGAGAGTTTTTTGTTTCTCCTGTAAAATTTGAGAACATGGAGTTAGGCAGTTTGCAAATTAGGGTGACGATATGTAATACAAGTGGCATTTGAAATAATAAACTAATTAAAGACACATGATTTAATTTCCATAGGTCACTTGATTAGAAAAGATATTGATCACCTGTTATTTTATCTATTAAATCTAAACGAAATAAAAGCTTACATTGTTATAGCTTGTGCAAAAGCTTTATTTATTAAACAAAACATTACGTTGATTTAAACACAGAACAAGTAGTCAACTCTAACACTACGTAGTTAGCCTGCCATTGGCGGGAGTTGAGTATACAGTGAATCTTTTTTAAGTGTGGCCATAGGGATTTACATGCTAAAAATTTGACCTTATGTTAATGTATGTTATGGGACAAATTTTAAGTAAATGTTTGTATTTAGTCGTAAATTAAACGATTTACTACAAGATGAACTTTTCTAGAATATCCTAACACGTTTTCCTTAATTTTATTTTACTGTGAAAAGTTGAAGAATGCTTATTAATTTCAACTTCTAACTGGAAAATAATTAAATAGAACATGTTATTGTTAATTAAAAATAAAAATTTGCTTCAAATTTGTGCCATCTTTGCAATCTTTTTGTATTTCTTATTGTTGATCGACGCTACTGGCAGATGAATAAACTAAACTAAACTGAAACTAAACATAACATACATTAACATGAGGTCAAATTCTTAACATGTAAATCCCTATGGCCACACTTAAAAAAAATTCACTGTATATTGCCAACCATACATACATGTACAGTGAGAGTGTAAAGTTTGGAATAATCAGTATAAGCGTAAATTATTGACTTTTAGGAAAATTCTAAAAACAGATCTATTTTTGATTTATTATTTTGATTATTTGATTATTTATTTATTTTTTTGATTAATTTGCGCGTTATTTGACATTGCACCTGAATGTACAGAGTGTCACAGATAAGAGTGATGACGTCACTGACATTTTTTAAAAATGAGAACCCCCAAGTTTAAGTTGATATTTCGATAGCTCCGTCAAAACGATGCTACAAAATTTTTTACCTCTTTCATAAGAAAATTTTTGAGAAAATTAATAATGAAAACTGAAAAGCAAAGTTTTAATTTTAACAGTCTTAAAGGCATTTCAATTAAAAAATAAGTAAACTTAGAATATAAAACATCATAAATGAATAAAGTTATAATTAAATGTTCAAAATGTCTGTAAATTTTATTCTAGGGTTATTCGGCAAGGTTGGGCTGAATTCTTAAAGACACTCTTTTGTTGTATGCCTTATATTTCGAAACAAGATTTGTTTCATCATCAGAGGCTCTGTGATTGTACAAGATAAGCAGTTAGTAAAAAAGTTTTTTTCAAAACATTAAAATGACTTACAACAGCTTGAGGGTTCCAAGTAAAGTAGCACATTACAGTAATTACAATTTTCAAACAGTTAAAACATTATTTTATAATGTATTACAACAACAATAACATTGTTTTATAATGTTTTAACTGTTTGAAAATTGTAATTACTGTAATGTGCTACTTTACTTGGAACCCTCAAGCTGTTGTAAGTCATTTTAATGTTTTGAAAAAAAACTTTTTTACTAACTGCTTATCTTGTACAATCACAGAGCCTCTGATGATGAAACAAATCTTGTTTCGAAATATAAGGCATACAACAAAAGAGTGTCTTTAAGAATTCAGCCCAACCTTGCCGAATAACCCTAGAATAAAATTTACAAAATTTTGTTTTTCAACAAGTACGGCATACTTCCCCAGTCTTTCAAAATGTCTGTCACCAACTTCTTGGCAATATGCCAGTCCAGTCTAGCTTGAAACTCTTGCAGAACATTGCGAATAGTTTCGGGCTGTATAGCTCTAATTGTTCTTGTAATTCGATCTTTTAACTGATCTAAATTATTGGGTTTTTCTTTGTACACCTGACTGTTAACAAATTCCCAGAGGAAAAAACGGTGTCAGATCTGGAGATCTGGTAGGCCATTCCACTGGACCTCGTCTTCCAATCCACCGATTGAGAAACACATTGTTTTAAATATTCTCGCGCGGGTCTTGCATAATGTGGTGGTGCTCCATCCTGTTGATACCTACAACTACTTAATCAGCCTGACAGCAATTTTTATGTATAGCTAGATTCATTGTTCAGTGATTTTTCATCACCGCCGCACGCGATAGAGATTCGAGTCAAATAGGTATCTATCGCCACTTATTGAGATTATTTTCAACTGGAGACCCTGAAGAAGCTGACTGACATTTTGAACATTTAATTTGATATAATTTTATTCATTTACGGTGTTTTATATTCTAAGTTTACTTATTTTTAATTGAAATACATTTAAGTTTTTCAGTTTTCATTATTAATTTTCTCAAAAATTTTCGTATAAAAGAGGTCCAAATTTTTATAGCAACATTTTGACAGTCACGGGGGCTATCGAAATATCAACCCAAACTTGGGTGTTGTCATATAAAAAAAAATGTCAGTGACGTCATCACTCTTATTTGTGACACTCTGTACATTCAGGTGCAATGCCAAAGAACGCGCAATTTATATCAAAAATTTACCTGTTTTTGGAACTTTATTAAAAATCATCAATTTACGCTTTATACTGATTATTTACACTCTCACTGTATGTAACATACATAACATAAGGTGTCAGCAAGGTGGGGTAGGTACCATGAATCAGGGTTGGAAAAAAACTGTTTAAAATAAAAAAAACAAAACATTTGTTTTATTTGATTTTAAACAGTTTTTTTTGTTTAAAACATGTTTAAAATTGACTTAAAATTAATAATGTTTTAAACAAAACAAAAACTGTTTAAAATTAAATAAAACAAATATTTTGTTTAAATTTATTACACTTTTTTAATTGCTTCAAATACTCTCACAACCTAAATTACATAGTATTTAAAAAGGAAAAAGTAGTTATTAGTTGTATTGCGAAATGATAAAAGTTTAAAAATATTTACGATAAAAATTCTAGAGATTCATTTTGCAGTTTTTAGGGTTGAAAATAGAGAAAAGTAGAAAACAGTTGTGGGTTTTCTACATATGCAATTTCTAATTTCAATTTTATTTTTTATTTCTTATTTACGTCCTTGAAAATTGTAACTAGTTTACCAGCTTTTTCTACTTCTAATGGATATTTTAATTTAGAATATACAAAATTAAATGCACTAAATAGACGTTCTAAGGTATAACGTTTCAAAAACGTCCTCAATTTTTCAGGTTAAGCAAATAGAGAAACGGACCAAACTCTATATTCAATTACCAATAATAGTAAAACAGTGGTCTTACAAAACATTTAGAATGAAATTAATGTCGTTTTTAAAAGATGATGCATTCTATTCTACTGACGAATTTTCAGAATTTTTGAAACACACGCATGTTTTTTCTTATGGCCACCCTACTACTTTCTCAATTAGTTGTACTTATTTGTATATCTGACTTTTGTAAAACACTTGATTGTGTTATTGCGACAATAAAAATACAAATATTCGAACTCATATTGCCATTTGCTACAGGTAATTTCTACAGGCTGCCTAAATTTATTTATGTTGATCTGTTGATGTTTAATAAATGCAAACGATATATTATGTTTCAAAATATAAAAAAATAAAAAGTAAATGATTCAAGTACTAGAAAATATCATAAATTTACATATAAAATACCATTTTCGAAAACAAATATTCATAATTTTTTTTTCCTAGAACAATTCAAAAATGAAATAATTTAAATGAAATAAATTTGATAAAATTAATAGGAAATGTGGAAAGAAAGTAAAAGTTAAGATGTAACTTTCTAAAAGCAAATTTTATGTATTGTTAATAATTTTATAGTTATTTATTTTGATTATTAGACCACCAAGTATATTTATATACTGTACATCTAATTTACAATAATAATTAAATAATAAATGCTGAAAGATGTTTACACGAATGTGACTAATTTTAAGGTCTCTTTTAAGTCCCATTATCAAACTGACCCTTAATAAGACAACTAATTTTTTATTATTAAATACATATTATATGTATCAATAATACAAAACACTTACATCAGAAGTGTTTCTTCTACGCTTAAAACCACAAAAATCAATTTAAAACATCAAGTAAAAAAAACATGTTTAAAACCCAATTAAAAACAAACCCTTTGTTTTAAACAAAGTGTTTGTTTTTAATTGGGTGTTTTAAACATGTTTTAAACACAATGTTTTAAACACTTTGTTTTAAACTTTCCAACCCTGCATGAATGCTGAATTCGGAAAAAGCGAGCTCGAGTCTTTTATTGAACGAAAATACTATAAGATAAGGCTTATTTTTGTCTTTTCTGCAGGAATGTTTTAAAGGTTCTTCTAGGGCTAATTTAACTTTTTTATGCGAATTTAACAAGTTTAGTCTGGCAATTATAGGCATGGATCGGATGCTATTTTTAAGTATGAGTTCTACCTGAGAAATAAAATTATTCAGATCCTGTTAGGATTAATGTATACCGGTTCCTTCGAACTGGATTTTCTTCGCTTCTTCAGCTTGTACGCAAATGATAAATGAAAGAAAAAAAAACACGGTAATTAATATGAGCCCAAAAGCGTTTGAAGCTTGCATAAGTGTAGGTAAGGTAAAACTTTTTATTTAATCAACACTATTAATAATAAGGTTGCGAAAGTTTAGGCATTTGCCTAAACTCTCCTTTTATAGAATTCATTTATAAATAGGTTGCATGCATTTTCATCGAAATGATAAAATAATAATAATAATAATAATAATAACTTTATTGTGTCAGATAAAAAAGAAAACTACAAAAAAAAAATAATAAGAAAATAGCAAACCATGACACAATCACAAGGTGAGATTCAGCTGGAAGGTAAAACCAACCCCTGTTCTTACATCTAAACCTTGATAATTGAATAATAAAGAAATTACACGAAATGCCTAAATAATAATAATAAACAAACAAAACAAAAAATATTCTTAAAGTACAAATAAAAACAAAAAAAAAAAAAAAACAGAAAAAAACTAACTATATATGTAATATGAAGAACTCTAAATAAGTTTCTTTAATTATTCTGCTATGTACGCACCGCCGCCATGTGAATATTAGAAAACATATAATGAGAAAATGATTAAGAACTAAAAAATAATATACTAGTCGATCATAATGATTAATAATTAATAATTAAGCCCTGTGTCCAATGATATCGCTACACACTGTTTATCAAATATAAAATCGAACAGTCTTTTGCGGAAGAGTTGAAAGCTTGCAGTATTGAATATGTTAAAATAATTATTATAAGATTTATATATATGATATGAAAAAGATCTTTGAAAAATTGCTGTTCTGTGAACGGGTGGAGAGATGAAATTTCGGAATCTTGTAGATAGAGTGTGAATATGCGTTCTAAATTTAATTTTATTGAAAAGATAAGCAGGTTTGTAATTAAGAATAATTTTGTAATACATGCATAAAGTCTGCATCTCCCTACGGTTACTCATGGATAACCATTTAGTGTCTGTCAATTTATACGAAATTCTATCATATTTTCTTATTCCGTAAATATACCTTAAGCACATATTCTGTACTTTTTGTACACGATGTGAAGTGTGGCGATCAATGGCTGGATGATATAACGGAGCACAATAATTAAAGTGTGATAACACAAGTGAATCGCATAAGCGCTTTTTTAAAGAAATAGGAAACACATTTTTATACGGAAACAATTTCTTTAAATTTATATAAGCATTTTTCAGATAATTAGCTAATTGATCTCTGAAGCGAAATGTGTTGTCTAACGTTAAACCTAGACTTTTTACTTTAGTAACAATAGGAATTTCTGCACCATTAATAGATATTTTAATCTGACGAGATAAATCTGAACAAACTTTTTTCTTCCCAAATAATATGACAGCAGATTTATTAGGATTTATTTTCAAGGAGTGAAGGGATGAATTTAGAAATATGCGGTTCAGGTCTGAGTTTATTTCTGCGGTAGCAGTCTCCCAAGCAGCTGGAGTAAACGTATGATACACTTGAGTATCATCGGCGTATGTGTGAAGTTTACAATATTGAACCTGATTAATGAAATCGGACGTGTATATGGTAAATAACAAAGGTCCAAGTATGGAACCTTGTGGGACACCACGATCTACATGCAAGCTTTCAGAGAAAACACCATTAATCTCTACACACTGATACCTGT
Source organism: Dorcus parallelipipedus (assembly GCA_958336345.1). Classification (NCBI taxonomy): domain Eukaryota; kingdom Metazoa; phylum Arthropoda; class Insecta; order Coleoptera; family Lucanidae; genus Dorcus; species Dorcus parallelipipedus. The sequence goes on from OY284478.1 coordinate 42,737,551, forward strand.
GACCTAAATAATTCCGTAAGAGGGAAATTGCGTTGGGTCCTAAACCAATGCAATCAAGTTTCTTAAATAAATGGGAATGATCAACGGTGTCAAAAGCTTTGCTAAATAAATAATTTGGTAATAAAAAGGTAAATAAATAAATAAATAAAGATAAAATAAATGCCTAGTTTTGAAAAACTTTATACGTTAATTACTGATTATTATTCTTTTTGATTTAGTATTCTTTTTCCTTAAATCAGTTTTATTCCATTATTGCTTCAAAGGCAGACGGAGGGCAACTTTTACATTTACAATAATGTCATGGGCAGTATGCTTGGAATTACCACCGCACTTTATGCTGTTCTTCAGTTTGTTACGCCTTGCGTCACATACTAAGAAATTTTCCATTACTTGTATGTGGATTGCAAATTAATTTAATTTATTCGACGATAACCGACGAGAAATGTGAAAGACAGTGCAGGATTATAATACTCATCTAATGGCACTTAAATATTTACATATTTATACAAAAACATTTTTTCGGCAACGTGCTCGTAAACGTAAATATAATAAACATAAACGTAAATATAATAATGATTAGTTTTATTTCTCGTGAAGTTCGGTAAAATTGTGTATTATATTACAAGCAGTTGAATGTAGTTTTTTTGTGTGTTGATTTAGATGTCCTAAGCTCCTAAGCGAAACAGAAAAAAACGCGTAAAGCTAGGATAGTGTTATAATAGGAACCCAATAAGTTAACAATTAATAACACATTTTCATAAAAAAATAACAGCAGACGTAAAAATTAGTATAATAGTAACATTAATAATTCTATCTATTTTATTATTGCTTTTCATGAATGTTTAATTATCACTCTAAAGTTCATTTTTTATTTTTATGCCGATCGTTTAGATCTGAGAAACAATACGACGGAATGACATGACAGGTTTGACAAAAGTCACAAGGCCGTTTCACGAAAGTTAGAAGGATATAGCTATATAAAAGTTCCTTAACTTATCGATCGATCGATATACAGGGTGATTCAAAAGTCGCGCCGAAAAATGAAAGGGGTTGTAGGGAATGGAATTTCAAACATTTTTTCTCATATAAACATGTGCCCGATTTCTACGCATTTACTAGATACAGAACCTCAAAGTTGTTACATGTAAACCTTTATTAAGGTACAAACATTGCAGATTGACATTAAATAATAAACTACTGCCAAATAGACACTTATATAATGTAATCAAGTCATCGCCACCTAAGAACTTCAAGCATATCTATTTCTAGGGAGCATTAAAGGAAATAGTTTATGCTGTCGGAATTCACACAGAAGAATCGATTGCACCCGTATATGATAATGATTTCATGAGCGATATGTTCGAGATTGTAGTACCGCATGTATTGCATAAGAGAAAAAGCCGAAACAAATCGGTGAAATAACGGCAGTCAAAATGTCAGAAAAAATTATTCTGGGCGTCATTATTATTTAACATAAAGTTTATTCACCGCAACGCCTATACACCGTGTCCACATTTCGATGCTCACCATTGGTATCTCGGTTATTAGAAAACATAGAGCAACGGTTAAATGGGGAATGTTTTGCAGAATTCAATACTCGTGACAGATCTCATTTCAAATTCACCATAACTTTTTTAAATTTTAAGATAATTTTAAAAAACCAAAATTTGCCAATTTCAATGTTCCTCAATAACTCGATAACACCTAATGTGATCTCTTCGAAAGTTTTACAATGTTCAGACACTTTTTTAAGACAAAGATTTTGATATAAACAGAAACCCCCGATTGTCATTTGTTTTCAAGTTATTAGTGCTAACTTTTGTTTTTCATGTGGCAACCATATTGGATTCTTGCTTAGTTAGATAGTCTTTAAAAAGAGCTTTTCAACGATGTATAACATACCCGAAAAATTTTTAGTTGTAGGGGAGATATTAACAAAAACATGAATTAATTTCTAATATGAAATTAGTAGGCTATGAAATTAAACAACAATAAGGAATGAAAGCTTAAATAAATGCTAAGTAATACTGTAAAATAATGCTCGTGAAACTGGAATTCCAAAATCGTCTGTTCACAAAATCTTGAAGAAAACCAAATACCACCTTTACAACAATTAATTATAAAGGTTTAAACGATAATGACTATCAATGAAGATTACAGTTTAGTAGGTGGGACCTACGAAAATGTGAAGATGATCCTAAATTTCCTAGGAAAATACCCTGGACAGATGAAACACGATTTACCAATTGCGGAGTATTCAATAGGCATAATTATCATTGGTCTACTGAAAATCCACATTTGGTAAATCAAAAATTTTGAATCAAGTTTGATTTGGTTTTAATGGCTGGTGCGGTTTAATTGGTATGCAATTTTGTTTATATATTTTTTTTGTTTTTGAGTTTAGTTTCATTTTAGATAATGACTTACTAGGTCCTTTCATATTTGATTACAGTTTAAACTGGTAACAGATATGTGGAGCTACTAACAAACGAGATAATACCTGCTTTGAGAGAAATTATTAAACTGAGAACATGCTAAACATTTGGTTCCAGCAAGATGGTTGCCCGGCCCATAACACTCGTGACGTAAAACATTTCTTGAGAGAAAACTTTAATGAGAGAATGCTTTCAAATAATGGACCAGTGGAATGGCCTGTGAGATAACCCGATCTTACCCCCCTTGACTTTTATTTATGGTGGATGTACTAAGATCATTAAACGGACACACACTACGTAGAGTTCGTAATTCTGTTAGAATAAAATGCCAAAAGTATATGGAACAGAATGGTCATCATATTGAACAGTTTCTTTGTAAATCTGAGCTTTTAGTACTCCTTCTTTACTTTTTACTTTTATGACTTTTTTTTATCGTTTCGTATTTGGTTTTCAATATTATTTAGCATATCTTTAATCTTTCATTTCTTATTGTTGCTTAATTTCAGAGCCTACTAATTTCATATTAGAAATTAATTTATATTTTTGTTAATATCTCTCCTATAAATAAAATTTTTTCGGGTATGTTATACATCGTTGAAGAGCTCTTTTTAATGACTATCTAACTAAGCAAAAATCCAATATGGCTGCCACATGAAAAACAAAAGTTAGCACTAATAACTTGAAAACAAATGACAATCGGGGGTTTCTGTTTATATCAAAAGCTTTGTCTTAAAAAAGTGTCTGAACATTGTAAAGCTTTAGAAGAAATCACTTTAGGTGTTATCGAGTTATTGAGAAACATTGAAATCGGCAAATTTTGGTTTTTTCAAATTATCTTAAAATTTAAATAAGTTATGGTGAATTTGAAATGAGATCTGTCACGAGTATTGAATTCTGCAAAACATTCCCCATTTAACCGTTGCTCTATGTCTTCTAATAAGCGAGATACCAATTGTGAGCATCGAAATATGGACACAGTGTATACCGTGAATGTATCTTATTCTGAAACATGCAAGACACACACATACGTTTGTTGCTAGAGTAACGTAATTATTAAATGACAGCAATGTATTAAAGCGTGTATTTTATTTTGAAACATAGGGTGAGTTCGCGTTTACGCTCGGATCGATCGGAGTTTCTTTTTCTCGCTACTACCTTACATGCAGTGAAACGCAGTCGCTCTCCCTCACACTTTTGATCAGAGCGTACTCCGAGCGTAAACGCGAACTTGCCCGTAGGGGAAATAAAGTAATGGAACAAAATATGTTTCAAAATAAAATACACACTTAATACATTGCTGTCATTTAATTATTACGTTACTCTAGCAACAAACGGATACGTGTATTTTGCATGTTTCAGAATAAGATATATTCACGGTACTTACATACCTAATCTAATCAGTGATTGTAGTAGAAGGATACAGGTATAATTAATATAATAAATGGCTGTCATTTTGTTATTTGAATAACTCGTTTGTTGGCAGTTTGGTTTTGACATCAATGTAAAAATTTGTTTGTATAAAAAAACATACTTATAAGCGCATGGGTGAAGGCTATTTTTTTTAATAAGCATTTACGCAATGAAAAGTTGTCATGTAAAACAGGTCTTTTGCGTTTGTCCAATGAATTTTTTTGCCTGCTGCGTTTACAAAGAATAATCAATATTTAAGAAACTAAGCATAAGTACATATGCAGGAGCGTAAAAGCCCGTTCAAAACAACAAATTAACGTAATGCAATTATATTAAGGAAATTAGAGTGTTAATTTACGTGTTCAAGATAAAGGAATTTCTTGTTCTTTGCATGCGAAGTATTTGCAAACTCGCAGTGATTATCCAGGTTAATATGAGATGAAATCCTTGTGCTTAACTCGAAGGCCCAAAGATAAAGACAAACCACACTCACTTTTATATTCTTGGACGCTGTTTATTGATTGTACTTAACAGAATTAACGTAAAAGTGGAATTTATGTACTTAAACGTAAATTAATAAAATCGAAAACATGATAGCAAGCGAACCAGTAACGGAGAACCAGGATGTGAATCAGACATGGAAGAAATTGAAGGAGTTAATATTCACTGCAGCTAGGAGGACCTGCGGATGTAACAGAGAAGGAAAGTAAGAAAGAAGAACCGTTTTTGTGCGCTATTTAGTGTCCGTTTAAAAGATTTTGTCATACAAAAACGAGAAGAGTTATCAGGAGTATAAAAAAACTGAAAATGGAAATAAAAATAAAAGTACTAGAAACAAGAAAGAAGTAAATGATAGACAGAAACTCGAAAGAGAACCAAAAAATGTAAATGCAAAATAGGGTAATAAAAAACCTAAAAAACTAAAACAAATAAGAGTAAAGTACACAGAATAAAAGATAAAGATGGAAAAATTGTAGCGAAAGAAGAAAAGATCATAAACAGATGGAAAGAATACTTTGAAGAGCTTCTAACTACAGATGGTGGAAAAGAACAAAACAGAGAAGCAATTACCAATAACGTTCTCTCAGAAAAGCCCTTAAAATTCAACATAAATGCGCTAAAGGCTACCCTATTTCTTGTATGTACAAGATTTGGCTCGACTTCTTGAACAATTTAAGTTATACATTATCTGAAAAAATAGAACGTGTTCTATTTCCAAAACGTATCTGCAGCGCAAACAATTTCTTGTTCTAAATATTCTTATGGAAATTGTACCAAATCTTGTATAAGAAATAGGGTAGTGCAAAACGGCCTTTATGCATTCTTTTATTGGAACAAGACGCGATTGTACAACTTTCCAGGGCGTTTTTTTCATGAGTTGTCTTCCCTGTCTCAAGAAACGGTCGCCAAAACTTTTTTTTGACTAATCTAATCTTCAGCGTGAAATTTTATTGACTCAATCTTCTTGGCCACTATACTATTTTGGGCTGAATTTTGCTCTACACTGAGAAAACAAAATGTGTTAATTCAACCAAAAATTTGTTGAACGTATTGAACCGAAACTTTTTGTTGGGTGAACATTTTTTTTGGTTGAATTAACACATTTGTTTTGTCAGTGTATACCTTGTCATTTTTTTATTATATGCCGATTGGATCAATCTGAGTTAAGAAAACAACGAGACCTCCGACTGCAAGCGATACAACCGTTTCACGAAAGTTAAAAAGAAATAGTTATATAAAAGTTAAAATTATCAATCGATTGATCAGCATATAATAAAAAGATGATGTGTATGATGAGTGTCTTGATTTTGTTCAATAATTTATTGAATTCCAGACATATTTCTGTGAGGGACGAGTGGTTAAAAATGATAACAGAAAGGAGATAAATTATCCTTTACTTTCAACTTATCAATTTTACAAGGCCTCGTCGAGATACTGTGCTTCTTTAGATATCACGACGAGAATGAAAGAGAAATTCTATTAATTTTCGTCCAAACTCTACAACAGTTTCCACTTGTTCTCCTCACTCTTTTACCAAAATTTTAATCAGATCATAAAAGACCCAAGTAGCAACTAGTTTGTACGTTTCTGGTTTGAGTTTAAATTAGCCAGATATTCCTCTCAATGTCTTGTTTATATGGAATGTGATTTTAGATCTTGCCCATACATATAATTTTCGGGATTGTCAATTGTGCACATTCTTTCTTTCATATGAATTTTAGTCGTGAATAAAGAGAAAATATACAGGGAAGGGCAGAAGTATGGAACCGGTTTAATATCTCGGAAACTGTTTGACGTATCTGAATGAAATTTAGCATGTACTTTAGAATAAATAAGACTTACATTATTAATTTATATCATCCGTTTATCTCCCTTTATTTTTGAGATCCAAGGCCAACTTGTGTTGTTTTTTAAATGGCAACCTCCTATTTTTCACCTTTATTTAGTAGTCTATTTTATTCTCTAAACGGTCTCTTAAAATTCAATAAAAATGTCCTGATATGCTGGCTATTTACCATTTGTCATAAAACTCAAACAAAATAATACTGTATTTTGTAAAAAAAATAACAAAACGAAAAATGAACATTCAAAATATAACAAATATGGTGCAGTTCTTATTCGTGATATTATAATATAGAAAAGAAAACTAATTTATATCGAGTAAAAGTACATTTAAGGCATTTACTTGACGTTTCGCGAATTTGATTGTTCGCTTTAACAATAGTGAGTCACATTTGACAAAGCGAAGTGATATTATATGGTGGGTTTATACAGTAACTAACACTAACAACTAACGTTTTGTAATTAATAATTAAATAGTTAGAAGTGAGATTAAAATATATGCATAAGCAGAAGGGGTTTATACAACTTCACTAATAACTAAGCATTAGTAACTAACATTTAAGAAGTTGGCTACTTTCGAACTTTTCAGTTAAGTTGTTAATGAAAATAGAATTGCGCAAGCTTCAAAATTCGAAATTACAGAATGCGCGTATTGCGGAATCATCCTGATTGTCAAAAACTGTAATAGATTATGTAATTTTATCAAGAGTTTTATCTTTTGTGATCTGAGATTATATTAAGATCTGGTGCAAAATCACCAGTAACCAGTATTGGCAACTCTGAATACTGCGCATGCGTAAGTGTTAAATAAAATGTCTGTATAAACAGGAAACATTGCTTAAGTTGTTAGTTGTTAGTTTTAATGCTTAACTGTTAACTCTTAGTTAGCTGTATAAACCCACCTATATTTCGTTTTGTAAAGATTTGTTATTTGTTTCACAAAGTACAATATTATTTTATTCCAGTTTTAAGGCAAATGGTAAATAGCAACATTTTTATGGAATTTTGACAGATTTATTGTAACTTAATTTTTTCACATTCAACCATTATTTTCTCAAAAATTTTCTGCTGTAACGTATCAAAATTTTTATATGACTGTTTAAAGAATAAAATGGACTACTAGGGAAAAAATTTGAGGTTGTCATTTAAAAAAGCACAAGTTGGCCTTGGAACTCAAAAATAAAGAGGGATAAGCAGATGATATAAATTAATAATGTAGGTCTCATTGACTCTAAAGCACATACCAAATTTCATTCAGATACGTCAAACAGTTTCCGAAATATTAGGCCGGTTCCATACTTTTGCCCTTCCCTGTATATAAATGTATGTACATATTTAAAACAGGTAAAAACATTTACAAATTAAATAAAAGAATTTGGTATAAAACGAAACTCTAAACACTATTAAAAACAGTATTACTCAAAGTATTATTGATTAACAATTATGACAATTTTAATAAAGAATCATATAATAATGCAGTCAAATTATTAAAGCACATAATGTAGACACGTGTAAAATTTTAAATGTAATTACAGTTTACTTCAGAACGACATTGTACGACATAATGCAAAAGAAATTGAAATTAATAATTTTATAACGAGAGAAACAGCATTTCGTAAATCAAATAAAGCAGTTGTTAGTTTCTAATAACGTAACAAATTGGCAATTAAATTAACGTTTTCTCACCCAACTCACGGTACTGGATACAAAGAGACGGACGGATTTTCGGAGTTTGTTCGCGCACTAAGACATTCGAACGCGAATGTTAATTTCGCCTTCGGACTCTGGCAGTGATGTTTACGACCACACGGCTTCCAACTGTATGATATCTATTGTAAAAATCCATTCCTTTCTACATCGTTTTAAACCGGAAATTCCGATGCCTAGATCGTTCACTTTTAGTTATGTTTACTTAATGCAGTTTTTTTTTGATGAGTCAACTCGGCGACTGTTTGGTAAACGCAATATGCAGCTGAAAATTCTCCGAACGCTCAGTTCTGACTCATAACGGCAAAGCCTTTGATGAAGCTAGTCGTTTGTTTACTTAATTTTTTATGTGGGTGAATTTTTCCGCGGTCACGTAGGCGACGTTGTATCGAATTTAACTTATGTACTGAGCTTAATGATTTACGAAATTGCCGATTTCTTACATTTTACGCTTCTCTATTCTATTATAAGATTACGACATTTCCAAAATGAGGATAATCAAAAGAGAATTGAAATTTGTAAATTGCCTAAAATTTGAGTCACAAATTAATTTTAAAAATTGTATATATGTATGTACAGGTCATTTTTTTAGTATATGCCAATCGATTTATCGATGCTAGTTTATATTTTCTTCTACGGCTTCTAGTTCCTCTTCTCCTTTTGCATTTTGCTTCGCTCCGTAACATCAGGGCAGTAACTAGGACGTAGCGAAAGGGCACTTGATACAGGCGCAAGCGAAAGAGGAGCGCCTAATATATTGGGTTAGATTGGGTTGAAGTAAAAACAAAAAATTAGGTTTAAAAATTAAGAACAAATTATGCAGTATAAAATCCCAAACCTTATTCATGGTTTGAAATCTCACTTCCAAGGAACGAGAGAAACAAAAGAGACTTTGAGGAAAGCTAGTCCCTGAAATACAAAGCTGACATGGAACGTAAGCATTCCCAATAGAATAGAAATATTAGGAATAAATGAAGTAAGATGGAAATATTAAATAAGTATAAAATGATAGCAATGTGAGCATGTAATGCGCTGATAACATGATATCCAAGAAAAAAAGAAATCAAATAGACCATATTTGATATTTGTATAAACAAAGAATGGAACAAGATATTAATGGATACACGAAGTAAAAAGGAAGAGAGTAGAGTCAGATCACTACATCACAGTGGCAAATGTAAAGGCAGACCTAAAGAAGACCAAAGCAAAATTAAAAAGAAAAAGATTCAATTGGATAACGCAAGTGTTAGAAAGAAACATAGAGGTTTTTCCTATGTCGAATATTTTGGATGTCAGAAAAGAACACCATATCCGATTTGTGTGTAGGGATGGAGATGGGGCGCTAGTTACAATTTTGCCACAAGCGCCTCTTCTTCTTCTTCCAGTCTTTTGCCTTCGATATTCCCATTTCCAGACTATCCCTTGTATTGCTTACTTTTCGAAATCCCACCTAAATAAATTTAGTTCTTATCTGACCTCTTTTTTCTCTTCTTTCGTTTCTATATCTTCTATCTTCTCAGTTAAATAACTGTTTATGTATAGATATCTCAGTTCGGATAAATAAAATTTATATCGCAATATCTAGCTTGGGAGTACAAAAGAAAAATAGTAAACCTGATGAAAATTACTTTGAAAAACCCCTGCAACAAGGTAATGATGGAAGGAGGTTTGTCAGATAAATTCTTAGGAAAAAAGGACTACGGCAAGGGGACCCGGGACAATACTTTTTAACTTGTATTGGGAAAAACAGTAAGGGAGAGTAAAACTCCGTTAAAGGGCATGATATATCACCAAAGACAACAAATTATTGCCTATGCGATGACGTGGCCCTACTCACCAAGTCGAAAAGAGAAATGGAAAAATGGGTTTTGGGCACTAACGGAGTCCGCAGAGAAGTACGGGATAAGGATAAATGAAGACAAAGCCAAGTATATAGTACTCAGGCAAGCACTAGAGGAGGGAAGGGAGTATGTAGAATTTAGAACGGGAAATGAAAAATGTAAATTTGAGAAAGTGGAGAAGTTCGAGTATCTGGGCGTACCGGTGCCAAATGAAAACGAAGAAGAAAATGAAGTACAAAAAGTGTGACAAAAGGAAATAAAGCGACAGAAAACTACTGAGAGCAAAGGAAATGTCTAGAGCAGCAAAAATTAGAATACACAGAACAATGATATGGTCGACTGTAACGTACTGATGCGAAGTTGAGATATTAACCAATAAAGAAGAAATAAAACTGTATGCTTGGGAAAGGAAAACATTAAGAACGATATTTGGAGGAATACGAACGGGGGAAGGACAATGGGGGAGGAAAAGCATTAACGACGAAGTCAAAAAATGTATGGTCACCCAACCATAACTCAATACGTAAGTGCCCAAAGAGCAAGATGGTTGGGGGATGTGGAACGTGTGGCAAAGGAGAGACATGCAAAAAGAGCACGGGTTGAGGGAGCAGGCGGCAAGAAAGGAAGACCAAGTCAGAAATGATTGAATGCAGTCTTGCCAGACCTAAGAAAAATTGATATGAATTGGAGGAGAACAACTCAAAATCGGATCATATTGAGAAGAATAGTAAGAGCACTAGAAGAAGAATCGCAAAGCAAGGTCATATAATATCTCCTTTCCTTTGGAGTTATTAAGTTGTGTCTCTTTTGCATAATTTAATTTTTTTAGTTCTGTAGTACGTTCCTTTCCTAGTTTGGCATCTGATTTTATTTCGTGCCCGAACCTATTGTTTCTTTCGTTAAGGGTTCTTGATGATAAATTTTTATTTTTAAGTCCGCTACTAGTTACTGGTCGTCCCTTTCCTTCAATGGTAAACATAATTGTATTAAAGAAAGAAATTTGCACATGTTATTTGACTATTGTTTTCTTCGATGGGGATTCTATTCGTTAAAAGATTCTGATCATTTAGGAATTTATTAATGTTGGAATTCTGTGCGAACTGGCTTGACCAGTAACGGCGTTGTCATGACAACACGTTCAACCTAAATAGAGAGAAGCGTCGAGACGTCGTCACCTCTATTTTGACGTAGAATACACCAACTATCATTGACTCTCGAAACGAAAGCGAACTCCAAACAGACAGTCTTTGGCGAGCCTTCATCGATATCTGCACAGTGTCTGCTGTTATTAGTTTGTAGTGCTGATGGTACTTCAAGAATCAAACAATAACTAACATGTCCAACGGCAGCGAAGGAAGGTTAGCAATTAAATCTATTACATAAGAATAATAAACCTGACTTTCCGTGTAATGCGGCAGCATTAATTCATTTGTTTCTTCTTGCTTTTAGCACCTAATTTTTTTGATCCCGAGCGCGCGCGCGCGCGAATTATTTCGCATTAGGCTGAAATTAAAAGTGAGGTGCGGTGGTATTTATAAAAGATTCAGAGCGTGAAAAAGACTGTGGTTTCCCATGCCCGGCTTTCTGGGTTAATAGGGCTCGTATAGTCGGGCATGACATAACTTCGGCGTTTCATAATACTGTCGGGCTAAAATAGATAATTACTAGTAATATGTGCGCTCGCGCCGCGAAAGAAATCAACCTTCACCTTTCAAAAACTTCTTGCAATCAAAGAACTCTCTTAAACGTATCTCCTGAGAATTTACTTCTTCTGAGCCGCAAGTTTTATTACCGATTTATGTAACAGCACCTCTTTTCAGCGTTAAAAAACGAAAGCTATTTCTGAGGTGAGTTTAATTTGCGGGCAGAAAATGTTCACAACTTTTGTGTTGCGAAATAATCACACAAATAGAATGTCGAAGAAGTTTTAACTTGAACCTTTAGATAAAACGACACTGTCAGATGAAAAAAGTGCAAGTACTTTAAAAACAGAGAACGAGCAACTTGCCTAGGGCAAGGTAATCTTAATATACAGTGTCTTTTAAAAACTGTGCAACAAATTTTTATTAACGATTTTTATTAGATTTTATTGATGCAGAACGCTTCTGCATTCCTTCAAATCAAATTGAGAAATACCAGGTGAAATTTATCTTTTACGGTATACAGCGTGGACAGGGATAAATTCTTTTAATTTTATTTGTTTTTTCAAATGTTCAAATCTTGTGCAGCTGTCGTCTTTGTGAAAGAAAAAAATTCTATCTCGTTCTATAAATGAGCTATGGCAGAAGGCGCGCTTAGTGACTCACCCTATACACGGTGTGATCAGTTAAGTTTCATATACTGTAACCACTATTAATACACAAGAAAAGAAGCGAAGTTATGACATGCATTTGGGAAAAATGTTAATAATAACTCCGGAAGAATATACCTTTAGTTTTTACATAAAACGTTTGAAAATCGCTGGCTTAGACTTAAGCGAAGTTTACTATTATGCGCAATAAATGATAGGACAGTGAATTCGCAGATGCGATACAATAAACGTTCAGGCAGGTCATTTATTACTTTCGTACGAAATACGGCGATTCCCAGCTATTTTTTTAAATTAATATTTAAGTAATTATGGACATTGGACATTTGCAGAATTAATTCCTTATGTGATGAAGAACTTACAGTGAAACTTATTCGATTACACCCTATATATATTTCTAATAGCAATAAACTGTTTTATTAACTCACACCTTGGTCAAATGCGTTGCCTTGTAACATAAATGAAAATAACCTTTTAACATATATCTTCAAAATGCGATATATGCCAACATTTAATTAGAGTGAGAATCTTCCATAATCTAATTCGGCCTTTCTTCAAGTAACCTTAGGATTTGAATATCAAATTGCACTTAACATGTAGATGAAAATAAACAATACGTTAGTTTCGTTCCTAATTTCATTCGCTTGATTAAGTTAACTAGTTCTCATTAAATTGTTACTGACGCACATTTATAAACATTTCATGGCCACGCACATTTGGTTTCACGAGTTTTTATGTCCAACCTTGATTCATCAGTTCATCACTGTAAGCCAAATTAATCAAAACGTGTATTTTTTTCTTGTTTAAGTAAATATCGACTGATGTATTGTTTTTGTTAACAAATAAAATAAAGGGCACCTCCAACTGCAAGCGGCAAAGCCGTTTCGCGATGGGAGAGAGATGGGCCATTTATTATGTACATCGTCGTTGTGCTTGCAAATTGCGCTAAGTGCTGCATGCAAATTTCGCTAAGTGCTAACATTTAAATTTTACAGTAGGAACAAAAAACTGTTTGAAATATTAAATCATATCTTGTTATGATAAAAAGGACTATCCTCTACTTTCTTAAGATATTATTATTAAAAGTACCCAATTAAATAGAAATATCTTCAATAAATTATTAATGGCCAAAAATATATTTTTCTTACATAGCACATTTTGCATGCACAGCAACCATATGTAAAAGTTCTTAAACTTATCAATCGATCGATCGGCATGTAATAAAAAAATGAACTGTTGTGTCTGTCGTCTTGGAGTTATTTATAGATAATTGCTTTAATAAGTTAAAAAATTTCGTGAAAATGTGATCAGTAGAAACCGGAATCACATATTTTGACGTCATCAATAAGATAACGGATGATTACTTATTAATGGAAAAGAGATTAAATTAATTTTTCTTTGCACATTTTTTTCTGGAATAGTCTGGGGAACGCCAGGACTTTCAAATTGGTTCACGCGAGTTTTTCTTAGTGCGTTATGATACTACCTATTTCTTCGTCTTATCTGATTGACCCTGCAAAAATCATCGATGCTAAAAATTCTACTTGAAAGTATACCCAGCTCAGTGGAGACGGGGTGGGCTAGAAATAGATTGTCGGTAGCTTAAACCTGGATGTAAAGAGAGCGCCGCCGAGTAGGCTAGTAAAACTCGTGGTACCGCTAGGACTACTCACGGTATTCAAAGTCATTGAAATTCCCCCCGCATAACATATACGATTGACAGTCATCCTGTATAGTAACACAATTAAAATCACCTTGTGTCGTAACCCAAAAATTAGATAAAATACAAGAAATGGTGTTGCGGTTCGTTTATTAATAAACACCAAAAAAGAACTGATCAAACAAATTAAAAGCAAGCGTCTCAGGAGAAAAAAATTTACCAGACAAAATAGTATCGAGAGCAGCCGTGACAATCCGCTCAAATGGTGAATTATAAGGTTAATTAACTCAAAAATAACAACACGAAATTGAATGCATAGACACCGGCATAAATGCATAAACACCTGTTTGGTTTACATTAAACGTACATACAAAACTTTATCCTTGGGACAGTAACGTTAATTTGCAAACGGCCAATAAATTTAAAATACGGGTTCGGAAGGAACCAAGACCTACGTCAGGCAACTACGTGAAAGGAGGCACAGATAATTTTACCCAACGATACAAAGACGATCTCCACCGATCTACAAATGTGTTCGGTCTCGGAAGGGGCGCAGGCCTCGGAGCGTGCTCTACGAGGTTCGGCAACTGTAATCGGGGGTCCTCCTTTACGAACGCGATGTCGTAGTAGAAAAGGATCTCGAGATTCGTTGGCATCAGCAGCAACACTTGCAATACAAAATTTAAATTTAAATTAGATACAGGGGCACAAGTAAATGTTTTGCCAAAAACAAAAATAAAAGAAATGCAAATTGAACGCGAAATAACTCCAAGCAATGTTAAATAAGCAAATAAAAATTATGTTAAAATGTGAAACAAATAGTCAAGTTGAAGATCTTGAATTTTAAGTTGTTAATTTGTGTAAAACAATTTCAATTTTGGGTTTGAAGGGAATAGAAGAGTTAGATTTAATTCAAAGAAATCTTTGCGAAGTTAAAATAACATAACATTGTGTTGAAAGAGGCTGCAGTTCCGAATGTAGCAACTTGTAGGAAAATACCATTTAAATTAGAGAAAGAAGTCAAAGATGAATTAAGTAGAATGGAAAAAATGAACATTATTCAAAAAGTGTCAAAGCCAACTGATTGGGTAAATCCTGTTGTTGTAGTAAGTAAACTAAATAAAAATATAAGAATCTGCTTAGATCCGCTTTACTTAAATAACGCGACCAAGAGGGAACATTTTAAATTAGCGACATTTGAAGAATTAATCGCAGAATTATCAGAAGCTAAAATCTTTTCAATATTACATGTAAATTAAGGGGTTTTTACCAAATTAGGTTAGATGAGGAAAGTTCAAATTTGACATTTTTTAATTCTCCGTTTGGCTTATCGTGTGAACTGGAAATTTTTCATTCGACATTCACTGAAATATTTAAAGACATTGAGGGCATAAAAATTTATATTGATGACATTTTGGTAACGGGAAAAGATCAAAGAGAACATGGTAGTAGATTAAAGCAAGTTTTAGACAGAGCACGAGAGGTAGGAGTAAAATTTAATCCTCACAAATGTAAAACAGATTGTTATACCGCGAATGCTAAGCAATAATCTATACATATTGTTACGGTAATAATTTAAGTAACATGAAATAAGGGACGTAGCTTAATATAACAAAACATTTATTATCAACAATTTACAACTAATACTTACATATCATTTCAACTTACATTTTGTGTATTGGGGCACTAACTAGACTACATGACACTCTGAAGAGATTTGTTCTAATACTCTCTACTAGCGTTCGCTCTATCGGCTTTTTATAGGGGTTTTGTTTCCGGGGTGTGACGTCAATTGTTACCTTGACATTTTGTATTCGCGATTCCGCGCTGATCTGTGCCTGCAGATGATTCATTAGATTTTGCGCACGACCCGTACGAGTGCAGCTGCATCTCGGGTGAGTCATACGTTATATAATTTCGACGGAGGCATCTTTTGTTTATGTTATCGTTTTATGTTTACGTTATGCTTGACTTAATCTCAACTGTACATCTTTGCTGGTTCTCTTATCCTAGTTACAATATATCTATAATCAACTTCAGAAAAAAATCAGTGTAGTCCGTGATGTTTTCGAAAGGCCAGCGAATTGGCTAGAACGGACAGAAGAATCTTTAACATGTCTTATAAACCAATGGTAATTCATATAGCGCAGCAAGGATTGGGACTGAGACAATTAAATAATAATAAATAATCATCATAAAAATAAGATAAATGCCCAGTAGATTTCGAAACACATCTATTGTGGCGACATTCACATCCCTTTGCAGCGTTTTGAGAAAGCAACTACTAACATTTCGAATCGTATGGTGTCAGTCGATGTATCTTTACGATCTAAAGACTAAGGAACAGAGTAAAGAATGGGAGCTACACTGGTTCTTCACAAAAAGAAAAAATTATGTAATGGTAGCTGGAACATTAAAAGCTTCACGCAGAAAGAAGATGAACTCACAGAGGAATTAAAAAAGTCAAAAGTAGATTCTATAGGATTGATAAAAACTAAAAGAAAAGGAAAAGGAGTGACAGAATTACAAAATGGTTACCGGAGGACTGGTCGGGAGTAAAGGAAGGAAACAGCGCAAGAGCAGGACTAGCAGAACTAATGACACAAGACCAGATGACATTTACCACGGAAGACTGGTGCCAATAAATGTAAAACTTGGAGAAGAAGGAGAAGAAGAATCTGTGGTAATCGTTGTCTATGTCCCAGGCGAAGATGTCAAAGGAAGAAGGAAGAAAAGATCGATTCTTTGAGGAAATACAGACAGAAACAGATAGAATAACAACAAGTTAATAAATAATGGGAGACTTAAATCGCACAGTGGGAAACAAAAACGGAGGTATCGAATGGTGTTTAGGGAAACAACAAGTTTATTAAATAAATTGAAAATAGAGAACATCCTTTTTATGCCCAAAGAAATTCAACAAAATAATCAGCAAGAAATAAAAATAGATTACTTGAGTAATATTGAGTAATTTTCAACTGAGCAGATAAACGGGCCTTTAGTTATAAGATAATGTTCAAGAAATATTAAACACTTACTGAAATCGAATAAAAACTAAGTACATACGAAGAAAATGTTCTACGTACTGGGCCTTTCACTGGTTGAAGCTTGAAGTTGTTAGTACTGATCTTTTAATCTTTGACTTTTTAGTAAAAGCAAAGTAGGAAATACTAAAATTGTTTAAACATTCTTTTTTTAATTCAGAAATATATGAATGATGAAATATATATGAATATACAGTGTGGTGATAAAGTAACGCACCAAGCGAAAAAGCACCCTTAGCGATAACTTTTTCGAAAAATGCTCGGACAGGTCGATTTTATTTAAGTCAGAGGGAAATCCGTCTTGTTGTATTTTAGTGTAAACCATGTAAGTTAATGTTTGCTGTTACTTATAATAAATGTATTGTTTCATCAAGCTCTGCCTCTTTTTTGTTGTTATGTAATTTATTTCCTTATGTTTCCAGTACAGTTTCCAGTTTCATGGATCCGAGATATTGTTAAAATTTTAAAGGCTCGCTGGGGGGTTGCTCAGAAGGAGCACTCGCTAATGAATAGTGGAGGTACCTTAAAGACGACAGAGTAAATAAAAAAACATACATACCCAAGGTATCCTTTTAATAAGCAAACCCAACTTAAGCCTCTTCAGCAGGCAGGATGGGATTCACCCTTACTCGGGAACCGACTGCCCCTGTCTCCCCAGTCTGCCACTATCTCCACTATCTTCTATCTGCCACGGTTCTTCGCTACACTTGCTTTTATTAATCCTGCCTGCTGAAGTCAGCGAATCGTTCTCCTGCCATTTACATGCTACTTTTAATGACTCTTATTAAGGGCAAACAAACCCCGGTAAAATAAACAAATAAAATGAATTTGTGGCAATATTTCATATTTCTGGTCACGTCAATCTATGCTTATTTGAACTGTTTCTTATTTTTTCGACACTTCCATGATTTCCGTCTTCTTTATGTTTATTTTCATCGCATACTCGTGTAGAACCTGCTTCCATATTTCAATACTTTTTTTAAAAACATTTGCGCTTTTTGACACCAAGAAGAAGTCATCTGCGTACAAGAACTCCTTTATTTTTATTTGCCGACCGTATATTCTTCTACTATTTTGTTTATCCTTCTTGAGATATCGTCCATGACCATGACAAACAGTAAAGGACTCAATATCCCTCCTTGACGTACCCCTTTCTCCATGTTAAATTCTTTAGTGCTTTCATTGCATACTCTAACTTCCTTTCTCGTTTTTGAGTATATACTTTTAACTGCAGCTTCAAAAGCCCCCGATCTTCAGATCCATTTTCTTGGAAACAAATCAAAGGCTTTTTCCAGATCTATTGCTGCTAAATACACTTTTCCATTTCCGTTTATGACTCTTTCAGAAATTTGTCTCGGACAAAATGGGCGCTTTTGCAGCTTTGAATCCTGTTTGGTTGTCTTGGAGAGCGTCTTCAACATGATATCTTAGTTCCCTTTCTATTATACTTTCGTATACTTTGCCTGGCACTGACAGTATCGAAATACCTCTGTAATTACTATGTACTGTGGTGCCCCCTTTCTTGTGCAGTGGAATTATGACCGCTAACCTCCAATCTTCTGGTATCTGTTTTGTCTTCCAAGTAATGTGATGTAAGCATTAATTTAATTTAAATTAACTTACGCTGTTTCTTACTTTTTCAGAGCTTGACCTCTAAATTGATGGTTTTTCTATTAAAATTAGTTGCATTTCCTTATAATCTGTTACAGGGAAAGCATGTCATCATAAAAAAATGTAGGTATCAGTTTGAAACTTCCTCAAACGTCTGAAAGGAGGCCTTGTAACATTTTTTTTTTCAGTGTGCTTACGTCAGACGACCACACTTTGCACTTAGTTGTAAATGAAAAGTAGCAAAACAAGTTTTAATTGTGATGTTTAACGCATTTACACTTTTTCATGATCCACAAATTAAAATATATACCTACCATAGATAAGTGCGTATCTAAAGCTAAAAAGGAATTTCATGGTCAACTTTATTCGATCGTGTTTGTTTCGATTCTACCGCAAAATTAGGCGGAATTAATAAATAATGTAACAACTTAACACCGATAGAAAGGAGTTCCCAACGCCTTTATTCAAATTAGTCTTTATGCGTTGACGTTAGAGATTTTTTTTATATAAACATATGGTGTGATGTGTTAAATAGAAAAAAATGGTCAACTTTTTTTCAACGCTAATTTAAATGCAAGAATGAGACAATCTCTTTCGAGCAATTATTTATTTATTTTTATTGGCGTTCTTCACAAAAGCCAACTTCACACGCACAGACATACTTGTGCTGTTGTTGTTGCTTGAAGAACGAAATACTTCTTGTGGAGGAAAGATATACGTAGACTGTTTATGTTCGCTCCAGCCATCTAAATATCTGTCTTTTGCTTTAGAGTGTGAAAAAAAACACAATTGAATTCTTTATATTTCCTTTGACTATCACTAGGAGCATATCAACACGTTTAATTAAAAATTTTATTACAATAATTTAAGCTTCACTGAGATATGTTTTGTTACTTTGTAGTTGTTATAGGAATTCGGAGAAGCAATACGCGATATTAAAATTTTGTTATTTGTATGCAGGAGTTAAATTTTTTATATCTATATAATTTATCGTTCAAGCACGTGTATTTTTCTTTACTCCACCCCATTTGAACGCCGCTCATTTTTTTTGTGACAACGCGAATTGAAATCTTGATATAAAAAATTATTTTGTAATCGTGCTTGATCTTAAATGAATCACCAAGTAATTATGATTTTAGTTGTCAAACAAATGAAACCGTACATTTTTGGCTTCGGATGTGCCTTCAAGAACTGCAAATCCTCCACGATGGTGTATATCTATCGGAACTGCTTTTAGAGTAGTGTGTGTTTCAGTCTGATGATGGCGATTGCATGTTTTAATCATTCCTCTCATGTTTGTGTTTCTTAACAAAAATTTGTGTTTCAGTAATAGCAACATTTATGTTGGGATCATAATTTTTTCTTTACCACTAATTTTTAATCATCTTCTTAATCAACTTAATACTTTTGCTACTTTTTATTTTGCAATTAACGGTAATATTATTCTGGGTATTGTAATAATAATAATAATAATAAACTCGCTTTTACTTTTTCACGTAACCACGCCATTAATTTTAATGACTAACACATAATAACAACTGCGTTTTAAATCTGTGATTTTTATACTTCTTTGATGTTAATTCGCTTTTTCAATACAAAATTGCTATACCCCGGAAAATAATAGAAATGCGTTAATGCTGCATTCTTAATAACGAAGGAGTTGAAACTGCATTCAATGGCGTATAATAATGTTACTAACATTGTTACTGATAATGCGTTCTTCTTGGAACAGGAAACTCAATTGTGTTACAAGGATTGTACTGTAATTATTGCCTATTCACTTCATGTTTTCTTATGTTATTAGGGAATAAAATTGTCACGTTGTTAGGTCCTTAAAACTACAAAGTGGTCAAGAATCACTGTTTGCAAAATTTTGACTGTAAGTCGGCTGGATTGCAATGGAGTCCCCGAGCATATTCTGTATAGCTATATCGGTTCTATTTGGGGCCTCATCAGCAGAACACTAGCTCGAAAACTCCATTGCAACCCCGACGACCAACAAGACATACACGCACGGTTAGCGTGTAAATGCAAATCGCGACATAGCACGAGTGTCATGATTATATGACAATCACTGTTTGAGTTGGCAGGGCTGAATTTTATTTTTAAATGGTACAACTGGAGTAACTTCCGTTTGTTGACGGCTTGACACTGACAGCCGTCACCTTACAAAGTCATTTGACATTTCAAATTCAAATTAAATCGCTAATTTTTATTCACATAACCTACAATCTTGTCGCTGATCAGGTTACGTCAAATAAACCAACAAAACATAGCCGCTTTCTTTTCAGAGCTTAGAGCTGCTCGGAAGAGTTCAGGGTCGGTATTTACGTTGTTTTTTTCATGACAGGCGTTTCCCCTTTCCCCTCGAGCACCATCTATTACACTCGAGCGTGACGCCTCTTATGTCAGATTGAGGTTAAATTGTAGGTTATATTTAATCAAAAGAAATTTTCGATGGAAAATTCACATGAGTTATTGCTTATGGATGCGGAAACAAATAACACTTATAAGCTAATTGTAAGTCAAACAGATTTTGAAAGAGCACAGCAGGTTATGCCATCTAGTTGTGATCTAGTCGTCAAGCTCCTATTTATTGTTCTTGGCGTGTTCTTTTCAGAATAGCTCTGAGCTGCACCGCGTTTCGAGTCCAAAAGGGCGTGACGCTCATGAAAAGAAAGCAGCTCATATATCCGGTTGCAGTGCTGCAAATAGCCGAATAAAAAAATGCTCTTAATTATATTGCCAACTCAATCAGTTATTTTTGATCACTTTGTAATTTTAATATGGACAGCAAATTAAAACGAAGAGTGGTGACAGAGTTGCTCCTCTTCAGAAATTCATTGAAAATTTTTATAGTATACGAGGACTGACAATTAAGTTCGTAGAAGAAAATTATTACAACTACGGAATACATTCGTTATCTGGTACACGGTCGCTTTCGAAATAGTCTCCGCCTAAAGCAATGCACTTAGTACAACGTTTCTCCCATTGCCGATAGCCCTCTTCAAAATAATTTTCCGTAAGGCTGTTTAGAGCGCGTCGTGATCCATTCCACGTCTTCTCGTGAACCCCAGTGATGATCTTGCTACCTACGTGAAGGCCAGCAAATTGTGTGAGTGACTTTGACGTTTCTCCAGCACCGCACGGCAAAGCTCTTGGAGATGGGAGGGTTCGACGAAACCCCAAAGCAAAGGTGGGTAAAGTGAATAAAATAAAAATCACCAACTGAGCACACTTGTTTTTATTTAAAAACGCTCAAAATTTGGTAAAGATAAACAGGTGATCAAATTACAAAGTTTAGTACGACCCAGACAGGGTCCAGTAAAACGAACACGAAAGTAATTTAAATTAACTTTGTTATCAGGCGAACAATCATAGAAACAAACTGATAAGCAGATCTGCCGCTCGTTTACACTATGCCTTAAAGTAAATAACAAGATAAAATTAATAACAACGCCGCGTTAAAATGAGTCGAGTTGACCCGGAATAAAACAAAAAACAACTCCGTGAGTTTTAAAAGTGAGTTTTCAAAATAAGTCGACGTAAATAATTGAAATAATTCCGACCTGGTACCCACAAAAGTCCAGCGTAATGACAGGCAGCTGTCGGAGGGCCCTCTTACGGTGGTTAGCGCTGTAATTCAATGAGGCATTTATGTCACCCAGTAGCGTCATGTTGTAGGTCGAGTCCACTTTCACAGGCGGGGGGGGGGGGGTGCAGGGCTTCAAATTTGTCTTTTCTTTCACCCCAAGGGTTATTAGGGTTTTAGTAGTGGGTAAAACTACCACTGGAAGCCTAATGGAAGAAAGATATGCGTTATGAAGCAGCTCGACCACACAAAATGGCCAGTAGAACCTACCTATAATTTCTTCCACAGGCAGGCATTCGAAAAGCTGTTTAACGAGCTTGTAATTTACTCGTCGTGCTTTAACAAATCTCAGAGTGGATTCCGTTTCAGGTTTCAATCACCAGATCCACATGAGAGAAACACAAAGATTATAATTAAAGCTGGTTCTTGTCCGATGAAAATTGTATCACAAACTCTTTTAAACTTCTGACGAAGCTGTCGAACGACTGCGAAACGTTAAGTGTTTATGCGCCATTTAGTGTCCGTTTAAAAGAGTTTGTGATACAAAGATTATAATCACCAACACGAACAAAAGGTCAGCACAGTCCGAGCGCTATTAAAGGAGTGGCATTTTCTCCCAACGCCAACTATGCACTGAGACGAGAGTTGTTACGAATAAACTCAGTTTTAGCCGGGCGAAAGAGTGAAATGGAGTGATACTAACAGCATATAATTTTGTGGCGTAATATTGAGAAACATGGGAAAAGTCACGTACGCATACTGAAGTTTGGCTTCCCCTCAACAATACAGGGTGCCAATTATTATGGATAACTCAAAGGAATTTTTCAACCGTAACAATATTTCATGTCCTTCTTAATCTTAGGAAATAATAAAGTCAGAAGAAGCTAGATCGGGAGAATAGGGCGGG
The DNA here is from genome assembly GCA_958336345.1 of Dorcus parallelipipedus. Taxonomy (NCBI): domain Eukaryota; kingdom Metazoa; phylum Arthropoda; class Insecta; order Coleoptera; family Lucanidae; genus Dorcus; species Dorcus parallelipipedus. The sequence continues at coordinate 42,760,409 of OY284478.1, forward strand.
ATTTCCAACACAGTGATTCTATTTTTGGCGAAGAAGTCCTTCACAACAATGGCTGAGTGTACCATTGAACATTGTCATGATGCAAGATCCTGCTGTCATTGGCAAAGAATTCCGGTCTGACACGTTTTACTCGAGCCCTTCAACGTCTCAGATAGAATACTGCATTTACTGTTTGCCTTTCTGGAACAAAGTCTCACTGCACAATGCCCGTTCTCTCAAAGAAAGCGATTAATATGCTTTTGATTTTTGATTTTGACATGCGCGCTTTTTTTTATACTGGGCTCTTCTTCTTGCATCCAAGCCATATTGGCGCGCCTGTTCGAAGGGTCGTATTCGTAGAACCATGATTCATCTCCTGTTATCACTCGGATAACACATCGTCTGTTTCATTGGTTTGTAACCAGTCTTCACAAAGTCGAACACGAGTCAGTTTTTGTTTGACTGAGAACACTTTGGGTACCATGCGTGCATACAATTTTCGCATATTTAAATCCTCGTTTATTATCTTTCGCACTGTCTCTCTGTTGATTCCTAATGCTTCTGCTATGAATCTAGTCAATTGTTAGAAGTTCATCCACTCTTCTCACATTTTCTTCGCCTCCCGTCGAAATAGGTCTTCCTTCTCTCGCATCGACATTAACCGATTCCCGCCCATCTTTGCCCATTTGTAAACTGTAGCAGGTTTCATGGCAAACTCGCCTAATGTTTCTGTTTTGCAAAATTTGACGTTTAACTAATTAAGTGAAGTTCAATTGTTTTGAAACTTAAACTGAAGATATTGTGACAAGATGCAAGTAAATTCATGCATTGAATTTATTTAGCAAACTTGAGATAAGAGAAAATGCAACTCGTCAACGTAAACAACGGAACCTTGACACATGCAGGTGGTAAACCTTGAACGCGTTGGAACGGATTTGAATTATCTCGTAATCTGTCGTGCCTTTTCGGTTTCGTTAGAACTCGGAATTGCTCGACTTGCACTTTGTATAAAAACCCCACGATCTGCATAAAATAAGAAGATCTAAAACTAGTTGTTGTCAGAGCATGATGTAGGCTCTATTTTGTTAAAGTGTGCTGTTAGGGTAAGTTGAACTTTGTACAAATATGTTTGTCTGTATTTATTTATGTTTAATATAATATTTAAGCTACGCTATGCCCCTTGTTTCGATTAATACCGTAACATTAAAAAAATTTTTTTTTTCTTGTAAATAAAATAGTGACTACATTTTGGACTTTAGGCGCCTCCACCAAAAATGTTACGGTATTAATCGAAACAAGGGGCATAGCGTAGCTTAAATATTATATTAAACATAAATAAATACAGACAAACATATTTGTACAAAGTTCAACTTACCCTAACAGCACACTTTAACAAAATAGAGCCTACATCGTGCTGTGACGACAACTAGTTTTAGATCTTCTTATTTTATGCAGATCGTGGGGTTTTTATACAAAGTGCAAGTCAAGCAATTCCGAGTTCTAACGAAACCGAAAAGGCACGACAGATTACGAGATAATTCAAATCCGTTCCAACGCGTTCAAGATTTACCACCTGCATGTGTCAAGGTTCCGTTGTTTACGTTGACGAGTTGCATTTTCTATTATCTCAAGTTTGCTAAATAAATCCAATGCATGAATTTACTTGCATCTTGTCACAATAGGACAAGTGTCGCAAGGGTGTCATATAAAGCACACGAAAAATTTCCTACGAACTTAATTGTCAGTCCTCGTATGGTGCTTCGACAATTAATATTAGCGTAGACGAACTTAGGACCGGTGAAACCAATATTTTTGATAAACGACGAAAAGGAAGCCATCAGAAAAAAAAGTAAAAATTTGCATAATACTATCTTACACCGCGACAATGCAAAACCTCATACTGCGTTTGCTACAGTTGGGGGAATCCAGAAACTCGAATGATCAATTATGCCCCATCCAATTTTTAGTCCCGACTTAGCTTCATCATTATCCACTTGTTTGACCTAATGAAAAAAAATTTAAAAGAGATCATTGGAGGGCATACCCACTGTCAAGCGGTGGTGAAAAATTCGGATAAATCTTTTTCCCTAAATTGATTTGAGCGAAGGATTCAAAGATGGCATAGGTGTTTAGAAAGAAAGGAGATTATATTGAAAAAAAGTGTTTTGTAGCTTAAGGCTAGATCTTTTTCTATAGTAACGATTGTGATACTGATGACAATTGTTACTATGGGAATAAACCGTTAGCTAAAGTTAACTGGAGATTAAAAGAGTGGGCCTAAAATTTGAATAAATGTTGTACAAGTTTTTTTTGTTACTCCTTCATTTAAAGGAATTTTAGACCAACAGATATTACTTACGGTACAAACCTCGTATAATAATTAAAAATTGTGTAAATCGGGGACCATTCAGTGCATGTGTGTTTATCTCTTGACCAACATCAATCATATTTTGTGGTTGTGTAAAAAATATAAACACGGTAGATCCTTCTTAATTAAAAAAACTAATATACGTATATTATATATTATCTATATAAATACCATACAGATTTCCAAAGAGTTTTAAATACCAATAATTATTTGGTTTACAAAGTGATTGCGCATTTTATAATCAAATCGAAGATAGTTTTAGATAGTTTTGTTGCCTGATATTTTTACTGTTGACTTATGGGCTTTCATCCCAAGAAAGCCATTAAAAAAGAATTTTTTTTTGCTTCTTCTTAGATACATCTGCTTATACATATTTTACCTACAGGGGTCAGTCAATTGTCTGTTGTTTGCATTATCGTGATTAACATTTTTCGTTTTATTTTTCAAATTTAAAAGTCAATAACTATGTGTAGGTACTACAATTTCTTCATCGATATTCTAATTTCTACGTAGGAGATGTGCAGAATTTGTAACTTTTACATCCGCGTTTAGCAAGAAATTCTCGTCTCTACTACCGCACTGTAAAACTTGGAAATGAGGCCACGAGGTTAAATAAAAAAATCTTATATTTTGTGAATAGGTACGCTTATTGTCTATTAGATGTGTGAAACTAATAAAGAAGTTGGGATAGGATAATTTGCTACTTGCAAGTTTTAGAAATCGTCGGTTAAATGTGTCTTTCGGGGAAGGGGGGTGCTCACTTAAAGTGATACTCGTGCATTCAAACCTCGCCCTTAAAACTGTATTTAAATTATATGGCCCGCTGTACTTTTAATGTTGTAAAAATTGGCACGGTAATAATATTGAACCACAAGCACGAATCTTTTGAATACCTTAAACGGACTTTACACGGACGCAATGCAGTGCAATGAACGTTGCACACAAAAATTACATTTGCTCGCGGCTTTATATTTAAGCTATTTCTGAGTACCTAGTTGCAATAAAAAGTACTAATTTCTGAAATTAAATATTTATGGTGCCTCATATTTGAGTGGTCTTATTGCTGTTAATTACCAATTATTATTCACACATTTGCCAATACGCATGCGCACGATAAAAATTGCGTCTTGCTGCAATAATAGGGAATTTTTGCAACACATTACGATAAAAATATCGTTACGTTAAAGGCTATTTTGCTCAGCAACCCTATAGATTTAGCAAATCAGAAATCGAATTTTAACGTTTAAGGTTACCTTATTTTTATCGTAATGTGTTGCAAAAACTCCCTAATAATTGCATCGTGTAAAGCCTGCTTTACAATTAGTGTAAATATCGATTTGCGATTTCTATAGAACATCGATCTTTAATCTTTAATTCTTGCCTAGAAATAAAAGCACTAGTTATGAATATTATTGACGAACATAAACTTACACAATCTATTAAAAATATTAGTCATTCTTGAAATGAATTCATACGAATATACAACTTTTAACACCGCTAATTCAATTATTTTCTGCAGATTCGGTGAGAATGGTCAAATAAAGATAAAATGTTAATCAAGGTAAACAATAATAATAATAGTTATAATATTTATTTTTCAGCGCCATTAATTAATAGATAGATTCGTCACGCTTACACAATCATCGTAAGTTTAATTAAATTAACTAAAACCTAAATTAAATCAATTCAATTCTTCGTCACTTAGAAATTCTTGGACAGAATAGTAACATTTCTTAATTAAAGACTTTTAACTTCACGTTTAAATATTTGTACTGATAGGTTTTTAACATTTTCCCTTAATTTATTGAACAGCTTTAATCCAGCCTCTCTCAAAAGTTCTTGTGTTATGTTTGGCGGTATCCAAGAGGTCACCAAATGCAGTGTCGCATGTATGGTTTTGACCGACTTTATCAAGGTTATTTCTAATATTACACAAGCACTTGAGAATGTAAATGCAAGGCATTGGAAGAATTTTTTTTTTGCTAACGAAAATTGGCTTCAGCTCTCGGTTGGATGAACTTCATACATTAATCTTAGAATCTTTTTCTGTAATATAAAGACTCTGTTAACATTTACCGCTTGTGCCCATGTTGTAACGCAATATGAGAGATGTGAATACACTAGAATACACAATTTCATTTCGGGTAACGCAGTTGATACCAAAACAAGGAGTTCCTCAGGGTTATTTGCCGAGATCAGAATCGAAACGTCATCTGCATACATGCAAATTGTGCCAGTTTTTACATGGTTCGGAAGGTCATTGATAAATAATAGAAAAAGAACCCTGTGGAACACCTATTTCAGTAATAAATTCTTGTGATCGTCCCGTACGATGTTTAACAACGATTTTTCTTTGGGTAAGGTAAGAGACCAGGAATTCCAGTATACTACCGCTTATTCCGACTGCCCATAACTTAGTTTGTACAAATTTAAAGTCAAGGCAATAGAAGGCGCGTGTTAGGTCAAAAAAGAGGCCTACGACAAATTTTCCGCAGTCCAACTCTTTGAAAAGTTATTCCAAAAATGAACATGTTGCTGTGTCCGTAGACCTCCCTTTTCTAAAGCCGTATTGGGCCTCATTAAAAATCTTAAACTTTTCAATATAGGAAGTTAGCCGAACGTAGAGCACTTTTTCGATCACCTTAGATAACGCACACAGCACTGAAACAGCTGTAGTTCTCGCAGTCTAATGGATCATTCTCCTTGTAGATAGGTGTCACCAGACCTGGTTTATAAATTTCAGGAAAAGATCCTTCATCAACAGCTTTGTTCATTAGTTTTGCAACAGACGACGCGATTAGAAACTTGATTACTGAGACATTGATATCGTCAATGCCACTGGAACTTTTATTTTTCAGGCTTTTCAACCTTATATACAGGGTGTGGCATTTAACTGGGTTTCTTCATTAACGCCGTTCCTATTGAATATATGGAAAAATGCTTTATACAAAAGTATCATCCTTTCAAGTTCTGCATAATGTAAAATATACAGGCTGTCCCAATTTGGCTGTACGAGTGTAACTTCGTTATTTTAAATGGGACACCTTATGTTTTATAACGTCTTTGAGCTTGTCATGTTATTTTAGGGTAAGTTTGATAAGAGTTCCCTATACCTAAGTCCTATGGTTTTTAAGATATTAGCCTTTGTTTACGGTTTTCGGAAAGTACAGATGTAACTTTTATAATTATTAATATTTCATTAACGAAGAAAGTTAGAATGCAAATATTGTGGTAATGTTACAAGCTAAGTGGAAGGTGTATCTACCGCAGTAACAAAGTTTGCTTTTCTTTAAACAGGGATTCAGTAAAACTATTTCCATTTCGACAACAATTGAAGGGCAATAACTTTTGTTTTTTAAATGGAACGGTGTTATTTTTATATCGGCGTTAGATACTCCATAAAATTATCTATATCTAATTAACTATACACTTCCCTATACCAATTACTAACGGTTGAGGAGATATTTAATATTATTTCATAATTTCTGCATTTTAACGTATTAATTAAAATCAGTAGTGAGTATTTACTCACTCAATCTGATCATAACTTTAGCACTTTAGCTCAAAATGAAATAAGAAATACATAATTTAATATAAGAAATGTATATTGTGTTTCTTATTATTTAATAAAATGTTATGCTCTTAGAAAATACTTCTTACATCGAGCAGTCATAAAATCAGTTATTAAGTTTACCATCATTCACTATAATATTATGTGTATGCTGGGGTACAACCTTAGGTATTTCAAAATCAATATCCAACTCAAAACTGGCACTTTCTGTTTGATTAGCCGTATCAGAATTGTTGTCGCTATCGCAGCTATCAGAGTTAATATTATAATGGTCATTCTGTCTGCATACAAAGTTCTTCTGTTCTTCAATCTTTGGTAAAAAGTCTTCTTGTGTTATGTTTATATTCAGTTCATGAAATATTTCTGTTACACATCTTTTAGCTTGCTCAATGGCGTTTAAAATCTCGACATCGGTAGGTAAGCTATTTAAGTCATTATATTCCAAGGGTTTTTTTCTGGGGAAGCTAAAAGAACTGAGTTTTTCTTTATATAGTAAATCAATTTGTAATTGAAGTCTCTTCAATCGGTGCAAAGTATCCAATATACTGTAATTTATTTACCATAGTACAGTTAGTAGACGTCATGGACCGAGTGGTGTGGAAAAATTGTTCACATATTTGACTACTGCATAAAGGTGGTATATATTGTTGAGGCATGTTTAGCTTTCTCATTTTGGATTTTGGGTTCCTTTTTATGACAGATCTCCAAGCCCGAAAATAAAATAAAGCCGAATTTTTAAAAGTCTGTCTGTCGGAGTTGTATCATTATTCGCATATGCTTGTACACAGTATAGCATCATCTCTAAGTAATATGCAGTACAAAATGCACCTCGTTGTTTGAGCAGTATAATGACTGTTGGGTTATTTTTTGAACGCTTCGATAGTTCATTTTATGCCGTATATCCAAGTCGGTTTTACACAATAGATGTTCATTTTTTGGAACTTCTTTTATAAGTTCATCCAGATCATTAATAGCTACCTCCTCATTGCCTATAAGTAATTTTTGTTGTCGTCCTCTTGTATTTTCAGGGGCAGTTTTGAGTAATCGATTTCTTAATTTTGTGATATGGTGTATAGTATCTTGGACACAATGCCTTGAGGTTGTGGAATGAACGCAAACTATTTACAGAAGATTGAAGAACTATCAGGATTTTCATTTTTACCAAGTTGCTCGATATCTCATGGCCTTTAATAGTCTTGTGTCACCATCACTCGAGAAGCCAAGAATATTGATGTTGTTTTTTTCCTTCTTCCAGTAAATAATTCCAACGATTAACCAACTTGAAAATTTGTTATTTGTTCCAAACATGCATAAACAAAATGATGGTGCTTTTTCTTTTAAAGTTTGTACCATCATTACATATATTAAACGAGACTTTTCTTCATTTTCAAAATACATTTCCATAGTGGCCGGGAAGCTCATAGTAATCGGGAAGCCATTTTGTCCTAAAGGCAGCACAAATCCGATTAATTGATCAGTGATTGCATCATACTGAATTCTTCCTGTCACTCCTGTACCGTCTTCAGTAATCTATACCGTTCTTGGAAAGTCATACTTAGACAGATAATAGCTTAAACCTTCAAAATTAACTTGGCCTTCGATTATGTAATTAATCTCATTATTGCACTGAATGGCCCTTACTTCAATGCAACCATTACTTCCCCCGACGTTTTTCCCAATTTGATATACACTGCGCCAATAAATTAGGGTAACACCAGAGAAACGCAACTAAAAACTGTAAAATCTTTTTATTTCCTTAACGTAATGAACTAAAAGTTTTTACATGGCTGCTATAACACCTTATTTGCCAAACAATAGTAATATTTCGTTACTCAAGTGACAATAATAAAGAAACTCAACGGAAACAATTAAGAAAAAAACAATTTGTCAACAGTCAATAATTTTAAGAACAATTATACTTAAACAGGTGTATAAATTTAATATCGAGTATGACCCCCGCGAGCTTGAATAACAGCTTGGCATCGTCGTGGCATACTTTCGATTAACCTTCGGATGTTCTCTTGAGGCAAGTTAACCCACTCTTCCTCGAGGGCCATAGCGAGCTGTTCCAACGTTTCTGGGGGATCCCGTCGATTTCTAACCGCTCTATCCAGTTGATCCCACAAATGCTCAATTGGATTGAGATCGGGGCTGATTGCTTGCCATTCCATCACAGAAATTTCATGGTCCTGCAGAAATCTTTGTGTCTGGGCTGCAGTGTGGGGGCGTGCGTTGTCTTGCTGGAAAACAAATTCGTGACCCGCAAGTGTGGCAGCAGGCACTACATGATTTTCAAGGATATCTTGAACATATTGTGCTGCGTTCATTCTTTGTCGAACCTGTACAAGTTGAGTACGAGTATCGAATGAAATGCCTGCCCATATCATGACAGACCCCTTTTCGAATTTATCGTATTCCTGGACTAGGTCTTGACGATATCTTTCACCTGGTCGTGCCCACACTCTAAGACGACCATCACAGTTCGTTAATCGAAACCTCGACTCATCGCTGAATAGCACTCGTGACCATTTCTGCACTCCACAATCAACATGTTCTTGAGCGTATACCAAACGCCGTCTTTTATGCTGCACAGTTAACCGTGGTTTTCGAAGTGGCCTTCTTGATCTTAAATTACCTTCCCGCAACCTTTTTCTTACCGTTTCCGTGCAAACTTGGAGTCCATGGGCTCGTCTAAGATCATTCTGTAAATCCCTGGCCGTAAATACACGTCTCCGAGGAGCGCAAGTAATTAAAAATCTATCCTGTGCAGCTGTAGTTTTGCGTTTTCGGCCTTGTCCGGGTTTTCTCCTATAACTCCCTGTCACTATGTACCTATTGTAAACTCTGAACACAGCAGACGCACTAACTTCTAGCGACTTCCCGAAATTTTTTTCCCTCTTGTTACAACTTTTACAACTTCTACTTCGCTTAAGTGCCTCATAAAAATGAGTGACAAAGTGACAAAAATGTCACTTACTAAAAATAAGGTTAAATAAACCAATAATGACATTTCTATTCAATTGTTATATTTATCATAGCTAACACACGTACGTGACTAAAACCTGCAGATTGGTTTCGTAGTTAAAAATTTGCTTAGTTTGCATAAAATACTAGAAAATGTGAAATTTTGCATGCACTCTTAATTCGCGGTGTTACTTTATCACATACCGAAGGAATAATTACATTAATATAGATAATTCAAATAATATAAATATTTTCATATCTGTTCCTCTAATTTATTGGCGCAGTGTATTTACTCAATGGCTCTTCAAATGAACCGAAGTCTGAATATATTTCATTCTTATTAATATCATACTTTAGAAACTTTAGATACTTTAGAAATTGAACAAAATAATTCAATAAACTTTTTAGATTTAACTATTTTCAAAATACATAATCAACTTAGATACAAAATTTATAGAAAACCCACATACACACATAACTGTATTAACTATTAGTCATTTCATCCATTTGAACATAAATTTGCAATTTTTCAATCACTTTTTCACCGTGTTTTTTATATCCCCATGAACCAATCTGATTTTAAACATGAAATTAATGTAATTATTCAAATAGCTTACTATAATAATTTTCCAATTAAACCTATTTTCAATATTTTCAAGCGTATTAAAAATAAAATAACAAACAATATAATTTTCCCAACATTTGAAAATTCTAAATCTCCACCATGTTACTTTTCTATTCCATATGTCGGTCCTTTATCGAATAAAATTAAATCATTCTTAAAATCTTTAAAATTAAATGTTTCTTATTCTACAATGTTAACATTCAAAAATTTATATTCAAACAACAAAGATCATTTAGATAATTTTTCTAAAAATGGTGTCTATTCTTTAAAATGTAATTCATGCGATGCTACATATGTAGGACAAACTGGAAGAAGTTTGCTTATTAGAGTTAATGAACATTTAAGATCATTACGTTTAAACAAATTAGATTCCACATTTGCTAAACATTTGGCAGAAACAGATCACGATTTTGATCGTTGTAATAATGTACAATTGTTACATAATTTACCTAAAGGAAATAAATTAAATATAGCTGAGAATTTAGAAATTTTCTTACATAAAAATATTTTTTCTATTAATATAATTAATGAGCAAACCATCTCTAGCACAGATAATTTTCTAAAATCAATTCAATGGAATTTGTGTGACTAATCATTACGTCTATGATACAATAAAATAAAAATTTGTTTATTAACAACCACTCATATACATCAAAAATTTTACAAAAAAATTTATTTACGTCAAATTCTTTAAAATATTTTTACATTACATATATAATCTAATATTATAAATTATTATATAGTTTTTAAGTAAGTAATTTTAATATCTACATATTTAAGACAATTACTATTAATTATTTATTTTTAGGTATAATTTTATATATAACTTGAAAATGCCTTTTTAAAAGGCGAAACCGGTCGTTATAATAATAAAAAACATTGTGCCACAAGACATAGCATTTCATTTACCAATATTAAATTATGGCTACAAACAGCAGGAATAACTTCATCAATTATAATTATGTCTTTTGTCGTCATTTTGTTTAAATTTTCAAGTTGATTGTTACTTAAGTATTGCATCGCCTCATTTTCCTTTGACAAATGTTTCCTTTTCTGCATTTCGTTTGCAATTGACTTGCACAATTATTCTTTTTTTTTCACGTGATATGTTAATTATCCCTTCATTATTTTTTTGTTTCTCTGCAATATTTGCTCGAAAGCGTCCACAATTAAAGTGAGACTGATTTTGAGAAAAAAATGTGTCTGATAAGTAAGCAGCGGACGGTCGTTGGGAAGGCGAGAGTGGGGGACGTGTCGAACGGGCGAAAATACATAAACTAGTAGAAGCGATGCATTTTTCGCCCGTTCAACACGAGCCCACTCTCGCCTGCCCAACGGCCGTCCGCTGCCTACTGATGAGTGACAATTCAAGTAATCTTTCATGGCAAAAATTAGTTTTGTATGACCAGGTAGGATTTTAAAATTTTCTTTATTTTTATGGTAAATTCCATAAAAATCCTCCATATTTGTTGTGTTGTTATCTAAAAACAATGCCATTTAAAATTTAGCAAAATTTTCTATCTGTTTTATATCATCTTTGGTTATTGCTTTTATTATTTAGGTGTATCATAACCGCAAAATTTCATTACGTTTATGACGTACTTGGGAAAATGACAATTCATTTTACGTTGAATTTCATCCCAAAAATTTGATTCCGGCTGTGTTTGTTCTGCAAGTTCTGTGTCGACTTTTATCAATGAAGTATCGAGGGTTTCGAATGTATTATTAAAAGTTGAAACCACACTAGTCGAATGCGAATGCAACTCCTGAAATTCAAAAACTGCATTAATTTAATTATATACTTCAGAATTGAATAGCCATTCATTAACAAGGCGGAAAAGATAATTTGGATAGTTGAGCAGTAGGTCACACACAATACATCGAGAGATCTGAAAAGGCAACTTTTTGCGCAACTATACAAAATCATTAAATACCATTAAGCTGATTGGGGTATGTGTAAATTAATTCCTAATACAGTATTTGCAACGGTTGGAGCAATTTTTTGTATTGGATAATATTTAAGACAATAAAAAGAAAGCCATGTTCATAACATTGATGGGAGCACCAACATATGTATAATATTCTCTCCAATTTAGTAACCCCAGCAGAACCTACTGATAAAACTTTCGCAGAAATAAAGCAAGTTCTAATTGATTATTTTGTACCGAAGAAAGTTATAATTGCAGAACGATTCAAATTGTACAAGCGAAATCAAGTTGCAGAAAAAAGTGTTACAGATTGTCATCGTATTAAAAAAACTAGCATCATTTGTGAGTATGGTGCTTTTCTAAATGAACCTATCAGAGATAAATTTGTCGCAGGATTAAAGGTATGGTTAGATCTGACATTTTTATCTAGACATAAGTGTCAGTCAGATGTCGGACACAAAGTTAGTTTGAGGGTTTAAATTACTACAGAAATATGTCCGAGAGAAAGTCTTCACTGTTTACATTATTCTCCGACATAAATGTCATGCAATAAATGTCAGATCTAACCATACCTTTAAGTCAGAAGCTATTCAACAGAAATTATTAACGATGCAAAACTTGACTTTGGAAACAGCGATCCAAACTTGTAAGGCAATGGAGTTGGCTAATATGAAAATTAAAAGAAATTCAACCAAACAGTATGAACAAGGTGTCTTATATGAAGTCGAAACTTGGTCAAAAACAGAACTTGTCAAGAGGAAATTATCAAGAAAAGTTCGAGCAAAAATGTTTCAGATGTGGAAGAGGACATATTGAAAGTTTGTGTTTGTGTTTACTAAACTCAGACAATCTTTCGCCATATTCGGTTTACCGCAATATTTGGTTGCTGATAATGGACCACCATTTGATAGTGCAGCTTTTGAATCGAATGGTTTTGTAGAACGAGGAGTACGAACCATAAAAGATGCTGTAAAGAAATCACTTCATGAAGATCTTATTAACAAAAAGCACAGGCTGTTAGATCAAATAATATCGAATTTTGTCTTTGGATATCGAGGTACTCCAACTACTGTTACAAGCAAATCTCTTGCAGAAATGATGCTAAAACAGAATCCCAGAACTTTACTAAATATGATGAAACCAACTTTCAATTTTAAGAAGGATGAAGGAATAATGAAAAAGCAAATTTTTAAATCAAAGGAAAAGTTCTTTACCATGGTACAATAAATTACATAAAATTTGGTTACCAGGAAAGATAATAAGAATGAAAAGTTTTTGCACTTATGTTGTAAAGATAGGAGAAAAAGTAAAATTGGTTCATGCAGACTTTATTAAAAATTGTCCATATTCTATTGAAACAACACCTTCAGCACCTTTGGCTGATAGTATACCAGACAGATATTAGAGAAGAACAAAAACCTTCTAAACCTTCTCTTACTGAATCAGATAATTAAACTGGTAATGTTCCAATTTTAAGAAGATCACAAAGAATTAGAAAACCTGTCATTAGATTGAAATATTGAATTTGTAATTATTAAATTTTTCAATTTTTACATCACTTTTTTTTACATTGCTTTACATTACTTTTCATAGTTAGTGGAGAGGAGTGTAGTGTCCTTTGAAAATATTTATAAATAAAAAAACTAGACCATTGTCTTGGTAACGACGAAAATGTATGTATTGACACGTTATGTAAGTTGAGTGTAATTCAGTTTATTATAAATAAAACCAATAAGAAGAGCATATTGATTGCTTGGTCTTCAAGAAATATAACAATAATTTATTCAAAATGTTTGCGCACAAACAATAAACAACATTTCATAATGTCCAAAAGTGCGTTGTAGTTGCTGTTTACAAAGCGAAATCCATTTACTCGATTAGCCAGTAATTACAATTTGTTAAATGGATCTTTTTACTCACGTCATTAATTTTTTCCATATGAAAAACATCAATACTTTCAAGCTAAGTAATAAATCTAAGTTTTACTTCACAAACATTCATATAAAGACGTTAATTTTCCATTCTCATTCAGTTAAGAAGTATAAAAATTGGTTTTATCTACGGCCACTACCGTAAATGACGAATTACGTAAAAGTCGAAAATATTTCAAACAAAGTTAAGTTCACAGCGAGACATTTTGAGTGTATGCTTTTTTTAATTCCGCAACCGTACAACACATAAATTAAGTAAGCGGGTATTTACAAACGTCGTGCGTAAAGTAAGAAAAACGCACAATTGCAGTTAGATTTACGTAGCCGCATCACATTAGATAGACAGTCGTTGAAATTGCAAGTGTCATTGCTGATTACTTTGAAGGTAATTTTTGTGGTCGTAGATAAAGTATAGTGCAAAATTCGAGTTGTAAAGCAATTACGCACTTGTGGAATTACATCTTTTCCACCGTGCGTAATTTGCTATTTACAACTCTCGATATGTAATATACTATTATCGTTTGTCAATGACGTAAAAAGATCCATTTAACAAACTGCACATTTTTAAGAGTACACGGCCAAAGTTGTTTAATTTTATTTATTTAAGTATGTTCAAGCTGTGTAATGAGTTTCTTGTGTTATTTATAAATAACTTATTAAAATGGTAAGTGCCCGTTTTTAAAAACACACACAACCTTAACGATTTAATTAATGTCTTACCAGCTTATAAAAGATATTTATTGGATATGAACTAGAGCAGAGTTGTTCGTTATGCCTTTCTCTCTGTGACAAATTAATTTGCCTTGGCGATCTGAACATTGATTTTCTGAAGCCATCCAGCATCGAAACTGTTTATTTAAGCAATATGTTTCAGTCACTTCAGCTACACCAGCTGATAGTTGAACCCACGCGGTTTACTGTGCACTCTTCTTCCTTAATCGATATAATTTTTACGTCTGACAAGAACTGTGCAGTTGGCAGCGGAGTAGGTGGCCTGGATTTATCTGATCACGAACTCATCTTCTGTGATCTTGCTCTCCAAAAACCTAATATATCTCCTATTTTGAAAACATTTCGCACATTTAGAAACTTTAATGAAAACCTTTTTTTAAGGGATTTGATGTCGATACCTTTTGATAATATTCTTTATATCTATGGCATCAATGACAAAGTCAACTTTCTCAATTCTAGGTTATTGAATCTGTTCAAAAAACACGCTCCACTGATTACTGTTCGGTTGACTAAAAAGAGATCTCCTTGGGTAACCGACACTATCAAACTGATGATGTCTCTTCGGGACAAAGCCAAATCTGACTTTGTAAAACATCGATCCCCTGCAAAGTGGGAGTACTATAAAGTCTTGCGAAACCTTACCAACCAAGCGATAGTCAGGGAAAAGAAAGCATATTTCAAATTTCTCTCCGAAAATCAGGATCGTAAAACCTTATGGAATGAACTAAAATCATTAAGCATCACTGCTGATTCTAAAGTCAATATACCCAATTGGCTGCAGAATCCTGACGGAATTAATAATTTCTTCCTCGACAACGTACCTTTGCAAAATGCTGACAACGCTGCTTTAATTGACTTCTACAATAAAAATCGTTCAATCGATCACACGTCCTCATTTAATTTCAAACCTGTTGACTCATCAGTTGTCTCAAAATACATCCGTCTTCTTAAGACCAACAGTGTCGGGTCTGACGGAATCAGTCTAAGAATGATCTCACTCTGCCTTCCATATCTGGTTCCATATTTAACACACATTTTTAATTCATGTTTACTGGAAAATCATTTTCCGGTCTGCTGGAAAGAAGCTGCTATAATTCCCATTCCCAAAACTGCCACGGTTACAGAGTTTAAAGACTTGAGGCCAATTAGCATCCTGCCAGTCTTATCTAAAATACTGGAAAAAATTATGGACAGCCAGTTACGAGAGCATCTCTCAATTAATAACATCTTCCCTATATGTCAGTCAGGTTTTCGTTCCGGTCACAGCTGTACTACTGCCCTTCTTAATGTAACTGACGATATTATAACGGCTAGAGATGATGGCAAAACTACTATTCTGGTGTTGTTAGATTATAGCAAAGCGTTTGATACCATCAATCATAACACGTTACTAGCCATCTTGCGCCACATCGGCCTTAGTGAAAATGCCATCCTACTTATGCAATCATATTTATCTCAGAGAACCCAGCGGGTTTTACTTACATCAGGAGTCTCTAACCTAAGAACTGTAAGTAATGGAGTACCGCAAGGCTCCATTCTCGGGCCCTTGCTGTATATAGTCTATACCTCCACCTTTCACAAATACGTTAAAACTTGCAATATCCATATGTACGCTGACGATATCCAGCTCTATCATTCCTTTAATTCTGGCGAACATCAGCGCGCTTTATCTGGTATTCAAGAAGATCTCTCTTCCATCTCTGAGATATCCCGTAAACACTCTCTAACTATCAACGCGTCAAAATCTGCGATCTTAATATTCGGCAAACCATCTGATTGCATCGCTCTCCGGACCCTTACCAATCTAACAATAAGTGGAACTAATATTCCTCTTGTAATAGAGGCTAAAAACTTAGGTTTAACCCTTGACAACTCTTTCAGATTTAATACATATGTTAATAATTGTTTAAGAAGAGCCTACTCTAGCCTGAAGCTTATTTATCCTCACCGTCACTCTTTATCGATACAAACTAAAATTTTGCTCTGTGATGCTTTAGTACTTTCGCAATTTAATTACTGTTCGGAAATCTACGGCGTGTGCTTAACGCAAGATATATGTGCCAAAATTCAAAGAGTACAAAACTCTTGCCTGCGGCTTATTTATGGTATACGTAAATTTGACCGAATATCTAAGAAGCTTTATGATGCCGGGTGGCTAAATATGGTCCACAGAAGAACACTACTAAGTTCCTGTCTCTTCCATAAAATCATTATCGATCAAACGCCTCTTTATTTATATAGGAAAATTAGATTTCGCGAGGATGTCCACAATCTCAATATAAGATTCAAGGGCACAATTACTCCACCCTTCCACAGAACTGCTCTATACGAACGTTCGTTTGGTTATCAAATCTCTTCCGTATATAACAGTCTGTCCTCCAACCTCAAACTTCTTCCTCTTCACCTGTTTAAAAAAAGACTCCGCAGTCTATTGTTTAATAAGCAGTAACATTACTTCCATTTCTTATTTCATGTTTTATTTCTCCAGTCTCCTCAACTTTTTATAATGTCTTAATCGATTATTAGTTAGTTAGATACTTTAAGCTAATTCAATCGTACACATATATCAAACTCACTTTGTTAAAATCTCCTCACAGAATCACAACTAATACTAGTTTATCATAATACTTACAGATTAGGTTAGGCATTGGCTAAAAACACTTGAGTTAGTCATTCTAGGTTTCGGTGGTAGAACATTATTCAATCTATAAGATTGTCTAATGAATCGCGCCTAGCGGTTTTCAAATTATGAATTTATAACAGCTTTATCTTAGTATTCATTTGTTGTATACATTAGCATTCATTACTCTGTATACTATATTATTTACTTAATTTGAAAATAAAGACATTATTATTATTATTATTATTATTTGAAGGATTAATTTCAGATCGATTCTTACTTGTATTATTCATTAACGACTTATCTGTTAACTCTGTTAATTAATGACTTTAGCGATGTAAACTGCAATCCGTTAAGTGAGTAGCTCCTAATAAAAACAATGAACTAATTAACTTCCATGTCACTACGGCTCGGTTTTTCAGTCGTAACAATTATAAAAACAATTGTTTTTATGAATGAAGTTAAACTGTGACTGAAGAACCGGGCACCTGTTTTCAATAATGAGTACCTAAGTATAATTTAAGGAAAATAAGTTAAGTATAATCTGGAGAAATAAAAAATAAACGAAAGTAAAGGAAATAGTAAATGACGGGTTTTCATTTTCGTAATTAAAGGAAAATTAACGCGAAGGAATTGTCCTTGCTCGTTAAGCACATTTCCTGCAAACAAATGAATATCGTTAGTCTATCACGAACAAGGTAAAGTGCCTCAACCTTGTCCGATGGAGTCCAATCGACATTTCGCACGCACCGTGAACACAACAAACTACCGCACAGCTTGCAACATCATAATCAGCATTAAAATCACGTCCCGGACTGTCACCGGTTTCCTTCAGTTTCGTAGCTTCTCGCAGGACGTGATCCAACACCTAACACCGTGTCTCTTCGCTTTCAGATAAATAGTGACGCCGTTGGAGGGTTTGGATGGAGATGCGCGACGCTTGAACTCGGAAAATGGTCTCGAAAAACGAACACACTTTTCTGCAGACAGTCGTGGATATTGTTGGATTTCTCCTGATATCGATTGGGTATATCGCGTTGGCCGTGGTCAAGGTGTTCTTGCCAAGTTCTTATCAACCGGTGAAGAGTTTGTGCGGTGAAGTTGTGCTCATTACGGGAGGTGGAGGTGGCTTGGGGAGATTGCTGGCGAGGAAATTTGCAGAACTCAAAGCTACTGTTGTCGTTTGGGATGTTAACGCAGAAGGTAGGTTAAATTTCAATTTTTTTTAATTCTATCCAATCAAAATAAATTTTTTTCTTTAAAATTTCTGGTCTTCACTTCACTCTCCCTCCAAAGGAAACTAATTGCAAGTTGAAGCATTTTTGCCTCAACTTTGTTTTCTTTATAATTTTTTTAGTTAATTAAAATGCAACAGCAAAAAATAATCTTTTGGCATATGCCATATTTACTGCCAAGTTAATAAATGCTTCGATTTGCACACGTTTCTTCACAATCTTGCCTTTAGTAATTAGAGAAAGTAAGTAGACAGATACAATTTTTTGGACAATGTTTTGATTTGATGACGAGAAGATTTATGTATTAACATCACCTCGCCCACTCGGTTTTATAAGAAATAATATACACATTCTCTCAATCAATAACTTTCTTAATGCCTGGGCTCCGACGCCTAGTTGTTATAGAGGTCACAAGAAATTAGACTGTACGTTTTATCTCTTATGGGAAAACATTAATTTAAGTTTTGTTTGTCGTGCGTCCTACATTTTTTCCAAAATTTCCCCGCAAGTGGACGGTTTATTTGTGAATTAATTACTTGAATAAATATTTTATTGGAATACTTGCTTAATCAGAATGTAATGTTAATTGCAACAGAATTGAGATTTAACCTAATTAATTAATAACACTAGTAATTTAACAATGAAGTTATTTTTAACTTCTTACATCATTATCAAACTGCGGCGTTTGCTAGGACATTTCAGAGCCGGACTTGTTTTATCTCAAGTTTACAAAACACAATAAAAAGGCGATGTATTTTAAAATATTTCCCTACCCAAGGAACGTGTTAATAATTTAATATTGCATTGAGATCCGGGACCAGCTAGTGATGTCATCGTCGCCGTGAGCCATGTAGTTTATGATATGATATTTATGATACAGCGGCGGCGGACAGAGATATTGCGTTGATGTCGGGGAACTCTAGAGAAGTGCATTATTGAGTTTTTTGTTTGCATGAATAACTAATTAAGTTGAAGTTATATGATAGATACAAGAAATCCAGACACTTCATGAGTTGGTTTCCTACCTGATAGGGTAGTCCGAGGGCTCAGCGGCAGAGGGCCTCCTTATAGGTTCCTCTTTTAGAGCTTTTCTATTTCTCTATGGGGCTTTAGGCGAAGGGTCTTCTTTTCGTACACTATCACATCACCCATCCGAGGAATATTTAAATTGGAATGTTTTTTTTTTCATTTATATTACTATATTAACAATCAGAATTATAGTGCATTTCTATAGGCTAATGATTTGGCTTGAGGGCTGGAGTGCCCTATAATGGCATGATGAGGACTCCCCATTGAGGAATGGGGTGTAATAGAGCGTTTGTGTGACTTTCCAGTTTGTTGTGGTGTTTTGTGCTCTAGTTTTTGATGACGTCCTTGATATAGGACACTTGTAATTCTTCATGGATGGTTTGATTTGGGATGTACCAGGGTGCGTCAGTGATCATTCTTAGTATTTTTGACTGGCTTGGACTTTGGACTTCCTTTCGATAAGCCAGTATAAATTTTTTGTCTTTAGATCTATCTGTTTCCTTTTTTTGATAATGTGCTCTTTCCAGGTGAGCTTGCTGTCCATGTGAAGGCCTAGGTACTTTGTCCTCGTAGATGTGGGAATTTGTACATTGTTAAGGTGGGACACTGTTCTTGTCTGAGGGTGAAGTTGACTTGTACTGATTTTTCTTCTTAATTTTGATCTTCCACTTTTTTATCCAGATTTCTATTAGTAGGTTTAAATGATTTTGTAATCTGTTTGAAGCTTCGATGGGATTCTCGGTCGCAGCTAATGTAACTATGTCGTCAGCGAATGTAACAATGGTTGTATCCTGCAGTGTACAGTACATAGAGTAAGGTAACAATGACGCTGCCCTGAGGAACTCCTGATTTGATAGCACAGTTTTTAGATATGTCTGTATTAACTTTGTTTCTGAATTCTCTCTCGCTTGAATAAGATTCTAGTAGACGAAAGTAGGATATAGGAAGGAGTTGTTTGTTTTTATATGTTTTTATAAGCTTTGCTTATATGAAGGAATACTGATGAACAATAGTTTCTTTACTAATGCTATGTTTATTTCATAAGCTAAGCGATGGATCTGCTGTATAGTTTGAGTGTTTTCCCGAAATCCAAATTGATGTTGAGGTATCTCACACCCAAGTTAAGCCCCCCAGGTACCTAACCTATGGGGCCCATATCCCAGGAAAATGCGTTTTTTCGAGATCTGATTTTTTAAAATTATGAAATTTGTAAGCATTTTTTTCGGAATTTTTTACGGTACCTGGAGGGGTTCGGATCGAATTGAGCTGCACGTCATCGATGGCAGAAAATGACGAGGAACGCGATGCCGCCGCACGTTTGAAGATCTGACCATCCGGAGCGCCGCTACAGCACCGGACTCCCGGAAAAGGGTGGGGCGACAATAAATTGTGTATCTCTGAAACCAGTAACTTTTGTATAAAGGAAGTTTAGGTATTTAGCATCTATTTAAAGAGTACTATCGTCAGTAAAAATATCTGTACAACTATCAACAACACACTGTATATTAAATATATAGGTAAGCAATACTTTTTCCTTTTGTGGTACTTCCTTAACCATTTTGGGTATTTGTTTGTCGAAGCCTGGATGGAGCCTTTTTAGCATTTAAACAATTGATTTCTCGTTTTAGTTCCTTGACAATTTTTAAATTTGAACAAAGATATAAAAATAAAATAATAAGGGTGACACTTCTGTTGACGAAATTCGGTGAACATCGTATAAAAATTACATGAATGTGAATTTTAAAATTGTAAACGCAATCGTTCACGAAAATGACCCGATGAACATTAATTTTTTGAATCATCTCTCCCTGCGGAACCGTATTTACATTTTCAAAACCCGAGCCCCTTTTATAATTTGCGCCTGCGAGGTGGCGGCATCTGTGCCACTCCCCCTTTTGGTCTCGCTCATTCAGGTCACTGGAGTGACTTAAGTTGCCTACTCTCAAAGGATTGCGAGATATTTTTGAACCGGCTGCGGCTCCGTTATCTTGCGTGGATGAGGTTCTCGCGCGCTCAGGATCTTTATCGCGTGGCTTATTTACTTTAACGTAGCTTAATTGCCACTTATCGTAAGGAAAGTCAGCATTTTGGCTAAAGTTTGTCGCTTGGGCCTCTTATCGCATGAGATTGTTTATATTAACGATTAAAGCGTGATTTTTTTTCGTGAGTAACCCTGAAGTAATTTTACTTATGTAAATATAAAAATTTTGAGTTTCATTTTTCGGCTGATTACAAAAGGATTGCAGCGTTGAGTTTAGCTGAACATGTTCAATGCTTTTCAAATGTGTTGGCAAGCAAATACGTATTTCCACACACAGAAAAAAACAATTAATAACAGTAATTACCCATTTTAGGCATAAAATAGGCAACAAAGGATTTTGTAGGCGCTTAAGCTATAAAACTGGCCAGATACTTATGATTCAAATAAATCTGACGCCACTGAACCAATAGGAAGGTGACTTTGAAATCGAGCATTCACCAGAAACGTCCAAGCCAATTCAAACTTAACTACCTCCTGTGAAAGACGGGTGATTAAAATGATAAAAGAAAGGGGATGAATTTGAGTTTGTTCACACACTAAGACATTCGGTTAATGTTAGTTTCGCCTTCGGACTGTGGGAGTGATGTTTACGACCACACGACTGACTACTGGCTATGTGATCTCTATCGTAAAACTCAGTTCCCTTTTATATCACCTTAGACCGGAAATTCCGATTACGAAAAACTGCATGTGGGTCACAGTCATCGGCAGTCGATTTCGTAAGGAAAATTCAAAATAGCTAATTTAAAATATTAATTTAAAAACAATAATTTTGAGACTAAAATAAAAAAAAACTGAGAAAAATGAAAACAAATAAGAATCGATTTCTAAATAAAAATAGAATGAAAAGAATATTAAACAAAAGAAAGATGACCAGTCCATTTCGTATGGAAAGCTAACTTAAAATGATGGCACAAAAAGGAGTGGGTAATTTCCTAGAGACGACAAATTGAAAAACGTCTGAAAAAATAAAAGATAATCGATTTCGAAATGAAAACATAAACAAATAAACAGAAAGGAAAGAATATGAAATAAAAAAAAGATATTCAATTTTGATTTAAAAACAAAATAACTTTCTTAGAAAACGAAAAATCGAAAGATTTTTGAAGCAGTTGAACTGATTGAGTATTTTGAAAACAGGGAATTTGACAAAGAAAGAAACAAATTAAAATCACTTTGTACAACTGGCCCATAGTGTTAGATATGAAGCTTATCGTGTGATGGGCCCAGGCAGCCCTCTCGCTCCAGGCAAGCGAATGCAAGCCGCTTGCAGCGCTTATCGCAGTAATGTGATCTTTCTTGCTCTTATCCATTAATGAAATTTTAATATTTTTTGAATTTTCTGTTAAGTTAACATCGTCCTGCCAAGTCTTGCACATACAATTAAACGCAGTATTAATCATAAATTATAAAATCAATTTATTTGGTATCGGGCAATAAATTACCAACGTTAATTAATGACCTGATTTAATTAAAGTTCATTATTCAGTTTCCAATTTTGTTTGTGGTCCTCTAATTATACGAGTTTAATTATAGACGCTTTATTATGCAACAATGTATAGAGGGCGAACGACGATAATTGAAAATTTCTCGTGTGTTCCACGGACACACAGGGATGTGTGAATTTTAAGCTGATTTCGGTTAAGGGTCTAAATACGTAATCAGTTTCAAATTATTAAATTATTTATTGATATTATTAAAAGCAAATTTAAATGTTTATAAACGATTTGATTAATAATCTGTTCAATCTTACGGTTTTATATGTGCATCAACAAATGTTTATTTACACTTCACTTTACGATATTGTTTAATTGAATCGCGTGTCACCTCGTACATTTCAAGTAACTGTCCCCAAAATTAAACTCAGTCCTATTTATAGTCTCGTTAAAAAAAAACTCGCATACACGTCATACCGGTGGTGAAATGAAAACTACAATTTTTTGTGAGAACGCGAGTTAAATTCCTGTATAAAAAATAATTCCTTATTATTCAACTCTCGCATTCGTACTTAGTTTCAAATGAATCCCCATGTAATTCTGATTGCAGTTATGAAACAAATGTAACCGTACATGTAATAAAATCGGTTATATTGGACTTGCTCCTGCTCTGAGAAGTCCGGCTTCGGAGATGCCTTCAAAGAACTGCAAATCCTCCACGATGTTGCAACATCCGAACTGCTTTAAGACTGGTGTATGTGTGTCAGTCTAATAATGGCGATTGCATCTTTTGATTGTTGCCCTCAGTTTGTTTTTCTTAACAAAAATTTATGTTTCAGTGTTAGCAACATTTGAGTCGAAATACATTGGGATCATAATTTTTCTTGATATACAAAATTTAACTGATGTACCTATGATGAATCACGAACTAAATTACAGTTAATACATCATAATAATAAATACAAATAATATTGTTCCTACAATTTTTAAACTCCAAAACTACAATAACATAGCAATATGTTTCTCCAAATATCGAAATAGTTTTTTTTCAATTTGCGAAGCAAATAGTAAAATTTTATATCAAGGATTTAAAAAGCACTGCTAATACAAACACTTCTTCATAGTACAGTACAGAGTAAAACTCATAACCAGACTGCGGCGTTTGCTAGCACATTTCAGAGCCAGACTTGTTTTATCTCATGAACACATGTTTACAAAACATATTTAAATTAAATATTACCCTTTATTACATTAAGATCCCGACCCGCTAGTAATATCGTCGCCGTGAGCCATATATAATATGATATTTAGGATATGGCGGCGCCGTACAGAGATGTTGCTTTGATATCGGTGAAGAAGAGGCATTGCATAACATAGAACTCGAGAAGAGTGCATTATTGTTTTTTTGTGTGTATGAATAACTAATTAAATTGAAGTTATATGATATAAAAAAAATAAAATTTAATTTTCTAAATCTATTAACACGTGTTATATTAAGTTTTTTTTTTGATTAAACTTTGAAATGTCCTAACAAACGCCGCAGTGACATTGTAGAAATATTGTGAGGTCAGTATACCGAAATTAGCCGAAAAATTATTAAAGGTTCCAATTTCGATTTGGGTTACTTCCGGAACGTTCATATCGATTTAGGTTATGATTAAGGTTAGAGAAAATTTTCGCTTTTTAATGGGTTTTGGGTTTTTTACGGTTACGGTGTACACCTCTGCGGGCACAAAAAAGAATAAGAGATATTCAATCGTTGTTGCTCGCTCTGTATAACTGAGAAACGAATTTAGCTGGCTATTCCGTTCAGCAACTTTGAGGTCATGCCCATAATAATCTAAGCACAAATTAAACGTGTGAAACATATTACTTTTTACAACTTGTAATAATTAAGAAAATAATTTGGTGTTTTTAGTAATTATTCCTCTAAACAATAATTAGAAAAATAAAGAAAAATCGCTTAACAAAAGCGATATATACCAAATGCTTACATTTATCACAAAATTGCGAATGCACTCGTAAGATCCAATAACAAGAGAAAAGCCTGAGAACTAATGAGTTCCCAGGGTTGGAATTGGAGTTAAAATTATCCCCAAATGTGTTCGATGGTGTCACTAAATCTTCCAGCACAGCCGCAAATAAATTACTTCTCCCAAAGAGCAAGAATTCCGATAATTTACAATGCACGTAAAACACGTCTGGCTTGCAACACACTTCGAACAAGAGAGAGCCTCATCAAGGCGAAATTGTAGATGGTGATGGTTGCTAGGATACGGAGCCGAAGACAATCACGTGGTGATGGGAAAACTGAAACAATAAGAAAAAATAGTTTCGCTTTAGTAGAAACACCTCAAACAACTACTTATTAGGTATGCACAATATGCATAGCAATAGCTCCCTGAGTGGTTCTCAGGTTTGAATGTTTGCTTTCGGACTCGAATGGCATGGGTTCAAATCAGCGCAGCGGTCGGTTTTTCAAATGTGGATGAAAAGCCAAAAACAGCCCTTCCTTTCGCATAGGAAGTAATACGATGTTTGGCACGTTGAAAATCGCTGCAGGGGGTCGAATATCTCCAGGTTCGGCTAAAAGGGTTGGCAATATGACCAAATCAGTTGACACCTAGGCTGCGTTCGCAACCATAGCTCCGAAAACGTCTTGGGCGTGTAATCGCGTCTTTCTTACTCACAATTTGTAACATATTTTGCGTCTCATTCATCCGTTTCAAAACGACTTGTGTTTACATTGTTTCCATGACAATGGGCACACTCTAAACATCCTACTTAAAAGTGGGGAGTGAAAAATGCGTCCATTGTCATGGAAATAACGTAAACAAAGGACATTTTGAAACGGATGAGCGAGATGCAAAAAATTATGATTGAGAAAGACGCGACTACATGCCCAAGACGCTCTGGCGGCAATGATTGTGAACGGAGCCCTAGAGCTACGCGGAGTAAGTACTCCACAACCCGATATCTCGCCCATTCCAAAAAAAAAGAATGCAATACATCAGTCGACGTTTTATAGTCCAAATTTTGAGAAAATGGAAAATGTCATACTTATAAATTGCAAACAAAGAATTGCAGTTGTGTGAAGTAATGAATAATTTTGCTGTTAATCCTAACTTCATTATAATGTGTTACGGTGGGAAAACGTGTTGTAATTTTTAGTTTTCGGGTCACCCTGTATTTCGAGCGAAAGCGAAATTGCGTCGGCATCATATTACGCAATTAGACAAATGCAGTAACCCTCGACACATAATATCGGCCTGTTACGCTCTTTCCCCGCGTAATTCTGCTGTCTCTCACATCAACCCCCCTTTGCAGTATAAAATTATTGCTGTAACGTTAAATTTTGGCCGTTGGATTAGAGAATATTCTTGATGTGTCGCCTGATGTGTCGGACACACCTTTCTTTTGTAATGGGCCTTGTCCATGATGACAGTCAGGTACTGTTTCATAAAGCAACCGTTGTGCACGTTGTGATCAGTTCATAGTTCATAACATGTGTTTTTCCGCTTTTATTTACGCTTTTCTTCTCTTTCACCTTGATTCCGGAAGTTTCACCGGATTTCCTGCCTAGCGGTCTTCTTTGTGGTGTCCTTGCTGAAAAGTAATGACGTAATAAACCGACTTTGGCCATCCATTTGCTATTTGGTAACACGATGAGTCACCATCTCCCCTGCTGCTAGAGGGCGCGCACACCCGCAACGCAAGTGGACACATAGAAATTGACACATCTGACGCGTTTCTCCTGTACGTTCGATCCTCGAACATCTTCACGACTCCGAATCAGCTGATGTGCATCCACAGCTGGATGCTGAAGGGCGTATTCATTTTGATTATTTTTCGAAGATTTTGAACATTTAACTTTACCATCTACGTTGATACGCGTAGTCAATTTAATTAAAGTTTTGCTATTCAATAACATTTTCCTTGTAAACGAACAAACGGATCCGTATTTTTGTGTTTTGTCGTTTTTGTCATTTGAGTTTGTGCACGGGTTGTTTAACCGTGTGAACCCTTAATTCTTTTACCTGTATTTAATCATTTCTTCGTATTGAATTGCATATTTGCTTCTTTTAATATACAAGTAAAGACAAGTGTGCATTACTGGTGATTTTTTATTTCGTTTAATTTCGCCCTTTGTTTGTTTTGGAGTTACGTAATGACCTCTGGCCCATCTCACGGAATAGTCGTCGGTTGGAATTGCACCTTAATTTGCACGCTCAACAATTTGCTTACGGGTACGTAGCAAACGCGTGTTCAATTTCAAAGTTCATCAAGTTGGTTTTGAAGAATGGAGATAGAGTCAAAAAAGGATGACTTCCTAAACCGATTGACGTTTGGATGGATGGATGGTGGATGGATGATTGGAAGGCAGTTGTCAAACAGTTGTTTAACGTATTTGGTGTGCTGTGTGACTTGATTTCTTGAATTAAGTTCCCCTCTCAGTGAGGTTATTACAAATTAGCTGATTTTAGGGATGAACAGAACATCACTTTTTTATTCAACGATGACTTTCGCTGTAAAACATAAAGCTGGCCATTCACGATCCTGCATGGCAGTCCGCCTTGCTGTCCGCCGAATGACATCGGATAGTGAATGCTGCAACAGACTGCATTGCGTCCGGCAACACAACGCAGGATGTTTGATGCGTCCTGCTTAGACCGGCAAGCTCCACCTAGCGGCTGCAGTCTGCTGCGCAGCAGTGTTAGTGTTGCGGCGTCCTGCCGTTGCGTGCGCAATTAGTGATTTTAGTGGTGTTAGATTGTCACCCGCCATATCCATAAGGTGGATAACGCGGACACAATCGAATTTATAGATATGTAGAAAGAAAGAAAGTGTTTGTGGGATGTTAAATCTTCAAATTACAGCAAATTACATAACTTTAATAATTTCTTCTCCCATATTGTCTTTTATTTTTCTACAATAACAGTAAGAAACATAACGAAATTGCTATTTCTTCTTTTTAGGAAGAGAAGTAGGTTTGTCATTTTTCCGATATGAAAAAAGTACTGGCGCTGGACAGCTTGCAGGATAGTTTGTGAGCTACTCTTGTCCTGCGGTGCGGACTGCCATGCAAGATCGTGAATGGCCGGCTTTAGACTATTTTAATCGAAAGTTATCTAATTCAAGACCTGCTTCGTTTCACAATTGTTGCGTTACTTTTACAAAGGAATTGAGCTTAGACTAAGCGAAGTGAGTAATTTAAGGAAGCGTGAAATGCGTTTCGTTTAACTAAATGAAATAATTTTCGGCAATTACTTCAAGAAGAACGTTTTTAGCGCAAGTATTTCGTGTAAAATATTTATTATAAGCTTCTCCCACTACTGATTATTGATGAAGGGTTTGCGTTTCCTTCAAATCGGTAAGGGGGGGAGCAATTTCCTCACTTCTGCTCGCTTCACTTCAAGCAAAAGAAACGTGTAATTTTGTTACGTTCAAATCTCCCGCCAAAATATCTTGGCGATGCAGCATCATTCAACTGCGTATTAACACAGTTGGCTACACTGTCCCCCTCATTTACATCGCTATAGGGGAAACCTGCGTGATGCGAACGCTCAACGCCCATAGGCTATGAAGGTAGCATGTGACTACCCGATAGGCCATCATTGGTTATCGTCGGTAATTTTCGCGCGTCTTAGCGACCTTCTCCATCTTCAATCTGGTCGCGTCCTTTCTTGTTCGGAACATCGTGCCAGTTAGGCGTGATTTACGTGTGTTGTGAAATTATCGGAGTTTTCGCTCTTTGGGAGGAATAACTCATTTGCGGCTGTGCCGGAAGATTCATTGACACAACCGAACATACTTGGGGATAGTTTTTTATTCCCCTTGCCAAGCCTGGGACTCCAGGTCTGTCAGGTAAAATACGACGACATACGCCGATGAACCAGCTAACATGGCCGCTAACAAAAATCCTTTCTTCTATGTAGGCTTTTCTGTTTGGGCGCAAGTTTTAGCGCAGGCTTATGTAATCCCCGCAAGCTTTCACGCGAGGGTTTCCCGTTTGTATTGAGCTTTGGTGCCACGACAAACTGCAGCTGTAGTCTGCCGTTCTGCGAGTAGCATGGGTCCGCCATCTTGCTGCCAACGTTTCCCCTAGCCAAACCAGTTACCGGCTCGGACAGGATCACTAGATGGCACGGTGACAGCCAACTTTACGGCATAGACGGTACACTGACAGATATCGGTCGGGAGGTAACCATTTAAATTTATTGCGCATGCTTTTTTAAGAGCGAATTAAGCGAATTATGCGGATTGAAATAACGGGCAAATCGCTTTATTATTGAATAATCAACCTCTTGTAATTGTGTAACGTGCTGTTTGTTTGAATTGTTTAATTAAACGCTTATAATTTATGTTGTGTGTTCTTGTTTAAACTTTCACGCACACCAGTGGGTAAAGTCTCGCCTCTGATTATTATTGATTCAATTTTCTGCACGATTTGGCCCATGAAGACGTCGACTGATCGATACGTTTTAGCTGAAGAATTGTCTTCTGGCGCCCTTAATAATTTTACCACCTTGATTAACCCGCCCCTTTCTTCACTGTTGCTAGCTGGGGGACAGCTGATTCGGTCTCATCAGCAGAAGCTTGTCATCTTGTCAGTGGTAAGTAAGAGGCAAGTAAATTAAATTTAAAATTTGCTGACAATTTAAACGAGAAAGGGGAATTGAGGTCAGATTATCTTAGAATCGGTGTAAAGAGAACGCGACATTTGTTATGAAAAATTCAAAGGCTACTCAATGAACTTTTCAATTGAACACTCTGTCTAAATAGAACTGTCAATCAGCAGAATTATCGGTATTGATTAATTAAAAATCACATTGTTCGTGCAATATTCACCGAAACTCTGTGTGTGCGCTGATATTTTTAGAAATCAATTTTTTATAGGTGAAACATTGACAGAATAAACAGCTATCACTTTTAAACGAGACACATTTTCAAGTTTGCGAAAATTTGGCAATATTTTCGGCATATCTGGTTTCAACAAAACTGATCGTTAAATCAAATATTCCTTGATAAGTGGATTGACCGAAAATATCTTATAGAACGATCTCCAGACCTTACTCTGTTTGATTAATTTTTAAATAGATCTTAAATAATAGAGTTTATAAATAACGCTTAAATCTGGAAATTTAAGAATTCAATAAATTGCAATAACCCGAAGTTTCACGTAGATATTATTACTGACTAAGAAATTTTCTCATTATTCTTTGCTTACATCAGAATTAAATTAATGATCTGTTCAGTTTCTTACGGTTTTATATGTCAATCAAAATTGATTGCATTAATTTTTAGCGTCGCTCGATATGTTTAAACTCGCGCGTTTTATAACCCACCCCATTTTAACGTTGCGCGTATTTATAAACTGTATTAAAAAATCTGAAACGCGTCATACAACGATGAAAATGGAACGACGATTTTTTGATTTTTTGTGAAAACACGAATTAAATTCTGAAACAAAAAATAACTTTCTAATTCTTTTTCCCTTTCTTTTGGGTGACTTTAATAGTCTTTCTCAAATATCTTCAAGTCATAAAACTCAAAGAAAAATTAAATAAATGCCAATGATATAATCATATAATCGTTGGGCAACCACCACAGATTAAAAAAAATATATATATACATACTTATAGTGTAAACTCACCTTAACACTGGAGTCATGTCAATATTTTCCTTAGAGAAACTTAATTACACGCCGCGTCGTTGAAATTGTATGCATATGAGAGAAATTCCCGCTAGCTTCTCAGTTATTATACATATTAGTTATTAGCTTATTAGCCTTCATAAGAATTCATTCTACTACTTAATTTAATTATCGCAGCGACCTGGTAAACAAAATAAATTCAGTGGCGCCGGTGCCCTATTTATTTACGTTTTTGGGAAGAGCAAAAAAATCCAATCCGGTTGGTTCGCAGCATCAAGTTCAAATTCTTTCGTTTCAAGTTTAAAGTTCATTAAACTTGACACGCAAAGAAAGCGAACACTAGCTTTCCCCAAGTCGAACGGAGAAGTTCATCTTATTCTTTTTTCCGCATATATTAATATATGAAGTGGTTTCTAAATTGATTAAAGAAGTAATATTTTAACGCTAGTTACTTTTTTGCAAATATCACCGATAACGACATGCTAAGCAAAATCTTCATTTCGGAGATGGATCTTGGTTTGGTCTTCAGGGTTACATTGACTCTCAAAACTTTCCTATGTGAAGTGCCGTTAACCTCTACTTTTATCGAAAAGCCCCAATGAAATCGCAAAATGTTCATGTTTAGTCGTCGCAGATTAATTGGCTCAATTTTTTTTTGTTGGTTCAATTACTGAACACAGATATCGTCAAGAAATCTTAGAGCCATTTGCATGAGCTCCGAGAAGGGTGTTTCCAAGAAGAGGGGGATGTAGCTCACACAACATATGAAATATTTTTTAAATTTGTAGGTATTATTTAACACGTAGTGTTTGTTAGCCTAATAAATCTAATAAATTTTTTAAAACTGTAAACAAATTAACAACTAATATCAAGTGTTGCCACCACGAGCTCGTATCACCTGTGTCATTCGACGTGGCATGCTTCGCAATCGTTTCTTGGGTAATTTGTGTATATTCTGCTTCCTGAAGTTCTTGAAGAGCTTCTGGGACTGGTAAACGCTGCCGAAGGCGACGCCCTAGAATACTCCAGGGGGATTATTCTCGAACTGGAGAGAAATGATGGCTCCCGAAAATGACGTAAAAATGACGCATTTCTCGAAAGGTTTGTATAGGTTTATACAAGAATCTACGTAATTTTGACGTCACTCCCACAAAACGAACCCTCTCCCTCGTTTCGAGAATTCAGGCCCATAGGTGCGTTGATACTATAAAACGATCATCCAGTCTGGTTGTTGCTGGTCTTCGATCTGATCCAGCTGTTCTGGTTTAGCATCCAATCTGATTATACCGATTTATAGCATCGGCAATAGTGCTTCGAACCACATTTAATGTTTGGGCTGTACATACAGATTCGGAAATTTGTGTACTGGACATTGCAAGTTTGCTTCGATTCGGTTCGCGGAGAACTAATTGCATCGGCCCGGCTGGACGGGCCTCGGCAGTGACTGGCGTCGAAAAAGTGGGCGTGATTAGTCAAATTTCTCTCTTTACTTTTCTAATGCGTTCCCTGTCTCACTCATTATAACAGGATGTCCAGTTAAACATTTACTGAATCTGTATACGAGTGCTTCGTCCATCTTCACGTAATGCAACCGCTTTGGTGACCTCTTCAGACCTCATTCTCCGATTAGTTAAGCAAACAATATTTTTACAATATAATGTGACATTAATTGTGACAGAAAGCAAGAAACACAAGAATAATTGACTGGTAATCATATTCACAAATTGTTTTGCTTAAGAGAAATAATTGAATGAAAACAATGCTTTACACTTGATGTAGCAGGCTGTATTATATTGGGAAAACATTTGAAAAATAATTAATTTTAATGATGAATAAAAATTAAGCTCAACTTGCGTCACATAAATCCATAAAATAATAGAATGTAAGGTCCGGTTTTTTTGACGAGCAGGTAGTATTCTGCATAACATTAGCCTCCTATCGCATCCGAATTTAAAAGAATATTTTAAAACCAGAATGATTGAAAACCAGTTTGTTTTATTTATAACATTACAAGGTCGTCAGTGTTGCCGTAATTTAATGAAATTTTATTTTAATTCAAAAGATAAGTATTTGCACAACCCATAAGCACAGTAAGTAATAGGAAATTGAGCAGGATCACTGAAATTAAAAGGAAAACGCTTAAAAATAAAGCGTTTTTTCAATGTTTTAATTGGGCACCTGCAACACGCTAATACATCAAAATAAAACGCAGTTTAAAGCACAATGAAATAGTTGAAGTGGGCGCATTGAAAACGCTGCCTAACAAAATTAGTCAAAAACGTTTTGTAGAAAATTGTATGTATTTAATAATAATCCCTAATATTCAAACTCCTTTAAGTCCGATTATCTTAACAGGTGCACTCGAACGACGTAGGTAAATCTCTTGGCGTACAGGCGGCGCTGCGGTAGTTCGGGAGTTCTACACGAAAGCATTCGGGTGCTAAAGCGAGAATTTACTTTAATAATAATGTAATTATAGAATGCAATAAGAATAGAATAATAATAAGAACTTTCAACATAAATCGTCAAGCGAAGGGGAAGAAGAAAAAATTAAACTACAATGAACTGTAATGAAATAGTTCCGCTGCTCTACCGTAGATAGCGCTGCTCTTCCTTACCGCTATCA
Source organism: Dorcus parallelipipedus (assembly GCA_958336345.1). Lineage (NCBI taxonomy): Eukaryota > Metazoa > Arthropoda > Insecta > Coleoptera > Lucanidae > Dorcus > Dorcus parallelipipedus. The sequence continues at coordinate 42,793,148 of OY284478.1, forward strand.
AGTGATCCAATTTAAAATAATCTGCAGATCGTGAAATTAAAAAACGTGTTAAAAGTATTATTGAAAAAACAGCACGCTGAGACTCATCATCCCTTATATATGATTTTATTACTGGCTATAGTATGTTATTTGTTTATAAATTATGGAATATCATAATGAAATTATCGATTATGATGAAACAGATGGCCGAAGATTACAGTAGGTACTTTGTTTTATTGTTGTAAATTGCTACACTTTTCTCAGCAATATTTATAAACTGTATTAACAATACGTAAAAATTGACTTATAATTAATTAATTCAATAATTCAATAATCAACGCAAATGGATATTTACAATTTTCTCCCGTCATCGAATTGCATTTGGGCGACATTGACCGACTGACCGTGAATTTTGCCTGTGTCTTATTGTTTCACTATATGTAATATAAAAATCGAAGACGTAAGTACGTCTCGCGAATAAGCAGAGGTTTTCAAACAAAAGATGAAGCGAGTTATATTACACACCATACGAGATCCCTTTGTTATAATTATGCAACGGTGGCATTCCGAATGGAACTCATCATAATGCTTATTCTTAATTTTAGTTATCTTATTATCTCAGAATGTATTATGTTATATTTTCCTAATCTTAGTCTTAGAATAGCTCCTACGAGTTTCACACGTACTGAGCACATGTAACATTTTCTTAATATCTTCATAAAATAAATTTGTTATATTTCCGTTTTATAAATAAAAGAATTTTTTTAAAACGTTATCGCTCGGTCGCGAAATATAACTGGCGCAGTCAGAGTCGGATATCAGCGAGGGACATCTATCGAAGAACACCCTTTGAGTTTCAACTCTTAAGCAGATATCGAACCCCGAAGATTAAGAAAAAGGATCGATTCCAGGATCCATCGAGGACAACTGCAGAATCCAGATACCAAAGAAATGGTTTCATTGTTGACTCCGATACTGTTGTGAGTAGAAAATTCGATTTCTTATCAGACTCCTCACATTTTTCCTATTTGTGTATGTGAGAATAATTTTGAAAATTACTTTCTTATTTTTGTCACAATAGATATTTGACTAATTTTGATCAAATAATAAAAAGAATAATAAGTTAAAAATGGCCCAAGTACCAAATTTAGATATAAAAAATCTAAGCGTGATTCCAAAATTTGATGGAAATCCAAATAAATTACATAGATTTATTAATGCAGCGGAAGCTATTTTAAATCATTATTATGACCCTACAAATGCTAATAATTTTCAAAATATGTTGTTATTAAACGGTATATTAAATAAATTAGACAGCAGAGCTGAAGAAGTTGTTGCTATTCATGGCGCGGACAGTTGGCAAACTATTAAAAATACATTACTTCAAAATTTTGGCGATCAAAGAGACGAAAATTCCTTGAATCGAGATTTAGTTAATTTAAGACAAAAGCCAAACGAAACGCCGTACCAATTTTATGAAAGTTGCATTCATTTATTGAACACAATATGTAATTACGTAGATTTACACGTAAATAATCCAGCGGAAAAGATTAGTAAGAGAGATTTCTTCGCAAAACAAGCTTTAAGAACATATCTTTCAGGTTTAAGAGAACCATTAGGCTCTACAATAAGAGCAATGAGACCTCAAACCCTTGCTATTGCGTTACGATACATTACAGAAGAAGATAATATTAAATATGTGCAAAAAACTAATTTTTCAAATAATGAAAATGCTAGGAAACCAATTCAACAAACGCAATTTTTTCAAAAACCAAATTATTTTCAACAACCGCAATATTTTCATTCACAAAACTTCCAACAATCCCAATCGCAATTTCCTCGCGGACCAATAAACATACAGACTAAGAAAAATCAACCACCTCAAAAATTTCCCACGAACAATCAAGTTTTTGGAAAACCCCAAAATGTTTGGAAAAGCTCTCCAAACGTTCCACAACATAAACCAACACCGATGAGTATCTCAACACATAACACCTTGCCACAAACTAGATTTGCAAATTTTAGAAATAAACCCACTCAAAACATATTCCAAAATTACGGTCAAAAACCAAATTTTACTCATGAAGAATTATTTAATGCTGAATATCTCGAACAACAAGACGATGAAATTACGGAAAATGCTCAAATCGAGCAATATCCGGAATCATCATTGCAAAATAAATACGCATCAGACGAAATCGATGAAGATTATCTTGAAGAACAAAATCAAAATTTTCACGAGGTTTTAACCGACAAGAACGAAACATAGTGGAAATTAACCTTTTCACTAATAAAAAAGAATTACCGTATATTCAAATTTTAAATCCCCCGTTAAAACTCCTGGTTGATACAGGATCCACAAAATCATTTCTAAATCCCGAAATTGCTGCAAAATATTACCCGAATCAAATTTCACACGAACCATTTATAGTTTCGGCAATGTTTCAAACATCTTCTCATAGCCATTGCGCGGAAATACCATTATTTTCGGAATTTAATCAAAATAAAAAAATAAAATTCTATTTGTTAAATTTTCACGATACCTATGACGGACTGATAGGAGTAGATTTTATAAAACTATTACGAGCACAATTAGACTTTGCTAATTCAAAATTAATTACACCCAAAGTAACGATACCAATTAATTATCAACCTTCACATCAAAAAATAATTTTCGACCAAAAGATACAACCCCATATGAAACAAATTTCAAAAATACCAGTTAATCATAAAAACGGAGAAATTATAATCCCCCGACAAAACATACAATCTTGTGAAATCCCGGAGACTCTAACTTTATCTGTTAATAGTCAAGCTTCGGTAGAAATTTTAAATAAATCCGACAAAGAAGTTACATTGCTTTTGACAAATCCAATAAGAGTAATTCCTTTTAATAAAAATGAATTTGAAATACATCAAATTGATCATTGTGAAAACAATCAAATTAATCGACCATGTCTAATAGATAATTTAATCAGGACATCACACATGAATAAAGAGGAAAAAATAGAAATAATTAAATTATGTAGAAAATATTCCGATATTTTCCATAAAGAAGATCAACCATTAACATTTACCAACCAAATTAAACATTCAATCAAAACAAAAGACGAACTACCGGTCTATACAAAAACATATAGATACCCATTCATTCATAAACCGGAGGTAGAAAAACAAATCAATTCTATGCTAGAACAAAAAATTATTCAACCAAGTGATTCTCCATGGTCATCCCCTATTTGGATTGTTCCAAAAAAAGGAGACGCATCAGGAAAAAAGAAGTGGAGAATCGTGGTAGACTTTCGAAAATTAAATGAGAAAACAATCGACGATAAATACCCGTTGCCAAACATAACTGATGTTTTAGACAAGTTAGGAAAGTGCAATTATTTTTCTACCTTAGATTTAGCTAGTGGATTCCACCAAATAGAAATGAATCCAGAAGACATCCCCAAAACTGCCTTTAACGTCGAAAACGGTCATTATGAATATTTGCGGATGCCGTTTGGTTTAAAAAACGCTCCGGCAACATTTCAAAGAGTCATGGACAATGTACTAAGAGGATTACAAAACGAGTTTTGCTTAGTTTACCTAGATGACATTATTATTTATTCTACGTCCTTACAAGAACACATTAATAACCTTCAAAAGGTATTTCAACGCCTTCGCGACACCAATTTCAAAATACAATTAGATAAATCGGAATTTTTAAAAAAAGAAGTTGCTTATTTAGGTCATGTTGTAACGACGGACGGAGTAAAACCCAATCCGGACAAAATTATTGCTATTCAAAAATACCCCATTCCCAAGACTACAAAACAAATAAAAGGATTCCTTGGTTTACTCGGTTATTACCGGAAATTTATTAAAGATTTTGCGAAAATCACAAAACCCTTAACGCTTTGTCTAAAGAAAAATGCCAAAATTGAACATACCCCGCAATTTATCCAATGTTTCGAAAATTGTAAAAAATTATTGACTAATCAACCAATTTTACAATATCCCGACTTTTCTAAAAATTTTAATTTAACAACGGACGCAAGTAACATAGCCTTAGGTGCCATATTATCACAAGGACCCGTTGGAACCGATAAACCAATTGCATATGCTTCAAGAACACTTAATGAATCCGAACAAAATTACAGTACGATCGAGAAAGAATTATTGGCAATAGTTTGGTCAACTAAATATTTCCGACCATATTTGTACGGGAGGAAATTCAAAATTATTACCGATCACAAGCCACTTCAATGGCTCATGAATTTAAAAGAACCAAATTCTAAATTAATCCGATGGAAACTTAAACTTGAAGAATTTGATTATGAAATACACTATAAAACAGGAAAGAGTAATAAAAATGCAGATGCACTATCTAGAATAGAAATTAACACAAAAGAATTTAATGACTATAATGTTTCTGAACGACCTGAAATCACATATACAGACTTCGAAAATTTTAAAGAAAAATTATTTACCCCTAATATTCAAGAAATTGAAAAGGATATTTTCCTTATGCCCAATAACTACGCGTTAGCTCATTCTGTATCCCAAGACCTTCACATGAACAAAGGAATAGCCCTAAAATTTAAAAACAAATATGGATTTTTAGATAACTTAAAATACCAACAAAAACAAGTTACAGAAGTAGCATTTATTACATCAAACCAAAGGAACATTTATTATTTAGTGACGAAACAAAATTACTTTGACAAACCAACCTATCCTGACATTTTTAAAACTCTGACCAACTTACGGAAATTACTGATAGAACATAACATAACCAAATTAGCAATTCCTAAAATCTGTTGCGGGCAAGATAAGAAAAAATGGTCAATCATAAAGCGAATGATACTATACATATTTTATGACACACCCATCGAAATTCAAATATGTAAATTCAATCAAAATGATGCTGTTTCACAAAGTTCACTTCAAGTCGACGTAGATCTAGACGATAATGTATCAATTCAAGGAAACTGCCCATATCCCCCTGAAATAGAACAAATAGATGCAGAGGAATTTATACCACAAAATATTATTCAAAATAAGATAAAAACACCACGAACGGATGACACCGTTCATACAAATCAAGAAGAACCAATATTAGAAATTCCTATTTCAGAAAAACCCCTTAACATTTTTAACCATCAAATAGTAATAAATCATGTTTTACATTCTCCAAGAAAACCCTTAATAGAACACATATTTCCAACAAAAAAGCGATTACACGTTCAAATATCAACGAATAATTTAGAAGAAGACGTTATTAACCTTTTCAAAAATTACATTTCACCTCAATTTACACATGCTCTTTATTTTAGAGACGAAACATATTTACCACGAATATGTCAAATTATCAAAGGTACATTTAGAAACTCTTCATATAAATTAGTAAAATGTAATCAAATCCTGGAAGATGTAAATAACGAAGAAAGACAAAAAGAAATCATGAAAAACTATCACGAAGGTAAGACGAACCATCGCGGAATAATAGAAACGGAAACACGAATCAAAAGAACGTATTATTGGCCTTCATTAAATGCTGATGTTTCAAATTATATAAATAATTGTGACATATGTCAAACAAATAAATATGACAGATATCCACCAATACAAAAATTAATGATAACCCCTACACCATCAAAACCATTTGAAATAATTCACATAGACACTTTTCAGGCACAAGGACAAAAATTTCTTACTTTAATTGACACATTTTCGAAATACGCGCAAGCATATCCTTTAAACGGTATGAATGGAATTGAAGTAGTAAAAGCTTTAATAATCTTTATGACTCATCATGGATTACCCACATTAATGATTATGGACAACGGCAGTGAATTAAAAAATACTGTTGTACAAGAATTTTTAAAATTACACCAAATTAATACACATTACATTACAGCTAATAACCCACAGTCGAATGGTTCCATTGAACGATTTCATTCTACAATAATAGAACATCTAAGAGTGATAAAAGCTATCAATAACAACAAAACAGACATACTAAATCAAATGCCTTATGCTATTTTAGGATATAACAATTCCGTACATTCAGTTACGAAACAAAAACCAATTGACGTTACGAACGGACATTTAAATACAAAAGACCCTTTCGATATAAATGTTAATGTACAATTTTTAAATAATTACATTCAAGAACATCGTGAAATAACTAAGGAAATTTATAAAAAATTAAATGAACAATTAACTCTAAAAAAGGATCGTATAATTAACAAACACAACGAAAACAGACACGATCCACTTGTCTATACCCCTAACACAGACGCGTATAGAAAAACAGCTGCAACCCCACGTAACAAACTTACCCCACGGTTCATTAAAGAAAATATAATTCAGAACGAAGAGATCAAAATTGTTACACCCCAAACATCTTATCATAAGCAAAATTTAAGAAGACCCGTAGCTAACAAACGTAAATTGTTACAGATACTACCTGACGACATTGACGATATCCCAGGAAATAACAATAACAAACCTGAACCAAAATCCAGGTATCCTCCCTTTTAAATTAGGAAAAGCAAAAATAAAATCCCATAATTATGTTTTCCTTCATTATTACGATTTAGATCCTATTAAAAATGAGATCGAAGCCATTAAAGAGATATATCATGTAAATGTTTCAAACGCAATCCAAAGTAGACTAAGTCATCCTTATTTCTTTGAATTACAAAATTTTCAACAAGCATTACTTTTTCAATTAAACGCGGCTGAACAAAAATATAATTCTTTAAGTCCAAACACACGAATTAAGCGTGGATTAATTGATGGATTAGGCACAATAATAAAAAGTATTTCAGGAAACTTAGACACGAATGATGCCATTCGTTATGATCAAGCAATTCATGATTTAAAGACAAATCAAAAAGAAGTTAATCAAAAGTTAAATGATGAAATATCTCTTACTACGGAAATAATTAACAACTTTGATAAAACAATATCACTAATAAAACACAACCAAGAAGTAATAACTACAGGATTAAATAAAATAAGTAATGATCTACATCAATTCGTTTTCAACTTTAGTAACTATCTCGAGGTCAGAAATGTAATTGATCAAATCAATCTGACTCTAAATATAATTCTGCAATTACTGGAAGACGTTGAGAATTCAGTAACATTTGCAAGGTTAAATGTATTGCATAATAGTATAATGAAAACGAGTGAACTCGAATCTATCATTGGGACAATTCTAAAATATTATTCAGTAGAAAATTTACTATTTTCAAATTACAATAAAGACATACATCAATATTACGAAATATTAGAAGTCAAAGCATATTATTCAAGCAACAAAATTGTTTTCGCAATCCATTTTCCTATCGTACACCCAGATATATTTTCATATTATCATTTATACTCAATTCCAACTCAAAACAAAACAACAATTATTCCCCGAAATTCCTATCTGATAATGAATGCGAATTTCTACGAATACACGTCAACACCATGCAAGCAAGTGAGCGAGCAATACTATTGTCAAGAAAATAACTTGATTGAGGAATTACACAAAGGCGATTGCATATTCCAAATATTACAACTAAAATCTTCTTATGGAAATTGTCAAATAACACAGGTGGAAGTGACACAAAACATCATTCAACAAATAAATGAAGCGTACTACGTCGCCATTCTTCCCAAAGAAACAAAAATACAAACAATATGTAAACGTGCTGACTTCACTACTCTGCGTGGAAATTACCTAATAAAACTACCAATGGGATGCCAAATTATCACAGAAGAAAATACTTACATCAACGCGAAAGAAGTAACCCAGGGAGAACCAATGCTGTTACCAGAAGTTAAGATCGCCCACAGAAACTCCACATTAAAAGAAAATGACAAGATAATAATTGAAGATATCCCATTAGATAAAATACACGAACTACAAAGAAGACAGAAGATGATCACCCCAGTGAAGCCAACATACCATGAGCTATCTACCCATTATTGGACAGCACCAATTTACGTCATTCTGATTGGAGCTGTAATCTACATCATATACAAAATGACAAAAAATTACCGATTAAAGAAGACCAGGAATGGAACATCCACTACTCAAGGACAACCTCAAGCTTTTTTCACCCCATGAAAAAACTTGAATCCAGGGATAGAGGAGTTATATTACACACCATACGAGATCCCTTTGTTATAATTATGCAACGGTGGCATTCCGAATGGAACTCATTATAATGCTTATTCTTAATTTTAGTTATCTTATTATCTCAGAATGTATTATGTTATATTTTCCTAATCTTAGTCTTAGAATAGCTCCTACGAGTTTCACACGTACTGAGCACATGTAACATTTTCTTAATATCTTCATAAAATAAATTTGTTATATTTCCGTTTTATAAATAAAAGAATTTTTTTAAAACGTTATCGCTCGGTCGCGAAATATAACTAGCGCAAGGTATTTATTTTTATGTGATGAAAAACTTACAATATTAATAAGTGAAACTTAATTGATTACACCCTGTTATGTATTATGAATCTAGCTAATTCTATGGCCTCTTGATAGTGACTTTAAATTAGAACACTTAGTAGTTATTTTTTTTTTTAGTATCTTTTTATATACTTTCAAATTCCTTGACCGAGCATTAAAACTTAATACTAACTCTCGAAAGTAACTTCACATCGATATCGATTGCTTTGGTAATTTAATCGAGCGCACGAATCAAATATTAATCGCACCACAGTAAACTAATGTCGGGTATTTGCATGCACATAATACCGGCTGTTTCGTTTGGAAAGTCTGGTTTGCATGTCTGTAATTTGTGAAATCAATGCAGCGATTGCAGCGAAAATCGATTTTTTCCGCAAACAATGCGGAAATCATTATTAAAAATTGCGCCGTGAGAATGCAAACTGTTACCGTTACAAGTCCTGCTCGCAAATAAGTGAGCAGCTTAAAGCCGCCTACACATTTGCGAGCTTGTAAATATGAGTTACTTAAAAACTTCTTATAACCCTTACAACTTGCCAGGCCGAACGGTTACAAAAATTATAGTTTTTAGGCTTTAGAAATTAATATAGGTATTTTAAGGAAAAGAGATCTCTCAGAAAAAGTACTGCTGAAGGCTGCAAAGGCAGCGAAAGGCCTTGTACCCCAAAAAACAAAAACAAAAAATTGTACGAGAAAGAGTATTTCCGTTTTAAATTTACAATAACAATTTATATTGTTATTATATTCTGAAAATTTAAATTTAAACTGGAACTGTACAACTGGGTCTTATTAGGCAACAAACTGGTTGTTGCTATTTGTGAATTTTAGGTCAAAAATCGGCTGCGAGATGTCGCGACCTAGATTATTTATTATATTTTATTGTATTGTAGTCATTAGCTGAACTGTTTGATAACATTCCTCACGCAATCTAAGAAAAAAATTTCTCGTTTTGCCTAACTTGTAGCTAAAGATCCATCCTACTTCATAAAACCGGCTTCCATTTATGTCAGCATCAATTTGCGCTTACGAAATTAATTATTTCGTGTTTATGTTACAGGTGTGCAGGAAACGGTGGAGATGGTCCGAATGGAAGGGGGCAAGGCTTTCGGGTACAAGTGCGACGTCACCAATCGCCATGACGTGTACCGCGTGGCAAAAGAAACGACCCAAGAAGTGGGACAGGTGATCTATCGTGATTCGAAATAACGACGCTTTTTAGAAGTAAAAGTGAACCTTACGCAACGTAAAGTCTTTTGCGTTACGCTCGGTATGCAGGGACGACTATACGTCATACGCGCGGAACGAGCATTACGTGAGGACGTTGCGAAGCCCAAAATTATTCAAATTTTTTCACTTTAACTTCATTTTTATTGCTCTGCGAGTGAGTACAAACAACCCACCACAAAAAAAAAACATTGCACTCAATGAAAATGTTTGATTTATTATACTCATGAGCACATCAGATATTAACCTAAATTCTTGTGAAACACTAGTTGTAATTCGGCCTCCTTTTTCCATTCGATCTAGAATATTGATTATAGTGATTTGTAACACAATTTTTTTTATACCTGGACGGTATTGAGAATTCCGAATTTGGGGGTCCGAAAAAATAACCAAAGCAATTGGGATCATTTTTGACACTCCGAAAGTACCTACCTCAAGATCTGTAGATCACCAAAAATTGGGCAGGCGAAAAAAATTGTTAAAAAAAAGCCTTGAGATCATATTATAATATCCCAAAATTTTAGACACCCCAAAGTGACTTTTTACGTCTGCATCAGAGCAGTTTGGCACGTACAAAAATCATTAAAATAGGATTTTAGTTTTTTTAGTGAATTATTATACCTACTAATCAATTTTTCATGTCATTACCTTGATTCAGAAATGAAAAACCGTTTTGGAGTGTCTAAGAAATGAGGGATTTTATTTGCATGTGCCCAATGGCTCTGGTGCAAAAGTAAAGAGCCAGGACTTAGTTAACGATCATCTTCCACTTTCTCCTATCTTTTGCCTTTTCCCTCCATTGTCTGATGTCCATCTCTTTTATATCGTCCTCTACTTCTTTCTTACATCTTTATCTTGGTCTGCCTAACCGTCTCCTTCCTCCAATACTATGTGTCTTCTTCATCTTCGGAATTCTGTTGTCATCCGTCCTTATTATATGTCTCATCCATCTTATGCGCTGCGCTTTCACCACTCCTATTACGTTTGGTTTGTTGAACGTATCATATATCTCTTTGTTCTCCTTTCCCATACGCCATCTTCTATCTTTCCACCAAAAATTCTTCTCAGAATCTTTCATTCCCATACTTCGAGTCTTTGTACATCTTCTTTCTTAAATGTCCACACCTCGCTTCCATATATTACTATCGGTCTAATCATGTGCCCAATTTTTGGCGTTCTACAGATCTTGAGGTATTTTCGGGGTTTCTAAAAGTAAAAAAAGTGGAAGAATTTTTTAAAATTTTGAAGCGTTTGGCATGTTCCCAATTGTCTTGATCCAGAAGTATAAAGCCATTTTGAGACATCTGAAAACAAGGGACTTGGTGATTTTTTACCATTTTTTCATGTGCTCAGTTTTTGGTGGTCTATAGGTCTTAAGATACTTTCGAAATGTCTGAAAGTTGGAGTATTTTAAAGGATTTTAGGTTTTTTTTTTTTGGTGATTTTTTTCATTTTCCGATGCCCTGGTTTGATATCCACTTATTATTAAGAGCCAAACTCAGTCCAAGAATATCGTAAAGAAAAAATTATTTCTTTATTATATACTGTTGCGTGTTCTGACATATAAATTTATCCTACACTTTGCTCTGCTCTCCTGACTAGTTATCGTCTGGGTTATTGGAGGGCCGACGTCTTTGGTTTGTAGTGACGGATGCCGAACACGGTTCTGATGTAGAACTATCTTGATTCTTACTCTTCTTCTTTCAACGACGCCGACGCTCTTTCAGGTCAATTTTAATTCCGGTGTTCTTTTTCTCTAATGCGCGGAGTGCGTGGGAACTCTTCACTTGTACCTCTTCTGCTCTTTGATTTTTTCTTTTTCATCGTAGACATCCATGACTTGATATTTGAGATCTCATAACAATTCATTTCAACAGCTGGCTCTGAAAGTGTCGATGAATATCTGGGGTGGCAATGGCTGCTCAAAAGGTGTGTGTGTATGTGCGGTAAATGCTTCCGACAATGAGCTGCATATGCACTGAAGGCTTGTGTGTGCTACCGAAAATAGGCTGCACAGAAGGCTTTGGATGTGCATCCGACAATGGACTACACGGAACGCTTCCGACAATAGGCTACACGGAAAGCTTTGGATGTGCTTCCAATAATAAGCTGCACGGAAGGCTTGTGAGTTTCTCCTGACAATTTGCTGCACGGGAGGCTCGTGAGCGTTTCCGACAATGGCTGCACAGAACGCACTGAAGCTGCAGCGGTTAGCGTTCTCGCTTTTATAGGGCTTTTTCGTAGCGGGGATGAAGTAATCCTGCTTCATTGCTCAAAATGTGTAATCACCGATCATCAGAACTGCATCTCATTAGTCAGGGGGCAGTCTTTTTATGTTTACTCCTGGGCAGTGTTGTTAACTCTATATTTAGATGAGAGCTTGGCGTTAACCAAATAGAGTTAAATTTGTGTAGTCCAGCAGTGCTGCCAGACGAGTTGTAAAATTTCCCTAAATCTCCCTCCAATCTGAGCTGCGTTGTCTCTGGCGAGTTGTGTAGACCGTCAATTGCCGCTATTCCAATTTCAGTCGAACGGAGGTGTAGGGGGCGAGTCGGCTACACTGCTCCTGGGGTTGACCAAATTTGAGAATGTGATCCTGTTTGCGGGCCAATCATGAACGAATGCGGTTTCACTTTAATTGGTCGAGGGGCGGCCTAAATTTTGTTTATTTGCGACGATTGTCATCGTTGCTTTGTCACGCGGATGTCAACGTGACGTTTCATCCGTATTTGTGTCTCTGACATTGTCTGACGTTTTGTCTGTCATTTTGACGTTCCTAACATCTGTCATTTTGACATTTTGCTACCTACCTGAGGGGCAGCAACTTGTAGCAGGGCAATTTAATATCTCCAACACCGCCGGCCAACTCGTGAAGATGGGTATGGGTCGTACGTAACCCCAAAAATTAAAGGGTCAATAAAATAAAAAATCACCAACTAAGCACACTTGCTTTTATTTATTTATTTATTAACACATAAACAAAAGTAAATCGTACAACCCAGACAGGGTCTCAATGAATTTAAGAAAAGAAAGCAAACGATATTTCGATTAGATAAATCGTTAACCGAGAAACAGATCTGCCTTTCGTTTACAAAAATGCAAAATGTGACAATTCAAACTTTTTCACATAAAAAAAAATAACGCAACGCAGCGTTTAATGCGACATTAACAAATTTAAAAGAAAATAAAACACTTAGCTCAACGTCAAGGTGAGATTGGAAATACCAATCGAGATCCAATCCGGCGGAGGAGGTCGGTATTGCCAATTGCGTCACCACGCAAGACGACGTCAAAATGTCACGTCACTGTCTCTCCTGTTGACTTAAATCATTTACGATCCAGTCCAACTTCAACGGGAGGAAGGCGTGAACAGCGATGTTTTGTCCTTTAGCAGCTAAAACACCGCCTACGGCTTTTCCACTCAAGGGTCGGTCTCAAAGGGCGTTATGATAAAACAAATAGTCAGAAAGGGGTACGACTACAAGCCTAAATACTAAAAGAAAGACAGCGTTACAGTCTGAAATACGCACAAAGTTGCCAATGAAACCAACCTGTTCTTTTCTCGCTACAACAGGCTTAGAAAAGCTTATAAGAAAGCTTGTATTGCTTAACGTGCACTGAAGCAGATCTCGGAGTAAATAATTTCCGTTTTAGGCTTCGATCAAAGGATTCATCAAGGCACTTCACTGACAATACGTGTGCACGTTAAGACTTCAGCGGCAAGAGTGACGTGTTAAAGAAAGAACACGCACAGACTAAATAGATCGGAGCGGGATTGTTACGAGATGTTAACCGGGCAAAAGAGTGAAATAGTTAGAACGCCTCCAAGGGGTGAAGATTATTCCAGCCAAACAAAATCACCTCATGTTGAAACTAGAGCTGGCAACGGTTAACCGATTTTGGATATTCGCGGTGTACAGCATGTCACTCATGCAAATAGAGTTGCATGAAAAAAATCTTTTTACTTTAGCTGCGTTTGTTTATTCAACTCCGTTCACTCTATTTACTCCTTTCGCATTCTAACTGACTTCCACTTTATAAATAAAGTGATATGGATTTTCATCAAGTAACAGTCAACTCAATTAATTATTCAAGTTATGCAACTCTATTTGCATGAGTGACATACTGTACACCGCGAATATCCAAAATCGGTTAACCGTTGCCAGCTCTAGTTGAAACATGCCGAGAAAATCATGTAGGCACAAACGGACCTTTCGAGTTCCCACGCAACACAGGGTGACTGGCAATACTAAAAATAATTTAAATGAATTTTTCACCTGTAACAATTTGTCAATTCGACGTTTCTGACAACTGTCAATTTGACGTTTGCTGTTAACTATCATCGTGACGTGCTTCTTTGGTCGCTAAGCAACGTGCGAGCCCCCACAATACTTTGTAATCAGCGATTTTTTACTTTTTAATTGCAGAGTTTACTTTATTACTTTAGAATAATTTATGTATGTACATTTCAATGAAAAAGTTACATATTTTTAATCGAACGTTGCGTACATCGAGGTAAGCTTAAATTGGAATTTTCAGGTAACAGTTTTGATAAATAATGCAGGAGTAGCATCCGGATTCCTCTTCCTGGACACCCCAGACGAATTGATCCAGAGGACGTTCGAAGTGAACGCGATCAGTCATTTTTGGGTAAAGCCCCTGCATTTCTTCCTTGTCCCAAACTTTACATTCGTGTGTTCTAGACGACCAAAGCGTTCTTGCCTGGCATGATAGAAAACGATCACGGTCACATCGTCACCATCGCGTCGATGGCAGGACACGTGGGATCAAAAAAGTTGGTGGATTATTGTTCGTCGAAGTTTGCGGCCGTTGGCTTCGACGAGGCCCTTCGGGTTGAGCTAGAAGCTCTTGGTAAGTTTCATTTTGATTCATTTCATTGGGTTTTATCAATTGTTCCTTGAAGGAATTAAAGGTGTAAAAACGACGATCGTTTGCCCTTACTTCATAAAAGCTACCGGAATGTTCGGCGAAGTCAGTTGCAGATTTATGCCCACGCTGCAGTCGACGGATGTGGCCGATCGAATAATTTTAGGCGTGCAGAGGGAAGAACTTCACGTGTTTATACCTGCTTTCTTAAGATATACTTTCTGGTTTAAATGGTGAGTGTTTGGTTTTTGTTTATATTACTACTTGAGTGATTATTTTCTTAGGATTTTTCCATGGGTTATCGTATCCATGTGCCTGAGAAATATGGTGCCGGACGCCAATCCGTCCTCGACGACGGCTTCGGCTCCAATCAGACCATTGCCGCAGAAAAATTTTTTAAATGGCACCACCATCGGCGAAAGACTCTCGCCCAGTGAACGAAAGCTTTAGAACGTGCAATATATTAGTTAACTTTAGATAATCCAGTGCTATTTATTTGTGTAAGTGTAGAAGTGAATCGTCAGTTTTGATGGTATTGGTAATAAAGTTAATTGCGCCATTACTGTTAGGCGTAAATAAATTTATCAAGTATTATTTAATATACATCTATGATAAACTAAATATTTAATAACAGCTTACATCGCGACATCCTGCGACCAATTTTTAACCTAACATTGCAGTTGACCAGGTGACAAATCTGGGCTGTGTTTTTCACCAGCTTTTCCTCTCGGCTAGCAACAGTAAGAAAGGGGTGGGTCTAACACGATGTTATACTATTAAGGGCGCCAGGACGGACGGTACCCAGCTGATAGACAAAGACCTCGTCGGTGTTCCCGTACCGATTTGGTCGTGCAGTAGGCCAAAATTACAACTCGAGGCTACACTCGACTCATTGGTACATAAAGGAAGGGTAACGAAAACACGCACTTAAAATTAACAAATTTAAGCTTCGTTTATTAACAATCTATCGAATAAATACAGGATAGAAGTTACACGGGGATAAGCATGTGTTTAACTGTAAACAAAAATAAATTACGAAAAGTTTAAAGTTATCAGCTTACTTATTCTAAGAAATAAATTCGCTTATATAATCTCTAAATTCAGCCGAAATTCGCTCTCCAAAAAGGCATACAAAATTGTTCAACGATTCGAAATTCAAAATAAAACAAATTAATAAACTCACAACTTTACTGTCAAAGCACAGTCGGTAACGTCAGTTTGCTTGTCTACGACGTGAAGTTGGCGGTCGCAACGCCACATGCTGATTGCGTCCAACGCCGGCGAACTGGATTGAACCGGCTAGCAAAGGCCGCAAATATAGCGGAACCACGTTCTCAGGTTAGGCGTAGAGAAAATACGCTCGGGATCGAGGGTTGAGTCGACTCGACTTGAGTCAAACCCAAAACATCACGGTAAAACTAAGCGGGAACTCAGCGTAAAACCAGAACTGGAAGTAGAACTAGGACTAATAGTAAAACTGAAAACCTGTATAGAAAGGAAAGAAAAGGTCGTTAGCATCCAAAATAGCGTCAGACAATTCGCTCAATGTTTACCTGAGATTTGTAGTTTTCTCAAGCTTGGTATGGGGCTAAAAATACCCCAAAACTCGTTCGGCGGTGCTAGGAATGTATTCCGGCAAAGCAGTGGATGAGTCCTCCTTCCGAAGCAAGAACTCTGGTAATTCGACAACACGTCAGCACCAACGTCGAACGAATAATCAACGCTCATGTCATAAACAGTATCCAGTAGCTATCAAGGCTGTAATCACGCGGTGCTTCCAACAAATGAGAATCGAGGAGAGCGAGAAAGCGCGGGGTTGTCAAGCGGACTCGAGACACGGCAGACGGAGGTCGAATATCTTGGCTACATAATTTCACAGAATGGACTTCGTCCTTCTGACTCTGGTATCGACGGCACATCATTAGGGCAACTACACTTTCACATTATAAGCCTAATCCGCCTTTGATTCTTGCCACAGATGCCTCGTATGGAATTGTTGCCGTTACAAGAAATTGCCTGAAACCTCTATTCAGCGCCTACAACTACTCGATTCAATATAGGGGGCCACAGCAGCGCATTCAAATGCCGTCACTGTCACGACTCCCATCAGGACCTGATTTAGAGTTCGAAAAGAGCGAAGAAAGTTGCTCAGTGAACTTGTCGAAAGTTTTCAAATCAATTCGCAGAAAATAACAGAAGCAACAAAGAAGGATCCGATTTTATTCCAAGTTCTAGGTAATATCAAGGATGGATGGGCGAACCAGGTCTGCAACACCAAGTTCAAAGCCTACTTTAATCGCCAATACAGCCTATCTGTCGAAAAAGAGGTCATTCTCTACCATACCGATGAACACTCACGTGTTTTTATTCCGGCAAGCTTACGGCAAGTTGTGTTGGCGATGCTTCACGAAGACCATTGGGGAATTGTACGAATGAAGCAGCTCGCTCGCCGTCATTATTGGTGGCCTAACATTGATGAAGGAATAGACCAACTAACAAAGAAATGTGAAGCCTGTAACACCCTCAGAAAACGGAACACCCGTGGGACAGGATTCACATCGACTTCGCCGGTCCTTTCTTGAAGAGCATGTCAATGATTGTCATCGATGATTTTTCGAAGTATCACTGCTTTGTACGAGTTAAGAATACCACCACGGAGTCCACTCTCGAAATACTATTTTCATGAAAAATTATAATACAGGAGTAGAGTAGCTATGCCAATGCTTTATGGAGATTTTAAATTGGTGTATCAAACTTGCATGTATGGTTGCCTACCGTCACTTTGCTAGGCGTTTCGTAAGGTCCGCATCGACATGTGCAGAAGCTGCCTATATGCAAGGTGCAGGAACGGCGTGTGTAGAAGTTGCGTGTGTATAAGGCGCAGAAATCAAAATTTTTTCGATTAAAAATAACTTTTACTAAGGTTCGAACTCAGACCCGTCGTTTACTAGTCGTCCATCTAAATGACAGCTGTGAAGCCAGTTGAGCATGTATGTTCAAAAGGTAGTAACAAAAAAAAACAATGTAACCGTTTGATGGGTGCGCGTTGACGTTATTCGATGAATGTAGCAGAAAAGCAAAAGACGATCGATTTAAATTCGAATCGAATTTGGTCCTTTCTAACAAGTGTACAAAAAATTTTCCCATCTAGTGTGTTGCTCTAATTTTTTCGCATGTTCACGTATGTTCCTTACTTGATACGTACCTCTCTCTAGATGAATAAGTAGCATAGGCGAAATGGGGACATTTCATCTTTGTTTATTAGAATCTATCCTTTTTCATCAATAGTTCTCCCCCCGCCCCTTTGCTAGAGGGCACTAAGAGTGTTATCACATTCAGTGAATCACGTCACCTATGGTTCAAATTCAAATCAATGGCGAATGAACCTATTCTATTCCTGATTGTATTGCAGAATTTCAGGAAAAATTTCCAGAAACTCTGTATCTCAAATTTGTTAATCAACTTCAGTACTCTGTAGGACTATTCAGAGAAACTGGCAGTGTGAAAATGTGAGACAAATTATGACTGATGCTCTTCGCACTTCCATCCATCACCTGTAACAACAAGTTGATCTTTCTGTCGGGACTTGCAGAACTATTCTAAGAAAGGACTTGCAAATGTTCCCTTATCGTTTGACTGCCGTGCATGAATTGCTTCCAGTAGATTTTGAACCAAAGCAAAGATACCGTCATTGGTTTTTAAACAATATTGACACTGACGATTTGTTGGACAAAAATATGAGGATCTGGAATAAAGAAAACCTTCATATTTTCATTGAAGCCCCATCCCATCCACAAAAAATTGGTGTTTGGATAGGTTTAAGTCGGAGAAGATTGATAGGTCCAATATTTTTTAATAGCACACTAACAGCACTTAGATACCGGGAAGAGATTTTGCATCCAATTATTAATCAACTGCGTGATGACGAGTTGTAATTTTATATTTTCAGCAGGATGGTGCAACGGCCCATTCTGTTGGAGATACTTTAAATTTCCTTTGAGAATTTTTTGGAGATTGGATAATTAGCAGAAATATGGCAAACATATGATCTTGCGATCTAACTCCTTTGGATTTCTTTGTTTGGCCAAATACTAATTTGCGTAAAAAATATGGATTTATTCTTCCGGACTAGCTGATACCTACGCCACGTAATAAGAAGAGGGTTACGTTGCGCAAGACGAGTAATAAATAACAGTAAAACTTTATTTATGTAAATATATAGGTATTTTAACAGCCATTTTAAGCTGTCATCCTCAGTACACATATAAACACTTCATGGAATCTTTGGTTGGCATAACCAGAGGATATTCTCCTCACCAAATTTTCAGTGAGAATATGAAATGCCTTTTTAAAAATTTCTCCTCGTAGTTGAATTGTTAGTTTAGTTGTGAATCAGCTTTGTTGAAACTCAATAAATTGACGTATATCATAACCTCACTTTTCTTATTATTATCAGTCCTGAATGGAGTTAGCGCCACTCGCCTTCAATTTGGCGATCATTTCGGAAATAACATTCGATCATAAAAGTTTTATGCTCTTGCAAGAGAACCATTTCAGTACGTTTTATTAGTTTCAAAGTGGGGTTATGCTATTTCATACGTCGTTTCGATTGAGGCTGGTTCACAACTAAGTATTTACGGACAACTGCAAGGAGAAATTTATGATGTGAGCAGTGTCGGCTCTAGAAGCTTTGGCGCCCCGATGCAAGAGGTGTTTCACCGCCCCAGCATATACTTTATTTGAATTTAATTTTTTCCTGGATTTATTGAAATGATTTCATGATGATGATTTTCATGAAAAACTGTAATACAGGAGTAGAGTAGCTATGGGCGCTTGAAGCCAATCCTTTATGGAGATTTTACATTGATCTATCAAACTTGCATGTATGGTTGCCTACCGTCACTTTACCAGGCATTTCCGCGTCGACGTGTGCAAAAGTTGCCTATGTGCAAGGCATGAAAAACGACGTATGTAGAAGTTACCTATGTGCAGAGCTGGCAAATTACTTAAAAAAAGTAATTCAAATAACAAGCTTCAATTACTTTGAAAAGTATTGGCAATTATCAATTATCTTTTTCTCTTCATATACAAAGTATTGGCAATTACCAATTAAAAAGAAAAGTATTTGAAGCTGCAGAGCAATTACTAATTGAATTACTTTAGAGTATTTCAATTACTTTGACTGCTTGAATTATTATTTGAATTACTTGAATTATTTGAATTACTGAATTACTTTAGAGTATTTCAATTACTTAGACCAATTCAATTGCTTTAGAGTAATTGAATTACTCTAAAGTAATTCAAATGATAATTCAAGCAGTCAAAATAATTGACTAAAGTAAAGTCTAAAGTAGTCTGAAGTAATTGAACTACTCTAAAGTAATTGAATTACTTTGAATTATTATTTTTTTCAATATTGACGTTATTTAACCTTTCCGACCGGTTCGTCTGTTTTGATTTTCTGATAAATCAATGAATATGTTTTATTTTTTGTTCAAGTAATTGAAGTACTTAAAAGCAATTCAATTACTCAAAAGTAATTCAATTACATACTAAAAAGTAATTCAATTACTCAAAAGTGATTCAATTACTCAAAAGTATTTCAAATAGTGAAAATTAATTGAAATAACATAAAATTATTTCAAATACGAAGCATTTCAATAAAGTATAATTGAAATAACAATTATTAGGACCAGATGTCAAAAGTATTTGAAATATTTTAATTCAATTAATGAAAACGCTTCAATTACTTTTTCAAGCATTTTAATTCAATTAATGCCCAGCTCTGCCTATGTGTAAGGCGCAGGAATCAATTTTTTTTTAATTGAAAAGAATTTTTACTGAGGTTCGAACTCGGGACCTTCATTTGCTGGTTGTCCATCTAAATACGGCTGGAAGCCAGTTGAGCATGTATGTTCAAAAGATAATAAAAAAATAAAGAATGTAACCTATGTCCTTCAAGAACAAATGTGACTGCTGGTGTTCTTGCTTTTTTAACGAAGAAAGAGAAACAGGGAAGGTCATTAATTTTAAATTGAATTCACGCAAGTAAGTATGTACTGTTGTAATTCGTCGTTCGTTTTTTTTCCAAAAATAAATTACACGCGCTTGAAAATGTTGTTTACTCTCCTCCTTATCCTGTCCTAATGTCACGGAACATAAAAAAACTCTTCAAGTCTCGTCGTAATTTAATACAAACAATTGTGATAAGAACCTGATAATGTTCAACACTTGGAATCAATACAGATACACTTCAGTTCGTTACGCGCTCTCCAACAGTAATTACGAAAAGGCTAAATTTAGCCCAAAAAATGGCGCCATCACAACAATCTGGCGTAATTAAATCCGCCCTTGATATTTTGGCATTTCTCGTTTTAGTCGTCGTGCAGAGCCTCTATTCGATACTTAAATTAATTTTACCCAGTTTTTACGAACCGGTCAAATCGGTTAGCGGGGATGTCGTTCTGGTAACGGGAGGAGGAAGTGGTTTGGGCCGATTATTGGCACTCAAACTGGCAAGATTGAAAGCCATTGTAGTCGTGTGGGATGTTAATGAGGAGGGTAAGTTGAGAAGGACAATTTAATTGTTGCAAGTCACTGGCTATAACCTTTCGGTTTGAATCAAGGAGAGCGAATTATATCTATGAATTAAATTTTTTTCATTTTGTGCGCAGGACTTGAGGAGACTGTTAGAATCGCGCGACAGGAGGGTGGAAAAATCTTCGGTTTCAAATGTGATCTAACAAACAGACAAGAAATATATG
Source organism: Dorcus parallelipipedus (assembly GCA_958336345.1). Taxonomy (NCBI): domain Eukaryota; kingdom Metazoa; phylum Arthropoda; class Insecta; order Coleoptera; family Lucanidae; genus Dorcus; species Dorcus parallelipipedus. The sequence continues at coordinate 42,814,469 of OY284478.1, forward strand.
AGGTCGCTGATAGAACCAGAACACAAGTGGGAGATGTACGTTTCGCTCTTTCGTAATTAACTGTTTCAACAAAAGCTCTTTTGCAGGTGACAATTCTTATAAACAATGCCGGCATAGTCTCCGGCTATTTCCTACTGAATACCCCTGACCACCTGATTCAAAGAACTTTCGAAGTCAACGCTATCTCTCATTTTTGGGTTGAAATTCAGACGACTAAATCGGTATTTATTTTTAATTGCACGCTGCTTTCAGACGACGAAGGCCTTTCTACCAAAAATGATAGAGAACAAACGAGGACATATCGTGACAATTGCGTCCTTGGCCGGATATTGTGGAGTCAAAAAGTTGGTGGATTACACCTCATCCAAATTTGCAGCTGTTGGTTTTGATGAATCGCTCAGAGTTGAGCTGGAAGCTCTAGGTCGTTTCGCCATTAAAGGAAAAATAAAACTTTGCTCTAATCGGTGTGTATTTTTGGACAGGTATCAACGGGGTTAAAACCACTGTGGTTTGTCCATTTTTCATTAACTCAACTGGAATGTTCGACAATGTGGATTCGCGATTTATACCTAGATTGACTCCGGAATACGTGAGCGACCGTGTGATTTTGGGAATTTTGAGAGAAGATATTTACGTGTTTCTGCCAAGGTGGACACGATATGTCATCTGGATGAAATGGTAAAATCGCGACTAAAAAATTTAATAGTGTTTTCGATTCATTCAAAGCACTCTCAGAATAACTCTATATCCTGTTGTTACACGAAGATTAAAACAAGATAAAGGAGAAAACTCTGGGATAGCTTTAGGAATGGTGAATCAAAAACGCTACGTCTAATCTAATTATAGAATTTCAGTCTCTTTTATTAAACTGTACTGTTTCCATTCTAGGGTATTTCCGTGGTCAATATATTCTGTACTTGCAAGGAATCTTGTGCCAGACGCTGCGCCTTCAATATGAATGCAATTAAAATATATATATATTATTTTTACAGACAAATAAAATTTTATTTTGTTTTTGATTTTTTTAATATGTAGTTCTAAGACAATTCTGGTCGTGAAATTCCATGTGAGTATTATCAAATCGTGTAAGGATTGACCCTTAACCCACGCATCTGGGAACGTAATCAGTTACAGATAAACTTGTGAACCAAGTAAAAATACATACCGATTGTTTCAAGAAAGTAAAAAAAAAATAGTAATTTTCCTATATGTACACATATTAGAATAGATAGATAGATTAGAATAAATAGATGCTTTTAGTTTTATTTTTTCCAGTCATAATCATAACTACTTTATTACAGCTACTAGTGGCATACAGTTTATTATTTTATTTTAAGCTTCATATTAAATTTACATCGTTATTTCATCGTTTCACAAACACATTTTTAAGGGTTTCGAAGAAATCACTGTGTAGGGACGCTTTCTTTGTTTCGTCCGTAGTTAATATTGTATGTCAGTTTACACTTGGACGTAATCAATCAATCACTTCCATTTGGCGTCATGAAGCCCTTAGAAAATGTGTTTGCCCGAGAATGGGAGGCCCTTGCCTAACAAAATCTAAAAATTACAACACTGTCTTGAAGTCATTCATACCGCACGCTTCGATCTCATTTTATAGTCGTCCCAGTTTTATGGTCTTGCTATAAAAGGAGACGACAGAGAAGCAACAAATAGACCGCAGTGCCGGTTTCTTTGCGGCTCTTTTTATAGGAAGACCATAAAACCGATACAAAACTGGGACGACTATACAGCCGACCGAGCTTTACCTAAATTAATCAGTGTGGGCTCCTGTAACTACCTTGTAAATATTTGTGTAAATAAAGTTAGTTTTAGTGACTTGTTGGTAATTATTAATTTCAAATAAAGACACATTACTATTAGTAACGGTTTGAGATCGACGCGACGTTAAGTGCGACGTCAACCAGCACGGTCCAAATTGCCGTTAAGCAACGCGACACAGTTTCGCGATTGAACTCCTATCAAATCGAACATAAATATTAAATAAAAAGGAAGACGAGTGGAAAAATAAGGAAGAAATTTAAATGAAAAAGATTAAATGAAAGATTAAAGGCATATGAAAAACTCAATCAAAAGGAAAAATTTAAAAAAAAAAAAAACAAAAACAAAAGCCAAAAATGAAATGAATAAATAAAAAACAAAAGGAAAACGAAAAGCAACTGAAGAAGAAACAAAGCGTAAGCAAATAAAAAATAAGTGACTCTCAATTTCTCACACTGATGTATTTTTTTTGTATGTCATGTTTTATTGAAAATACTATATACTAACCAGTGTTCAATTAAAAAAACGGTCTAGACAGCTGTGAAATTATTCTGAACGTATGGCGTAGGGTTCTTCATATGACTAGTGACACTTGCATTTCTAACCTCACTTTAACCCAAAGAAAACATTTCAAAAATAAACATTTATTACCAGGATTGCCAATGTGAGGGCTACCACCCGAATTACGGGTATTTTAAGCAACCTTGCGGGTAAAAAAATACGTGGGTAAAAAATGGGTATTTTCAAGGAAAAAAAAAAACAGATTAGTTTTTAAATATTTGATTGACGACTTGTTAGTGATGTTTCAGCTTTATTACTGGCAACAAAGAAATCACTAAAGCCGGAAGCCGACAAAAACTAAAGTAAGTAACTGACAGCCAAATCCACATTGTCGACAGTGCTGCCAATTCTAGCGATAATTCGGCAGATCTACCGATTCTGAACTCAACTTTTTTTTTTTGTAATTTTATCAATTTTCTTTATTTCTAGATCGTCTTTTGTTTTATTTTACGTCAAAAGTTGCACAAATTTCAAATTTTAATTTTAGGAAGTTTCGTTTATTTAATTAGAATTTTTTAAATTTTCATTATTTTTTGTAATTTTATAAATTTTGTTGATTTCTCGATCGTCTCTTGTTTTGTTTTTCATAAAAAAATGCCCAATTGTCAAATCTTAATTTCAGAAAGTTTTGTTTATTTAATGAGATTTTTTAAACTTTTGTAATTTTTATAATTTTTGTAATTTTATGGAAAGTAGAAAATTTTGTTTATTTAATGAGAATTTTTTAATTTTTATGTTTTTTCTAATTTTATTCAACGAGATTTTTTAAATACATATTTACTATTTTTTAAAATTTTATAAATTTGTCGATCGTCGATTGCTTCGTCAAAAATTGCACAAATATCAAATCTTAATTTTAGAGTTTTATTTATTTAATGAGAATTTTATAATTTTTTGTAATTTTATTTAATGAGTTTATTTTTGTATTTTTTTTTCTAATTTTATTCAATGAGACTTTTTAATTTTATAAATTTGTCGATCGCCGTTCGTTTTATTTTACGCCAAAAATTGCCTGAAGTTCAAACGTTAATTTTAGAAAATTTTGTTTATTTAATGAGAATTTTTTAATTTTTGTAATTTTTATAATTTTTTGTAATTTTATAGAAAGTAGAAAATATTGTTTATTTAATGAGAATTTTTTAATTTTTATTTTTTGCTAATTTTATTTAATGAGATTTTTTTATATTTATTTTTTTTTTAATTTTATAAATTTGTCGATCGTCTTTTGTTTTTGTTATTTGTTATTTTACGTCAAAAATTGCACAAATTTCAAATATTAATTTTAGAAAGTTTTGTTTATTTAATAAAAAAAAATTAATTTTTATATTTTTTAATTTTTATAATTTTTATTTTTTTTTTCTAATTTTATTCAGTTAGACTTTTTTTATTTTATAAATTTATCGATCGTCTTTTGTTTTATTTTACGCCAAAAATTGCCTAAAGTTCAAATCTTAATTTTAGAAAGTTTTGTTTATTTTATGAGAATTTTTTAATTTTTATAACTTTTTGTAGTTTTTATAATTTATTTGTAATTTTATAGAAAGTAGAAAGTATTGTTTATTTAATGAGAACTTTTGAATGTTTATTTTTTTGTAATTTTGTTTAATATTTTTATTTTTTTAATTTTATAATAATAATAATTTTACAAATTTTCTTTATTTCTCGATCGTCTTTTGTTTTATTTGGCGTCAAAAATTGCACAATAACTGTCAAATGTCTTAATTTTAGAAATTTGGACCCAGTTTTGTTTATTTCAGAATTTTTAAAATTTTTTTTTAAAATAAAAATCGCCTGAATAAAATCAGTGATTTTAATGAAGCTCAACCATGGCCAGCTACATCTGATAGCTAACGCTATTACGGCCGTCCCGTTTCGCAAAAAACTGTTTCTGTAAAGTTGGCCATGGAGAGTACTCTAAGTAGCGCCCTCAGTATGCCAAATATTGACATATTAGAATAAAGCGACAGATCCGTTGTTTGTTTTAATTGTGGTTTTAATCACGTTTTAATTAGAGATTTTTCTTTCTGAAGATGGGCAAGAAGTGCTTTGTTTGTGGAAATAAAAATAAACCTCTTTTCCAAATTCCAAGCGATTTGCCAACAAGGCAAAAATGGTTAGAATTGCTTGATAAATTTTATGGTAAGTAGGTACTATGCTTTTAAGAAAACTTTTTAAAACGAAAAGCATTGTCCTTACAGATATTTCCACAACTTCGGATTATTGTGTAATTTGTAGCGTCCACTTTGAAGAACAGTGTTTCAACAGTGCTACAAAAAAACGACGTTTAAATAAAGGCGCTGTCCCTTCTATTTCTGTAAGTATTCTAGGTGAAGGAAACATTTCCAACGGGAACTTGGAACCGCTTCTTGAGGCAAATTTGCAAGTTATTTAATGTGTTTGCAGTTGTGAATTTCTTGCTACATTAAGGCACAGTCAATCTTATGTATTTTGTTACACATATGAGGGAAATGGAATCAAAACGTGCAGAGTCCAGACTTATTACATAAACTCTTCGTGATGTTTAACCCTTTCGCACCGGGAACCGCTAGAATGCACTGATTTTTGAGTGCCATAACTGCAGGTGCCACATTATTTCGACTAACGTAAAAACTACTTTGGCAAATCAGGAAGCGCACGATTGCGCCTTAATATTCTATAATAAGTAGGAACGTATACAAAATTGGTGAAGTTGCAAATGCTTGTAAACACAAACCTAAAAAAACCCGTTTGTACTGCCTGTTGTTTTAAAAAATGCCCACTGTGATAGGGTTAATATATTGAGTAGCAAAGCATATAAAACGCATTATTTTCTATTAAAAAAAAAAAGAATTAGGTTCAAAAAGGTACAATTCCTTTTCTAAAACTGGCCACTGATGATCCAACATGAGTTTGTTAGATATGACGAAATTGGCAAGAACTTGACTGCCTGTATGTACGATCAACACTGTTGGAACGGTTTTGATGGCAGAAAGAGCAGACTGACTGCAGCAGAACGATCTTCTTGAATCATGTTGGAAATTAGATAGACCACAGGGTCTAAGCACCAATTTCTCGATTTTGAGATATCTAAGAAAAACATTAGGGATTCTAATAGCGTATTCCAATCGCCGTACTGGTATGTACATTCAGTGTATCTTCGTCTCTTATTATTATACGAGAATACACTAATGGTGTTTTCGGTTGAGATCAATCCTAATCTGTAATCAACTCCCATCCAGATCAGTTCATAACAGAATTGCACTTGATCGGATTAGATGTGCTCCATTGAACGGTAATTGCTCTGCTCCACAGATATTTTCAAATTGTTATATTGGTATCGATGGCCAATATTGTGTTAACACTATAATAACGTGTTTTCTGAAGATATTCTAATATGACTACGAAACTACATATAAAAGAAGAGAAACGATAATCACATACATTTAACATTAGTTCAGAATTATTCTTTACCTGATCGTTGTTATAATTTAAATTTACAATGTCATGAATATAATTTTCCATTTTTGGTATTTTTTTCTGGAACATTTAAAATCTAATTAAATAACATGACTGTGTCCAACAATTATTGTAGTTCTAGGTGGCTGTAGAGTCAAACATTTTTAACTATAGTGGTATACTTGAGGTATACTTGAGCCCTCGTTATATCCCAGTTATACTGTAATTATTGTTTCAAATGGCAATAATACATGAAATACGTAAAGAAACATTTATTTGTTGTTTAACAGTCAATATTTGAGACGTCAATTCAACGATACGAAGTACAAATCGGCATTTATGTTTGATTCCACAGCCACCCAGACTACAATAATTGTTGGACAAATGTTAGTTCATCCTTTTTAGAATCAGGGCTGATGCTGCTGCTTTCCAATTCTCCAAGAAACAATAGCATCATGACAATAAGTTAATTTTTTTCCACCATAAATCATTTCTTGATCCTTTGAATCTTTCATATAACATCAAACACCACACGCATCCCCTCCAACAATGCTCTGCTCTTTTGCACTGTCTCTCGACATGGTCAATGACACGGTGTAAAAATTTTGCTCCATCTCAGTGCAATCTAGTTAATCGAATGCACCAATTTTTGATCCCCGAAAGAGTATTCATCCGCTTACACCACCACAGATGCTCGCTCTTTATGCATATGTGGAGTTTGATCTGGAGCTGCTCAGAGCAATCAATCGAAAACTCATACATGATTACACCTACATACAGAATGTTGACTAGTGATATGGCACTGTTTATTTCTTAATGTATTAGCAGTTTTCACAAAATTCCTTAATTTTTAAAACTGCCACTTGGACCCTTTGGTACGTTACCCTTTTTTATGTGCTTTTAGTGAAAGTTACCAAATTTAAGGGTTGATTCTGCTATATCTAGGACCGTAAGATCTTGTAAGCCTGTAACTCAATTAAATCATACAATATTCTCTTCCAATAACAAGACAATAGACAGTGGTAGTAGATAAATCCACAATCGCTGTGTAACATAACAAGTAAAGTTTGATAATGTAATGTCACAATATCATCTATTCACCACATAAGTTTATTGTATAGCAAATATAGTAACTGTGTTGAGTTCTCAAAGAACCAGTGACTTTTAGCAAGACACAGCAAATCTTTCTGGTTGATGAAAGTTAATTTCAAGCCAATTCTATACGAACCTTTTTTATTGCAATACCTTTTTTTTAATAACAAAAATTATTTTTTAATCAATCCAATCTAATTTATACAGGTTGCATCATTCGTATGGATTTCTTCAATAGCTCCTTAACATTTAATTATAAAGTAAAATATCTTGTTATCACTTTATAATGAGTTCTATATTAGTAAATTATTTTCACACATAGCATTTTCTTAAAAATCAATAATTTACACTATATACTGATTATACCAAATTTTACACTCCCACTGTATATTCCATAGTCCTCATATGTGGATCAAACAGAGATATATGATTTATTAACTAGTAATTTATTATAATAATTCGATAGTTAAATGGCAAAAGGAGCTATCTGCTTTTGTGTGCTGTAGAAGCAAAACAAAGTTTTATTTTATTTTATTAGTTAATATAATTATTTCGAAAATAACACCATTTAAAAAATAAGCAATTTCAAAAAAAAGCAGATAGCTCCTTTTTTCATTTAACTACCGAATTTTCCAAGGTATCGATAACATAGCAAGAAATTTAGAATAATTTTCTCTTTGTGGCAGAACCTAATGTTTTTTTACAACTCAATTAGAAAAATGCATTAAATATTCATCTTTATTTGGAAATAAAATAAATTATATACTTGGATTTATTGTTCTTTTAAATTCCTATTTTCCATTTATATTTCCTATACATATAAAATGTTTTATGTTTAGTTAAATGTTACTTCTATGTATAATTCCGTTTTTTGTTTTAAGGATTTCCCTACCGATGTCACAATAAACCAAAACAATCCTGTGGAACCTCAAATTGAAAATCCTTCTCTCGATCCTTTCTGTTCTGTTGCCATCCAAACTGATCCTGTTCATACTTCCTCCAAATGTATTCAAGTGAATTCTATTTCTGTGGAATATGTTGCTAATCTTCAATACCACTGCAAGGTATTAACCCAAAAACTAAAACGAACAAATCAGAAATATTCAAATTGTTTATCTAAACTTAAAGATTTGGAAGAAGAATAACGTAAAAATTCAGAAAATCTCGAACTCATAAATAAAATTGTTGAAAATGCAGAAAAGGGTGACAAAAAAGCAATATTTCTTACGAACCTTATAAAAAATTTTGCTAGAAAGGTTCCTAGATAGTCCGAAATATCAGTGCGTCTTTGTACTGTGTGGAGACTCTGCTCAGCTAAGGGCTATAGATTTTGTCACAATAATTTGATTAAACTTCCTTCAAAAACCACAATTTTAAGACATCTTGGTCAATTCAAAGGACATAATCAACTAATTAAAAAACGTCTATGTGCAGAAGTTGTTCAATTTAAACAACCTATTGAACGAGTATGTTCATTAATTATTGACGACATGTCAATAAAAGAAAAAATAACTTACAGTAGGTCAGAAGATCATGTTTATGGTTTAGATAGGTGCAGTTTTGCTGTCATTGGTAAAAAGCCAAAATAGCAAATAAAATGCTTTGTTATGTGGTGCATGGATTATCAACGCAATTCACCATTCCAGCTAGATACTTTTTTCATGCAACATTTACAATCAATGATTTTCATTCATTAACTTTGGAAGTATTGCAGCTATTAACAGACTGCGGATTTATAGTTTTAAGACTTGTCACTGACAATATTTCAACAAATGTTGCCCTTTTTAAGAAACTGTGCAATGGCTCTCTTACAAACTATATAGAACATCCTATTTTACAACAAATGCCGTTATTTTTAAGTTTTGATTTTGTACATGTTTTGAAAAACGCACGAAGTCTTTTTCTGGATCATGACATGAATTCGTCTTAAGGAACAATCTCTTCTTCATATTTAAAATTGTTATATGATCTGCAACAAGGACTACCTATTAAGCCTGTAAAACATTTAACTAAGAAACATTTATATCCTACAAATTTCGATAAGATGAATGTGCTGAGAGCAATTCAAGTGTTTTCTCCAGCAGTAACGGCAGTATTGAAGTTTCTGAAAAAGGCAGGTGATGAAAGATTTTCCAATGTTGATGCAACTGTAAGTTATATGGAAAATATGTACCACTTCTTTAAGGTCCACAATGTTTCACGAAGAGATCAGTGCATTCGATCTTTAGACAGGTAGTGAGGCACCATACATTTCTGATGAACGCCTGCAATGGCGATGCATTTCAAGATTATATTGTCGACATTCAGAAATGTTCTGCAAATGCCAATTTACGAGGGCTTTCTAAAGAAACTGCACATGCATTAAGGTTTACAGTTAAAAGCACTTTCCTATGTGTGAGATTTCTTTTGAATCAGGTAGGATTTTATTATGTGCTCACCAGATCTTTCAGTTCAGACTCCATCGAAGCCATATTTTCACATGTCAGACTTAAAGGTGGCTCTAATGATGCAACAGATGCCACAGCAGCAGAATATGCTTTGCGTCAAATTGTACGGTGCGGAATAATTAAGGCATCACCTTCATCCAATACTATAGAAAATATCAGCTGTATTAGCTCTACAGTTGTGCAGTCGTCTTCTGTTAAAATTAACAATACAGATGTTCTACTGCCCGTCGAGTTAAGAACTAAAATTCAAAATGTAAACACAAATACTACTCCTGGTAATGATGTTTACTCCGCATCTGTGGCATTTCTAGCAGGTTACATATGCAAGAAATTAAATAATAAATTACAATGTGATGACTGCATTAAACCTTTACTGGCATCTACTCTTCCTGGACCTTTGATGCAGTTAATCGCCTTTCAAGATCGTGGTGGTTTAGTGTATCCTAATGCAATTTTTGTAACTGTTGTTCAGCGAATTGCAGATATTATATAGGAGGTATTACCTTTAATGAATATGGATAATACTTGTCATCAATTGCTTAACTTAATTTGCCCACATTTGCTAGAAAATCCAATATTCTCTTGTCTAAAACATAAAAAACAAGTTTGTGAGTTGGTAATAAAATCAACAGTAAAACCAGTCCTGGACAACATTTGTTTAGAAACTACAGACTTGCTGAAAAAACGATCAACAGTGCAAAACAAACCTCTCAGCAGAAAAGTGTTAAAGTTATAAAATTTTCTTGCCTTCATTACAGATTATTATAGCAGATACAAAAACTTGCCAATTTGGAAATTTTTAACAAGTCGCCTTTGTAGAAAGGTGTGTCAGCCTGACATTAAATTTTAATGTAATATTTTTTACATGTTATGTAGTAATAGTGAGAGAGGGAGTAGGAAGTGCGTACCATACATGACTCGTGCATCAGACCGCACTACTAAACTTGCAATAACTTAGATTAGAAAATCACATTTTAGTTGATATGTAGTTATATTAATACGCCAGGCTTCGATACGTTTGATTTTTCTTGCAAATTTTGAAATATTCTAAGAAACACTGTATTATCAAACATTATTATTCACTTGATAGTTTAGATTTTGAAAACGATGAATTTATTTGCATTATTCATCACTACTGGTTACCTATTTTTCACCTCTTCAACATGTTTCCAGTCTAGCTTGCCCGACACCCGTCCACTCAGTAGTTATAAACGATAGGACAAATTCAGGAGAAGAAACCACTTTGTTATTTAGTTTTCTGAAAGGTTATGGTCCTATTATGTGCAATTTTGTGTTAATTTACGGGCGCAAAGTGGGTAACGGGAAAGCGGCTAATAAGTATTCCCAGAACAGGTTGATTGACAATAGGTCATCGGGAAACTTTACCACATGAGCTGCAAAATGTTTTAAATCAGAAGGTAAATCAAAATCAAAACGGCTGAAAGTTAAAAAATCAGACTCAACATCAAAGATGCCGACAAACAGTTTTGTATGCATATCTGCTAATCTGCTATGATATTAATCTGTGCTTTAATTTCAAATTTATAAGTACCTGTTTTTTTCTAACAAACTGACAAAACGAAACTTTATGACATTACCTGTGACATTACTTTAACCTAAAAACGAGAAGTTTTGACACATCTCCTATACAAGTTATCAATAGGTGACGCCAAATGAGGAACAAAGCCAAGGTTATTAAATTACTAAGGTTGCCTAGGTTTGTATCTCGCAATGGTGTCAAATTTGTGACGTCACCAGAGTTCCAGATTTATGGCTGTCACCGTAAACCGGCTGTCACGCGTTCTGTTTGTCATTAGCAGTAAATTTGGGAAGTAATTCCTTATTTATTGATTATTTACAAATTTATTTGAGATGCCATCAGGAAGAACATGTTCAGTATTAAACTGTCCTTATGACATACGTAAAAGCAAAAACACAAGGTTTGAAAATTTCATTTTTTACATTTTACTTAGCAGGATGGCTCACTAAAAAGTTTCAAAGTTTACACCCTCATCTGGGTCAGCACAGTTATAAAATCGTTAACGACCCTACTTTCAGCTTACCTCCATGGGTAAAGCACCTTTCATTCGAAGGATTAGTAGTGCCTTGTGATGAATTTTTGAAAACCATAAAAGAATTTGACACAGAATTCATCAGATACATGGGTCATGGAATGAAATCAAACAAACTTATCGTTAAAAAATTAGTGAAGGCATTGTCATACAAAGTTCCTGATGAAGACGTACACATCATCCGAGCGTTCGTAATAATAAGAATAATTAATAAGAATAATTATTGAAATTATAAATACGTCTTTAAAAAGAAATCCTCATTTAAAATCACGCATAAACGAAATTCGTGATAAGATAAACCATAAAATAAGAAAAATTGTGACTTAATAAATACTGCTTCGTTACTTATGTATTATTATTATTATTGTTAGTTTTCAGTGTTCATCGTCGACAACTTATTAAAGGCGACGTTTAATGAAAATATGGTAGCCATTATCAAAAGTCATTACATTACTTTGAACTCGCGCGTTAGCAGAACTCTAGTGACGTCATTTGCGCAACCCACTTTCGAGCAAACCTAGGTAACCTTAGTAATTTAATAACCTTGGAACAAAGCACAGGGTCTTGAAAGAACAAAAGTTTATACGGAAAATCGTAGAACGGGACAGCCATAATAGCGTTAGCTATAAAAAATATCAGATGTAGCTGGGCATGGCTCAACCGAAATTCAGAGACATCTATTGGAATTTTTCACTATCTTCCGAAATGCTTCGCTTAGTCGATTGGCAGCACTGTTGCCGACTGCCGCTCACAGTCCCACAATTCTGCCTACAATAGATGATTCAGATGATTTTAACCTGAAAAATCTGTCGCGCAACGTCCATGTGTGTAAGGTAAGTTCACTAATATTAGGTATTTAAATAAAATAAATTTTGTACCATTTCATTCATTTACTTCAGTTTCACTCAATGTTGGTAAGAGCGGGTTTTTTAAAATTTGAAAAGGGTAATCGGCTTAAAGTGGATTGGCAACAATGTTTATTACTGTAACTTATAATAAAACTTTTTACAACAATTATAATAAATGCTGAAAGTGTCTCCTTCTTCTTGAAAACATTTCAAGGTTCTATGCTTAATTACGCTCATCAGTCTTATTTTAAGACGGGAAGAGATTCCTACAGTTCTTGAATTTCATTAGCAATCCGCTGTCTTAGGTCATTTAAATCAGCAACTGAAGTGGTAAATAATGGGGTTCTTTATGTAAGACCACAAGAAAAATCACAAACGGTTAAATCAAGTAATTGCAGTGTCTCAACTAATAATTCTGTCTCCAAAAACTTCTTCAAAGCACCTTGCCACAGAATACGTTCAATATCCATCAATTTTTGCACAGAAATTTATAAAATACTTGCCAAAATATTCCAAAAAACTTTCGAGTTTTATTGACACAAGGTTAACCGCCGTCAATTTGTCAAAGTTGAAATATAAATGAAGTTAATCATGACATACGTTCCTGACAACAAAAGCGTGTCACAGCCTTCTTGACCGTTTTTTTATTGAACGCTCGTTACTATTATAACAAGGAAAAAAGTAGAATGAAAAGATAATCAAGTGAAAGATCAAAGGCAAATGAAAAACCAAAAAGAAACAAGGAAAACTAGGGAAAAACAAATAAAAATCAAAAATTGAAGTAAAAAAAAGTAAAAAAAAAACTTTTTTAAGAATGTTTAAATTTCTAAAATATGTACGCAATTAATAAAAAATTTTAAATATCAAAAACAAATAAATGAAAGCAAATAATAAATTGAAGGTGTGGTTTCAAATTTTTGGTCGGTAGTGTACTTCTGTTTCCATGGATGACTAGAGGTAGAATTTTGTTGAATGTTTATTATGCGAAGGGAGTAGCCCAAATTACGCCAGCCGCCAAGTTATTCCATAATAATTGGCAACCACGCCAAGGCGCAGGTGATTTTTATCATATTTCACAATATTGCATCAGGTAGACCGCATGCTGTTATTTAGTCTTACAGTATATCTCCATTTCACTCTGTCGTCCGGCTAAATCTGATTTCATTCGTAACGACTTCCGTCGTAGCGGTAGTAGAAGGCTACGTCGAGCTCGTCTCGCGGTCATTCTTGCAATGGCACTCGTTGCGTGCTAACCTTTTATTTATGTTGGTAAATAAAATCTTTGTGTTTCTTTCATGGAATTTGTGATTGAAACCGGAAACGAAATTTTCGCCGAGGTTTGTTAAAGCACGCCGAGTGAATTACAAGCACGTTAAAAAGCTTTCCGAAAGCCTGTCGTTGAAACAAGGAACAGGTATATTGGGGCTATTTTGATCTTGTCCCGTGAGTAACGCACATCTCTCTCTTCTACTAGGCTTCTAGCTTTTAGTGGTAGCGTTATCCATCAGAGAAAACCCTTAGTCAAACTTTTTTTTGGGCGAAAGAAAAGGCCGGAATCGGTGTTTGGAACTAGTTGAACCCCAGCAACACGGCTCACCCCCCGCTGTGAAAGTGGACCTGACCCGTTGACGTAACATCGGCGTCAAAGTACGTGACTGTTTGCACTTACTTTCGTTGGAGGCGGTCCTTCACTGTTGACAGCTGACTGTCATTACGCCGGATCCTGGTACAAGGTCGGAATTACTCTAATTATTTTTAATTACTCTATTGGGTTGATTCACCTTTCCACGGCGCGGCGTTGAAATTTCTATTCTCATTTAGCTGTTGATCAAGTGAATTTCTTTAATCGCTTTAAACGTTAATTGTAAACGAAGAACAGATCTGTTAATGGGACAAATTCTAACTTGTCAGATTATTTATTTACTTTCGTGTTCGTTTCACTAGACCCCGTCTGGGTCATATTTACTTAACTTTGTAAATTGAACAAGTGTTTATTATTTTTACCAAATCTTTGAGCATTCCAAATAAAAACAAGTGTGCTCAGCTGGTGCTTTTTATTTTATTCACTTCGCCCACTCTTTTGCTTTGGGGTTTCGTCGAACCTCTACAAGAGCTTAGCCGAGCGGTGCTGGAGAAGCGTCAGTCACTCGCACAATTTGCTGGCCTTCCGGTAGGTAGCAACCGGACCTCGTTCGATTTTGTGCAAATTAACTGTTCACATAACGCAGCCAAAATAATTTATACTAATCCATCACTCATCCAAAAATGGACTAGAAAAATACCTTTTGAATAACATATATGAATAATCTAATAAGTTCTAATATTTTTCGATCACCTATATCGAAAGCATTTAACTAGTTTTTTTGATTCTCGTGGTATGTTTCGGTAATTACTAATTATTCACAAGAGCTATAAGTGAACGCACGAAGCTGGCATTTTTCACACATCATCAGCCGTGTTCTTTCGCATATTAACTTTGGATCTAAAGGCGTTTGACCTGATCAGTAGCGTTCTTTCGTTGAGGATATTCTGTTTAAACGGATCATGATCCGTAATCCCCCCTTGCCTCTGTGGATCATTGAATTTTTGTGATTCGATTAATGAATCGTGATTTGTATGGAGATTTTAGCTTCTTTCTTTCGTTTGATCCAAACGCAACATAACGCGTTTAGATTCGAAGAAGGATGTTCTTTTGCAAATGGATCAATCCCCACTCTTCGTATCCGGATCGGTAGTCTCCTTTTCCCTTTCAATCTTCCTACTTTCACGATTTGTTTGAATTCAAATTTTTAGGTCAGACATTGTTAAGGCACTTTTTATGAGGAATTTAAATATGCCATTATCTTTGTCATATCATCAAAAATTACGAGCAAACTACATTCAACTTTTTATTTTCTTATGGACACCATCTTGGATTACACGATTAAATAAAGCCTTTTTTCTGATTACAATGATGTGTCACACTTGATGGTTAGAGTTAAATTCAGGTACAATTCTGAATTGAAATAACGTTCATACTCGCAATGTGTTTATTTTCTTGTTTTTTTCGATTTCAGACTCCAGGCTGATATGTGTCCGAAATTATTGCAGTTGAAGCATTTCTAGCTTTTTTCTTTATATTTGCATTCATTGGATCAGTTGAAATATTTTCGAATTGTACTACCCGATGTAGCTTTCAAGATCCGAACCGCCCTTGTTCTTAAAACTGCTGTGGCCTTTAATCCTTTCGAATTAAGAATAAATGTATTTTGGTGGTGTTGTTGCCTACTAATTTTAATTTTAATTGTAATAATAGTTCCTTTTGACTACCTTGTTTATTTATTATTTAGCCTGAAGAAGCTATCAACCCACGGCGAAACGTCGACTTTTAAATTTGTTTAAAGTCTCCGATCTAGTACTAGATTTAGTATTCTTGTAGTAATTAATAAAGCAGTATCAATACAAATTAAATTGAAGTATGTATGTGTAAGTAGTATGCTGTTTCTGTCAAATGAACCTTCCTCCATATTTAAAATTAAACAAAAAATCATAGTATAAAAAATAAAGGAGGAGGAGGGAGATGAGGAAAGCCAGCAGACTAACAATGATGTGGATAATTAAAAGTATTGAAAAGTCTATGTTTGGATTTTTATTTTGTGGGCCGATCCTTGCGATACTGCAATACAAGGCCAACCCGTGGCGGGAGCGGAGCAAGCTCCTTATTCCCACCTCATTCCAAAAATCAGTTTAATATACTGGTCCCGCATGCGGGACGTATCAGATATTAAGCTGATAAGAACAGATACTACACTTTGATCTTAGCCATAGGCCGAGAAGCGATACCGAACAGAACTCCACAAGGGGTATTTATGGCGGAATAGAACGTACTTGATGAGAAATGTTAAACGAGCGCCATCTATAAGACAAGAGATAAAAGAAGGTTCAGGAAAATCTGAAAGATCAAGAACAGAGAGGTAGACACTTTATTGTTATTAACAGTCAAGACGATTATTTTTACTCTTTGCGGTGGATAATCACTTTTATTTTATGTTTTTCAGTAATAATAATTACAAAATAAAATATATCATGCAGGTCAGCACATTCAGTTTTAGATGTGATTATTTGTTAATTGCACTAATAAAATATTGCTTTTGAACTAGAGAAAACGAGAAATACTTGTAATGTTTACGTCTTTTATCAACTCGCAAATTAATTCAAAAATGTATATCTGTAGCCAGGCCTAAAGACATCAACTGAACGAGTAGGTACATTGAACTAAATGGTCATCAGAATTGAACTCTTTCTGAAATTATATTTTGTGGGGTACTATGAAAAAGAAAATTTACCTGTCACTGTTGATGTTGATATTAGAAATATTGTTACAAATTTGAAATATATGAGAGCAAGGTAACCTGTGAGCAAATAAAAATCAGATTAGAGCAGGCGGTGCAAAGAAAATGTATGTCTGTAATTAAATAAAAAGTCAATAAATTTGACAGTCCATGAATGTATTACATTAATTAATTCAGTTAATCACAGACATACATTTTCTTTGCACCGCCTACTCTAATCTGATTTTTATTTGCTCACTTTTTATATTAGAAGGGCAGTTTTAATTTAAGAAGACTTAAGAAGAACTGTACACAGAGCCAAAGGGTGGACAATTTGAGCATCTGTTGTAATCGTTTGTTTTGTTATTTTTATTGTATTAGATTTTATTTTGTTATAAACTATGTTCAATAATAAAGTGCAAACATAAAGGCACTCCTTGCAGAATAGATGATTTCGAAATTTTGTCCAGAATCTAACTATCTACTTTGTTATTTTAAATGGAACACCCTATTTATTGCACTTTTAGATGGGAATCATAATTTTGAATCTTTTTTATTCAAACCATACCTTGTCTATCTATTACAATTTTTGAGATAAAAATTATTTTCTGAAATCATGGCAGGTGGTTGACGTTTTCAAAATGGGCTGTAACTCTTATTTGAAACGAGATAGAAAATTGAAATCTAATTAAGTTTGTAGTTTAAAGATCCCTTTATCGTAGGTATTCTTTAAAATAAACATCTTTGCCTGAGAATAATTCTTAAATTTATACTTTTCATCAAGAGTTAAAAATGTAAAAAGATCGATTTTTTCAAATGGAATGCCAGATTTTTCGTTGCGTAATCAAATTGGTGATAAAATTTGGCACAAAGTTGTATTACATGTTCCTATACCTAAATCAAACCGTTTTAGAGTTATTTCCAAAAAACGGAAAATTTTACCATTATAAAAAATAATTTTTCAAATGTCAAGTTATTGAAACTCATTAACTAATAGAGTGCCTCTACGAAGTAAAAAAAAAGGATATAAAAAAACTAGAAACAAATTATAATAAATGTTCGAAATTGTTGAGTCGTTAGTAATAGAAAATAGGCCACAAATTGGGTTTAACAAAATGTATTGAAACTTCTATTTATAACTCTCTGACAAAACTTGTTTATCGCCCAAAAGCCTACTTATTTTATATCCCGTAACGACAACCCAACACCTCCCCTTTTAAGAAATTACATTAATAAAAATATTATATATCCAACAAAAGGAGGATTTTAAGTAAGTAAATATTTCTTTTGGCGTGGTGTTATAACTAATTCTTTAGTAGGTTGACGATTTCTACTAGATCTTCGAAGAGTAGGTTCTTCTGAAATAGGTTCGGCGTCTTCTTTTTCGTGCGGTGTTATTTCAGCAGCTAATTCCTTCGCTTGTCTAGGAACAGGAGTCTTTCTAGCAATGGGAATGGAAAAAGCTTCGGCGATTGCTGCTAACTGATCATTTGATGACGGTTCTGTTTTTCTTTTTATTATTTGGTTAGCATGAAAACGGCGGGTTGTCTGATCACCTAATTGTACCTCATATATTGTATGTCCCAATTTCTGTAGAATTCTTCCGGGTTGCCAGCATTGCGATCGACGATGTCGTGCATAAACAAGTTCATCTATCTCAAAAACTCGTTTTTTAGCACCGTGCTTAATGCTAAATTGTTGTTCCATCTTAATGTCGCGTATTGACGGCTTCTTAGGCGGCATCAAAAGATCCAAACTTGTTCTGAGCTTACGTCCGAACAGTAGTTCAGCTGGTGTTTTATTGTCGGGAAGTGCAGAATTTG
The DNA here is from genome assembly GCA_958336345.1 of Dorcus parallelipipedus. Taxonomy (NCBI): domain Eukaryota; kingdom Metazoa; phylum Arthropoda; class Insecta; order Coleoptera; family Lucanidae; genus Dorcus; species Dorcus parallelipipedus. Next base: position 42,832,836 of record OY284478.1, read on the forward strand.
GGGTAATACGGTATGTTTCAAGAAAGATGTCTAGCGAATGTTGTATATTTCCCTCCCCTTTTAATTTGAGAAGTGCTCGCTTTAGCGTATCAACAAATCGTTCCGCTTGTCCATTTGATTGTGGATGGTACGGAGGTGAGAAAATATGTTCAATTCCATTTTCTTGACAAAATTTCTTGAACTCGTATGAACTAAACTGTGTTCCGTTATCGCTGACAATAACTTCCGGTAAGCCATGTCGAAGAAATAGTTTTCGAAGTCTATTAATTGTTGAGATTGATGTAGTACTTGTCATCGTGCAAATCTCTGGATATTTGGAATAGGCGTCTACTACAACTAGAAAATTATTTCCTTGATATGGACCTGCATAATCCAAATGAATTCGTTGCCAAGGAAAATTTGGTTTCGGCCATGAATACAGTTCTGAAGTATTCGGTTGTTTGGCTGCTGTGATACATAAAGAACATTGACGTACCATTGATTCAATATCCTTATCCATGTTCGGCCAGTAGGCATACGAACGAGCTAAGGATTTCATGCGTCGAATGCCTGGATGTCCACGATGAAGTAGTTTGAGTACCTTCTTTTGTAAAACTGTAGGAATGATGACACGATCATTGTAGAGGAGACAGTCTTTTTCGATGGTGAGACCGTCACGTCGTCGAAAGAAATGTTGCATACTATTCCAATTTGGTAACTTCTTGATATCGGATGGCCATTCTGTGTGTACGTACTGTATCACCGTTTGTAGGAGTTTGTCCTTCTTAGTTTGCTCACAAAGTGTGTCGAATGTTACCGCTAGCTGAGATGATATTGACGTAAAATCGAAATCTTGTTGAACTGCTGCAATGACTACCTCTTCATCTGTGGTTGGTTGATCTGAAATCAGCCGTGATAACGCATCAGCTTGTCCAAATTCAGTAGTTCTCCGGTATTCGATTTTGAAATTGTAAGCGATTAAAATTGTTGCCCATCGTTGCAGACGATTTGCAGTATGTGTCGGTATGCCTTTCTTATTTCCAAAAATTGCAATAAGAGGTTTATGATCGGTAAGTAACGTAAAGTGTCTTCCATAGATCATCTAATGGAATTTTTGAACGGCAAAAATCAGTCCCAGGGCTTCTTTTTCAATCTGGCTGTAGTTCTTCTCTGCGGGTTTGAGAGATCGAGAAGCATGAGTAACGGCCTTAATTTGTCCGTCTGGTAGACGATGTTGAAGTACAGCACCGAGTCCAAGATTTGAGGCGTCAGCAGCAACGATAATGTCTAATGAAGGATCGTATTGAGTAAGGAGAAGATCCGACTGAAGTACATCTTTAATCCGCTGGAAAGCTTGCTGACATGGATTTGACCATTGCCATTCTTGATCTTTTTTTAAAAGTTCATCAAGTGGTTGGCGAATGTGTCTCATTTTATTAACGAATACCTGATAATAATTTACCATACCAAGAAATGAACGAAGAGTTGAAATATCTGTGGGTGGCGGCATTTTAGCGATTGCGCTAATTTTGGCTGGATCTGGGCGGCGTCCATTGCTGTCTACAATATAACCAAGGTATTTTATTGAAGTCTTGAGGAAAGCACATTTATCCAAACGAATGTGAAACCCATAGTGGTGGATACGGCGAAACACTTCATGAAGATGTTGTCGATGTTCGTCGATATTTCCACTGACGATGACGATGTCGTCCAAATATGCAAAAGCGAACGACAGTCCTGCAATCATTGAGTCCATAATTGATTGAAATATGCCTGGTGCTGACTTTACTCCAAATGGAAGACGTTGAAATTCGTAGAAGCCCCGATGCGTTGTAATGTTGCAAAGTTTCTTTGATGCATCGTCGAGCTCAACTTGCAGATATGCGTCCGAAAAATCGATTTGAGAGAAGATTTTTCCACCATTGAGAGATGTAAAAATGTCTTCTGGTAACGGTAGCGGATGTTGGTTGAGTTGAAGTGCGTCGTTAAGTCCAGTAGAGTAGTCTATGCAAAGACGTGAAGATCCATTTGGTTTTGTAATTACCATAATGGGTGCAGCCCACTCAACGTAGTCGACTGATTTAATCACTCCCATCTTGATTAGTCGGTCAAGTTCTTGATCTACTCGAGCTCTTGAAGCGTATGGAACAGATCGCGCTTTTCTTTTGATTGGCGTGACATTTGGTTTTAGGATAAGCGATGCTTTAGTTATATTGCAGCATCCTAATCCTTCATTGAACACATCTGGGTAACTTTTTTGTAACGATTTTACGATATTTTGCTGCTCATTATTTGACTTTTGACAGACGTTGACATTTTGAATTTCGTTAGAAAAGAATTTAAAATTGCACATGGCATTTAAGCCCAGCAAATTTAGTGATCCTTGTTTGGCCACGTAGAATATTTCTTCACTTGTATTACCAGCGTAGTGGAATGTTGCACATCCTTTGCCTAAGAAAGGTGACTTAATTATGCTTCCATCATATGCTTGTACTCGTTCATTACATGGTAGAATTTCAGGGAACCCGATTTGATTGTAGGTATTTTCGTCAATAATATTGACTTCTGATCCGCTGTCTAGGTAAAAGTCCACTGGTATTCCATTAACATTAATTGACTTTTTTAGCAGTCGGCAATTATTTATTGAATTTTGTAGAATACCAACGTTGATTGTATTTACATTTTTTGACGGCTTATTCTTCTTTGACTGTTCTTTGCACTGTTTTTCTAAATGTCCCAATCGCTTGCATTTTTGACATTTATGTTTTTTATATGGACAGTCCTTGAACCAGTGCATTTCTCCACAACGTCGGCATGCACTAGGCGGTGTGTCTTTCTTGCTGTCATTTTTCTGTTTAGATTTGAAGCGAACATTGTTTACAAGACGCTCCTTTTGTTCATACAATTTGCTTTCTGATTTCATTGCAATGAACTCTTCACAATCATTCATTACATCGTCGAATTTGACATTTTCTCCATCTGCGTTTAGCTTTTGAAGCATACGAGCACGAAGTGATTCATCCGATGTTGATTTTAGATCCGTGAGTGCGATTAAACAGAAAAATTGCTCTTCAGTTTGGTCACTGAATTGATATTTTCGTCTCGTTGCTCTGACACGGTTTGCATAATGTCTGAATTCTTCACCTTCGTCTCTTGCAATGCGCAAGCAGTCATAACGTTCTGCGAAAATTGAGCGTTTTTTACTGTATAGCTGTCGAAGACGTGAGGTAGTTTCGTTGTAATCGAAATCAGTAACCGCTTTCGGCATACAGAATTTGGTATACTCACTGAAGGCTGATGCAGAAAGTTTTGTCATGACGAATTTTACTTTGTCTTTATCTGCCATATTCGGTGATGTGCAATCCAATGCGAACTCGAAACGGCTTAACCATTCGTCGAATTTAGTAACATCTTCTTGATCAGGTTCGAATTCAGGTAATTGTGGAAATGTTCCTGATGAAGTAGGGCACGGTTGATTAGAATTAATTTGAAGATTCTTTACAAGTTGAACCAAAACGTCCTCGCGTCTACGAGATTCTTCTTCTCTTCTTTTCAAAGCTTCGTCTTGACTTGCCAGAAGATTTGTGATGAACGTTTTCATTGATTCAGTGTCCATTTTTTTTCTTGCCTTTTGTCCTCGTCGCCACTGTTGAGTCGTTAGTAATAGAAAATAGGCCACAAATTGGGTTTAACAAAATGTATTGAAACTTCTATTTATAACTCTCTGACAAAACTTGTTTATCGCCCAAAAGCCTACTTATTTTATATCCCGTAACGACAACCCAACAGAAATGGTGGCCGTTCGCATTCAAGCACTGTGTTAAGCGTGAAGGAACACCCTCAAGTGTCGCTGTTCGTACTTCTTGAGGAGAGAGCCTGTTGAATGCTGCTCGCACGCGTACTTCCAATTCCTCCCTCGTGTTCACCGGTGTCTGGTAGACCTGATTTTTGATATGTCCTCAAAGGTAGAAATCCAAAGGTGTCAAATCTGGAGACCTTGCAGGCCAGTTCCATGGTCCTAACCGCCTTATCCACCTGTCTTCGAACATTAAGGTGAGTTCTTGGGATACTTCCTGGGTGCAATGGGCCGGAGCTCCATCCAGTTGAAACCAAGAGCTTCTTTGCAAGTTCAAAGGCAGGCTGTCAAGAAAATCTTCTACTACAGTTCGTAATAAATGTAAGTAACGCTCCGACGTTAACACGCCATCGTAAATGATGTAAGAGAACCGATCATCCATCATAAGGCAAGAAACATTGAAACTAAACCTGCTCTGATAGTTTCTTTGTCGGATCTTATGCGGATTGGCTGGTTGTTATGCCTGTTAAAAATCCCTTCACGTGAAAATTTAGATTCACCCGTCCAGATAATTTTTCTCAAAAAGTTCTCTTCCTCTTGACTTCGAAGATATAGCATCTCACAGAAGTTAACTCTCTCGTCGGGGTCTTGAGGATGAAGGTTTTGACTAACGAGAACTTGTAATCATGGAAGTGATGCTTCTTCAAAATCCTCTGTACTGAATTCCTACTGATTCCCAGATCTTCTTCGGCAGCTCGAAGTGAGGCGTTGGAATTGGCCTCGAAATAAGCCAAGGTATTCAACTCAGCCTCTTCATTATCAACTGTAATTTTTGGTCGATTTAACAGTTGACCAATTTGTCCAAAACGCACAAAATTTGCTTCTATTCTTTTAAATTTATCTTTTGTCATCTGAGGTAAGTGTGGATAATTTTCGTTAAATATTCTGCAAGTTCTGCTAACAATTTTGTCGCATTTTCCGTGTATAAAAAATAAATTAAGAATTTCTTGATTTGTATAAACATTATTTTCGTTGCTTTTATTCATTTTGCAACTTGAAATGAAACTTCGTAAAGGCACTCAATTAGTTAATGAGTTTCAATAACTTGACATTTGAAAAATTATTTTTTATAATGGTAAAATTTTCCGTTTTAACCTAAAACGGTTTGGTTTAGGTATAGGAACATGTAATACCACTTTGTGCCAAATTTTATCACCAATTTGATTACGCAACGAAAAATCTGGCATTCCATTTGAAAAAATCGATCTTTTTACATTTTTAACTCTTGATGAAAAGTATAAATTTAAGAATTATTCTCAGGCAAAGATGTTTATTTTAAAGAATACCTACGATAAAGGGATCTTTAAACTACAAACTTAATTAGATTTCAATTTTCTATCTCGTTTCAAATAAGAGTTACAGCCCATTTTGCAAACGTCAACCACCTGCCATGATTTCGGAAAATAATTTTTATCTCAAAAACTGTAATAGATAGACATGGTATGGTTTGAATAAAAAAGATTCAAAATTATGATTCCCATCTAAAAGTGCAAAAATAAATAGGATGTTCCATTTAAAATAACAAAGTAGATGGCGACTTCCGGTATAACCGGAAGTGCTAGACATCTGAAAATATTTTAGCTGAAGAGAACGCAATCACTTGTATCTAATTCTAAATGTTCAAGTTTCTATTTTGGCCAGAACCCCATAAATTTCTAATGAAAGGTCTCGCTGGGACACCCTGTATTTATTTAGATAGGTATTTAGATATTGCACTGTTTGCAGAAAATAAAAAATAAAAATTATTCATTTAAAGGTAAGACTTGCAAACGATTAGACAAAACTATTAATGTGTTACTGAAATTTATTCGAGACAAACAGTTTCAAAGGTTAATTAAACATAGAAAAAGGAAAAGTTACTAGTGGGCAAAGCAAAATAAATAAAAGCCACCAAACTGCCAAGATATATATTTAATTAGAATTAGCCACATATCTTCAGGATGGAAAGTTCAGTCCAGGAAATAAAAGATGTGTTGGACAAATTGTAGAATTTTTTTGTAATACATTTTGTATCAAGAGGTGTAAACAATAATAACGAAATATTAACAAAAAGTATACTTTATTTGACTAAAAAATTATAGGATAAAATTAAACAATAATTTGCGGGCGTAAATAGTGCTTTTTGCGCCCTAAAACTTAAGAAACCAACATGTTTATTTGCATCACATTAGCATTATTAGCAACCAACAATGTAAAATGTAACTTGAGTTTTGAGAACGAATCATGCCATTTATTTTTTCAAAGTTTTAAGGTGGATTTAAACGATTTTACAAAAAATCTTGTTTGCATTTCGGGCGTGAACAACGATTTTGGCCCTTTGCGTCTTTTTACAGGTCCTTTATACGCCCGTAAAATATTACAGGTCTGTTCCCGTAATGTACCGTTTACTTGGTTGCCATCTAGTTACCATAAGTAGCAAAATGAACCTGTAAAAATGTCAAAATGACATAATTTAACAGTTTTAAATTTAGCGTCCTCGATACAGAATACGGCCGGTATTACCAATGTTTTAAGGAGATCTTAAATTTAAGTCATGTTTAGACTGTGACATTTCTGCTTGGTTTGTATATAATCAATCACATTCTAAACACCAATTAAATTTAAGGTCTCCTTAAAACGTTGGTAATACCGGCCGTATGTGGTAAGGTGAAATAAGTAACCATTCCATTTTTGTGAGTTACCGGTAATTGTTATTTAAATGAGACTTTAAGATTATTTATTTCAATAAGTAAAAGAAGTAAATAGCGGCTTAGCTGGCAAAGAAAAGTAACTGTCGACGTACGTTTCGGTCTTATTAGACCTCATCAGGACAGTATAACCAAGGTGTAAGGTGTTGACACTTGGAGATAGAAAACAACAAATGAAGCAACAGACCAGGAGACCGAATGCACATTTGCTGCAATCACTGAGAAGACCCGCATTTCTTTTACTTATCGTATTTTCCTGGCGTTAACCTTTCCGTTATATTATTTATTTCAGTATTTAAGATGTCCATAGTTTCTAATAGGATTCTGCTTTACTGCGTAACTATTTCGTCTTGGCGACTCTTACTAATCGTGACGTTACCACGTAACCGTGACGTCACTACTACTAACCAACACTATCGTAACCGGTTATTCGCCAAAAATAACTTATAGTTTTTTGCGATCTTTACATTGCGACACGGAATACATTACAATTTATACGAAGCCATAAGCGTATAGTCGTCCAAATTTCGTATCGGTTTTATGATCTTGCTATAAAAAACAGCTTCAAAGAGACCGGCCTGCGGTTGCTTTTCTGTCACTTTTTTTTGGCAAGGCCATAAAACCGCTACCAAACTGGGACGACTATAAATAAAACACTTTTTCCACTGATTTGACTCCCTTCTTAGCAGCTCACACCAAAATCTGTCAAAGACGTATACTTTCATCACCAGTTTTCAGGTTCCACATAATTCCGCCGCGCGACGACTCTTTCTTCTTTCGTTCAAAGACGCGATACAGTTCTTGTAAACTTCCAAACAATTTTCGTCATTCTATTTATGACATAATGCTATATCAATGTTGCCAAGTATTGGGGCGTGTTCGAATACTCAGAGCGTTACTCTTGGGTAATATTATTTCTCTCTCATATAAATCATTTTGTATATTTTGCTTTTCACTTTATTCACTCTGTTGGTATAATTCTTATAACGTGCCTTTTTAAAAATTTCTCCTCGTAGTTGACCGTGAATTGCTAATTGTGAACCCGCCTTGCTTGAAACTTATGACTACGGATAGGTGTCATATATTTTGCGCGATTCAAATTCTAATGCAACGGCAAAGTTGTTATGCTGCAGCGGACAAGTCCCGCAGATACTCCTAGCGTGTTAATTGAGTATTGCCGCGAAAAAATAATGATGCGAACTAAGTCATAAATGTGGCTCGTATAGTATCATAAAACAATTACAGTCGCACAGTAAAATTTAGTTTTCACAAAGTGGAGTGATTTCGTAACTCATAGTGGTGATCAATTGTACCCTGACCTTTGGATTTGCCGCATAATTGCGTCAGAATCATATAGGCGTGGCAAAATTACAAAGAAAAAATTATAACTTATTCATTTAAAATAATATTGGGATGGCTGTTGCTCTTTTAGGATCAAAAATTGGCAGATTCAATTGAACTGTATTTCACGTAAAGTATCGGTGGAACGGATCAATCACCGTTCAACGGAGCACATTTAATTCGATCAAATGCAATTCTGTTATGAACTGATCTGAATGCACTAGAGCGGATTAGAATCGATCTCATCCGAAAACGTCATTAATAAATTGACGTATATCATAACCTCACTCTTTTTTCTTTTATTAGGCACCTTCCAGGTTAGCGCCAGAGTGGCCCTGAGATATACCGGAGTAGCTCTAAGTTATTCCAGAGTATCTCAGAACTACTTCGATGTTAACCTGAAAAGCGCCTATTCGTTGCTTTTATTAGTTTAAAAGTGGGGTTATGCTGTTTCATACGTCAGGTTGATTGAGGCTGGTTCACAACTAACAATTCACGTCCAACTATGAGGTAAAATTTAAAAAAAGGCATGTTACTTACTCCCTGTATTTTCGAACACGCCCTTGAATTGAAGTGTTTACATATGATCGGTGGTTGACGGTGTATAGGTTATGTACGTGTTGCATATTCATACGTACTTAATTTTCGTTTTTGGTTATAATAACATAAGACCTAGGCCCGGTTTTTTCACCTCCAGTTAACTTTATCTGACGGTCTATTCCCTTAGTAACATTTGTGATCACAATCGTTACTATAGGAATTAATCACCAGATAAAGTTAACAGGAGGTGAAAAAATCGGGCCTAAGGGTCGGTTTATCGATGCTATGTTAAATTTTTCTCTTAGTTTGTTTCCAATGGCAACAATTATAAAGTTATACATTCAGGATTGCCAATGTGCGGGAAATTACCCCAATTATGGGTAATTTAAGCAATGTTGCGGGTAAAAAAAAGGCGTGGGTAAAAATGGGTATTTTCAAGAAAAACAAAACAGATTAATTTTTAAATTTTTGACTGACGTTTTGTTAATGATGTTGCAATTTTACTATTGGTAACAAAGAAATCACTAAAGCCGGAAGCCGGAAAAAACTAAAGTAACTAATAGCGTTTACGACTGACTGCTCTGGAGCACTCTTAGAATATCCTTATCTTATTTTAACCTCATGTAATAATAAGAGATGGAAATATTCTGAGAGTGCTCTAGAACGGTCAATCGAAAACGCTATAACTAACCGCCACAGAATATAACCGCCAAATCCACGTTGCCGATCAGTGCTGCCAACTCTACACAATTGTTAAATCTTAATTTTAGAAAGTTTTGTTTATTTAGGGTCGGTTTATCGATGCTAGGTTAAATTTATCTTCCAGTTTGTTACCAATGGCAACGTATACTTACATAATTGTTGCCATTGGTAACAAACTGAAAGATAAATTTAACCTAGCATCAATAAACCGACCCTTAATGAGAATTTTTTAATTTTTAAAAATTACGCAATAGTTCTGAATTTTAGAATGTCGAACCAGTTTTGTTTATTTAATGAGAATTTTTTTTATTCGCGATATTTTTTTTGTTTTATAAATTTGTCGATCGTCTTTTGTTTTATTTCGCGACAAGAATTGCACAACTGTCAATTCTTAATTTTAGAAAGTTTTGTTTATTTAATGAGATTTTTAAAATTTTTGTTATTTGTTTTTATTTTTATGTTATTTTTGTTAAATTGATAAATTTTCTTTATTTATTTATCGATCGTCTTTTGTTTTATTTTGCGACAAGAATTGCACAATAACTGTCAAACGTTTTAAAATAATCTAGAATCAGTTTTGTTTATTTCATGAGAATTTTTTTTATCTTCGTTCCTTTTTTTGTAATTTTATAAATTTGTCGATCGTCTTTCGTTTTATTTTAATTGTTAATTCTAAATTTTACAAAGTCGAAACAGTTTTGTTTACTTAATGAGAATTATTTTTATTTTTTTTAATTTTATAAATTTGTCGATCGTCTTTTGTTTTATTTTACAAGAATTACCCAACTGTCAATTCTTAATTTTAGAAAGTTTTGTTTATTTAACGAAATTTTTTAAATTTTTGCTATTTTTTTTATTTTTGTGTAATTTTTGTTAAATTTATAATTTTCTTTATTTATTTGTCGATCGTCTTTTGTTTTACTTTGCGTCAAAGATTGCACAATAACTGTCAAACGTCTTAAAATAATTTGAACACAGATTCGTTTATTTCATGAGAATTTTTTTTATTTTTATTTTTTTTTAATTTTATGAATTTGTTTTATTTTACGTCAAAAATTGCACAACTGCCAATTCTTAATTTTAGAATGTTTCATTTATTTAATGAGATTTTTAAATTTTTTGTTATTTTTAAAAATTTTTTTGTCATTTTTGTTAAACTTATAAATTTTCTTTATTTATCTATCTATCTTTTGTTTTATTTTCCGTCAAAAAATGCACAATAACTGTCAAGCGTCTTAAAATAATTTGGACCCAGTTTTGTTTATTTCATGAGAATTTTTTTTTTTAATCATGATTTTCAAAGATAAAAATCGCTTGAATAAAATCACTTTTAAACATAATTTTAATCAAGTGATTTAAACTAGTTCAACCCTGATTTTAAACCATTTAAAATTTCAACAAATCTACCGAAATTCAGAGACATCTACCGAAACTTTTCACAACTGTCTTCCGAAATGTATGCTTGCCGCTTGGTCGGTTGGCAGTACTTTTAGTTTCACCGTCGTTCGACAGCTTCGTCAGAAGTGAAAAATATATGGGGTCGCCGGGTGGCTTAGCGGTAGCCTAGCCGACTTTGCAAGTCGTGTCGCTTGGCGGCGCAGGTTCGAATCCTGCCATTAGCCATGGGTGTTTGTGTTGTACGGACTGAGACCCAGCTATAACACATTGAAAATTGTCTGGAATGGTAATTGCCGTAAGACAATGAAAGCAGCATTGCTGCGCAAAGCGAAAGAAAAAGAAAGAAAAATATATGTGATACAAATTTCATCGGACAAGAACCAACTTTAAAATTAAAATAAATATTAGATTGTGTATAAATAATTAATTATAACCTGAAAATGAAGATATATAAAGCAACATAATTTTTAAAGTAATTCATTAATTTTTTTACGGCGTAGTTAATTATTACAGAATATACGGGTAATTAATGCGTATTTATACGTCTTGTTATCTACGCCCCAACCCTTCTTGTAACACTCAAATTGTATTTGATTGTACAGACTCAGATTGCAACGTAAGATGCAGTGAGTAATCTGGAGCGTTCCGATTCAAATGAAAAACTCATTCTTTGAATTGAATTTCCATGTAATTAATAAGAGCAATATAATTTAAAAATACAGGATACAATCATAAATTCAATTTTTGTAGGTCATGAAAACAGAAAATTTTTCACACATTTATAAATTGTAATGGGCGTGTTTTTAATTACTCGAACAGCTGTTTGGGCGTTCGAGTAGACGAAAAAGCGTTTTTTAATTATATTCGAGCAACGAAAGTAGCGTTCGAAAAGTCCACAAATCTGGGGATTCTTATAATTAATTTAATTATACAGAATATAATATCTATTTTGATGTAAAATGGATAAAATTGTTGTATACAAGCATTAAAAAACATCAAAAACGCAATGTTTATTTCAAATACGTCAAATGAACGTTCAATTTTGAGGTAAGAAATGTGACATTTTACATTAACTACGTTGAGTAAAAATTACATTTAACTATTATACGTTTAGACGTAATGTAATGTAGAAAATATTTTTACACGTAGTTTTCCCAACCCTGCGCCCAATGTTTTAGTCCAGTCAATGAATGCCCAAATGGGAGTTGTAGTTGTAGAGGACATGGAGTAGGAGGAGAATTTTTCTCTTCAGGAATGTGTTGGGGGTAGTTAGGAGGTAAACATACTAAAAGTCCCCACCACTACCCCTGCCGCTTCAGGGGGGAGGGGGAGGAGAAGCTCCTTTTTTTTTGGTTTTTCGCTTATAACTCGGAAACTGTGCGCTGTACGAAAAAAGTATTCATTACAAAATTAAAGATAATTAAATTTCCTACAAAAATGTCTATTCATTTTCTTCCTATGTGTTATGGTTTCCGAGATATTCGCCAGCGAAAATCGATAATTTTCGAAAAACTTAATGCTCTACAACTTTTTTTTGACGACTAATCTGTAAAACAAAAGGCTGAGGATTAGAAGGACAAGATTGACGAAAAACGTGAGGCAAAAAAAGCTTTTCGAAAATTATCGATTTTCGCTGGCGAATATCTCGGAAACTATAACACATAGGAAGAAAATGAATATTGACAAACGGCCTTTTGTTTTACAGATTAGGCTGAGGAATTAGAAGGACAAGGCTGACGAAAAACGTGAGGCAAAAAAAAGTTTTTCAAAAATTATCGATTTTCGGTGGAGAATATCTCGGAAACTATAACATATAGGAGAAAAATTAATATAGACATTTTTGTAGGAAATTTAATCTTCTTTAATTCGTTTTTCGTCAATCTTGTCCTTCTAATTCCTCAGCCTTTTGTTTTACAGATTAGTCGTCAAAAAGAAAGTTGTAGAGCATTAAGTTTTTCGAAAATTATCGATTTTCGCTAGCGAATTTCTCGGAAACCAGAACATATAGGAAGAAAATGAATAGACATTTTTTATAGGAAATTTAATTATCTTTAATTTTGTAATGAATATTTTTTTTCGTACGACGCACAGTTTCCGAGTTATAAGCGAAAAACCGAAAAAAGGGAGCTTCTCCTCCCCTAAAGCTGCAGGGGTAGGGGTGGGGACTTTTAGTATGTTTACAACCCCTTCGTTGACTGGACTATCGTGTTAACACTAAATTTGATTGGATTGAATTTATGTTTTCTCGCTTGTTACTTAAATATTTACCATTTAGGAGTAAATTAGCCGTTTCTAAATCATCGACAACTACATTATAAGCATGACCTTCAAGCATTAACCTATTAATTTCAACTGATCTGAAGCTCCCAGAATCCCAGAAATCTTTTTCTAATCTAACCCGTTTCTAACCAGAGCAATACACAGTTGTGTTGTATATACGACCATTTCACACATAACCACAAAACGTGACAACTACAACCACTTTTAGAAAACAGTTTCGAAGTGTAGTATTAATCGGTTATAAATAATGACGTTGCAAGGGCGAAATTACGTCATTCAAGGGCAATTTGAAAAAAACAGAACCGCTAAAACTACAAATATCAGGACCGGTAATTACTGGTAAATACCGGTGAATCGCTTAAAATCGACTTTAAATTTCAACGAATCCATCGTGCGTTACACCTTGAGTTCAGTTGGTATTGGTTTAACATCATTAATGGCGAAATTTGGTAGGAAGTTTACAAGAACTGCAGGTACAGCTGAAATTAAAAAAAAAGGGAAATGATTTTTTTCCAGTTGTAAATTTGGTTCAATTTGTCAGTTAATTGTCTACTTGACAATACATACATACCTTTCAAAAAAATAACCTATTTACCTATAAACTGACATAGCGTCAAATAATTCTAACCTATTTCTAATAAATCCATATTCACACAATGAAAATATTGAAAAAAACGTGTCGATTTATTTTGATATTTCCCGATTTTTTTTATTTCAGCTGGAGTGCGTTCAAAAATGGCGCACCCCGGGGTAAGAGTGATACCTAGGCGAACCTCAAGCGTTCAAAAATGAATTAAAGGAAACTCCCTAAGCGTTCAAATAAAGACTCGGGCGCACACTTTGAGTGCACTCCTCGTTCCTTGGTCGCGATAGGGGAAAAATTTACCGTCATGCGCAATGTGAAGCAAGAGTGCGAAAATCAGTTTCGATTACTTAATTTCTTATTATTAAACCCGCTGTAAATTCTGTTAAGTAATGAAAATATTTTATTAATCGTTAAATAAAATCAATGACAGGGATGACTGATATGTACATTTAACTGTAACTTATCCTCATATGACACACCACATGCACACCAAGCGTTCATAAACGGTATGCACTTCACTACGAAACGTCACAACACCTCGCCGAGTCACAACTCACGCCGGGGTGTTCATTTTAGAACGCAACCCTGTAGATTGAGTTCAGTAGGGACTTTAGGTTTCAGTGCTTGTCTAAATCTAAATGTCATAATTCACAGTAAGATGTCGCTGGCCGCGTTTTGTCTTTACGTCTGATGACGTGTTTAGAAATGTAATCAAAAAACTGTCGATATTTTCGCCGATCAAAAACATTCCATACGCGTGCGGAATGGAGTACTTCAAAAGCGGTCTGAAATCGGTTCTGGGTACTCCACAAGCGGGCGCACAACTCACCGGAGCCGAAACAGTACGTGCCCCAATATTCAATTTAAAACAATTTATTTAACCTCACTTTCCCCAAACTGTCAGAAGAGTAAAACTGTAAAAAGCAGAATCAGACGATGTAATTTTACAGGTGGAAAGGCTGGTAAGCCGCGTGCAGACGTCCACTTTACTTGAAGACCGAAGAGATGCGTGCAGGGCACTCAAAGCACTTTCAAGGAAGTACAGATTGGAGGTCGGAGCTCAGGGTATGGACGCCCTGAAGCAGATCTTAGAACTGGACCGAGCAGACTGTGAAATTATAAGCTACTGTCTCGATACTTTGTGTAATATAACGTCGAAAGAAGATTTTGACGAAGAAGCTGAATCACATGCGCCCAGTCATTTGAATATAGGCGAACAGTTCACGGAGATGTTTATTAAAAACCCCGATAACGTGTCACTTGTGCTCGGATTCCTCGAGGAATACGATTTTAGAGTGCGATGGCCTGCTGTCAAACTTCTTACATCTTTACTGGCAAACAAACCAAAGGAAATTCAAGACATCATCTTAATCAGCCCGATGGGTGTTTCAAAATTAATGGACCTACTCCTAGAAAGTCGGGAAGTCATTCGAAATGATGCCCTGTTACTGTTGATTCAGTTAACTAAATCTAACGCAAACATACAGAAGATTGTCGCTTTTGAAAATGCATTCGATCGTTTATTTGATGTGGTCAAAGAAGAGGGATACACCGACGGCGGAATCGTAGTTGAAGACTGTTTGCTTTTGATGCTCAACTTATTGAGAAATAACACAAGCAATATCAATTTCTTTAAGGAAGGATCTTATATACTAAAGTTGGGGCCAATGTTTTTATTGCCTGAGAATATCGAGGATATTGGTTGGAGTCCACAGAAAGTATCAAATTTTCACTGCGTTCTTCAGTTGATACGCACTTTGGTTTCACCATCGAACCCTGTACAGATCATCAGTGCTTGCCAGAAAGCCATGAGGAACGCTAATTTGTTGGAGGCCCTTTGCAATATTCTGATGGCATCCGGAGTTCCTGCAGATATTTTAAGTGAGACGATAAACACGGTAATAATTATTTTATTTATTATTAACGTTCAAGTTATTTATTAATTACGAATGTACTTTTGCAATTTGATCTTCTAAAATTGTTATTAGATATCAAAGCGTGTTTCTTATTTGAAAATTTTTAATTGCTTTAAATTTTAAATTGATTTTTTATGAGAATAAGATTTGATTCTTCCAACTTAAGGAACTAGCTGAGAAGTTAAAGAAATTTAAAACTTGATGAGGTGCTTCATAAAATCAATATAAATGAAACTTTTCACTGAAAATGCTGTCAGCATATAGGGTGAATCAATTTCAATGAATAATGGAATAATGAACTAAATAATATGTTTAAAACTATCTTAAAAATAAGAAATTTATTGCGGAAATTAAAATTACAAAATATTGAAATGTAAGTAAATATTAAACACAACCCTTGATAAATCACAATAAGTATAAATGAAAACACAGTCGAAAGTTTCTTATTATTTGAAGTGACGTTTAACGAAGTTACTATCAATAACTGCAGCTTGCCTTTAAATCAATTTGTTTTGTATCAGTGCTGTTTTCACTTTATCTTAAATAATTTCAATAGGTTTTTCTTTGTTCTTGTTATATTTTTTTAAATCTTAGTTCATTAAGTAATAGTTTACCATGGCTAGTAATAAGTGTTATGTCACTGGCTGCTGAAGTACAAGAAATAATGGTTCTAAATTGTTTTCTGTACTGAAGGGCAAGTTATCTTTTAATTGCACTCTTAATACTGATTAATCTCTAATAAAGTGTCGTTTTTCTTTTCCCTTATGGAATATGGTGAATGTCCATCGTCTCTTGTAATTCCGTTTCATTGAGATCTTTATAGTTAAAAGAAAAAACAAATGTCAGCATCCAAAGTTTTTGCGCAAAATTAAATGATTCCGCTTTTCTACATAAGGTAATTATTATACACATTTTACAATAACTTTTTCATTGATAAATAGGATAATTGGACATCTTAACCTAGTTGATAACCTAACCTAATACATTTTTTACTTTAAACTATTGCCACTGTGACAAACAGAATTCCCTCAATGTTCTCACGAGAGGAATGGGATTGCGTTACCTGAACGTAGTGTTGATTTAGTACCATATCCTATGTTAAGGTACTAAATCAGCACTCCGTACAGGTAACGCAATCCCATTCCTCTCAGGAGAAGATTGAGAAACAAAGATAACAAACACAATTGTCGCAAGTGCAATAAGGAAGGCAACAGTTTTAGGGAATTCTGTTTACCGCAATGTCACTGGTTTCAATTTAAAAGTGAATTAGGTTATGTCTAGTTAAGTTATTTACCAATCAAAAAGTTGTTATTTTAAGAAGTGCAGAATTTTTCTTTTACGAGAAAGGCGGAATCATTAAATGTCATGCGATAAAAGTTTGGGATGCGATATTTAAACTCAATTTTCTTAACCACTGACAGTAACTTTGACAAACGTCGCTTCAAATAATATTTCCAATTGTTTTTTTTATCTTTAGATAAGAATAAGAACAATTTGCGACAAGGATAGATATAAAAAAGTCACTAAATGCGTTACCTCTATTCGCGAAATCAAATAAACTAGGCGACCTCTGATGGTCAATATTGATACCATCAAGAGAGTGAACAACATTTCACGGATTGGTTTAATATTGAAAACATGCACCAATCAAACACGCAACCACAATATAAGAATCACACAGTAGCGTCACTCGAGTATAACTGTCACATTTGCTCTTTTGTTTGATACCTACCCAGCTGTAAATTACATTGCATTTCCATAAGCCTGCTTTCAGACTAGCCGTCAAAACGCACGGCCGTGCGAAAACACGGCCGTGCAATTCACGGCACAATGTGAAGAGACACACGCCTTCCAATGACCTGCTAAATAACATCCGTGCACATCCGTCTTTTCGCACGGCCGTGCGTTTTGACGGCTAGTCTGAAAGCAGGCTAAGGGTATCATACAGAATGGCCGCTTTTTTTGACACGGACGTTTAAGTGATGCTACTGCGTAATTACTTATACTGTGCACGCAACTGCAATGTTGTTCACCCTTTTATCGCTCATATTGCAATTAACAGCAGTGTTGCCAATTCACTCTAAGCCGATTACCCTTTTCAAATTTTAAAAAACCCGCTCTTACCCACATGGAGTAATGAAATTACTCACTTATTAGGTCTGTTTGTTATCCTGCACTGGTCTGCACTAGTGTACACTTTTTTGACGAAATATGCTTTAATGAAGCCTGAATTCTTTAATAATGTGTCAATACGAATCATACTCATTCATACTGACATACCACGCAAACATTTAAAGTTGCATTAAAACGTAAATTGCGAAACAGTATGCATTGGTGTACACCAGTGCAGGATAACAAACAGACCTATTTACTCGCACTCCCAAAACAGAAAATAAATGGTACAAATAGTAAAAGTGCAAATAAAAATCCGATTAGAGTAGGCGGTGCAAAGAAAATGTATGTCTGTGATTAACTGAATTAAGTAATGTAATACATTCATGGGCTGTCAAATTTATTGACGTTTTATTTGATTAAAAATGGTATACACAGCAATTCAAAAAGCTTTTATTGTAGAGTTATACTTTTGTATATGTGAAATAATTAATGGTGAGAAGCAGTTTTCAATTCCGGAATGTTTCAGATCATTTCAAGAAAAGTTTCCAGAAGTAATAGTTGACTATAAGCAATTTGTTAATATCTTATCCCACTCCATACAAATATTTAGAGAAACTGGTTCTGTAAGTAGAAAGGAGGGAAGCGGTCGCCCTAAAAAAAGAACTGCTGAACATATTGAAAATGTTGAAGAAATAATTACAAACGCACCTACCACTTCAGTTCGCAGATTAATGCAGCAAGCAGATTTGTCTTATGGAACGTGTAGAAATATTTTAAAAAAGGATTTGCAAATGCATGCATATCGTTTAACCGCGGTGCAAGAACTTCGGCCCCCCGATTATGAAAAACGGTCACAATTTTCACAGAGGTTTCTCACAAACATCAACGATGATGACATACTAAATAAAACATTTTTTTCTGATGAATCGCGGTTACATTAATTCTCAAAATTTTCGTATGTGGAGTTCTATTAATCCACATTTCTATCGAGAAACCCCTCTTCAACCTGAAAAAGTTGGTGTGTGGTTAGGTTGCAGTCACAGAAGATTAATTGGTCCCATTTTTTTTAATGGTACACTTACAGCACAGAGGTATCGAGAAGAAATTCTAGAACCATTTATCAATTCTCTGCATGAAGACGAGCTGCAAGAAGGCTTCTTTCAACAAGACGGGGCTACAGCACATACTGCTTATGAAACTCTTAGGTTACTGCGAGAATACTTTGACGAAAGGCTTATAAGTGCTGGTACAGCAAATCCTTACCCTCCTCGTTCTTGTGACCTGACCCCTCTGGACTTCTTTGTTAGGCCTTTCTTAAAAAACAACATATTCCAAACACCAGTTAACACCATAGATGAGCTTAAAGACAGAATTGATCAGAAAGTTGAAGAATTAAACAATTCACCACAAATACTCCAAAATGTGTTTAATGGATTAAAACGACGAATTCAAATATGTTTGCAAGAAGGTGGCCAACATATTCAACACTTGTTGTAAATAAACACTTTTTGTAAATAAATACACGTTTTTGTATATAACATCGTGACATCGTGTCTACTTTGACAATCAGATCTGCCTAACGCGACGCCGCGTTAATCACAGACATACATTTTCTTTGCACCGCCTACCCTAATCTGATTTTTAGTTGCTCACAGGTTATATTGATTTACAAGTTTAGAAAAGTGACAGTTTTCCAGTGAGTGTAAATGTTTGAATCACGAGTGAGCGTTAGCTCACGAGTGGATCAAATTTACACGAACATGGAAATTCACTTTTCTAACGTGTAGATCATGCTATTTTTTCGTGCAGTTGACGAAAACAACGCTAAAATTATGGGAGTGTCGACGAATAATAACACAGGCCAACCATGAAAAAACTTTTTTTTATAAAGTTGGCTCCCCTTTATGTTTTTTGACGTGTTGAATCCGAAAATGAACTTTAAAATACCACAGGACGTAAAGTTTACTTTGCGTTATTTATGCATTGTAAGCGTATAATACCTTGGTCTCGACACCTAATTAGTAGTAAATGCTCACAGTGTACTTTAGATTAATAAGTAAAACACTGTTCATATTCAAATTTATACTGCCATTTTAATAATAAAATGTTAAATTTTTAAATTATACTCTGAAAATAAATTACGTACCTTTAAATCTTAACTATCATATTACTATCATACTATCATACCCAACAAAAGATAAAGATTGCGAAAAATTGATACGTGGTAGAAAAAAACTGATTGAAAATTTGGATTCAGTACACCAAAATACGAAACAGGTTGAACTTTGAAAAAAGCTTTTAAAAAATATTTATTGGTTGGCCTGTGTAATACATCAAGGTATGTTAAGCATTTGTTGACATAGTAACAAAACATCAATCTGTGACATCAATCAATCAATCTTCGACCTCTGATACGTCAAAATGAATGAAAAAAGTGTTGCTAACGAAAACGTGAAGAAAAGTGTTGCTAACAAGACAAGTCCCACTTTTCTTCACGATTTATGATTAAACATTGTGTCACTTTTCTGTCAACTACACGAAAAATTAATTTTATTTAAATACCTAATAACTTATCTTAAGCCTTACACACTTGGGCGTTGCACCAGTGAGGACCACAGTCTACACACAGTCTGTTCACTTGGCGTCGGTACCTTTGATATTTGTGTCTTCAATGCAACAACTGCGCCTTCTTCCGTGCGTTGATTCTTAAATGGCGCAAACAATTTAAATTTAAAATCTTGCAGTGTTTGCAGTTGCCCGAACCAAGCCGGTAAACCAAACTACGAATAGAAGCAGCGAGACTACTGCGCATTCTTCCCTGAGTTTCCAAGAATTTTGTACGCGAAACTAGCACCAGTGAACAGACTGTATGTAGACTGTGGTTGCGCTACAGATTTTTTAGGTTAAAATCATATGTGGGACTGTGGACGGCAATCAGTGTTGCCAACAGTCTGAATTTCACGTCCGCTAGATCGTATCCCTTAAACCGTTAAATATCCGCTAAATGGCATTGAAAATATTGAAAAAAATTTATATTTCGCAATTTTTTCAGTAGTTCTTTCTACTGTAGTTATTCAGTCTCTTTTAACCACGCTTCTCAAAACCTTTGATGATATTTGGACAATGTTGTACGTTTGTTAAACCCCTATTATTAATAATAATTTCACAAACTACACACCCGCTACACCCTTATTCAAATATTTACTTACGCCTGATTGATGATTATTTTACGGGTTTTACGTGACCGAAGTGACCGTTGCGCCAACTTTTAAGCACCACTTTTACCTGAAAACCAACGTTCAAACAAACCAATTTAATTTATTAGCAAATTACTTGACTGGCAACTGGAGTATTGCCGTCTGCAAGAGTTTAACGCGTATTTACTTTAAGGGTAACTCGGTCGGAATTTCCAAGAAGAAAGGCCGGGTTTTACTGCCCTATTGTACCACGGCTAGACGGCGCCTATCTTTGCAATTCCACGGGTGCACTAACTGGCCTACAATGACACTACGCCCCCTGCGGCGGTCTCTCTAAGAAATTCCCGGAGTTCCCACTGTTGCTATTTCCAAACAACTTTCAATAATTAATGGCTCGTGATCGTTAATTAGTGACGGATTCTACTTATGCCGGTTCCCTGGTTCTAATCCTGGTGAGACGATAATAACTATGAGATAGCGGGAATTGGATACGTATAAATAAAATGCGGACTTAAGTTTAATTAATTATTTATTGCAAAACAAGGGAAAAAACTCCGATTTCTAGCCGCCCTGCAGCCTAGAAACATGAGCGTAAAAACCTTGTCGTTTTAAAATTACAATACAAGGAAACACACAAGAAAAAATTACGATTTGTAAGAAATACAGTAGAATTCGTTTAACGGCTTTCGAATATCGTGACGAACTAACTGTTTTCAATTACACAGCTGGTGGTTTTATGCTTGTCCCAAAACAATACTTGTGGACTGGTTATTCAATCTAAATGAACAATTAATTTGTTTTCAAAATTATATTTGTCTTGGTACTCGTGTTTAACACTTCAATCGTACTCAAAGACACGCTCTGTATATCAACCAGTGCACAGTGTGGCTGTGTGCCTACAGTGTACTTCCTTAATGAACGTAATTAATTAATTAATCAGATACTCGGGGAAGTATGTGATACAAAATGCCGCCCAGGCGATCAATCTGTGAGAGAATCAATAGTAATCGCTAGTTTTTCAAGGGAAGCCCTCCTGTGGAGGCGCAGACCCGATTTGTTTCTAACCTAATAACGCTGCGAAGGGGGGAGATTTCTCGACCGCTCCTATCGCTCTGAGGTGGGGGTTCAGTGACTCCCGCTTTATTTGTTAACCTCTGATTGCGTTGTTTTCGACGATGATCTAACACTATGCGCAATGGAATGATTGACCGTTTTATTTGATATTCTACTATGGGTAGTTATGATCTTTCGGTCTCACACCGAATTACTTCTAATTAACCCGCAGATCTCCCGACCAAGACTACACTTTGGTCCACACACAGGGAGTGGTGGAAACTCGGTTGAGAAAGTGGCTATTACTATGTGATTCAGAATTGTTTGGCCTCTTAATTTTACCAATATCGCAAAAAGGGAATTAACTAATTTTACAAGAGTACACTGTATATGAATTGCACTATAAATTGAAAGCGTCGGTTGACTGCCTCTGGTCGATTTATATTACAGAAACGCCAAACAGACTAATTTAATAATTTATATAACAATGGTCAATCAACTCCACTAGTGTGGATGCAACTTATTTACTTGTAAACTCGGTTGGAATGCAAATGAGAACACTTTAGTAATAAATTTCACAAGACAAGCAAGTACTGAAATTTACAGATTATGAGTTTTTAATCAATCAATCACCACCAAATATGTAATGAATAAAATACAAATTAAATCAGATTACCTAAATCCGCGCCGCGAATAAGGATCCAATGCACGCACTGCACCAAGTTTTAAATACACAACGCGATTAAATTACCCGTCGCGAGACCGGCTTGATGAAATTGATTTAATAGACTCTCAAACACTGGAACGTTAGGCGTACCGATAAATGATTTTACTCTGTTGTGAAACTAAATCAAAGAATCAAGTAAGTAACTCAAAGCAATTTGCCAAGCCCAATGGATACGACTACTCGTTTCAAAAGCTCGGAGCTATCTGTCCGTAATTTTAATATTCATTTTTCGGCTGTACAGCATTAATGCCCCTTCCTTCGATCAGAAACCAAAATTCAAAACACCCTTTGGCCAATAGGACTGTGTCCAGCATTCAGAAAAATACACGCCCCCCCAGTTTCTTGGAATGTGTTTTTCTAAGCGTTCACGACGACCCCCCTGAAGGGCCCACATGTGCGCCTTCAACCCAGCTACCACTCTAAATTACAAAATACCCTGACGTTTTTATATTTCCGGTGACTGTGCAACGTATCATTTTCAATAGCTGTATTCTCTTAATTTTACTTATGCGTGTCGAATTTGTCCCATTTCTAAAGAAAAACAGACGCGTATTAGAAACTCGCGTGACAGATTTATGTGCCAGTCAGTTCAAGAAAAATTGAGAATAGCTCAATTGCGACAAGAATTTATGACTGCCCGCCCTGGTTATATGACCCGGTAGGGTCTGGCTTAATTGCTTCCAGTTACAATGCCTCGGAATGTACATTTGTTTGTTATTTATCATTTCAAAACAGCTTCATCCCGACTCCAATGACAAGAATCATAATTGCAAATATTCATGTAAAAATTACAGTTACAACAAGAACATGCTTTTTGTTTTACATACAAATTCGCGACCGTTTCACATGTAAAGAATTTCAGATGTTAAAAAAACTTCATTTTACTTCACTTTTCACAATCAAAATATTTTAATAACCGCTACTTTTTTTTAAATGAAGCTAAAAAGTCCGCTAACCGCTAAATTGGTTTCTAGTCCGCTAAATAAAATTTGATTCCGCCAAATCTAACGGCAAAACCGCTAAGTTGGCAACACTGAGAGCAATGGGCGGCAATCGGCAACAGTGCTGCCAACCGACTAAGCAACAAGCGTACATTTCGAGTAGTTGTAAACAATTTCGCTACGTGTCTCTGAATGTCGGTAGATTTATTAAAATGGTTTATATCGGAGTTGACTGTTGAGCTAATTTAAATCAAAATTATGTTTAAAACTACCGATTTTATTCAAGCGATTTTTATTTTTGAAAATCATAATTAAAAAAAAATTTAAAAAATTATGGTCCAAATTATTTTGACATTTGACAGTTATTGTGTAATTTTTGACGCAAAATAAAACAAAAGACAATCGATGGATAAATAAAGAAAATTGATATATTTAACAAAAATAACATAAAAATAAAAAATAACAAACGTTTAAAAATCTCATTAAATAAACAAAACTTTCTAAAATTAAGAATTGACAGTTGCGCAATTCTTGACGTAAAATAAAACAAAAGACGATCGACAAATTTATAAAATTTAAAAAAATAACAAAAATAAATAAACAAAACTTGTTCGACTTTCTAAAATTCAGAATTAACAATTGTCCAATTTTTAAAAATTAAAAAGATTCTCTTTAAATAAGTAAAACTTACTAAAATTAAGATTTGACAATTTTGTAGAGTTGGCAGCACTGATCGGCAATGTGGATTTGGCGGTTAATCAGTTACTTTAGTTTTTGTCGGCTTCCGGCTTTAGTGATTCCTTTGTTGCCAATAGTAAAGCTGCAACATCACTAACAAGACGTCAGTCAAAAATTTAAAAATTAATGTTTTTTTTTTTTCTTGAAAATATCTATTTTTACCCACGCCTTTCTTTTACCCGCTAAGTTTCTTAAATTACCCGTAATTCGGGTATGTATGTATGTTAATCCTATGTTACCTGCTATGTTAAAGTTACTGTATTTAGAAGGTAGCGCCATTCATTTCCACGGCTTCGTCCCCCAAATTAAAAAGGAAGCGATGAAACGCTAAAGAAGAAAAAGGATAGATACATATGTAACAAGTTACTGTTGCTAAGGAGTTTATGAATGAATTTGATTAACCCCAAATTAAAAGAGATAGAAAGTTGGCGCTACCTTCTCGATACAGTAACCTTAATCCTATTCTATCCTATGTGCCATTATCGTACCATCTACATTTCAATAGTGCAAGCAACCGCAACTGCAGCTTGGAAGAAATGCAGAAATGGAAACCAGAGAAACTAGGAGCGGGTGAGACCTTCAGCCAGGCAACCGCGACCGCGAGAACTGCCCAAACGCGTGTCGGGACTTGACGTTTTTTTTTTATGTTTCATTGAATTGGATCGGATATAACAGAAAACATTTCATCGCATAAATAGAGTAATCAAGAAAAACAATGACTTTCAAAAGTTTAGAAAATAATTCCAAAATTAAGAAAAAGTAGCCTGTAAAAGAAAAATAGACAATTTAAAACAATATTTTTTTATTGATCATCTTGGTGCAGTTCTTGCACGTGATATTGTAAAAATGGAAAAGAGAGCAAAAATATATCAAAGTACATACTTACTTGACGTTTTGCAAAATAGATTGATTATTCGGTTTATCAGAAGTAAATGAATAAAATAAAAGAGATATTTTTTTTACAAATTAAACACAAATATTAAAGAAATAATTAATAATTTGACATATAAAGGTGCCTGAAGTCAACTACAAACAATGGTTATTTGTATCACTAGGCCAGAAACTGTTATTTTGCATGTGCTCTCACTTTGAGAGAAGTGATAGAAGTCAGAGAAATATTTTTCACTTCTGACGAATCTGTCGAACGACGGCGAAACGTTAAGTGTTTGCGTGCTATTTAGTGTCCGTTTAAAAGATTTTGTGATACAATTTTCATCGGACAAGAGCCAGCTTTAATTAGAAATAAATATAGTTTTTTCAATGTCAGTTTTATAAATAGACAGTGTGTAAAACAAGTAAAGAACAAAAATCCAAAAACTGGTCAAATTTTGTTAAATTATACACTTTTTCACATTGAACTTAAATATACAAGGCGATATATGTAAATGTTATGATGTCATCAACATTTTTTAAACACACACTTATTACCGGGTTGGCTCATTTTTTCAAATAGTATTAATTTGTTCATTAAGAGCGATTTTTCTTGTTCAGACGCGACTGATATTAACCATTTTCCCGTTATCCGTTTTACGCATGCGAACGTACATTCGTGCGCAGCTAAACTGCTACGTGTTGACAGTTCTATGGGCCTTGTATCCTCAAACCTCACCCTTGAAACCTTGTGTTTTAAGGGTAAGGTATTTTTCTCACTCTTAGCCCCGCGTGTTCGAAACACTGGTAACAGTGAGTTACCTACTTCCGATCAGGTTCCTGAATGTTAGTTACTCATATATTTTGCTTATACCATACATTTACGTAGCATACAGTTACGCCGCAAACTGTATAGATTATTTTAGTATAATTTTCTCTCATAATATTTCATTTATTTAATATTTCAAAATAGTTTCTAAATCTTTCAATATAGGTATTTAAGCGTTATAAACAACAAGAGTAAAAAATTAATATCTGTATGAGTATGACTTTACTCACGAATTTATTATTATTTTACTTGCAATTATCGAAATTTTATTGTGAAATTCATTCAGTCAAGCAATTATTTTTGAACATTATAATTTTTTTGAACATTAATATTTGAAATCTTGAAGAGCTATGTGATGTGCCATAATTAAGTATAAACCCAATCTTTAAAATTGTAACTAAACCATTTTCTATATTAACAATTAAAATGAACAATTGTTGCAGGTAGGTGAAGTAATACGTGGAAACTTAACCAATCAAGAGTACTTCGCCAAAGTGATGGCCCCGTCAAACCCACCGCGACCTGCCATCGTCGTATTACTCATGTCGATGGTTAACGAGAAACAACCATTTGGACTGAGATGTGCTGTACTGTACTGTTTCGAATGTTTCCTCTTCAAGAACGAAATTGGCCAAGGTCAAGTGGTACAAACCTTATTGCCGAGTTCTGCCGGTCAGACTACTCTAACAACAGGACAGTTACTATGTGGGGGACTGTTCAGTGCAGATTATTTAAGCAACTGGTATTCTGCAGTTGCTCTTTTACATACCTTAATAGAAAACCCTGCCCAAAAAGAACAATTATTGCGCGTCTTATTGGCGACGAACGTGGGTGCCCAACCTGTGAGTCTTTTACACCAGTGCGCCACATACTTACAGCAGACCAACAAAGTACAAGCAAAAATTGGTATTTTAATGTTGTTGTCGATGTGGCTGTCTCACTGTCCGCCGGCAGTCAAAGTTTTCTTGAGCGTTCCCGGTGCGATGGCTTTCTTAACGGCCCAAACGTCAGCTACCGAATATGATAATAATGAGGAGCTCCTCCAAGGTCTTTGCGCGTTCATCATGGGTTTGTGCGTCACGTTCAACGACAACACCGTTCAAAACTACTCTAAAGAGAATCTCTCGCAGTTAATCGAGAAACGCGTCGGTATCGAGACTTACGTCCGGAAGTTGGGCGAAATTTCCAGACACGAGGTGTACTCGAAAGCTGCCAAGCAACCGCAGGTCAAAGTCAAACATTCCAGCGAACTTCTGCTCGAGTTCGAGTTCTGCAAACTGTTCAAGGCACTCGAGGGTGTTATCATTAACGCACTGGGCGTACAAAGGGATCTGTCCAACGGAAGCATCACTGAACTCAGCTTGAGCGAACACGAAAACGCGCTGCTCCTTCAGTACAAGGAATTGATCCGTGATCAGGATAGAAGGATCAATGAGCTGGAGAAGCAACTAGAGACCTGTGCACAGGAAAAAACGCAACTGAAGGTAAGTAATTTGAAATATATAAATTTTTCTTTCTTCTGTACAATAGTTTTCTATTGTAATGGGTTTTCATTTGTTTCTGTATCTCACGTGATCTGTGATGTATACAACTAAGTATTTAACAGTAGGCTAAAATCGCTTCGGCCGGTCTGCCAATAATTTGTATTGTTGGTTGCCTAAATATCAGGCAAAAGTTGGCCACTGATAATATTAGTGCTGATATGATCAAGTTGTGTTGTCCTACTATACTTCCCCATATTACTCATATAATTAATTGCTGTCTGACCGACCATGTTTTTCCTGACACATGGCGTCATGCGCATGTTATTCCTATCCCCAGACTTAAGGCCAATCAGTATTTTGCCAGTACTTTCTAAAGTCCTGGAAAAAGTTATGCGTAAGCAAATTTATGAATATGTAACTTCATTTCAAATTTTACCTGTGTCACAGTCTGGATTTAGGAAAGGTTATAGTTGTACCACATCTCTTATTAATATTGTTGATGATATCTTGCGAGCATTAGATGTTTGTTTTTTGAGTGTCTTAGTATTGTTGGATTTTTAGTAATTCGTTTGATACTATAAACCATGAGGTTCTTTTTGCGATACTTGATAACATCGGCTTCAGCGTGGATGCTGCAAACTTAATAAAAAGTTACGTATCTGCTCGGACGCAAAGTGTAAAACTCAATGACGACAGATCCAATCAATTACCTTTAATTTCCGGAGTACCTCAGGGTTCTGTCCTTGGGCCCTTACTATTTTTAATTTACACCAGTAAATTCTGTGACGCCGTAAAGCATTGCACTTTGCATATGTATGCTGACGATAGCCAGTTCAATTATAAATTTAAAAATTTTTGTGCAAATCGGTTTTGATTGCAGCGGATTCCCCGAGCAGGCTCTGTACAGCTGTTTCAGGCCTAGTTGGGCCTTCATCAGCAGAACCGTAGCCCGATTTGCACAAAAATTTTCAAAATTCTCATATGCTTTGACAGCACATGGCCGCCTTGCATTGGGATGACTTATTATGTAGCGGACTGGCTTCAATTTGTCAATCCTACTGCAATATCAGGTCAACAAGCGATCGAAAGATGTCGCTACTTTAATGTCTATAAATTTAAAGTACAGGATACTGATGCAGCCATCTCCATTATTAACGACGATTTATTTCGAATTGCCAAATTCTCTGAAGCTCATTCTTTAGCAGTCAATCCTAGTAAATCTCGTGCATTAATTTTTGGTTCTGATAAATTATGTTCTGGCTTGCTGACTAAAGTTAAATTTTTCTTAAATGGCTGTGACATTTCCGTAGTACCTAGTGCTAAAAATCTTGGTCTAATTCTCGACAATACCTTTAGATTTCGTGACCACATATCTGCACGTTTAAACGTAGCTTACTCCATTCTAGAAAAGTTGTATCCTCATCGTAATATTTGTAAAACAAAAACTTTGCTTTGTGAATCCCTAATTCTCTCACATTTCTCCTTCTGTGCACCACTACTCAATAGCTGTATTGATTCTTTGACCCAATATCGAATTCAGAAGGTTCAAAATGCTTGTATGCGATACATATTTGGAATTCGGAAATTCGAACACATATCTTATAAGCTTTCAGATTTGAAATGGCTGAATATGAAAAATCGCTGGTTACTTCAAACAGCTTCTTTTTATCATAACATTATCTTATCGAAACAGCCTTCTTATTTGTACAGGAAAATTGTCTTCCGTACAGACATTCATAATATCAATGTGCGGAATAAAGGAACTCTAATACCACCTCTACATCGTACGGCGCTTTTCGAACGATCCTTCACATACAATATTACGCAAATTTATAACAATATTCCGTCACAATTCAAAAAATACAATGTTTCCAGTTTCAGAATTAATTTCTATAAATTCTTATTTGCTTCTCAGCATGATAATAGCTGTTCTTCACTAACTTAGTTTAGCAAAAAGAAAAAGAAAAATCAGATTTCTTTCACAATATTCACATTGGATTACCCTTTTGTTATTTCTTTTTTCTCTTCGCGATCACAGAATTTTTCTAATCTTTAGATTTAAGTCACCTAGATAGTTTTAGGCGTTTATGCTTTCGCTATTGATTAATTATTTAGGGTATGGGTGGAAGACCACACTTGTGAACCCCACCTTAAGATTTCCCAGTTCTATATTTCATTTTCTATTGTACATTGAACTGTATTGCTCTGGGAAATAAAGACGTTTATTATTATTATTATTATATAAACAAATTCGAATGTACTTTTTGAATTTTCTAGGTACACGTCGAAGAACTGGAACAATCGAATTCCCAACTCGAGGATCACAACACCTTACTGAAAGCCCGCTTAGCCACCAATGCTACGACCCCACTGCCAGCCGAGAATGAAAAAATCATCAACAGTTTAGATTCGCATTTAAGCGACAGAATACGACACTTAGAGATGGAAAACAAAGAAAGACAGGCGGAGATAGACAGCCTGAGGAAAGACCAAGATGATCTTTTGGAACTGCTCACGGATCAAGAAGTCAAACTGAACACCTTCAAGAGCCGACTGATTGAGCTGGGCGAGAATATCGAAGACGGCGAGTCGGACAATGTCTCCGTTACTTCAGACAATTGAATGAGCGTATTGCATTTTATGTCATGTCATGTATATATTTTATGGATTAATTTATGTTAATAAATAAGATATAGAGAACAAGGTTTTTGAAATTTGAACTCCTGGAAGCGGTATTGGATTGATCCTCCATTTTTTGTGATTAACTCAAAAATCCTTGAAGACGTGCTTTCTAAACCCAAACTTTCTCTAATGCATTTTTGAGTTAATTAATTGTAGCATATTGTTTATTAAGATGATAAACTCGACGGACCAAAATTCCCCCAAAGGTTTACTATTGGGTTAACGTCTGGGGAACAGGAAGGCCACACGAACAATTCGATATTTCTTCGTTTGAATTGGCTTCCGGTTGGAACCGCGTCACGTTGACTTCTTCTACTACCGACGTTTCGTTTTCCATTGCAGAAGAACTTCCTCAAGGCTGCTGCTGCCGGTGGTGTTGCAGCTGCTTCTCGTTAAGTTGTTGAGACTGACAAGGTATGTCTGTTGTCGTGGTGTTATAGTGGTCGGTGGAGGTAGTGAGAGGAGATTGGTCTGTTGGGGCGTGACGGATCGTTAATGAGATGTTTCCAGATATTGTGAAGGTAAAAACCAATATCACGGTTCAGGTTATCGGGGTGTCTGAGGATTTGTATGGATTCATGGAAAAAATGAGATGAGCGACTAGGAAAATAGGATTTGGTGACCGGTTTCTAGTTTGTGTTCAGCTATGGTCGAGCCAGTTGCTTGTGGTAGTCTAGTACAGCGTTCATGTTCACAAACACCAGTGCTAACAGATCGCTTTGTTTCACCAATGTATACACGCCCACAGGAACAAGGAATTCGGTGCACACCTTCGGATTGAAAGGGGATGTGATCTTTTGTGGAGAGTAGGCAGTCTGAAAGTTTCGTCATGGGTAAGTAAATGGATTTGATGCTCTGTTGTTTGAGGATTTTGACGATTCGATCTGATATGGTGCGGATGTAAGGTAGGTAAGCTGTAGCGACTGTAGGTGTATCAGGTTCAGGCAGAAAAAGAAGGGAAAAAATTCTCCTTGAAGGAGAAAGAAGAAGAAGACGGCACAGGCGGACTCAAAAATACATCATGTTCAACCTAAAAATAATACAGTTAAATCTAGATAGGCACGTCGCGGCTCATGGCATGATCACTCAATACCTATTCGAAAAAAAAAAGCCGACATCATGATTGGTCAAGAACCCAATAGCAAATTTAAACAAAAATACTTCAGGGACGTTTATTCGGATGCCTTCATAGGCGTCCGAAGAGGCATACCGGTGTTCGGCTCCCAAAAGGGAAAAGGTTTCGTCAGAGTGGAACTAAGCGCACTGATGGTATACTCGTACTATTTTTCCCCCAACAGACGCACCCAAGAATTCTCTGCCTTCCTAAACAACTTGGGAGATGACATCAGGGAACAGACCAAGGAATGCATTATAGCAGGCGATTTCAATGCCAAGTCGCATATATTCGGCAGCACCTCGGATAATCAGAAAGGCAAACTTATAGAGGAATGGTTGGACTTCCTGGACCTCACGGTCCAGAACAATGGCAGCACGACAACCTTCTCTAGCAGTCTAGGTAGTTCTATCATAGACATCGCCCTTACTACAGCTGCCCTGTCGGGAAGCGTCGACCAATGGAGGGTGGAGGAGGAACTCCAAAGCATGATCCCCCACAGAATCATTATATACACGGTGACCTCAAACTACCCCAGGAAAGAAGCCCAAACAACGGTCTCTGGATGGCGCGTCTCCGAGCGGCACATAGAGAAACTCGGGGAAGACAGCAAACTCCCTGATCTGCAGAGGAGGTACACCTCGGAAGATCTAGTTTTGGGCCTCACAAACCTGTGCAGGAAACACCTAACTCCTAGAGCGGCGACCCGTTTGCTGGTGGACGGAGGCAATCGCAGGCAAAAGGAGAGACTGCATCACGCGTAGACGGGCCCTAATCAGAGCGAATAGAAGCCAACTCCATAGGATGCAACTGGCACACATAACGCAAGAATACAAGGATGCCAAGAATGACCTGAAACGTGCCATAAAAAAACAAAAGGCTGAAATGTGAACTGAATTATGCAATGACCTGAACAGCGATCCTTGGGGACAAGGGTACCAGATTGAAACTAAGATTGAGACCTCCTGTTTCAATATGTGACGACGAATTAACGCTCCAGATCCGGAAACTATTTCCCAGCAGAGAAGGAATAAGATGGCCGAACATCGAAGCCGCCGACGAAGATGTCAGGCCAATCACGATGGAAGAGTTTGATGATACCATCCCACAGTGGGTCAGATTCTGCGAAAGCTGGCCAAAATTCAAAATTATCGAATGAAATAAAATACTGTAAAATAGCCGTAAAATGTAAGAAAATATTCCGAGGCTTATGTATATGTATACGTATATGTTTTATGACAAATAAGCGGATTAGATCTGCGGTAGGAAATAACAAAGAGAGAGTACTTAATTGCGATCGTCAAACGAGAAGGTTTCTAAAAGAACTGATTGTATGTTTTATTTTGTTATTGATTCAATTATTTTTTTAAGTTGCTCAATTCATTACAAATGGAAGAAACGAATAAAAGTAAGTATAGATCATATAACTAAATTTTTAATATTTACTGTGAGACATTATTTATGAACATTTAAATTACATTAATTTTTAAATAAAATAAAATTTGGTCTTGTTCGAATTGTAGACGTACCCAATTAATCCGACTAGATCCAACTGTACTTTTCATATATGGCATAGCTTGTAATCTTAACTAATTTATGTGAAAAAATTAGCTGCTAATGTGTTATTCGAAAAGTTATTCCAACTTCCATGCGAATCTTCAGAATGTGTGTTATATTCTGCAGTTCTACAAATACAGTGTGTCCCAGATTGAGTAGGCTACCATGGGTAACTTTCTTATTAGTGAAGATAGAGATTTGGTTAAATGGGCAATATTTTGCAGTTTTATGTGCTGATTCAGATTCTGTTGAGAAAATTTGAAAATTCCGAATAGTTCAGATATTATCGTAGAAAAACTGAAAATCGCTATTTTCTTTAATGTCCAATAACTTCGCAATTATAAAACTATGAAAAAATGTTTCATATAAAAGTTACTATGTTTGATAAAATACAGCTGTAAATACAGTCAAAATAAAATTCAAGATGGCGGCTGTCAAGATATTGATAGCAACTTTCTTATTTTAAATGGACGCCATATTGAATTTTTGTACGATTAAATAGCATTTTTTTTTCTCGTTTCAACCGTGTATCACAACCCATATCTAAAAAAAAAAATTATTTAAAAAATTTAATATATTTTTTTAAATCAAGTAAGCGGGTTGCCTTTACTTATTACTAATCAAGTAAGCGGGTTGCCTTTACTTGATTAGTAATAAGTAAAGGCAACCCGCTTACTTGATTTAAAAAAAATATATTAAATTTTTTAAATAATTTTTTTTTTTAGACGGGTTGTGATACACGGTTGAAACGAGAAAAAAAATGCTATTTAATCGTACAAAAATTCAATATGGCGTCCATTTAAAATAAGAAAGTTGCTATCAATATCTTGACAGCCGCCATCTTGAATTTTATTTTGACTGTATTTACAGCTGTATTTTATCAAACATAGTAACTTTTATATGAAACATTTTTTCATATTTTTATAATTGCGAAGTTATTGGACATTAAAGAAAATAGCGATTTTCAGTTTTTCTGCGATAATATCTGAACTATTCGGAATTTTCAAAGTTTCTCAACGGAATCTGAATCAGCACATAAAACTGCAAAATATTGCCCATTTAACCAAATCCCTATCTTCACTAATAAGAAAGTTACCCATGGTAGCCTACTCAATCTGGGACACAGTGTATATTATATTATATATATATTATAATATTGTTTAAGCGCTCTTCATGTATTTGCAGTAAAACATTATTAGATACATATTTTTAAAATAATTTCTACCATCATTTTTAAAATAACTTCTGCCAGAAGTATTAAAATTATTAGCTACACTTAAAGAATCAGACGAAATCAGATGTGAATATGATTAATTTCTAGTTGCAGTTACTGTTTCTTTTCTTAATTAAAATAATAAATATGTATCACAAATCCTTTTAAACGGACACTAAATGGCGCATAAACACTTAACGTTTCGCAGTCGTTCGACAGCTTCGTCAGAAGTGAAAAATATAAACATGTTGTCAAAATAAACAAGGTTGTCAACGGAAACTGAAAAAGTAACTTGATTTTTTTTTAATCTAAAAATAATTTGAACATTATAAATGTTAAAAAATTGACAGATCTATATTCTATTTAAGGAATCGAGAAAACTACAAAATGTATCGTTTAAATTTGCAAAATCAGTACGTCTATTAATAGAATTCGACGACATTAATTATTAATTATTAATAAACGTACTGATTTTGCAAATTTAAACGATACATTTTGTAGTTTTCTCGATTCCTTAAATAGAATATAGATCTGTCAATTTTTTAACATTTATAATGTTCAAATTATTTTTAGATTAAAAAAAAATCAAGTTACTTTTTCAGTTTCCGTTGACAACCTTGTTTATTTTGACAACATGTTTATATTTTTCACTTCTGACGAAGCTGTCGAACGACTGCGAAACGTTAAGTGTTTATGCGCCATTTAGTGTCCGTTTAAAAGAGTTTGTGATATAAAATTAAAGGCGGAAGAACGGAAACTAATGTACCAATCAGGCAAAATAGACTCCGCAAGTCTACAAGAGGTCCTCATGGAGAAATGGCATCAGACCTGGAACTCTTACCAAGGATGGGCAAAAACGTTCATCAAGGATGTAAAAAAGTGGAGCTGTAGAAATTTCGGTGAAGTTGACCACAACGTCACGCAGGCCATCACAGGACATGGCATTTTCGCCAGCTACCTGAAGAACACAGGTAAATTGGTTAGCGACATCTGTTGGTACTGCCACCGAGTTGACACCCCAGAGCAACCAGTCTTTGACTGCGGGAGATGGAATAATGTCAGGTCGGAGGCAAACAGAAAATGCGGCAAAATATTATCCAAGGATAACGTCGCCGACATTATCCTAACCAACGAGCAGCACTGGGAAGACACAACCAAAATGCTCCGAACGATCATGATGATCAAAGCGAAGGACGAGAAAGCAAGAGAGAGGCTCAGAGGTAACCCATGATCTCAACCTACCTGGAAAAGACAACCCCGATGAAAATTAACATAAATAAGTACTATCACCAGGCAGTGCGAAATTTCTGACGCGATATCTAACGGCAGATTCCAAAAATTAGCAGCTGCAAGAGAGGATAAGGAGTTTAGTTGGTAGGCGCTCGTGTCAGTGATCTAAGAAATAGGGGATAATGACAGGGCGAATCCAACACAACTGATACTTGGATTACCGTTCCGTTGTCTTTGAAGATTCTCCAAACCTCTAAAAAAAAGGTGTATCAGGTTCAGGACGTAGTGGAATTGGGATGAGATGACGAGAAATGTATCTTTGGACGTCGTGTTTTTTGTAGTTGTTATTGAGTAGGACTTCTGTTACGTGATTCAGTTCAGTTTGAAGTGAGGAAGGTTCTGGTAGGGCAAAAGCGCGGCTGGCTAGTGAGTTTATGATTGATTGTTCTTGAGAATAATGATGGAGCGAATGTGCATTCAGATAGCGATCAGTATGGGTCGGTTTGCATAACACAGAGTGTTCTAATCTACCGTTAAGGAGGCGGCTTACTGAGATATCAAGAAAAGGTAAGTGGCCATCAGTCTTGTATTCCAAAGTGAAGCGAATGTCAGGCTGTTGATAATTTAGGTGTTCAAAGAAGTTGACTAGGGATTACTTACCGTGTGGCCAAATAGCAAAAACATTATCAACATATCTGAACCAACACTTAGGTTTAAGGGGGAAAGAAGAAAGGACTTGTTGTTCGAATACCTCCATAAAAATGTTTGATTCAATATCTCTTCCTTCGAATCGATTACCTACTGGCTTGTATTGATGCAGTGTCTTGTTGGTAGCCACATTGTTGATGATCGTTGTTATTTCAAAATTGATTTTTTTCTTTAATGGGCAAGCTATCAGGTTGCGGAAGTACCCCTCGTACGTTTGGACTCCAATTGAGCCAATCCTTAAAATTTATTTCAAGAACTGATGAGTGCTGCTGAGAAAGCTAATTTTAAAACCTCAGTTTTGCTAAAGGCACTCCAAACCATTAGAGTCCGTCCCCAGAATTTCTTAGGTTCTTTTCTTAAATCCCGTTAGTAGGTAACGATTAAATCCGTCTGGACCATCTAATTTAAACTTTCTTTCGTCAGAAAAGATTATTTAAATTTTTTAAAAATGATGTACGGTTGAATAAAAATAAATCTTATATTTTGTCGAACAAATTGCAACCTGGTAATTTTGTGGCGAGGGAGAAAATGTGAATCTGTTTTCAATTTTGACGTAAACGTAATTTTTGTGAAGTGAAATTGAAACAAGTCAAATTGTGGACAAATCGATGTCTTGTGTGTCAAAATTAAACGTCGCTAGAAATGGCAAAGGATAAAAAACAGGGTAAAGAAAAGAAGTCTCGCAAAACTAAATCGACGGAGCCTGACCCAAACCTGTACTATGGCAAGGGTTCATTCCTACTCCCAAACGGCGATTCCTACGAAGGTGACTATTGTGCCCATCGAGTTGGATTAATCTGGCGCGAAGGTAACGGCATCTACACGACCCACGACGGGCAAACATACCAAGGCGAATGGAAAGATGATAAACTTATAGAAAATAAAGAACTAATTATAAAATATCCGAACGGTGCCGAATACTATGGACGTCTCACCAAAAACAAATACAAAGGACCTGGAACCTACATGCTGGAATGCAAAATGGATCTGTCATGCAATTTCGAAGGCAACAAACCCATTGGAACCGTGGCATTGGTGGATTACGAGGGCAAATTATGGGTCGGTAAGTGTATTATTTCCCCCAGGAATTTTTTTGCTTAATTTGACCTTGTAGGAGAAGCAAAACAAAACAAGGCGATTTTACTTCCGGAAAATATATTTTACTTGAACCTATTGGAGGATAACGGTAAGGGATACCTCCTCGACGAACAAACTGCCACCAGCATTAAGTCGATCGAGGGTGAAGACGGCGAGAAGAAACTCGAGTTAACCGATCGCGAATGGGAGAAAATAATTTTCAAAAGGAGCTCGAAAACCGAGAACGACGTTGACTTTAACGAATCGAAATGGGCGAGGAAATTCGAACGATTTCGTCAGTACAAAGAAGAAATACTTAAGAAGTTAGAAGAGTCCATAGCTTTGACATTTGATGAGGAATTGTGGATAGAAAAGTTCAAAAAGCACCTGGCCAGGAGGAAAAGAAAGGAAGCGGAAAACGCTTTGCTAAAGAGGAAGGCTTCTGAGGAAGCGATGATGCTCATAGAGAAATTTCGTAGCCCTCAATTTATTGACAGCTGCCCAGGGGTATCAGTGATTTACGCTTCACCTTATTTTGAAAAGAAAATTGCAAGTGTGGAATCTGAAAAGAAAATAAGTTACGACGAAAGCTATGATGATGATGAGTTTCAAGACGTTCCCGTCGGTATACATGAAGATGAAGCGAATGCGCAAGAGGGCAGCAACGTGACCGTCTTCAGTTATTACGGTTTGGAAAGTTCGGGTCATTTTAAAATGGATCGTTTTGATAACCTTATCAAGCTCAAGGACTACGTAAAACAGCTAGAACTTCCAAAGACTAAACTACATTTTACTGAGGAAAGAGAAAAACGGCGGGCGGAGATAGCTGTGAAATTAGCTCAAAAGAGAGAGGAAGCTGCGGAAGCAGAAAAACTTTTGACCAAGGTGACCGAGAAAAGTATAGTTCAAAGTGAAGGAAAGCGCAAGGAGAAGAAGAAAGATGGAGGAAAGAAAAGTAAAGATGCCAGTGAAGTTTCTAGCGCCAAGAAAAAAGCATCCATCACGAGTAAGACGACAATCGACGAAAAGGCGGCACTGCAGGGGAGAATAAAGAAATACGTCGAGGAGTATTTCGAGGAAAAAGAGAGACTGAGGCAGGAAGAACAACCGGAAGTGGCCTTAACGAAAGAAGAAGCTCACACGCACAATATTGCCGTGTACTCCGAATCTGTCGATAGAATCCAAATTAATTCGGACGCTCTGTATTGTTTGAGTTCTTAACTAACTTTTGTCTTTTTTTTCAATCTACGTATAATAAGATTTCGTCTCATTGGAAAATTATGTGATAAAATTAATTTTCATTCATTATAATGTTACGAATTCTGGGTTTGTTTATTAGCTTCAAAATAATTTAACTCTTACCTTTAAAAAAATTCAACAACGAGCTGCAGACTTCTATTATTTATCGTTCTATTAATCGCGCATTCTACATTCTGAATAGAAACTGATTTAAATCGCACGTTCGATTCTGTTTTTGCAGAGGCTCCTCTATCTCGCATTTTCTCGTAAAAGTGAAAAACTTTCCACTGCGATGTCATGAACATCTAGAGCGCGCATCGCAACTTCTCGAATCATCGGATACTTCATAGATGGCGTGACAATTATAAAAATAGATTCGTGGGTGGCATGGTATGTAATAACAATAAGTGTGCTACGTGAAGAATCCCATGCACACTTGACGAACCTTGTTCGTGAACTGTTACATTACAAGTTCAAGTATTTTGAATTTCTCTAATTGGTAAGACGAATTTATGATCAAGCAGCCCAAATTACAATAAAATTTAAACAAAAAAAAACTTTCCTCATTTCGATAAAAGGAGAGACCTAAAATGTAATTAACAATTAATTACAAAGTCTATCCAATCGGCATATCGGCAATCATATTTCCAGAAACTGAATTTAGTTTTTTTTTAAATGTTTTTTGAATAATAAATGAGTTTATTTAATTGGCCCACTTTTCTATA
This sequence comes from Dorcus parallelipipedus, assembly GCA_958336345.1. NCBI lineage: Eukaryota > Metazoa > Arthropoda > Insecta > Coleoptera > Lucanidae > Dorcus > Dorcus parallelipipedus. The sequence goes on from OY284478.1 coordinate 42,871,620, forward strand.
TTTAGAGTTGGCGTGCGGTTTCTGCGGCAGGCAAAAAAAGAGCTCATCCGTAAACCAATAATTCCACGGTGTGCACCTACCTGTTGTTACATATTCCTTTGTGACCGAGGTCCATCGCTATCTTTGATCTTGTCTGCAGCATCTAGTAACGGCCACACCCATTCAATCTCCATCTCGCTTCACCGTTCCCTATCTGGAACTTTCCATCTTACTCGAGCGAGCTCTTCTTATTGCATTGTTTCCTCGTCTTTCTTTTTCAGGACGAGATGAGGAAAAAAGACGAGAGAAGGAAAAAGAAACCGAGACTCTCCGTGGTCTCTTGTTGTAATATATCACATATACATAGTGTAACAGTTTGATTTATTTATTCGTTTGATATACAGGGTACATCATTGATATGGATTTCTTCAGTAGCTCCTTGACTATTAAGTATAATGTGCAAAAGTTATCTGCTGTAATGAGTTTTATATTAGCAAATTATTTTACCATACATAGCATGTACCATACGTAAGTTACCTACCAAACTTATACTTTTTTAAATGGAATGTCACCTTTCGATAGATCTCTTAAAAGTAAGCATTTTTTTTATTAAGCAACTGTAGCTCTAAATCAAAGCATTCACAATCTACAGCCATTCAATTCGATGGACGAGCTGAAATCTAGAAGTATTTTATTTAGAACTAGCGGTCAAAAAATTATTTTCACTGTGCATAACTAATTATAAATATAAATGATGTATCATCAGCAAATTTAATAAGATACATGAAGTCACAAGTTATTTATAAATAGAAGAAAACGCAGTGGGCCGATTGTTGGTTCCTGAGCAAAGCTCAGTTATTATATGTACTCGTAATACCCTCGATATAAAAAATGATCTATTTCGCAGAAAAGACAAAATTAAGGACAAGATTTAGCCTCGTATTTCCACTGCATGTAGTTTATCTTTTAAAATGTTTTGGTCTATAGTAGTGCTGGCAAAAACCGGAAAAAATTTAAACCGAATAATCGGTTTCTTTAAAAACCGGTTTTCGGATATAATCGGCTATCCAAATAATGGTTAAAACCGATTATTCGATTATCCAAGAAACCGACTATTCGGATATCCAAAAACTGATTATTCGGATATTTGAAAAACCGATTATTCGAATATCCAAAAACGACTATTCGGATATCCAACAAATGACTATTCGGATATTCGAAAAACCGATTATTCAATTTTTGAATTATCCGAAAGGCGGTTAATTAGGACGTATTAAAAAGAACTGATTTTTGTCACTACTCACAATAATATGTTTGTGCTTTTAAACAAATTTCTCATATCATCAAACCCAAGGCCGACATTTGGAGGTCTATAAGTCGAAAAAAGGTGCAGAGGAGACCCGGCATAAAGCTTAATAGGTAATAAAAATAAAAGTTTTTTTCCTGATATAATTATTCTTGTTATATCTAATGAACAATGTTCAACAAATTATAAAACTAACGCAAATAGTTTCAGTTTGTGTACTTGAAATATTTCTACCGACATAATTTTAGCTCAAAAGGAATTTTCTTTAATTCCCTATTTATTAAAATAATACTGCTGTTTCTAATAGTGCTGGCAAAAACCGGAAAAAATTTAAACCGAATAATCGGTTTCTTTAAAAACCGGCTTCGGATATAATCGGCTATCCAAATAATGGTTAAAACCGATTATTCGATTATCCAAGAAACTGATAATATCCAAATATCCGGTTATCCGAATAACTGGATATTCGAATAACCGGTTTTCCGTATAACTGGATACTCGAATAACCGAGTTATCCGGATAACCGGTTTTCGGTTTTCTCCAAAACCGCGAATATCCAAAACCGGTTAACCGATTATCCAAAAGAATCGATTTAGGTTGCCAGCACTAGTCTATAGTATTGTTACATTCTGTGATGCAAATTCTGTTTTTAGACTGGTCACGCCACCTATGAGTCAGTCGAAGATTCTAGTGTTTTCCAGATTCGCCCTAGGTGGTGACAGAATTTGCTGGAACTTTCATTACTTATTCGACGCTATTCTCGAATGAATGAATTATTATATAAGTACGAATCTATATTTGTAATTGTTACGCCTTCTATGAATTATCCATTGATTCGAGAAGTTGCGATGCGCGCTCTAGGTGGTGCTGGAACCACAGTGGAAAGTTCTTCACTTTTATGAGAAAATTTGAGATAGAGGAGCCTCTGTAAAAACAGAAATGGACGTGAGATTTGAATCAGTTTCTATTCAGAATGTAGAATGTGCGATTAATAGAACAATAAATAATAGAAGTGAAAATAGAAAGTTTGCAGCTCGTTCTTGAGTTTTTTTAATACGTTAAGAGTTAAGTACTTTTAAGTTAATAAATAATTAAATTCGTAACGACAGCTGTAATTCTTGCCAAATGAAATTGTAATTAAATTGATTTGTTTAATTGGCAGTATTAGAGAAATAGAATATCTTATAAGTCACGTGAATTATTTCAGCCTTCTTGGGCTTCATCAGAGATATGTACTAAAAAATTACTTTTTGAAAGGATAATAATTAAATATTACACTTACATATTTTTGAAATTTCCAATAACCCAATTTGGGTTATTGGAAATTTCAAAAATATGTAAGTGTAATATTTAATTATTATCCTTTCAAAAAGTAATTTTTTAGTACATATCTCTGATGAAGCCCAAGAAGGCTGAAATAATTCACGTGACTTATAAGATATTCTATTTCTCTAATACTGCCAATTAAACAAATCAATTTAATTACAATTTCATTTGGCAAGAATTACAGCTGTCATTAATTTCACTCAATGTTTCCATAGTTACTTACGTTATTTATTTTAGTGTCACATTTTGCATTTTGAAAGATGAAAACATAACTGTTTCCTTTCAATTTTGCGAAGTATTAGACAATTTTTTCAAAAAGTTTTCTTTACGGGTTTGTTTTTGGGTTATTGGAAATTTCAAAAATATGTAAGTGTAATATTTAATTATTATCCTTTCAAAAAGTAATTTTTTAGTACATATCTCTGATGAAGCCCAAGAAGGCTGAAATAATTCACGTGACTTATAAGATATTCTATTTCTCTAATACTGCCAATTAAACAAATCAATTTAATTAAATTCGTAACATTATGATGAATGTAAACTAATTTTATCACATACAATTTTTCGAGGATTCGAAATCTTATTATACGTGACTGAAAAAAAAAGAAACAAAAATTAGTTAAGAACTCAAACAATACAGTACTATCCGAATTAATTTGGATTTTATCGACAGATTCAGAGTAGAGGGCAATGTTGTGCGTGTGAGCTTTTACTTTCGGTAAGACCACTTCCGGTTGTTCTTCCTGCCTAGTCTCTCTTTTTCCTCGAAATACTCCTCGGCGTATTTTTTTATTCTCCCTTGCAGTGCCGCCTTTTCGTCGATTGTCGTCTTACTCGTGGTAGATGCTTATTTCTTGGCGCTAGAAACTTCACTGGCATCTTTATTTTTTTCACTACATCTTTTTTCTTCTCCTTGCGCTTTCCTTCACTTTGAACTTTACTTTTCTCGGCCACCTTGGTCAAAAGACTTTCTGCTTCTGCAGCTTCCTCTCTCGTTTGAGCTAATTTCGCATCTATCTCCGTCCGCCGTTTTTCTCTTTGCTCAGTAAAATGCAGTTTAGTCTTTGGAAGTTCTAACTGTTTTACGTAGTCCTTGAGCTTGATAAGGTTATCAAAACGATCCATTTTAAAATGACGCGAACTTTCCAAACCGTAATAACTGAAGACGGTCACGTTGCTGCCCTCTTGCGCATTCGCTTCATCTTCATGTATACCGACGGCGACGTCTTGAAACGCATCATCATCATAGCTTTCGTCGTAACTTATTTTCTTTTCAGATTCCTCACTTGCAATTTTCTTTTCAAAATAAGGTGAAGCGTAAATCACTGATACCCCTGGGCAGCTGTCAATAAATTGAGGGCTACGAAATTTCTCTATGAGCATCATCGCTTCCTCAGAAGCCTTCCTCTTTAGCAAAGCGTTTTCCGCTTCCTTTCTTTTCCTCGCCTTATTATGTTTGCCTGTCGTGGGTCGTGAAGAGACCGTGACCCTTGCGCGACCCAGTCTGTTTCATTGGCACCAATTACCAAACCGTGAGGAGACACTAGCTACTTTACATTTAGGCCCAAATTCAAAAACCTCACTTGAGTGGCGAGAGCACTCCACTCACACTTTTTGAAATTGAGAAAAGCTTTAATTTTCAATTTAATGATTTTTTCAATTTCCATCGTAAATCATTGATGATCAAAGTAGGTACCTATACTGACCATAAACTTGATTAATTATACGAGTAAACATAAAAGCAAATTTCAATTTCAAGCAAGTGTTTGAGTGTGAGTTGCACTCCACTCAAGTAGCGTTTCTGAATTTGGGTCTTAAGTTCTTCGAGAGTTTATGCCGAAATGGCCATGGACGTGTCTTCTGCAAAAATAGTAATGTGCTCAGCTTTAACAAAATTGGCTACATCATTGATATACAATAGAAAAATTAGTGGTCTCAGCACGGATTCCTGAGGAATATCAGTAAATAAGACGTATTCAAACGAGTGAACCTTTTTTATTTTGCGTGAGCTTAAGTATTTTTGGATCCAACTAAGGATACTGTCTTTTAATACCTAAATTGAACTGTATAAATATATGGTATAATAGAAGGCGAATGACAATTGTACCGGCAAGAAAAAACGCATAGGAGAATCGATGTCACTGATTACGGGAATTTTTTTTAATTCCTCTGAACAGTTTATAATTAATTAAAAATTACCCCAAAATCGAGCTGCGTCACTGCGTACGCCAGGTTTTATAAACGCAACAGTATAATAGGACCATAATTGTTTTGTTTTGCGCAGGAATACGCACAGTTCTGTAGCAATTTATACCTTTCTTCGCTTTTTTTAAAATTTGAATAGCTCATTCCATTTTTTTCTCTGCTAGGCTGGTTCAGTTTACCTTGTTTATTTTCCTGAATCTTCACTTCAGACTTTCTGTTTGAACCTAGGAAGAGGACTGCTTTTCTTAATTCTTGCAACAAGTTCTCCCGTTCTTTTCGCACCGGCGCGCCGCTCTCTCACTCGCTCCCTACTTTATTTCCCCAAGCTTTCAGTGCTTCTTCTTTTTCTTTCTTAAGTTATTCAGTTTATATAATTGTTAAATTTAAAGATGCTTTCTTGGTTGTATGCATTACCTTCTTCTTCATCAAACGCTCGTTTTTGTATTTTATTTGTGGCTTGAAACATCAGTAGGAAGGAAATAAATTATTTGTTCACATATTTTGGAGAATCTTTCTGAAAATTATCGAAATGATGGTCATTTCATGATTCAGTGTTTGTTTTCATGTTTTATTTCCCTATTCTTTAATTATGTCTCTTGTCAGAGAACTCTTGGTTTCTTTTCTTTTTGACCAATTTTATTTATTTATTTACAGTTTTTTTGGATTTTCTTCCTATCGGTGTGACCAGCTATCTTTTCGTTTTCTTCTTTATTTAAACAATGTCCTGTTTTTCGTCAATGTACTCCCAGAATGTCATTTTTTTTTCAATTGTAATTTTATTCTTTTCTCGCTTTGATTTTTTGAATATCATTGTGTTTTATGTGCGTCTGGTTTCCTTCATGCATTCGGGCCGATCGATATCGCACGGAGGCAAAAAACTTTATTACACAAGCTGTTTTAAACGTCGGTGTTATGTGTATAATTTTTGATCAAATCGCGATCAGATTACGAGAAAATGCAGAAAAAATTGTGTGGAACAGTTTGTAATTAATCAATTATAAATATTAATTAATTATAAATTTACCCAAAGAGTAGGTATTTTTTGATTAAAAAGCCAAAATCGCAGCGTACCAGTATCAAAGTGTTATGATATTCGCTTACAGTAAAGCCTGTAAAAGTTGATTTAATAGACGTGTTAAGATGTCTACAGACATACCTCGGAAGGTACGGCTCGATTGTAATATATTTGTGTTAATAATTCGTCACGTACACAAGACGAAATTATAATAATTAACAATCGAAACAGACTTAACACACATCTCAATTCGTTTTGTTACACGTTTAACAGCTGGGAACGGAAGTCTGAGTTGCTTTTACGCGACGTATTTATTACATACGAAATAAGGGTATAAAATTTTATTTCCTAAAAGAAGCTGGCAGCTGACAGTCCCTAGACAGTTCAAAGTTGTTCTTTTATGTAAAAGGAAACCCATTTATACTGAATAACCACCACCTATTGAACAAAGTTTCAACTGACAGTCATTTCTGGATGGTAACATGAAAAGTGACTTGCGTTGTTTTAAGACGTTCAACAACGCCCTCTATTAAAAATTGCCGAAAGTAAATGTCACTTGCCGTCAGTAGGTAAAAGGCGAAATGAATTATATTTTTGTAAGATATTGAACAGCACCATCTATTGCAATTTCTTTTTTATAATCTATTGACCATGTGGAAGGCAAATAATTTGTTTTGTCACTGTTTGTTTGAAATTATTACATTTTAAATTTATTAATGTACTGAATTGTGCTCTAATATCGATTGTCTTTTGTTTTTATTACTTTTTAAAAATTCTATCATTTCGTCTTCTTTGCTTTCTAATTGATCTTTTCATTTTTTTAATATTAATCTATTAAATTGCGTTGTAAAATCGAGTGTCTTTTGTTATTACTATTTTTTTAAGGATTATTATTTATTTCTTGAATTTTTATTATTTTGTTTTCTTTGGTTTGTCACACTGAATTGTGCTATACAGGTTGGTCACGAAAGAAGGTGCCAAAAAGCAATCAGTTATAGCAGACGATGAGTAAAACTCATATGCAAAAAATTTTTCTAATATAAGTCATTTCGTTTTTGAGATAAAAATAATTGAAAATTTGTTGAAAATTTGCTGTATGCTAATGAGTTTGGAAGTTACAGGTACCGTTGCTAAAAAAAAATGCAAATATTGTTGCCATACAACCAGTCTTACCTTTTCAATCCCGATTAACATTATTAGCGTACAGCAAATTTTCAACACATTTTCAATTATCTTTATTTCAAAAACGAAAAGACATTAGAATTTTTTTTTGTATATGAGTTTTACTGATCATCTCCTATAACTGATTGCTTTTTGGCACCCTCTTTCGGGACCACCCATCTCGTGCATTTGCTTCCTTTGTTATGTAACCACACAGTTCCTTTTTAAACTTATCAATTTACTGTCTTGTGATTTCTGAATTTTTTTTTAAATATTAGTGTATTAAATGGTATTGTAAAATCGATTTTTTGAATTTTTGTTATTTTATTTTCTTTGTTTTATCAACATTCTTTTCAAAGGCACACTTCCGTCAGAGACGATGGTGTTTTCCACAAGTCATAGTTATTCAGTTATTATTTACATTCGACCGTGACAAATGTAACGTATATAAAACGCCATCTAACAGAAGAGTAGCCAAACTACTAGCATTAGTTACTGTCGGTTACGATTGTAACCCTCAAACCTAAAAATGTAATATGACGTGGCTCTTTTGTCAGGTACTGGATCTGGTAACTCCAGTTGTGATCCTTTGCATGGAATAATCACTGATGAGAAGTTAGCAATAAAATTCCACCAATAAAGTTATAAAATTTCTAAACGCTGTTGCCGCTAAAATAACGATCACAGATCAATAATATTTAATCCATTACAAAGAGTTTAATTCTCCTTGTACCAAGAAATTGAGATATTAAGTTGAAAACCACTATTTATATCAGCATGTAACACATGTAACAAATTAAAAAAATTATTTTTAATGAAAATTTTCACGCAGTCATAAAGTAAACATCCATATCTATTCAATAATTGCCTTTGGAAAGTTTTAGTCGGTCAATTTTAATTAATTATAAATTAATTAAAAGTACACTTTCAGGGTCATGTAACAATAGTCACTTTAGACGCTTATATCTCATTAACCAACATCTGCATAAACATTTTCTTTACAGAATATGAAAGTACACGTCGAGATCTTTCGTTTCAAGTGAACTCTGAGTTTTAACCGGTTGACTTGAAGTAATTACAAATTAATTAATAATGACGTTCACATCAATAAAACAGTACTAACTTTAAACTCTCATATCTTATAAACTAGCATCTGCATAAACATTTTCTTTCCAGAATATGAAAGTACAGGTCGAAATCTTTCGTTTCAAGTGAACGCTGAGTTTTAGCCGGTTAATTTGAAGTAATTAGAAATTAATTAAAAGTGACGTTCACAGCAATAAAACAGCACTAACTTTAAACGCTCATATCTCATAAACTGCATAAACATTTTGTTTGCAGAATATGAAAGTACACGTCGAAATCTTTCGTTTCAAGTGAACCCTGAGTTTTAGCCGGCTGATTTGAAGTAACTAGAAATTAATTAAAAGTGACGTTCACAGTAATAAAGCAGCACTAACTTGATCTTGATGTGTACTTTCATATTCTGTAAAGAAAATGTTTATGCAGATGCTGCTTAATGAGATATAAGTGTCTAAAGTGACTATTGTTATATGACCGTGAAAGTTTACTATTAATTAATTTGTAATTTATTAAAATCAACCGGCTAAAACTCAGGATTCATTTGAAACGAAAGATCTCGAGTGTACTTTCATATTCTGTAAAGAAAATGTTTATGTAGATGTTGGTTAATGAGATATAAGCGTCTAAAGTGACTACTGTTATACGACCCTGAAAGTGTACTTTTAATTAATTTGTAATTAATTAAAATCGCCCGGCTAAAACTTTCCAAATGCATTATTGAATAGATATGGATTTTTATTTTATGACTGTGTGAAAATTTTCATTGAAAACAAATTTTTAATGTGTTACATGAATGGTTTAAATGGTGGTTTTTAACTTAATATCAAATATTTTTTCAATTTCTGGATATAAGGAGAATGTACACATTATACTCTTTGCAACGGATTAAATATTATTGATCTGTGATCGTTATTTTAGTGTCGACAGCGTTTTGAAATTTTATAACTTTATTGTTGGAATTTTATTGCTAACTTCTCATCGGAGAATAATCTACTTCAGGCGATATGCATGCATTTGCCAAGTAAATATTTTGTATTTTGTCTTTTACGACGTCGGGCGTTGACCTAAAAACGGAGTTGACGTGAAATTCCACTTAAAGTCAAGTTCACGAGCGATGCTACGCCGCCGTGCCTACCAGGAAACTTTTATGAGGGCATTTATTTCGTTTTTTTTTAACCAGGGGCGCATCGTCATTTTGGGCTTAATTTTTGATGAATTATTTCTCGAAAACTAAAGTAGAAAGAACTTTTTTAACATCTTTCCTGTACTCTCGGACATCGCTTCTTATCGTATTTTTTTTGTCGGAACAATTGTCAGTCATCCTGTGTGGTATCACACAAGTGATACCTAAAGTTCATATCTCAACAAATCTACAACTCGCGCAATTTTAATACTTCTGAACGAGTACCTATATTTGATATTTCCACATAACTAGTTCGCCGCCGGTTATGTTTGTTTCCTATATTTTTGTTTTTACATAGCCGACTCTATCGAGTCGATATGAATATTTTAAATTGCTGAAGAAAAGTCGCCGATTTTGTTAATATGAATACGTTTCGAAGAGGAGTGTTTTTTTGCGAAAACCAGTTCGTGTCGGAAGATTAAAGAAAAACTAGGGGCTTGTAAGACACGACGAAAAAAAGTGTCTCAAATTGCCGCCGCCCACTGGCTGCGAGAGTAAAACGGTCGCAGGCGGCGGGACATAGAAACAGTTGAACTCGCCACTAGTGCCACTACGGTCGCGTCTACTACTACCGTGCGGCCCCCTCCAGGTCGGGCACCTGAACGTCTTACCTGCGTCAGTGGAGACTGGAGACGGGAAAATACGAATAGAGGCAGCGGCAGCGTACGGCTGCACTTGTTTCTCTCGTGTTTTTGTGCGTGTGCGGTCGTCGCATTTTTGCACCTTTCATTACGCACCCCTTCACGCGCCGCACCTGTTTCGAGAGATTTTCCGCGACCTCAGCGGGAAAACGGTGCGATGTGATTCTGTTTGTTTACGGTTTTGCCGAGAGTGAATGTTGCGGGTGAAGCGTCCTGTGTTTGTACGGATTTAGGAATGCTGTTGGATTTTTTTCTAGTGTTTTATGACTTGTTAACTATGTGGACTCTTAATGAGGAAGAATATTTGTTTCACTGTTTAGACGCATACCTGGATAGGTAAGAAATAACTTGCGCCTCTTTTTTACCGAGACTTTACAAATCGTTTAATTGATTCTCATTCGTCGCAAAAAATAGTCATCCAAAAAATAAATTCTTTACATTTTTATTATTTTCGTTATTAAAAAGTTTGAATAAATTTTCATTCGAACTTCTTATGTGGTGAAAACATTCAACGTTTCACTTTTTGTAAACCATCATCAACGCGTGAATGTATGTATATGTTACGGATGCTATTGTTGATATACCTATCATGTATTTTGTGTGACACTTAAGATACTTTCGTAAAATTTAGTTTTTCATAAACTTGTAGCTATTGTTTGTTATTTTATTATACTGTATAATGTAAACGGGAAAACAACTGTATGGAAATTAACTGTATACGCATGTATTAACTAAACTTCAACTAAATTCAACATATGCCTGTATTGAAACAGCACAATCTTTTGACTTTGTGTTCCTTAATTTTGAGTTATAAATTCTACAAAATTTCAATGACTCGTAAGTAGTAGTAAGTTTCCGAATTTGTAACAACCTGTATAACATTCGTTTTCATTTGTGCAAGAGATATACAATTATTCAATTAAATATGAAGACAATTAGCATCCTTATTTAATTAATATTTTTATATTAACATTTAACATTAACATTTATATTAATTTAAAAGTTGTACGAAATGATTGACCTTGTTTTTTTTGTTTATATTGTGTTGATTTTGAATTTCCGAGTTACACTCCATAAGTATATTATTGCTCGAATTGTGCATATTTTCTAAAATAAATTATATTCAAAGTTTGCAAATCGAAGGAGGGCGTTAAACCCAGTGGCGTATTCACGTACGGGGTCAACTAGGAAATGCGGCCCCCACTCCAGAAGAATTAACTCCGCGGAGCAATTTTAATTTTAATTAATACATAAGCTGTTTCTTGGGCACGTTCGAATCGAGTATACCGAGCGTCGAGTAAGACTTGACAAAACTAGAGAAAACCGGGTATTCGCCTGCGATGACCAAAGAATGAATGAAGAAGGTATTTGTAAGGTCCGTTCCGACAACAGTTCCGGACTGTTTGGAAACTGTCAAAAGCAAGCACCCGTCAAAGTTGTACACCTCATAAAATTGTTAAAACCATGAAACAATGGGCGCATTCAGGGACGCTCAGCGGCTGAGAGGCTAAGTAAGCAGTTTCCCTGAACGGATAAGCTGACGGACCGCTGAAAGAAAGCTGCTGAGATATTTACTCAGCGCATAAATTGTAGGCTGAGTTCCTCAGCGCTATCAATAAAAGTAGTGGGAGCTTAATTTAAATTTACTGGTTGAGTCAGTATTCAATTTTTCCAGTTGATGATTGGTCAGGTAGTTTACTCTGACCGTTGACTTGACGATTTTGTGCAGATTGACGGAATTAACCGTTTATTTAACTCGTCCATATAGTACGTCAAGCATGTGAGACAGCTGCCATTCAGAACTTCGTTCAGGGAATCATTATGTGCTGACACTTAGAAAACGCTGACTGAATTACAGCTTAGCTAAGCCGTTGAGCATCCCTGAATGAGCCCATTATTTCACTGGGCAACAGATTCTGACTGTTTCAAAGTACAGGGTGGATCAATTTCGATGTCTCTTATGGACATCTTTGTAGCTATAAGAGATAGCCGAAGGAAATTCAGGGTATGGACGCCCTGAAGTAGTTCTTAGAACTGGATCCAGCAGTCTGTGAAATTATGAGCTACTGTCTTGATACTTTGTGTAATATCACGTCGAAAGAAGATTTTGACGAAGAAGCCGAATCACTTGCACCGAGTCATTTGAATATAGGCGAACAGTTCACGGAGATGTTTATTAAAAACCCCGATAACGTGTCACTTGTGCTTGAGTTCCTCGAGGAATACGATTTTAGAGTGCGACGGTTGGGCATATTAGCTGGACAAAATTGATAATCAAATTACCTGAAAATAATATCTGAAATTCGTTAAAACATCGGCCATGTTTCGCTATTAATAATTATTACTATTAAACATAAAGTGACCATTTATTTTTCATTCGAAAACGGGACAAGTTTTAAAAATTAAACCAAAATCGATAAAAACCAAAAATATTGTACGAAACAAACTTTTTGGATTTTATTGTAAATAAAACCCATAAACACATTAACTTTATTGGTTTATTAATATTTATCCCAAGTGTTGATAAAAATCACGATTAAAAAAAAATTAAAAATCGAAATAAAAAAAAATCTTGATTAAAAAAAATATTTTTAAATAAAAACTTCATTTTAAGTATTTCTTGATTTTTCGTACACATTCTTAAGCAATTAATAAAAAATCAGAAAGATAATTTATAATAGAACTCAGATTTTTTTAAATTTTATTAATAACCTTAAACAAATTTTTAAAAATCATGATTATTATTAATAAAATGTTAAACTTATTAATAAAATGTTAAACTTATTAATAAAATGATTGAAGTCGAGTGTATATCTTGTGAATCTTTAATTTAAAACTATTTACTTGTAGTGCTAGGGTACATTTAATGAATACAGTTGAGTAGAACTCTGCATATCATGAGGATCTTCAAAGTTTATAGTTGCGCAAAACCCTGTTTGTAGATAGTAATTTGCAAAATAAATGTAATTTTTCCGACCTAAGCGCAGATCAATAATTGCTTTATAGGATTCTCGACCTAGAGGATCTTTAATGATTTTAGTTGAACACAACTTTGTATGTTAAAAGGTAATTTGCAAAAAATAATATGATTTTTTTCTCAAATTTGGATTAGTTTTCTACCGACGAATGCATACCTGAAATTTGCAGATTTTGCAAATACAAATGTCAAATTTTTCTTCTATTTTATTAATAACTTTAAAAAATTAAGTAAAATCAGTAATTTTAAACGCAATTTTAATAAAATAATTTAATTCAGCTGTGTATTTCTGTGAAGAAAATTTTTTTGAACACCGCTCGGCTTTATTTCATTTCACACACTGTATAATTTATCCGAGGAAAACAGAAAGTATTGATTTATTACGGCTAAGATCTTTATAACGGGTCATTTACAGAGTGATTTCTCGGGGACAGCGGGACGACGGCTTTAAAAACGGTACTGTCCCGTTGAAAATGGTCACTTTAGTTAAACATCATACAGTAATGCCTAATAATTAACAAAACATGAATAAATAAGAAAAATACTCAACCAGTTATACTTCTTGTTACGCTAATATTGTTTTAACTTTGTTATGATGGATTGTACACTAAGGAGTAAGTTCCCTTTTAATTTGTATAAGAGTAAACATGTACAGGTACCTACGGAGCATTTATTATATTAAATAAACAACAAATCCCTGTAATTGTGCTGTCTTGACAAAAGACAAACTTTGCTAGAATGTAACTAAAAATGTATCCAGATATATCCAGGCTATATTTTATACATATTTTATACTATATTTTATACATATTTTAGAAAAAATTGACCTTATTAATCTATCTGATGAATCTTTACGGAATATTAAAGTGAACGCCTGAACGGTCCAGTGGTAAGAGGACCGGCCTTGCAATCCCTTGCAATCGCATGATCGTCGGTTCGAACCGCACTCGGGATTTTTCTCGGGGGTGGTCGGTATCGACTTCAGGTACCCCTCAGTGTTGGGGATAAAATTCGACACTGCTTCCCCTTAAAACGACGAGAAGGTTGGAAGTAACGAAGCCATGGAACACTTTACACACACTCGAATATACTCGCTCCTGAGGTCCTGACAAGTCTTTGACTTAGGACCCCGTTGGGCAACCACCACAGATTAAAAGAAAAAGTTGGCAAGTTTGTCAACAAATTTGCAGAAAGATGGACTGCTTGCGGAAAATCAAAGGAAAGCTTTCTGAAAAAGTACGCAGATTGGTTAAATGGCGAAGATTTAAAATTCTCTGTTTCTATATATATGCCACAGTTATCAGCTTCAGCTATCGAAACCTCAAAACATGTCGGAAGGCCGAAGAAGGAGTTTGAAGCCGCGTCTTTCAAAACTAAGAAACGCCGCGTTGATGATCTTCTTGGAACGCGAATCGAGTATTGATGAATTAGCGACAGACGCTGAAGTAGCTGTTCGTTATGTCGTGTCATCAGGATGCCGCTAATTTAATTAGAGAAGTTAGTACAAAATCTGAAAAAGTTAGGGAAATTAAGAAACTACAGTGTATAAATACAATGAGATTATTAACTGGTGATGAAGCTTTGGCGTGTTATGTAGATGCAAAATTAACTTCCTCTTCCTATAACCAAACACGAAAATGGACTATGAAAGCAGGACACCGCGTGTTTGCATCGTATTATGCAGTAAGACAGGCTAAAAGGAATTGTTGCCTACCAGAAGAAAATATTGTTATTACCGAAACGCCCGCGGAAATCGAAGTTCAGGCAATGTTAGATTTAACAGTTACAAGACTCTTAAGTACAGTACAATCTGATCTCACTAATATCGTGGGTCCTCACTCTTATTAGTAAATGGGAATGTGACGGAAGTTCAGGTCATAGCACATATAAACAAAAATTTACTAATGTTCAAGATTCCGATGAGTTCTTGTTTATGTTTTTCTTCGTTCCACTTCAATTAACTGATGGTGATAATATTATTTGGCAAAATCCTCGTCATTCATCAACTATGTACTGTCGTCCGCTGAACTTCAAAAACTTGCAAATGAAACTAGAAAAATATACTTAAATCACTATTCATGGTATTACATGCCTGTTACAGTGCACAAAATTTTAATTCATAGTGTAGAAATTATTAATGATAGAACGTCCAGGCATCTGTCCTGCTGGAAGGAGCTTCCAGAAGGACAGCTGGACAAACCCGTCACTGCCTGCCGGTAGTACGCTATTTTTAAATAAGAGTTATCCTGCTAGAAGTACGTGTGCGGCTTCCGGCAGTACAGAAGCATGTTTCATATGCGGGTTAGATGCTTTTGTGCTGATTCTACTGTGAAGACGATAATATATAATTCTGCAGAAGCATATCTATATACTTCGCACGCCACTGGAACTGCATGTACTGATGAAGAAAATGCGCTTTACCTCGTATCTTTGTTACTACTAGTCCTGACAAGTTGAGATTTGCACATTAGATAGGCAACATTTTCCGACGGAATCAATGGTGAATACTTCATCCTCCAGGGAAGAGGGGATCCCATTAAAAGACGTATCCAAATTAGATCCTACTGGCAGGACAGCGCCTACTGCCGGTAGACGCTTGGACACTCTATCATTAAGCATTCGCTTCTTCCTATAGCTCAGCTTTCTGAGGAAGCACAGGAACAGCGCAATAAAAATTGCCGAAGATTTCGAGAAAATAACACCAGAAAACCATCTCGTAATGCCACGAATAAGGATTTAGTAACTAAGTTGTGTATTACGTCTGATCCTATGTAATTAATAGTCTTAGGGAAATACCCCGAAAAAGGTTTGAAGCATTTCCTTCGGAAGTTTTACAGTTACTTCTCCCTCCTAAAATTACAATACGTGAAAATACTATAACTGTAAGTGAAAGTAGTAGTGAGACTGATACCGAGGAAAATCATTGATTTTTCCGAAAGTGGCTCTCATTTCCCCTAATACAAAATTTTTGGAGTAAGTATTTACATCCGCTTGCCGTGAAAATTTCCTAGTCCTAATAAAAGAATAAAGAAAATTCCAAGTGAATATACACAAACATTAAATACATACCTACATACGTTATGGTATCGAAATTAGCGCAACAAAGTAATATATTTCTGGTAAATGACGCAACATAAATAACTTTCAAACACATCCCAATAATCACATGTTTCGATGTAATTGATATAAAATTACCCCCGTGCATTAGATAATTCAAGGATAAGAAAGCTAACTAATCACAGTTCAAAGCAACATACATCAGTGCTCCTATTAAACTTTGAAGTTCAATCTCCGACATTTAGTCGTCATCATAGAGTTAAAATTTATGTTTTTCGTTTGTATAAATTTATTTTCTAAATGTTTATGCACCATATATCCTTCCATTCATCTTAGTAATTTGGTTGAACTAACTAATTCAAAATTCATATTGTTCAGTTAAGAATGAGTTCTAAGGTTTGAGTTTTCTTCACATAAAAATTCGTTCAACAATAATTATTTCCTTTTGCTCCAAAAATTGATACTACATACATATATAGCATAAACACTACCCTGCGGAATGCCAGAGCTAAATTTTGCATCAACTGTGAAGATGACCTCCTATAAGATACTCCAACATTAATGACCTATCGTCATCGCTTTGTTTAACATCGTCACTTTTTCTTCTTCTTTTTCAGTATCATTCAAATTTTCTTTACAATTGTTTTCTTTTTAGTCGTGGTCTCGCACTTTTATGAAAGAGTTTATAGTTACTGACAACAACGGTCTCCAAACACTATCCTGCGGTATGACAAAGTTAAATAATAAAGATTTCTTTAACACTTTTTTTTTATGCATCATAGTTTTTATAATATGTATGTACCTAATCGAAGGGTAGGTACCGGCGACTTTTTACGAAATTTATTAGTATTTTCCAGGAATTTGTTCAGTTCCTTACAGTTTTTTTTTTTAAACTAAACGAATGTTTACTCTCACTTCATTTTACGTGATTTAAATTGATTACATTAATTTTTTCTTTATTAAGTAAAACTTAATGGATGTATGATAAATTAATACTTCAAAATTGTAATTGCGAATAATATTGTTACAACTTTCACTCTTCAAAAGTAAAATAACATAGCAATATGTGAGGTATGCATTAATTTCTTTTGAAAGTTCTCTGCGTTTTACTCATATGTTTATGGCATTTTTGTGAATCATTTAAGTTGCTTGCGTAACAGATTCATTCTATTCTCGTTGATTCAACTCTTTGGTTTTACTCCGGTGTTTGTTGTCCTTAAACCCTGAAACTCTCCATATTTACAATGAATGTTTTTCCAGCTCGACTATTCTGGGGACTTCCTTTCTTATTTCTTGTATTGGCTCTTCTTCAAAAGCGATTAACGTAACGTACCCCCTTTCTTCCTTGATACAATCTCTTAAACTTGAGTTTTACCTTAAGATTCCTACCTTTCCAAATGAGATGCTGCATTTCTTCTTCTAGTTCCTGTAGTCGTGTTTTCAGCTCAATTACTTCTTTCAGTTGAGTCACTTTCCTTTTCAGTTTGTAGTCTATACAATTTTCTTCTGAATATTCGTGGTTTTTGTTTATCGGTTCGTATCGATTTGGAATATCAACTAAATTGGTCTTTTATTTTTCGTTTTTAATATGACTCTGATCTGGTTTATCTGCGCTCCTGTCTTCACACGTCAAGTTTTTTGGAACTGCATCTGAAGTTATGAATCTCCGCCATATTAAGGATATCGTTACAAATAACTGCGTTGATTCGAGGGGTTGAAACTACATGAAAATTGATAGTAAAATCATCATCATCGTCTATCTGCGAATGAGCCAATAGTTTCTATGTTACTTTCTCCGATTCCAAAGAAAAAAAATAAAAATTTGAACTGTCAGATGTTGGTGAAACTAACTTCATCTAAATATCCCCTTTGAGTACACTCACATCTGTTCCTATATCTACTAAGGTTAATGTTTCTTGCTTCTCAATAATTATTTTAATGTGGTTGACAAATCTAACAATTATGCTATTCATCTGCGTTTCTTTTATTCAAATTATCTTAAACGTGCAAGATGACGCTACTTTACCAAAATGGTTACATTTCAAGCATTTCTGTTCTCTTAATTTATAAGGACATTGCCTTGCTCGGTGGCACTTTTTACAACAATTGACTTATTTTCTTCGTTTGTTGCAATTTTTTCTTGTTTTCCGCTTCTGGCTGGTTCAAATTCGTGATTCAACGATTTTGATTTAATTTAATTAAGGAATACATCAACACTTTTTCTTTAAATCCATAAAAACTCTTGGTACCATAACGCACAATTAACACTACTTTTTTAAATAACTACTCTAGGTACTTGCTACAGTTCTTGTAAACTTCCAGCCAACTTTCGTCATTCATATTTATGACGTAATGCTATAACAATGTTGCCAAGTATTGAAGTATTTACATATGATCGGTGGTTGATGGTGTATAGGTTATATACGTGTTGTATATTCAAAGTAAACACATCTGACGTTAGTGATAATTGAAGCGGTGGCATTATTGTCATTTTCAAAAACTTGTAGTAACAAAATGTTACTAAATTTCAACGAATACATCGTGCGTTACATCTTGAGTTCAGTTGGTACTGGTTTAACGTCATTAATGACGAAAGTTGGTTGGAAGTTTACAAGACCTTATATTTATTTCATGACCAGTACGTTTCCTGTAAAGTTTCTTCATTCTTTTCTTCCTCGTCTATTAAAAGTTTATGTTGATTTCAACCTGAAATTCTTCCAACAGTCAAGTCGCTTCTTCAATCTTCTGCTCTTCTGGAAGCTCCAATCGATTCTCTTGAATCATATGATCCTCTTGAACCTTGCGATCCTTTTAAACCTTGCGATCTTCTTGAAACTTGGTGCCTTCCGATCTTCCTGAATTACTTCTGGGTTGCAGAAAATATTTAAGCCAGGATTGCATTTTCAATTTTCCTTTCAATTCTTTCGATCTTTTTGCTCTTCTTGTATCTTTCGCTCCTTTCGATGCTCTTAAACATTATGATCCTCTTGAACCTTGCGATTCTTTTCAACTTTGCGAGATCTTCTCGAAGCTTGTTTCCTTCCGATCCTCCTGAATTTCTTCTGGGTTGCAGAAAAGATTTAAGTCGGGATTCAATTTAAGTTAGAATGTGACACATTTTGATGTGCAACGTATGTGTGTGAGGTTTAAATTTAATCCTAGTCACTATTACTGCTCAATTTTCTTTTCGTCTCGTGACACGAATTACTTAATTAATTCACAAATGAGCTGCAAAAGATTTAAAAAAATATAAACTAAAAATCTTCAAGAAACTTCTTTAGAAAATATATTGTAGTATTAGAACTGTTGAAACCATATTCGAAAATCATTACGGATTTCGAAGATTATAATGAACAGGCAGTTTGTGCCGTTCCATAAAGCAACGTGCAGCGTAAATCAAGCTTAATTTAAGGCAAACGTAGCGCAAACTGCAGCATGAATATCAGTTTCAAATTTTAATTGGGAAACAAGCTCCAATAAACAATTTTTAATATCGCGCCGCCTGCCTGTCGAACTTTCTAATCCTGTTAGGCGAGCTCAGAAACGGATTGTTACCGTTTCGAATCGACCGGCGTATTTTATAAGGCGCGTTTTTCCATGGAGAATCGTCCTCAGTAATTAAGGATTAATAAACGAAATGAATAAAAATTTTATTAAGTGGTTATCGGACGTTGATTATTAATAAACATAGTTTTACGAGCGGACTCTGCCATGTCGTGGCTTTATTAGCTTAACTGGCTTAATTGGTTGGTATCTGCATTAAAGCACACAGATTACTTTCTGTGATGGTAAAATCCACGGCTCGGAAACTTAATAAAGTTTTAATTTTTCTGGGACGATGTGGAATGTAGATATTCTGAAATCCAAAATGACAAACCTGTAGCGCCGATCTTTATTTCTTCTTCTTCTGTGTCATTTAATAAATAAATAATAAGCAAAAGCAGGAATAAAAACAGCGACATCTGTTAACGTTTCAACAAACTAAAGCAACGACTACGAAAAATTTCGCTAGATGGCGCTCTCAAGAACTAATGCTTACCTAATGCTGAAAGACAAAATTTTTTTTTAAATTAATTTTTTTCTCAATAATGCGTCGATCAATAAGAATAAGAAACTGCGTGTTTCATAATCATCACACTTGTTTAAAGGTTACGAGAAATGTCTCTAGAGGACGCTCTCAAAATCTAATGCTGAAAGAAGAAAATTTATTTGAAATTATTATTTTTTTTAATAACCCTTGACCAACAATAATGAAAAAAAAAAACGACATCTGTTGACGTCTAAACAAACTAAAGCAATGACTACGAAAAGTTTCACTAGATGGCGGTCTCGAAAACGAATGCTGAAAGAAAAAAATTTATTTGAAATTAAATTTTTCTCAATAACGACGGCCAATAATAACGAGAAAAAAAATTTTTAAAGTGAGATCTGTTGATGTTTGAACCAACTAAAGCAAAAGTTTCGCTAGATGGCGCTCTTAAAAACTAATGCTGAAAGAAGAAAATTTATTTGAAATTAATTTTTTTTTCTCAATAACGCGTCGATCAATAATAATGAGAAACTGCGTGTCTCATAATCATCAGACTTGTTTAAAGCAAAGGTTACGAAAACTGTCACCAGAGGACGCTCTCAAATCTAAAAGCGGAAAGAAGAAAATTTATTTGATAATATTTTTTCCTCAATAATGCGTCGACCTATTATAATAATGTGAAAAAATAAGAAAAAACGACATCTGTTGCCGGTTTAAACAAACTAAAGCAACTGTTACGAAAAATTTCACTAGATAACGCTTTCAAAAACAAATGCTGAAAAAAAATTGTTTGAAGTTAATTTTTTTCTCAATATTGCGCCAACCAATAATAATGAGAAACTGCGTGTTTCAGGATCATCAGACGTTACGAGAAATTTCACTAGATGGCGCTCTCAAAATCTAGTGCTGAAAGAATAAACATTATTTGAAATTAATTTTTTTCTCAATAATACGTCGACCAACAATAATGAGGAAAAGAATTTTAAAAAGCGACATCTGATGACGTTTGAACCAACTAAAGCAACAATTGCGAAAATTTTCACTAGACGGCGCTCTCAGAAACTAACGTTGAAAACAGAAAATTTCTTTGAAATTAACTTAACCTTTCCCTCAATAATGCGTCGACCAATAATAATGAGAAAAACATTTAAAACGACATCTGTTGACGTTTGAATCAGCTAAAACAATGATCACGAAAAAACTCACTAGATGGCGCACTCAAAAACTAATGCTTAAAGAAGAAATTTTATGTGAAATTAAATTTTTTTCTCAATAATGCGTCGACTAATAATAATGAGCAAAAAATTTCAAAAAGCGACATCTGATAACGTTTGAACTAATTAAAGCAATGATTACGAAAATTTTGCCAGATGGCGCTCTCAAAAATTAATGTCGAAAAAAGAAAATTTCTTTGAAATTAACTTAACCTTTCCCTCAATAATGCGTCGACCAATAATAATGAGAATAAAAATAAAACCAGTGACATCTGTTGTAACCAGTGACGTCTGTTGTAGTTTGAGTCAACTAAAAACGCGGCAACGAAAAACTGTCCTAGATGGCGCACCTAAAATTGATATCAGGTTAAAAAAAATTCCTTTGAAATTTAATTATTTTTCTGAACTATTTATCGAGCAATAACAAGGAGAGTAGCATCTATTAAATCAACTAAAACCGTTGTATGGTGCAATTATAAATTTATGACAAAAAATTATTTGAAATTTAAATATTTTTTCAATAATGCATCGAACAATAATAATAATGAGAATGAAAAGTAAATGAAAATAAAATCTGTTGTTGGTTAAATCAACTAAAACCGTGACTACGAAAAGCTCCGCTAGGTGGCGCACTCATAAACTGATGCTGACAAAAGAAAATTTACTTGAATTTAAAATTTATTTCGAACTTAAATGTTTTTCTTTTTTAATAACGTGTCGATTAATACCAAAACAAAAATAAAAACAGCGACATCTGTAGTATGAATGAACTGAAGCAGATACAAGGAAAATCTCGCTAGATGGCGCTGTCATAAACTGATACTAAAAAAACAAAACGTACATAATTCAAATTAATTTTTTACGATGCGGATGCGTCAAGCAGTAATAATGCCATTTGTAAAAATCATTTTTGCTGAAAAGAAATAATATTATTTCTTTTAACCTAACATATGTTCATTTAATAATCCGGTAGCATTATCTGTGGAAATATTATGAAAGTAACTTTCAATCCCAAATGTTTTCCGCTCTAATGTAAACACCATTTTGTAATTCAATAAAAAGTAAATGTGTCCTGAAGATAAGTTATTTTTGTATAAAACCAACAAACAACGCAAACAAGCACGACAGTTACTCGACAGTTGACAGGACGAATGACACTAGTGACAATTCTGTTCGCGGCGAGCTTAAGCTACGACATGCCTTTACGAAAACTAGATATTTCCATAGACAATGCTACCATAATATTAAACGAACACGTGATAGTAAAAGGTAAAAAAAATTCAACGTGGATTTTTGTAGACTTGCGAACGTGTTGAAGATCTGCTACGTCTTTTTAAATTTTTTTTTGCATGATACTAATTAAAGTTCTTTAATCTGTAGTGGAATTTTTTTATCTACTTAATTGTTCTGGAATGAAATTAATTACGTGACAGCTTAGCAACATCACGTTAAATTAAAATTATCATTATCACACATCATTAACCGCATGCGTAACGCGTCCTAATTAGACCAGCGAAAGCAAACAAATAAAAATAAGTAGTCGGATTTACTAAAGTTACCGTATTATTTAAACAAAACTATCTCTCGCCAGATAAGGTGAATAATAAAACTTAAAAATGGGAGGCAAATAAGAAGTAGGCTACGGCTGCTGCGGCGTTGCCGCACTTTCGTGAACGAACGTCCGGGTGCGGGCGGCCGTTGCACAGCCATCTTGATACGCTCGCGTCTACTCCTACGTGCCGCGTAACAACGCTTACGGTCATTCCAGAACTTGCTAGACGTATTCTAATAAATATCGCCGTTTCCTATAACCACGGCGGACGTGATTTACCCGATCGCTTCAAAAACCCGGAGACTCGAATGCTCGATCAAGCGGGTACCCTTTCCAGTTTCGTTCTGGTTAATGAATCCTTGGACATTTAAGTAAACCGATTCTGTTCCTTATATTCATAGCGAATCTCGAATGTTCGCTCCCGCCGTGATTTTCATTTACTTATTTTAAATTAGACTGCACACACGTAATCAATCAAGAAAAGCTTTGGAATCTTGCACATTCTGTCGATGCTTTCGGATGGCTCTGAAAGGAGAAAATAAGAATATCTCGTTGCGGTTGATTGGGCTGAGTGGTAGAAAGTTGGACGGTCACACGTCAAATTTGAGTAGCTGGTAAAATCGAAAGTGCGGGTTTCTGTTTGAAGAAAGGTTTGTTTGCGAATTGCGTCGGATTTTCCCCAAATCATTCACATTGGAATTCGTTGCTTCTTTCGCGAAGAGTTTGCTTAGACGTGGCGACTACAAGTTTATTTTATTAACTGTTGCAGTTATTTGTTAAAATCAGTTTATTCGGGCAGCAGTCGGTGTGCCTTCTTTCATGATTGTCATTACCCCAACATGTGGGCAATAACAGCCAATTTCATTTTTATTTTAAACGAATATATTATAATTTCATATATATTTATATATTTCATATATATTTTTCAAAATACGATAAACAAACTGCAAATGTTATTACTTACTGCTTTAGTCAATAGTGCAATTAATAGGTTTGATGGTATCCTTCTGAAGAATTGAGAAAAAATTAAATTGCTATAATATGATTTCAAAATCAAAGTCCCTGGATAATTACATGCAATTATTAATTAATATCCTGCGTTCGGTCATTAGAATGGAACGATTATTTTCTCAAAGTTCTCTTTCTCTCGTAACGAGTAAAAGGAGAGAATTTATTAAATTCGTCCTTCTTCGTATGCAAAAATTATCACGTTTCCAACTTCAAGTACGTTTAAATATAACCTGGCAAAGCGTGAAATAATCTCGCCGCATTTCGTAACCAGCAATATAGCCGCAAATAAATTCATTAATAATCAAATGCATAATGCATTCGTTGAGATTCTTTTTCTCTCGCAGCGATACCAAAATATCTTAAATTTGATTAGGAGAATGAAATTACACTATACAGGGCATGCGTCATTGGTATGTATTTCTTCAATAGTTCCTTAACTATTATTAATTATAAAAGAAAATATCTTCTATAAAAGTTTTCGGTCATAATATACAGGATGTCCCGTGACGTAATGTCACCACTTCACCTACGTGATAATCAATTCAAAATAATTCAGTAAAAATCTCTAATAATGTTTTGTTTTAAAGTTAACCGTTTCAAGAATACGTGTTTTGCAATTTTCAGAATTTTTAAACTTTATCTCAAAAGGTTTTCAAAATGACCCCCGTGGTTTGCTAAACACATTCTAGCGCTCCTCAAAAGAGATCTAGTTGCCTACACATAAAAAATGCAAACGATCCGATTAGTTATAGGTTGATTTATTTCGACCTCGGTCCGTGTGTTGAGAAAAATTCATTCATTGGCTCTTAAAATAGACTAGTATCGAACTAATTTGTTTAGACCTCGGTACGTGTACGATTTCAAATACTGTAGTAGATTTTAAAAAATTGTGAAAAATATACTTTTTTCTACTTTGCGTTCATAATGAATTCATTGCGACACCAAAAACAGTTTCACGATGAAGCTCATTGTGAAACTGTTTTTGGGGAAATTTGAGCCATTTTTAATTGAAAATATTTAATAGATTTTACAAAATAATTCATTATTTATTTGTTATTTAACAGAATACTCACAATGAAGCTGGATGAGAAAAATTAATAACTTGTCAATGTGATTTTTGTTTAAACGAAGGGTCACGAAGGGTTCTCAGTGTTGCCACGCATTACAACTAAAATTCTCCATATACAAAGGAGATCCAATTTTTGACAGTATTTTTCATATTTTTGTTCAATAAGTGACGCAAAGTAGAAAAAAATAGTATATTTTACACGTTTCACAAGAGGCATTGTAACGCTCGTTCCGTTGGGGCACTCCAACCCCACTCCTGTTACAATAAGCCTTCTTGTGGAACTTGTAAAGTAATATACTATTAAAAAACTATTGTTTGCCGGGCAACATTTTTTAAAATTCGGTTTGGAAAAAATATGTACACATAAAAAATGAAAACGATCCGATTATTTCGACCTCGGTCCGTGTGTTGAGAAAAATTCATTCATTGATTCTTAAAATAGTCTAGCTTCGAGCTGATTTATTTAGACCTCGGTTCGTGTACGATTTAAACTACTGCGTAATCCACAGTAAATTAAAAAAAAAATTGTGAAAAATATTCTTTTAAAAAACTTGTTTGCCGGGTAAAATTTTTTAAAATTCGGTTTAAAAAATATATCTACACTTAACAATGCAAACGATCCGATTAGTTATGGACTGATTTATTTCGACCTCGGTCCGTGTGTTGAGAAAAACTCATTTATTGGCTCTTAAAATGGTCTAATTTCGGGCTGATGCATTTAGACCTCGGTTCATGTCCTATGACAGCTATTCCGTTGTTTTTTTTTAAATCAATTGACCTACTGAGTGAATGTAAAACTTACCTCTACGGTTGATTGCGATTGTTTTCTGCATGTAGAAATAACAGCAAATAAACTGTTGTCAAATAAACAGAAGAATTTATCAATATTGCAGAGTGCTACCATAATGTTTAATTTTTTATTTTTTTAAATTTTAAAGTTCATCTAATCATTTTATCCGTTCATCTAATAATCAATTCAAACTAAAAAAAAAAAACTCTAATAAAACAAACCGTTTTTTAGGAATACAACGTGTTTTGTAATTTTCAGAATGTTTAAACTTATCTCAAAAGGTGTTCAAAATGACCCCCGTTGTTTACTAAACACATTCTAACGCGCTTCGAAAGAGATCTAGTTGCCTTTGAACACCTTTTGAGATAAAGTTTAAAAATTCTGCAAATTATGAAACATATATTCTTCAAAAACGATTTGCTTTAGAGGTTTTTTTTTTTTTAGTTTGAATTGATTATTAGGTGAACGGATAAATGAATATAACTTTAAAATTAAAAAAAAATAAAAAATTAAACATTAAACACCCAGTAGTTTTGAAACGTTTAGAACAAAATTTTATTAGAGTGTTTCACTTAGTTTGAATTGATTATCACGTATGTGAAGTGGTGACATTACTTCACGGAACCCCCTATATACATATACCGCGTGTCCCAAAATGGATGCCGACGGGCGATATTGTATAGGAAACGGTAATACTTAGAGCTTCAAGAAAAAAAATTTAGATGGTATGTGATCATGAGAAATTCAAAGAAGATATTTTTAAGTGTCAGCTTTGACCACAAGAGGGCGCAATCAATAGGCTCAACGATAAAATTTAAGCCCAGTTTCATAAAACGTAGTTAACCACACGATCTAGTTAATTGTGTGATTAAGCAATATCATTGGTGGAAATTTACACTTTCCTCCAATGATATTGCTTAATCACACAATTAACTTGATCGAGGGGTTAACTACGTTTTATGAAATTAGGCCTTAGCGATACTAACCAAAGCCTCAGTATGAGGAGCAACTTTGATAGCGTCATCGGAAAGTGGAATTAATCCTGCGCATCCTTGACTTAAGAGTTATGTATTATCGTATCGCCATTAATAAGAATAGAGGAAAGAGTTGAATTAATTAGTTTCAAAAATCCTAGAGTTTCTGTACCCTTTATCAGAAATGAATGAATTCAGGCTCGATTGAAAGGGACTTTTAATATATAAATATATAATCAGTTACCCTTATACCTTTCGGTGTGGGGTAATCTTAGCTTGTCTTATTTTTATTCTTAGTTATTTTACGAAATTCTGTTCTTGATCCTCCTCTACATTGTTATAACTTCTGTTTTGTTATTTACGTCGCTCTCCACATTTTTTTGTCTTGTGCTAGTTTGCTTCCTTTACTATAGTTCCTCTTTTTTGTAGGTGTTTGTCCAAGTCTCTCTTGGTCTTCCTCTGTTTCTTTTCTTTATTATTTTTGCTTCTCATATCTCTGTTTAATTGGACTCTTCTTACCCATGAACTCAGTTGTTTTCCTTCAATATAATTCAGCGTCGAATCAATTTGTAATTCTTGACATATCTCTATGTTCCTTATACTCCTTTCTTGTAATTCCTTTAACTGCTCTCAGATACTTCATTTCGACTGCTTGGATTTTACTTTTCATTTGTCTTGTGAGTATCCATGTTCCTCTGCCATGTTCCTCTGGTTTGTATATGGTTTTGAATATTGTCATTTTGGTTTGCTTTGATACCTTCTTCTTCTTTATAAAGTTTTGATTCATCATATAGTAGGTTTTCATCGTTTTTTCTATTATTTTGTTTAGGTTCACTTATTGCTCTATAATTGTTCCTAAATACATGAAATGTGTTACTTGTTCAATGTTCTCTCCTGCTATTTGTATGCGCACAGTTTCTTCTTGTTTAGCTGTCATCATTACTTTGGTTTTCTGTATGTTTATTTTCATTCCATGTTGCATAAATATATCATTCCAGCTATTCAAGTTATCCTGTACCCCTCCTTCACTACCCGCTATAATTACTATGTTATCTGCAAATGCACATTCTGAAATTTCTATTGATTGTAATCTTCTATATCCCACATTTAATCTTTTCAGCTTTGGTATACATTTCTGGGTTATTTCATCCATAAACAGATTGAATAAGTACGGACTCAACACTCCTCCTTGTCTTAAACCCTCCTTTGTTTGTAACTCTTTCGATGTTCTGTTTCCAATAGCTACATAATTTGTCCTATTTCCATATATACTCTTTATTGCTCTTAAAAGTTCACTATCTGTTCCTCTTTTGGTCATGTTTTGTCATAATTTTTCTCTTTTGACACAGTCGAAAGCCTTTTCCAGATTCACAAACGTAAAACATGTTTTTGTCTTACTTGACAAGGTTTTCCGAATTACCGAATTATTTCCTTAATTGTAAATATATGGCCATGGACGCTTCTTCCTTTTCTAAAACCGCTCTGTGATTCTTCTAGTTTTGACTCTGTACATTTTTGATTTTTTTTCTCCAGTATTCTTATGTACTCTTTTAATGCTGTGCTCAGTAACGTTATTCCTCGGTAATTGTTACAGTCCCTTGTATCCCCTTTCTTATGTATAGGTACTATTACCCCCATTTGTCAACCTTTAGGAATTACTCCTTCTTCCCAAGCTTTGTTGCAGATTTTTGTGAATAATTCTAATCCTATACTGCCCATGTTCTTTAGCATTTCCGCCGTGATTCTGTCGTGGCCTGTTGCCTTACCGTTTTTTTTAGTGCTTGTATAGCCTCTTTTACTTCGTCATACTTAATTTTCTCTTCTCTTACTTAGCCTTGCTTATCTTCCACTATAAGTCCATGTATAGTTTGTATATAATCTTTTAGTCCATCACATAATAATTCTTGGAAATATTGTTTCCACCTCTCCATTATCACTTGATCTTCTGTTAATATTTCTCATTCTTTGTTCTTCACTGTTAAATTTCGGCTTGTTTTCCCTTTCCTTAAATTTTTTAGTACTTTATAATTTTTGGTTGCTCTTGCCGTTCACTTCTATTTTTTCTCCAAATTTTATCAGCTCTTTTCTCTACTTTCTTTTAAGCTGATCTAAAATTCAGTGTCTCCGGCTACTATTTATAACAAAGTAGTAATTAGCAAAGTACTGTGCGTAATGGTAATAATTTTTCCCAGTTTTCTTGAAAAAATTAAATGAAAAGGTATATTTTTGTTACAGTGGTCACAAGGCTTCCAAAAATGCGTTTTGGTGAAAACCCAAAATTGATTTCTTTTCGTTTTCGGGGTATTATCAAATGAATCCACTGACTCATGATATTAACGGATCGAAAAGTTCAAACAATTGTTATTGAGTAGTAGTTTCCATTTTAAGATTAAATAATGCAAATAGAAATTTTATTAATATTAAGTCATCAATATGCTTAAAAGAATCTAATTGTTTCTGGGAAAAGAGAATAACAAGACAACAAACAATCACAGAACACAAACAATACATTAGTAATCAACAGTTTAGATCGCTCACGACATCTTGCGACCGATTTTTGACCTAACATTGTGTGAGAATTGACAAATAGAAACCAAATTGCTGCTTAATAAGTCATCTCACGAGGCGGCCTGAAACTGGCCCTTAGTTTTAATATGAAACTAATTTTAACAAGAACAAAACTCGGGATTTAATGACTCCTGTTAACGACAAACGAATGAATAGCCAATCAAATTAATTGTTCTTATAATTACAGTAGTTCCACATTGCCTTCATGGAAGGCGAAAGCTGAAATTTCAACTTACAGTTTCCTTTTTAAAAACATTTACAGTATTGGCGAAATTAAACAAAGTAGGCGACCTCTGCTGGTACTATGGAAAGGGCGAACAACATTTTACGGATTGGTTTAACATTGAAAACATCAGAAAACATGTGCCAATCAAACTTCGCAACTGCAATGTTGTTCACCCTTTTATCGGCCATTTTGCGATTAACAGAGACCTCTCGCGTTGACAATTAACTCGCGAATAAGTTTCCAT
This sequence comes from Dorcus parallelipipedus, assembly GCA_958336345.1. Lineage (NCBI taxonomy): Eukaryota > Metazoa > Arthropoda > Insecta > Coleoptera > Lucanidae > Dorcus > Dorcus parallelipipedus. The sequence goes on from OY284478.1 coordinate 42,901,231, forward strand.
TTTAATATCACAGTGTCGGAACTTAGACTATGATGATGCTTTTGAAAATGTGCGATGCATCATACCTTTGAGTGAGTCCTCATTCCTCATCAGTGTTAATATTATCTCGGTAGTCAAAATACGGGTTAGTTAAACAAAGTCATACGTATCAACAACCCTCGAAAGAAATAGACTCAACTTACCAGTACTTCATCGTCAGGTACTCATAATACTTTTTTACGGGTTAGTTAAACAAAGCCATACGTATCAACACCCCGCGAAAGAAATAGACTCAACTTACCAGTACTTCATCGTCAGGTACTCTTGATATTAAGTTTAAAATTTCATTATTGGGAACCGAGTGAGGTCGAAATAATCGCCTGAAGAATTTATTGGCTCCCCAGAGCATTAGAAGGTATCTAACTGGGATGAAGTAGAAGACCCAGCAAGTCCCGATCAACAGTGAAACGGCCACCCAAGAAAGTTAAGAACCGTGAAGCTGAATGTGCTTAAAAAGAGACCCGAGCGTTATCGAACACTCTCTCCGAAAGGCACAATTCGACCAATCGTATTTTGAATGCTCTGAGTTACTTCCTGGATCGCTTGCAATCGTCCCTTCAAACTTTTCTTCTCCTCCTGCAACCACAATAATTGATGCATGGGTCTTCTGCGTTCTATGCATTAACAATCCTTTTCCTCATCATTTTCCTCGTCTTCTTCCATATCCGAGTCGGCGACTTCATCCCACGGAACTGCCCGAGGTCCAGTTATTTGCCTATGTAAGATCAAGGCGATGAAATTTTGGAGCGTCGATTCCCATTCGAAGCAATTCCTGCAATTTCAATCGATTAATGGCCGATTTATTCACCATGTTTAACCTAAGGTTAATTTATCTAACAGTTGGAATGTGACGTACAGTTGGCCGTACACATACAATGTGTCACATTCTAACTGACAGGTAAATTTAACCTCAAGATAAGGCGATGAAGAAATCGGGCATAAGTTGGTTGAAAGTGTTGGAGGACTACTTACTGAATAGTGAAATGCATAAAAATCATTTTGAGTCTAAGAACGTTTTGCACGAAAATTTGTCTCTTGAATTAAAACCTCGGCCTGCATGTATTTCTCTTCATTGAGGTTGAGTGTGCGCAAGCATGCCCCGATTGGATTCCAAATGACCGTCAACTCGAGTAAGATTTGAGAAGCTCCTTTCGCCTTGTGGCAATTTTGCCCAGGAACTCGACCTTATGGTCGCGGTCTTCGTCATACACAGTGATCTCTAACACGTTGTTGATGTCGTTGACGTTGAACGTAAGAATCTTCTGCGAAGAGGGTGACAGAATCTTATATTCAATTTGGGTTTGAAGACGGGCATTGCCTAGCTCGAGCACGCAGAATTTTTTGCTTTTTCCGCCTATGTCTGCAGTCGCCCTAAACACTTTGACGATAAGATGGCCTACGTTTCTGAACTTGTCGAAAAAAGTAAAACATCAGCAATTACAAATCTTGCCTATGGGTTCTTCTTTACTGTTTAGGTTCGAAGCCACTTTATTTAAGGTCGAGTTGCTTGCTCGGTGTTAGCAGTTAGCGGTGTTCTCACGCAAGCTTAGTTTTCAATTTATTGACCACAAAGGAAAAGTTAACTCTCTTGTTTTAATCTTACCTGGGCTCCATCTATCAATGAAGCAGAGATCAAAAGAAAAGGTTAATAAGCAATAACTTACATGTCTGTGAAGTAGGGCCTCACGTTCCTTTGGGTTTTCTTCGTAGGTCGAGAGATCCGAGATGGTTTCCGAAGTTGTCGTCCCACTTATGGAGCAGGTGGAGAGAACCAGCACCATCGTCCAGCTTGGTCCAGATACCGTGTGTCCTTTCTCTTTCCAAAGTGCTCAGGTCTATTATGCATCTGCACAAACAGACCTTGGTCATAATTTTTTTCCCCGAAGCTCTGGGTATTACCGTTTTCGCCAGTCGCCATCCATATTGGGACACACGGTATAGCATGTTCCATATTTGAATTATCCACCAAACTTATACTGTTTTAAATGGAATGTACACGTTTATACTTCACATTTCGATAGATCTTGTAAAAGTAAACATTTTTTTATTAAGGAACTATAGCTCTAAATCGAAGCATTGAAGAAATCTATATCAATGATGCACGCTGTATATTGATTCAAATATTCTTTTTAGTAAACAATAAATAAATAATTTGTAATTGTGACATCGAAATTTGCAGATCGTCAAAAAATTCGTCAAACAGGGCATCAGATATTTGGGCAAGCGAGTTTGTGGAGCTCTCGAGAGAGAAGAAAGTTCGACGGCGTAAATTCGGTAGTCTGTAATCCAAATCCCACGCAGTTTATTGTAGTAGTTGTTCAGATTTTTTGCCGTCCGAAAAAAGCCAGAACCTAAAAACAACTTAATTAGAATAAGCTGCGAACGGCAGAAAATAAATACGATCCTCGGGAACGGTGACAGTGACGCCCATATTTTAGAATTTACATTTGAAGTAGCAACTAGATATGCAAATTAAATTTATTCAGAAAGTGTATCCAGTGACAAACGACATATTAGTTTACTACTACCATTGTCTAAGCCGGTGCTGTGACCTCGGTATAAATTATCGAAAAAATCGTCGATTTGAATTACAAATGCCTCCTTAGATGGAAACTATCGGCTGCCTGCATTGTTTATATGTTATTAATGCGAACTCCGCGTGAAATCGCTTTTATTCGATTTGTTGTTGGAAGACGTTATGGGAAAAGGCTAATTGCCGTTATGAAATAATCCGTTAAGCGCGATTTTCCGTGATCATTGTTGTTGGTAACAGACACGAAGCAGAGGAATGGGAAGCCCGCGAGATGCCGATGCGATGGGGTATTACATAAAGAACGTCGGCCCGGTGAAGATATCTCCAAAGCAAACACTCTGTGATCTCTTCATGGAACGAAAAAGTCAACAAAAGGCAACCTTTCGTCTGTTAAGTAAACATCACCTAGCCAAACAAGCGTACACGTCAAGTAAAAAGTTGGAAGAAGTTTGTTTCATAACCCAACGTCGAAATCGAATACGCTCACTATCGATTTTAACACATAATCAATATCCATTATAGGCTATTTCAAATAAAATCAACGACTAATTAAAGTATTCGAGAGAGAAAAGAAGAAGAAGAAGGAAACGAGCAGTAATAGCAAAGACATATGCTTACCTGCGCCATCACAGATGGAATGTTAATACAAAACGTGATCGCAAAGTATTGGATTTGAAATGGACACATGTAGTAGCGCTTAGCTGTAAAACGCAGAAATGACTTTTTAATTATTATCAATTTGATAGTCGGTTGTTTTCCCTGAAATACAGCGTTATTACCTAAACGAACTTTTATTTGCAAAAGTATAGAGAGAACGGAGAAGTAATTTCACTGTGCATTAACTTTTTCTTTCCTTTTCTCTTCGCCTTTTATAAAAGCAATTATGTTATTACTATCTATTAGTGTCCTCAGATTCACTGGCACATAGTTTGTCTAAAAAAAATTATAGTATCACGTTCATACTCGTGTATTTTGTTTGACTCCACCCCGCTCGTATTTATAAAGTGTCTTTAAAACAACTGTAACGCGTCATACAATGATGAATAGGGAACAACAATTTTTTGTGACAATGCGAGTTAAATTTTGATTTAAAAAATTACTTTCTTATTCTTAATCTCACATATTCGTGCTTGATCTTAAATCAATCGCCATCTTGTTTTTTCAAGTGGAATTTCTAACATGCGCTGGTATGAATACCATATTATACAGTCTACACCAAGCTTTAAGCACCGCGTTTGTGAGATAATACGATAACCATCATTTCCAAGGCAAATTAAACCTGCTCCAATTAATTTTTTTTTGAATGTGTATAAGCTCATAAATTTCAGTAACCCCACCGTCTACCTCCAACTGTTTCAGCTCGTTCTGGATATCGGCGGTTCTCGCAAGCCTCGAAACGAATTCGAAACCATTAATAACCCCGTTAATACGACTAATCTACTACCGCTCGTTATTAATTATGTTAATGACGGGACGCGCCGTTTTTTAATTAATTAATCGCCATTAATAATCTCCGGCATCTCGCGAACTTATTAAGAGAAAGAGTCTGCCTCAAAATTTCACAATGTGTCTCTTTCAAATGTTTTCTTGTTTTCACCCTGTAAAGTTTTCATCTGTTAATTCAAACATACGGAGGTGACCGACCATTCGGGAAACGGGAAAAAAATTATGTCGGCACCTTTGACGTACACTTATCAACATGTTTTTTTTTTATCGTCAAAATTGCGACTTGTGCCGCTTTGATGTCGGATGAGCCAACGTGTAATTATATCGACGGTGTGTGCGTAGCGCTGCGTTTGCTTTACTCGTGTTTTCGCGTAATTCCGTTTTATGGATTTATTCGGAAACGTTTGTTCATTGTCACGCTGAATTGTTACGCGAGAACGGTACTTTACGAGACAGCGCGATGACAGCGGATGATAAGGCCGAAAGTAAATGGAGTGTGTCGAGAAGTTTCATGCCGATGCGATGGAAAGAGATAATTACGATTACACCAATATGCTTTTTGGAATACTTGATTTTTCGTGTTTTACTTGATTTCGTCATATACCAATTTATGTTTTAATTTCACGCTAACGAGTTGTAGATAAGTATGTGCTTTATTTAGGATATGTAATCAGATTGTTTTATTCTTGCGAAATAATGAATAAACAATTGAAAATATTCAAAAAGTACAATATGAAAATAACATACAGAACCAGAAAAAATATTTAATAAGAAACATCTCGTACAATAGAACAAGAAGAGAGAGTGTAGTATAAAAAATCAACTGTAGTATTTGCGAAGTACCATACATCGGCCAAACCAGAAGCTAGCTTCTACGACGTTGGCAAGTGAGTTTAGAGTGTGAGTAGTCTCTTGACACTAGCTGCACAAGAGGCTTGTGGATGCTCTTGACAACGGCTGCACGAGAGACTTGTGAATGTTCTTGACAGCTGCTGCACAAGAATCACTGCGACCTCGCTTTAATACATTAAATAATAAAATGGACTCCAACTACGCAGAAAATCTTATAAAAAAAGCCACGAACCAGGAAAAATAACGGATCTAATGACAATATTACATCCACATCAAAAAGGCTCAACATATGAAAACATGGAAATATACAAACATATCATATATAAGCATATCAGTCGCCATATTCATCCGAAACTATTTGGGACAAGAGTTAAAAACCATGTTCGTAAACAAAAAAAAAACAACACAAGTGGTCAGTGCAATAAGAGAATTAATGTCACAAAATAAGGGAAAAGTGTTAGAATGATTTAAAAGTATACCAAATCATGTTATGATACTGCTAGAGAAATACAACGCGATGCTTTTTTAAATAAAGCAGTAAAACTGCAAGAAAGTTTTACAATTAAGGGCACATTCACATCCGAATGCTTCGTTTTAATTCGTTCATTCATTAAAGAGGTACATGATCAGGCGAACTTAGTTCGTCATTTACGCATAATATTACAAAATTACAACTGATCGTAAAAGCTTACGCGCCGATGTAATGTGATGCGGAGTCGCAGTCATAATTAAAACAATGAAACTTACATGTAGGTGTGGAATGTGTGAGTTTTCATTCAATGTAACTGCCAGTGCCGTTCCCTGGTTTCGGGTAGATACAATTTTCCCAAATGCTATTAACTTTTGGTTAAGGACATGTTAGCTTAATCGTTACCATTTACATGATGCATTATAAGTTTCAAACTTATCATAACTATTAAAGTCAATCACCTGGTATAACTAATTATCTGTTAAATAGTTGTTGCCAATATATTGAAAAAGCGAAAAATCTAAAAGGATCTGACATCTGGATAAGTGAGCACTTCTCCAAAAAAGTACTAGAAGTACTCACATGAAACATGCAAGACAACAAGGATACAGAGCCATTCTTCAGATATAACAAACCAGTTGTAAATGGAAGTGCATACCGCCTGGAAGATGAAGATACGGAGGAAGGGAGTGAACAGGTAGAGATAATAAACGAACAGCTAGCGGGAGTTCGCCGTAATATGAAGAATCTACCTTACTCCCAAAAAGGACCACTAAAATAAGTCGGAAAAACTAGCAGATAAAAGGTGTAAGATGGTCGTCAAGGTAACGAACACGGCAGAAAATTGGCAAAAAATGAAAATAGGCAAAAAGAAAAGAAATAAGAAGAATGCAGGAAAAACTACAGTAAGACTACGAGACATGGAATATTAGATCGATGTTAACAGTCGGAAAAATGGAAGAAATCGCACGATGTAGATGGACTACAAAATAGAATATGTATTAGCACTGCAGGAAATACGGTGGAAGGGGGAAGGTAAGATTGACAAGGAAAACTATAAGCTCCTATACGGTGGGGAAGACAAACAAGGAAGGAATGAAACTGCCTTTATGGTAAGTAAGAAGTCCAGAAAGAGTATAATAGAATTCAAGAAAATTAGCGGAAGGATTTCTTGCCTGAGAATAAGAAACTACATAGCCAATAATACAATGGTTAACGCGTACGCTCCAACAGAAGAAACTGGGTGAACAAAGACAACTTTTATGAGGAAATAGGAAGAATATGCCAAAACATGACACACTCTTAATTCTTGGAGATTTCAACGCCAAAGTGGGGAAGGAGGACTACCTGGAGAATATTGCAAGAAAAGAGACTCTTCGTGATCCCTCAAATGATAACGGAATAAGGGTCTGCAACTTAGCAACGGAACAGAATATGCGTATAGTAAGTACGAAGTTTAAACATAAAAGGGAACATAAGGAGACGTGGATTATACCTGTGAAAACAACTGGAAATTAGATTGACCACGTTCTATTAGCAAAGAGAAGAGAAATAATGATATTTAATGTAAGAACATACAGGGGCGCATTTTTTTAGTAATAATAAAAGCAAACTTAAGAATTACAGAAGCCGAAGAAAGACATTCGAAGAGAAAGTGGTGGAAGAAATAAAAGAGAAGAAAGGCAATTTGAAGAAGAAATGAAAAACCAAATATCGATTATCGCCGAAGAAGAAAGTACCGAGGGTAAATGGCAAGCAATAAAAAGAGGTATCGTAAACGCGACTGACAAGGTAATAAGCACAAAAGGATACAGCGAAGAGACGGAAGAACGAATGATTCGATAATGATTGCGAGAAGGTAATAAAGGAAAGAAGGAGGCTAGACGTAGATGGTTAGCATTAGGAACCGGAAAGGAGTATGCATGGTTGGGACCCAAGAAAATAGGGGAAAACAAAAACCAAATACTAATGAATTTTGAAGCAAGACATATATTAAAAGAAGAAGATGTCGCAAGACCTATAAAAGCCTCAAGTCTGCGTTGGTATGGACGTATAAAAAGAAGAGAAGATAGTAACGAATTGACAAAGGTAACGCAATGGAAACCAAGAGATGGCAGACCAAGAGAAGGACCAAAGAGCTGATGGGAAGATGAATTGAAGAGAGATATAACGACTATGGAAATCTTTTAATGGAAGCAGCAAGTGGAACGGAGTGGGAAGAACGTGGAGTGATTTACCACAAGGAAATGAGTCAGTAAAGCTCTAATTTAGAGCGGCTACTATTCCTTCGGGAATGTACAGCTCTATACAATATATTGAGTTTTTTCAACGACTTTTATGATGCTGGCAAAATTATAGTTCTGTGACTAGAACGGCTTTAGTCAGCCATTTGAAGACATTTAGGACAAGCTTTTAAGAGAAATCTGCAGTAGAGGATGACTCCTTTGTCGATTGTTCACGATAATTCACGATCCTTGAGAGGGAATTTTAAAACAACTTGAAAGTAATAATAAGTAATAAATACTCATCGACTAAGCACGATTGAAAAAATAATTTTTCTGTTTTTATTTTCAGTTATTTTCTTCTTTTCGTTTTCTGCTTTATACTACATTGATTTTACGATACGAGTAGCTCTTTTTATTTTATTTTCTAATTCGAGAACACGTCGTGCCTATTTACAGCATGTTTCATTTTGTGTTGAAAACACACGCGTTCTTCTCGTGTTTTAAATCCCCTGATTACATATCCTTGTTTTTCTTTTTATTTTCCGTCGTTCTACCTATTATATACGTCTTCTGTAAAGACACCTTCTATAGATTTTTATGGTCCTCATGTATAGCCGCGAGCAAAGAAAAAATTGGTCGTTAGTGACATTCTTTGATGCACTGACAAATGACATGGTCATGATTGTTATAGGCTTTGTACAGCGAATTGTGTCATGTGTGCTCTATTTTTTTTTTAATCCGACAAGAGGACAAGCACATTATTTTATTTTGTGACGATTACATCAAATTTTTTAATGAGTTAGTTTGTTCGTAGCACAGTTTGCAACTACAAAGTTTGGAACCGTCAGAACCAGTCGCCCATCAATTTCGACGGTTACATTAGATGTATATAAAACGTTCATTGGTGCATAGTGACAACCAATCTTTTTTAAAATAAATATTAATTAATCACAAAGTGTGTATAATTTAATTAAATGGATATCAAAGAACACTTAAGGCCTTAATTTGTTAATGTTCTTTGATATGTATTTAATTAAATAATTTTTTTTGCTCGCGACTGTAGATACTTGACACTTCGTTTTCAATTATTTTTTATATCATTCATAGAGTTTATGAAAAACGTGAAACTTGTCTTAGTTTGTTTTCGTTACCACCTTGTCTTATAGACATAGTCTTAAAGGTTTCTAACATTCAGTTTGTGACAGATGCTGTTGGCAGATCTAGTGACGACCAATCTTTTTTTTGACAACTTCGTTTGTAATTCTTTATTATGTCATCCATAAAGTTTATGAAAAACGTGACGTAAGAAACTAGTCTTAGTTCGTTTTTGTTATCATTTTGCCTTATAGATTTAAAGGTTTCAAACATCCAGCTCGTGACAGACGCTGTTGGCAGTTGGCAGCATTCTTATTGGATTGCCTTGGTCAGTTTAACATTCATTCTTCTTTGGACTAATATGTCCCAATATGTTGTCCCGTGTAAGGTTTTCTAAATATATAAAGCCTAACTAACAAGCTAGTTAGAGTTGTACGAACAAACCTAGTGACAACCAATCTTTTTTGCTCGCGACTGTGGGTATTTGACACTTTGTTTTCAATTTGTTTTTTATATGTAGCTTAGCACTCCAGGCCTAGAAGGCCCATGGCTTGGTTCACTATCCTTTTCCAGGCTTCTTTATCTTAAGTTTTTTCTTTCCACTTCTTAATTTTACCATTTCATCCTTCCATTTAGATTTCGGTCTTCCACGCTTCTTCTTTCCTCCTATCCTACTTTATAGTAGTTTCCTTGGTATTCTTTCTTTATTCATCCTCTTAACATGACCTAACCACCTTATTCTCTGCTCTTTCACCACTCCTATTATGTCTGCTTCTTTATACAGCTCTTGCAGTTCTTTGTTTGCCCTTCTTTCCCACTTATCTTGTATTCTTTTCCCACCGTAGATTTTCCTGAGTATTTTTCTCTCCCATATTCTTAGCATTTTACATTTTGTTTAACCTAATGTCCACGTTTCACTAGCGAATATCACTACCGGTCTTATAAATTCTCAATTTAAGTTTTCTTGAAACATTCTTATTATGAAGTAACCTTCTAAGTGCCTGTACGCTGCGGTTTCCTAACATCAGTCTGCTCTGTATTTCTTTTCTTGTATGTGGTTTTCTATAAAATTCTGCACCTAAGTACATAAAATGATCTACTTCTTCAAAGTTATAAACGTTTCCTTTGTTTGTTGTTATTTGCAGATTCCCTCTTCTATTATTCTCCCTTTCCTTCCACAACATACCTAAATTTTGTTTTATTTTCATTAATTTGTAGACCTATAATTTGTGCCGCTCTTTGTGTGTGTCTTGTAATTCTTTTTTGCTTCTTGTCACTATTGCTACATCGTCCGCAAATGCTAAGCACTGGTGTTTTTTGAGGTATACCAACCTGTCATATTCGGCTTTGCGTTCCTTATTACATACTCTAGTGCACAGTTAAAAGTATTGGTGACAGCGGATCACCTTGTCTCAAGCCTTCGTTTACCTCAAATTTTTGTGACATTTTGTTGTTATTCTTTAGGGTTAGTTTTATTAAGTTTAGTAGTTTCCCATTCACTCCTAGTTCTATTACCGCTTTGTATAATTATTTTCTCTTTATTCTGTCGTACGCCTGTCTAAAGTCTATGAATGCTACAAATGTTTCTTCTTTATGCTCGTAACTTTCTGCTTGTATTTCTCTCAGAGCAAATATCTGATCAACTACCGATCTCCCTCTCCTAGATCCGCACCTATTTTCTCCTCTATTTTCTTAGTTAGTCTATCTTTTAAAAGTGTAGTTAAAATTTTATACATTAGATTTAGAAGTGCAATGCCTCTATAGTTATCATATTCCATTCTGTCTCCTTTCTTATAAATGGGGAGTATTACTGCTTCAGTCCAATTTTGGTGTACCTTTTCCTGTACCCATATTTTCCCTAATAGCTTATGGATTCATTCAGCTAATTGGTTTCCACCATATTTATATACATAGTTCTGCCTTTAATTGATCATTCCCAGGACTCTTATTGTTCTTAAACTTCTTTATTATTTCTATTATTTCCTTTACTGTTGGTGGCTCCTCTCTATCTTGCCCTTCATTATCCGTTCTTTCTATATCGTCTTCTGTTTCCTCATTTTGATTTATCGTTTCTTTTAATAAAACTTAAAAATGTTCCCTCTACCGTTCCAAGATGTTTTCATCTTCCCCAATTAGTTCCCCACTACTTTTTTTTTTCTTTAGAAATATTGGTTTTTGTTGGTATCCTTTTATTTCTCTTTTTAGAGCTCGGTATAGATTTCTTATTTCCTTATTTTTATAATTTTCTTCTATTTCCTCATTGTACTTTCTTTTCCCTAAGTACTTTCTTACATTTTCTCCTTTGTTCTTTGTATGCCTCCTTATCACATTCCTTTTCACTTTTAGCATTAGTAATCTGGCATTTCTTCTCCTCTCCTTCTTCGCACTGCAGATCAAATCATTTTCTCGTTTTATTTTTTTTTTAATCTTTCTATAACTTTCTGCTGCCTGTCTTACTCTGGAACTTATATCAATCCACAATGTCATTATTGTCTTGTATTTATTTCAATTCATTAGTTAATTTCTCTTTGTATTCACGTATGTCTCCTTCTTTTGATAATCTGATATTTGTATTTTCAATCTTTTTCCCTTGTCTTTGGTTTCTTTTGGTTGGAATTTCTAGTTTCATTTTTACTCCTACCAGAATCTGCATCTGGGCCGCGGTAACTCCTAACATCGTTTATACATCTCTCTTGATCATTTTCTATGAGTATACGGTCAATCTGATTTACCCCCGAACCGTCTGGTATCCTCCACGTACCTTTGTATACAAAGTACAGAGGTACAATTCTTTTTTATATCATCCATAAAGTTTATGAAAAGCGTGAAGCTTGTCTTGGTTCGATTTTGTTACCATCTTGTCTTATAGATTTAAAGGTTTCTAACATCCAGTTTGTGACAGACACTGTTGGCAGTTTGGCAGCATTCTTATTGGATTCTTCTTTGGGCTAATATCTCCCAGTCATGTAAGGTCTTCCATGTAAAGCCGAGATATTTATGTAATAGATCTGCGACGCAAATAGTAGCAGCATTTTGACTATAATTTGTTTATGGTCAATTAAAAGTACATAAAAGGCGACCGCTCGAAATTTATAGCGATGCAAATTTTCTCATCGTAAATTTCACGAGAACTAACCGCACGTTGCACGTTTCTCGGAAAAAAACTGCATACGTTATTTCAATATTTAAATTTATTTCCATTGTCGTGTTTGTGCGGCAGACTTTCACGAAGGCCGTTCTCCCCAAGGTGATTTTTAATTGCAATATAAGTACGCAGAAGGCATCAATGGACTGCAATCAACACACTATTCTTTCTAGGCCAGGATTTTCGGAGATTTTTTGATAAGATCTATTTCTTGTAGCTTTTGTATGTAAGGAGGCCGGGGTTTGGTTTTCCCGTCTTGGCGTACTCAGAATTGGTAGCGGCCGCGGTGGCTTACATAAACTTGCGGTCGCGCGCGCTTAATATTCATGAAGATTACAGCGAAAAAACAATGCACAATTCGAGCAATTGTCACGTTTATTAAGGGATATGATGATGCCACTGCATATGTTTGGTTTAACGAGACGCGTGACTCATAAAATAGGAAACGACCAAGAACTACTAGTGTAGCAGACTGTTTTCGTGGATTCGGTTGGTTGTGTAATGCCCCCCAGAAAAACAAAAGCTTTTAGTTGGTGAAGTGAACCGGAACGGATAACACAACGTTGTTTCACTTAAGTGTTTAGCTATAACTACATGGTTTCGGTATTCCATAAATCTAAAGACAATATCATTATCGAAAGATCCAAATAAGGTATTAATTTTTAGTGGTTAAATGTCGTTCAAATGAGTGCGTATCAGATCACAAATAACACCATAAAATAACTACATTAGTTATGTTACGATGCTACATCATGCCAATTTTTGACAACGAGAGCAGTTATGCAGGCAGATAGCAGCGCTGTTATCCTTAACACCAATGATACATCAAAGTCCTGATTGTCTTCCATTATGAATTACGAATAATGTAGCAACCTGTGTAAATAATTATGTAGTTTTATGTAAAGACGATGACAGATATACCGACGGACCTGGGCTATGCGCTTGGGTAGGTGGCGTTCGAGTGTAAGACAATGTGAAAAAGAATAAAATAATAAATTAATTTCATCTTGCTTAAGAGTTTTTGATTTTGTTTGGATTATTAATAAATTTCTTTTTTCCAGGAGTTGATTAGCAGATGGACTAATTATTTTGGTGTGCATCCTAAGTACTGACGATGAGTCACCATCGCGAAACGTCTGCGTTCGTGCCCGTGGTGCCTTCGCGCAACATGCACCCGGTCCTCTACCCCAGTGAAATGCATCCCCTGTTGGGTTCGGAGCTCATCCGCGAGAACCGCGATAGGTCAGAGCAAGGCAAAACTCCGGAAGGCAATACTAGTACAGTTGCGACATACACGAGTGTACGCAAGACTCCCGGTTTCGACATAATGGCCATGATGGCCGATAAACGCAAAGAATTGCAGTTGCGCGAGGAGGCGGCCTGCGTGGCAGCGGCACACGCCGCGGCGCTGATGCTACCCCATCGGCCGACCGCCCCTCCCGGACTCCTGGAGCCCGGAAACGTCTCGCAGGGCTACCCGGGTTTCCTGCCGAATAATCCGAGCGGTGCAAGTTTTCCGTTTCCGGGGAGCGCCGGACTGTTTCCTCCCGGACCGCCGCAGATGCACGCCCATCTCGACCGACGTTTGCTGAGGGCACCCGGAAGGGCGTCCAGGCCCAAGAAGCAGTTCATTTGCAAGTTTTGCAACAGACAGTTTACTAAAAGTTACAATTTGTTGATTCACGAGCGCACCCACACCGACGAGAGGCCCTACTCGTGCGACATCTGCGGGAAAGCTTTCAGAAGGCAGGATCATCTACGAGATCATAGGTAAGATATAAATTATTTTTTTTTGTACAACAAATTATGTGATTTAAAATTCGCGTAGGTAAGTGGTTTAGATTGCATATACCACGATGAAGTTTTCTTTAAAGAAAAGCACTCCTTCGGATCAGTAAAATTTCCTGATTGCAGTCAGGAGAGAGAGGTCATTATGCTTGGCAATCTCATTCGCTCGCCGGTCGATACGTTTACCGCAATCCAAGCCGTAAAAACTCGCCTTCTTTATGCACAATAACTAATTAAATTTTTTTACGGTGCTTTTTAATAGAATCCGGCCAGCCGGTCGCTCTTGTAATGCAAGCAATTACTTCCAGTACATTACTTACGCTTCTGCGGTAGATGATTTCTTGCGCTTATAATGAGTATTTTATCATTCGAGATCATTCATGCGTCCACGGACTAGTTCGACGACTTTTTAATGCATCGCGCACCGTTTCTAAAACCAATAGCCGGAGATTTCTTCGCCTCCTCTCTCTTTCTGCTTGTACCTGCTCAGCCACACGGAACTCGAAGTACACCGACACAGATGGAATGCTAGATGGAATTACTCCGGTTAGTATTCAATTTAATCCGGTACGGTTACAAAAAAAATCAGTTTCCAACGCAAGTTTTTGAAGAAAAAATACATTTTTTAATCCAAAACATGAGCTTCTAACGTGTGTTCAATTAATAATCCGGTAGAATTACCTGTGAAAATATTTTGTTTTGGAAAACGTATGTCGCAGTGCTAAAATTGAACATAGGGTAAAAGCGGGATAGTTTTTTTAACTTTAGTTTTTATTCTGCGAAAATTATTGACTTTTAAATTTGTAAATTTTTGTTGCAAATCGGTTTTGATTGCCGTGGATTCCAAATAGGGCCGAAACAACTGCATAGAGGATGATAGAGGAATCCACTGCAATCAAAATCGATTTGCAACAAAATTTTTAAAACTTTCAATAACAAAACATTTTTGGTCCTTCGAGCGAAAAGAGCAGCACCGTAGGAAGCAGAAAGTTAAAATCTGCAGCAAAAATGTCAAGAAAAAGGTAAAGCTCCATCCTCTGTGTCTGAATTTAGAGGTTATTCCAAGAACGAAAAGAAAGCTGATGAAGTCAATGAAGAAAAAAGACAAGATCCACCAGCTTCAATAAACGGAGAGACAAATTTAGAATGTTTAGAGCAAACGTCAAAAATTACATCGTCTTCGATAAGAGGAAAAACAACGTGACGAAAAAGAGGAAAGGGAAAAGACGTACTTTCATGAAAAGAAGTGCCTCTTTTATCAGGAGATCCAGACGAATGACCTTTATTTTACACACAATTCAAAAGATCAACAGAACTATGTAAATATAGCGACGAAGAAAATATATTTAGGCCCGATTTTACAATCGTCGGATAAGTATTATTCTTAGAATAACGTGACGTAGATATGAAGGAACGTTATTCCGTCCTTATTCCACGATTGTAAAACTGGGCCTTAGAATACAAAAATGCCTGCGAGGTAAAGTTAGAGAAACTGTGAAACCGTTTTTATTATCTCCTACAAATCTAGATGCAATCTTTAAAACACTTGGACTGACTTTTGGAAGACCTGAAATGATAATTTCCATGCTGATTGAAGAAGCCCGAAAAATCCAAATCAGAACTGGAAATAGAAATTCAAAACTATTTTTACTGGACTGATTCGAAAACCGTTTTATATTGGACAAATCAAAAACGTTATTATTAAAACAGTTTGTAGCTTATAGAGTTGGAGACATTTTAAAATTATCGAAAAGGGATGGTTGGTACTGGATTACGACAAAGCAAAATGTTGCCGATGAAGCTACTAGAGTTTTAAAAAGTGGACAAATTGCAATGGAACGATGCCTTCTTGAAATATCCAAATCTTCGTAATTTTACAGAGAAAGAACCAATTTTTAAAGCACCTGAGGAAGAATTAGAAATCAAGAAAAATTTTTCCAAATATTTGAGACTGGTACGAACAACCGCTTGGATATTTCGATTTATAACTAACCTAAAGGTACAAATAGAAGAAGGGAGCAAAATTTGAATAAAATAGTTAAGAAAATTTGATCGACCAGCCAGACGAGAGAAACTAAAATGAAAAACATTTGTAAAAAGATTACTATGAGAAAGAATAAATTGCAACAGGAAAGAATGAGCAAATTAACAGAAGAGAAGAAGAAATTACAAATGCAGAGAAGGTATGGTACAAAGAAGTGCAACGAGAATGTTTCCCCGAAGAACTCAAAAGTTTAAGATGTTTGAAAGAAGTTGAGAAGAGAAGCAGAATTTATAAACTGGCACCATTCTTAAATGAAGAACAATTACTTTGTATGAAGGGCAGAATAAAGACAGACTTTTTTCAAAGTGAGCCAATAATACTGTATGATTTTTAAAATTTTAGATAAAGGGAGGCCGTGAAAGCAAAACGTATGGCGTAAAACTAGCAAATGCAACGATTTTTTCAAAATAATATTTACAAAACTTCAAAAGACATTCATCATTGAACCATATTTTCGCAGTAATGTTAACCAAAACGTACGTATGAGTTAATTTAAGCTGTATGTTTTCCTCTTCACGGCCTCCCTTTATCTAAAATTTTAAAAATCATACGGTACTTAAAGCGAGGCATAGATTTACAAAGTTGCTGATACGATGCTACCATGAAAAAGCTAACCATCAAAATTATGAATATGTAATAAACGAAATCAGACAACGGTTTTGGATTCCGGAATTGAGAAATGCTGTGAAAAAGTTGAACTGTCTACACTTCAGGAACCTGTAGCTCCTGAAATGAGAATAATACCGGAAGCTAGATTAGATGCATATAGTAAGCCTTTCACTCGGACAGGGGTAGATTATTTCGAATTTTTCGAAGTTACAATTGGCAGAAGACCTGAAAAACGATATGGAGTATTTTTCACTTGCATGATACAATACAATTAGAAATTGTATCCACATTGAGCACTTACGTCAGGCACTTACATTCAGATAACGGAACAAACTTTCATGGGGCAGATAACGAACTCTTAAAAACCTTCCTCATAGTAGAATCAAAGGCGAAATGTCCATTAGGAAAATTCACTGGCATTTTAACTACCTATGGGTGGCAGTTGGGAAATATTGATAGCTTGTATAAAAAAACAACTTAAAACTAATCCTGAATTAAAAATATCCTCGTGAAGAAGTCCGTCAAACAGCATTTGTCGAGTTGAATTCATTCTAAATTCAAGACCACTCACGTATGTCTCCGTCGACCGGGAACATCCCGAAAGCTTAACGCCAAATCTTTTTGTAATCGGAACATCTGCTGGAAATCTGCCTGGTCAGGAAATCCAGAACAATGATTTTAACTCGAAGAAACAATGGCAAAATACATGAGTGTTTTGTGATCATTTTTGGGTCAGGTGGGTAAAAGAATATCTTCCAGGACTCAATAGAAGAACAAAGTTGCTGAATAAAGGTTGAATAATCGTTTACAATACCTCGAAACACTTGGCAAATGGGTAAAATAGAGAAAGTTTTTCCAGAGATGGTGTAGTACGAGTTTCAGAAGAACTATTCATGGAAAATACAAGACACCAGCTACGAAAATTTGTAAATTTGAAGTATAGAAAGGGATAAATAAAAGTGTAGGTATGCAGAAAAGTAAACGAAGAAGTGAAGAGTCTTCACTAAGTTCTGATATAATTTTGTAAAAACGCTGAAAATAAACTGCTTCAGTTTTGATTTAATCAAAACAACTACTATGTGGGTTAGATGTCCCAATGCCTTTACGACGAAGAGATGAATAAATGAATATTTATGTAAAGTTAATTGTATTTTAATCTTTAAGTAAGACAAACTAACAAGTGTCTAAATAAAAACCTGGTCAAGTAGGCTACATTTAGTAATTCTGTTAATGTAAATGCAATGCAAAAATTCTCGATCACAACCTACTTGACCAGGTTTTTATTTAGACGCTTGTTACAAATAATATTACTTTTTTCAAGTTCAGACGATTTATACGATCACACATATTATAATAATCCCAATGCATAGTACAATTCTCATGTAGCCACTTTTTACACAATATAATACATAGGATCCAATCTACTTTTGATTTAGTGTTCTTATACTCTTCAAAGCACTCTATGCATTCACAAGGATTTTTTTAGCTGGAATCTGATTCATCAGATTCATCCGGAATAGCTGAGCTTGATATTACTTTGATCCTTTTTTTTTAGATCTTTTTGCAGGCACCATTTTCTGAATTTCAACTTTAACTCGTTGACGTTTGTTTTTGCAAAGTACATTTGGAGTAGATTTTCCTTTAGATTTTGCTTGCTTAGCAGCAATATTTTCTTTTGTGTTCCTCTCTTCTAAAAAGTAACGGGAATTTTTGATTCAACGGATCTGTTGGTAATATTATTATCAACACATCTGCGAAGGACAGAAGAATTTAAATTGGAATGACGCTTGTCCGGTGTGTGAGGAATATTGGAATGCATGTTGGATGGACCTGGTTCGTTTTCGGGAGCTTTTCCGCCATTATTAACTGATTTGTCTTCCACAGAACGATCGGAAATAGCAAAAAACCTTTCTGGAATAGCAGCTGGATTGAATGGATCAACTCCACAAGCTCTAAACCCTTATATTGCATGAGAAGTAGTTGCTGCTCGAGTCCATGCATTTCCAATTAATTTTCCTGCAACTAAACAATTGATTTTCCGTTTTTTGTGTGAAATCATCCAGTTTCTTGTTTCAGCTGTATAAAAAGTTTTGAACGGCTTAAAAAAACTACGATCCACGGATTGTTTCCTTGGGGTTTCCTGGGCACAAAATACTCCTTAAGCCACCTGTGAAATAACTCCACGTTAACGTAACCAGATTTTCTGTTCGGAAAAATTTCCACTCCAAGTGGAAGACTGAAAGCCCATCCAAAAATTCTTTATTCACTCCTTTAATGATGACTATTGGAGGCAGAAAATTTCTTACAGCATTATAGCATGCTATAACCGACAATGTTTTACCGGAAGTCATATAAGAACAACTTTTGCACCTCTTGTAGTAATCACTTTTGCAACAGAATTATTTAACCAAATACCAGTTTCATCTACATTGTAGATTCTATCTGCCCTCTCCAGTAAATCCTGCTTTCTCATCACCTTAACAAGTAACTCGAACATTTTATTTACTAAACCTCGATTTAGACCCTGGGCTCCAGCAACAGTTAAACCTTCAGTCTGGCGAATTCTTCGTAATTCCAGTCCTTCAAGAACAGTGTGGAACACCTTCGAGACCACTGTGAAACGTTTTTAAACAAGGTCGCTTTACGTAAGTTAAGACTTCAGGCAAATGCTAAAGATTTTCTTAAAACCTGTCTAAGATATTGCTTGGGATTTTCTTAAGTATAAGAACTGAGTATGAATATGGGCCAAAGAGTACCATTGACGGATGAGGTCAAGGGGATAAGAAAAAGGAAAGCAATTTGCTTGTGATGAATACCAAAGACGTGTGAGTACCATAATATGTATATTACACTCCAAGGCATAACGTTTGGTGTTAATACAATGTGGCGTCTTCGGAAAAAGTTGAAATTTAATCAATTTATCTACACTAAGGAAAATGACAGAGAAAAGTTCATTTTCACTGATTTTGTTAATGATAAATTACTGTTACATTAAAACCACTTAGCAGTATATTTCGTACAAAGAAATTTGGTAAATCTTTAATTGTTAAGTACAAGTACGTTTTCAGGAAATAAAACTTCAGTTATAACATATGACCATTGATAGTATTCAGGTAATTATTACCTGAAGAGAAAGAGAATTTTATTTTACAGGAAATACTTAAATTGTAACGACTATCATTAAAATCATTTGGTGACATGGAAGCAACAATATAAATTTAGGATGTTAACCTGCATTATTTTAAATTTTGGACCTGTAATGTTGTCATGTAACAAGCAGCAGGAAAATCTATTGGAAAAGAAAGAAGAAAGATTGGCACAGCGAGAAATGCAAAGAGAAGAAGAGAGAAAGACTTAAATGGATTAGGACAAAAAAATGAAGATAGGGAAGAATATGAAACAATATGGAAACAATTTAAAAAAGAAATAACAAAAAGTAAGAGAAAATGGACAGAGAAAAAAATAAGAGACGTTGAAAATGAAAGAACACTAAGTTTTACTATCAGAAAACCAATGAACAAAAAAAAGTGCATAAACATAAAATGACTGGCGCAGAGAATGACAAAGGACAAGTGATAGAAAATGTGGAGCAGTATAAGGAGGTGTGATAGAAAATGTGGAGCAGTATAAGGAGGTGTGGATGAACTTCTTTAAAAAGTTACTAAATGATAATCAAATATTGGACGATTTAGTGATGGAGGAAGATGCAGTAGAGGAGCCAACAGAGAAAGAAGTGAGAGAAATAATAAGACCAATAATACCAATAATAATCAATAATAATATATAATCAATATCAATAATATAATCAATAATCAATAATAATAATCACCAGGAAAAGATTGAATAAATAATGAATTAATAAAATATGGAGGTGAAAAATTGCAACAGAACACATATAAACCAATTTTAAAAATCTGGAAAGAGGAGGAGATGCCAAAAGAATGGGAGTCTGGGCAAATAGTAACAATACACAAAAAACGAGATCAACAAGATTGTGTAAATTACAGAGGAATCATCTTATTATGTACTCTATATAAAGTCCTCTCCTCAATTATCCAGCGAAGACTCACAGATGAAGCAAGAAATGTTATCGGTCAGTATCATTGTGGCTTCTCGAGGGGAAAGGTAAATGCAAATGAACACAAAATGGAACTAGAGCTCCTTTTCAGCGATTTTAAGCAAGCTTTCAACACGGTAAACCGGAAGTCTCTCATACTGGCAATGAAAGTACTCGGGATAGCGGCGAAAATAAGAAGAATAATGGCAGTGACCAAGATGAGTATCAGAACAATAAAAGGAAAAACGCAAGAGTAAATAAATGAAGAATAAAAAGAAGAATAAAAAAACGGTAAATAAAGGTGTAAGGTAGGGGACGTACTATCTGTAATGTTATTATGCGACAAGAGATATAAATAGAAGGACATTAAGAACAAGAGGGAGTCAATTGATAGCATGACATAGTGATTATAACAAAAAAAAAGAGAAAAACTGGTCAAAATGCTTGAAATAATAACGGAAAAAGGGAAGAGAGTAGGTTGATAGAATTAGATACTTGGGTGTCGTGATTGGTAGTGATGGATGCAGAGAGATTGAAATCAAAGAAAAAATTATGGCAATAAACAAAGCTTTCTATGCTAACGAGGAGCTCATGACAAACAAAAAACTGTCAAGAAAGACAAAGATAAACATCTCTAAGACTATAATAAGACCAGTAATGTTATACGCAGCCGAAACAACGAGCATAACAAAGACATATGAGGAAGAAATAAGAATAGTCGAAAGGAAAATATTAAGAACAATAGTCGGACCAGTGAAAGTGTCGGAGAGTGAGGTAAGAAGAAAAATGAATCATGAGCTTTACGATAAGATAGAAGAAGGCACTATAATGGCTTGGACATGTCTGGAGAGTAAAGTCAAAAGAATCAGCTAAACCAATACTGACATGACAACCTAGCTGGAAGAGGAGAAGAGGGAGGTCCAGAGGAACGTGGTTGTAAGAATTAGAGGAGGATCTGAGAAGGGCAGGAGTCAGCAGATGGCGACAAAAGGCGCAAAACAAAGAGTTATGGAAAGAAATAGGTCAGATGATTGGAGGAAACAAATGGGGACCGATCCATACCGAGAAAAGGATCTAGAGAACTGATATTAGTGATCAATCTTCTATGAAATTAATAGAGGTTTAAATAATAACGGCGTATATGAATTTGCGTTTTAAAATTGAATTAATTAATTTAAAAAATGAAATAATTATATTTAATTGCTTTTCACATCTGATATTTGGTTAGTGTGATTCATCGATAACCCGTAACATAACTGGTACATAACATGAGTGATCAACTTTTTAATTATATACAATGACACTTGAGCTTTGGAACGGATACATGTTAACAAAATATTTAGACTTAATTAAAAATAGATGTTATTTGCAATTGCTTATATAAACTTTACATATACATATTTTAGAATGTGTCTCCGGATACACGGTTGATAAGAAGCCGCAAGTTCATAATATAAAGTGTTATCCAAACTGAGTCAAAAGTACGGAGTACTCTAAATATCTCAAATTATTACTTCCGACGCGCTACGGTTAGCTTTTTGTTAGAAAAATAATAGATCTCATTATAAACAGATGATTAAGTTATAGCTTGATTTCTCAATATTTGTATATTTGTAATGTTGGGATTGATGAGGAAAACCTGCTGGATTTATGTTTCAAGTTGTACTTTGCTAATGAAATCACTCGAAAAGTTTAATTTTTAATAAATAATTCCTAAAATAACTGAGAAAATAACTATAACATCTGTTGCTTCTGAAATGCATCCATACCTTTATGAATGCATTCCTAGAATCTATCACAAATAAATTCCTATATTTAAGAATCGAACAAGAAATGAATCCCTGAAAGTTCTAGTGAAAATTTTAGGAATTTAACATCCTAAGGGATGAATTAAGAAAGATTCTAAAATATCGATTCATACTATTGCATTGTAACGTAATTATTTACAATAAATAATAAAATAAGAGACGCAAACCATACATTTATTAGGGGTAATAGTAAGTAAACTTACATGGTTTTACAGTACACTATAATACACAAGAGGAACTTCCCTCTGACTAGAATAACACTCTAATGATTTTCAAGGAAATTTCCCAAGTATTTATAACGTGAATTTGGGAAAGCTCCACCGAAGAGATTACGCAATCTGGAAGTTGTTTTCAGTGACTCATAATAATTAGGTTTAAAACGCTTGATGGTCGCTTGTTTATATTACCTTTTTCGTGGACTTTTGATAACAGATTGTTTGATAACAGATGTTGCATTCTGTTGTTTTCAAGTTTCCACCAGGAGGTTCATTTGATTTGGATTATTGAGGATTGATTACTCCTTTGGAAGGTTGGTGCTTTCTCTTCGTTAACTTCTCCCCATTCCGGTGCTTTAGCATTAAAGTCCCCCGCAACTATCTTCCTACTCTGGTTGTCATTAAGCGCCAACATCATATTATCTAATTTCTCTTGGTAAGTTTCCGTGCTGATATTAGGTGATAGATAGCAGCCTACTATCGTCATTTCGTCCATTGTAACCCATACGAATCCGTCTCCTTTGCCGAACTTTATTACCTTATGTTTGTTGTCGTCGACCCATATGGCGACGTCGCGTCGCTCTGCTTGTCCCCGAACCATCTGTTATTTTCCATCCTCTTCCTGCAGGGTTCTTGTATGATGACTATATCTATTTCGTATCTTCTCACATTCTGGTATAGTATGTCGAGCGCTTTTCCGCTTCTGTTGAGATTAATCTGAAGTACTCTGGTTTCTCTCTGTGTGTTTTACTACTGTTGCCTGCCATTGTTTAAAGGGGGAACAATTTATGGTCCTCCATTCCAACCTCGTCATTTCTCCCCGGGAATTCGGATTCCTTGTTCGCAGTTCTTCCCTGTTTTCTTCTTATCTCTGCTCTCGCTCTGACTATTTCTCTTCTAAAGACGCCACAGTTTTTACTGCCCGCTTTGTGGTTGTTGTCCTCTTCACATAGTATACACCTCGTTTTGTTGATGCACTCTTTTTTTGTGTGCCCATCCTCTCCGCAGTTTAAACATCTGCTGGTCCTAACTTCACCGGTGCACTGCTGTCTCGAATGGTTATATCCCCAGCATCTTCCACATCTTTTTACTTCCACCCTTAGGTCAACACTGCACATCGTGAATATATTCACTTTTATCGGTTGCTCTTTTCTAAGCATCCATGCGCACATTTTCTGCAGCCTCTTTAGGCTTGTGCCTTTGACTGATGCAAGGCTATTTTCTCTCCTCCTTTTCGAATGACGGGCCAGTAACCGCCAAAAAGTCGGCATTAAAATTTTTAATTTTAATTTTATTGGAATGATTTTTACTTAGTGAGAAATTGGCGTTTTTCGAAATTATCAAAATCCTAAAGGCCGCTTTACAGTTCGCAATTTTCATTGCCGGCAATAAAAAAACACTTTACAGATGGCAATAAAGATTGCTGATGAATCAAGCCTCAAGTTTACAACTTACTTAAAACGAATGACTTTAATGTTGTGTGTATTAAATTTGTTTGTAGCAGAAAAGTAATAAAAGTTCAAGTAGCAAAGTTTTCCAACAATTGTGGGAAAAAAAGTAAATGCTACTTTGTGCATACTGTTTGCGACTTCAGCACTAATGGTACAAAATCAATCGTATATGCTATTTTTTTAAAGTTTAAAGTTGATATTCCACAAATTACATTTCAATTTTTGGAAATTTTTCAAAATTTCACATACCAGGCTGCACGCTTGTTTTTATTACAAAAATTACACAGAAGCCAGAATAATTCTCAATGCGGTCTGAAAGCAAGGCGAGCAGTCACAAGACTGGCGGAATTTCCCATCGGGGTCGGCGTTCGACGTGAACGGTTTGCGGACGGGGCAATGACAAGCCTTTAATATATCCCACTTTCAACATGGGTCAGTCTCATTACAAGAGGTCAAACTGCGACGCAGTTACACTTCCGTCAAGGTACACGGTGACCCGAAAGCTAGAAACTATTTGCAACGAATTTCTTCTCCGTAACACTAGAGCACTCTTAGAGTATTTTCTTCTTGTTTTAACCTCATGTAATAATAGAAGACGGAGATACTCTGAGAGTGCTGTGCAGGGTTACAACTAATTAATGGCCCACTATGGGGAACTCGTAACTTGTATAAGATATACAGATACGGTTAAGTTACGCTATTTTGGAGCCTATAAAAATGTGCAAATGAATCTCTTCTATTTTGATTCATTTCTGAAATATCTTCAAATAATTGAAAATTCTCAATTTCGAAAATATTGAATATCTTGCTTATTTATTACAATTGAACGTCGATGACAGCATCTGTCTAAAGTACAGACAAGACAGAAGTGTCAAAATATTGTTGAAAACTGATGGAATAATTGACCGTAGATGTCAGCTCAAGATAAATTCGATGGACAATCGAAGAAAGAAATAGGTTAGGATTGACAGTTTCGCAGATACGACTGTCAATTTCTTTTTGCTCTTTGCAACTAGTAACATTGAGAAAAAAAAATTCCCCAATATACGTTTTTGTGAAACTGACATTGTTTGATGCCTTTTAAAATGAGTAGCTCTTGTTGACTTAACAACGTATTAAGAAAGAGAAAAAAAAATGCCAAAAATCCAAGGAGGTTTCAAAAATTGCAAAAAAGTGCCCAAATTTTACTTTTCTGAAGACACAGTTTTAGGCGACTTCTTTTACATTCATGAACAACCAGACGGCTCGACTTCGAGGGTGATGGTCTTGCCCGTTAAGGTCTTGACAAAGGTCTGCATGCCTCCCCTTAACCTCAATACCAAATGCAAGATCGATTCCTTCTGGATGTTGTAGTCTAAAAGGATTCGTCCATCCTCCAATTGTTTGCCAGCGAAAATGAGACGTTACTGGTCTGGAGGAATGCCTTCTTTGTCTTGAATCTTGGCCTTGACATTTTCCATGGTATCAGACGACTAGACTTCAAGGGTGATGGTCTTGCCGGCTAAAGTCTTGACAAAAATCATCTCTCAACCTCAATACCAAGTGCAAGGTCGATTCTTTTTGGATGTTGTAGCCTGAGAGGGTTCTTGTCTTCAAAAGTTATAGAAAAAGAAAACAATTTCTCGAAGTAACAATTTTCGTTGACTCCATTTCTGAGCTTGTAATTAATCGAAAAAGAGCTATGGCCAATGCGATCGATAGCTCTTGCTTTCCGGGGCTATAGAAGATATAAGAACAAAAAATGTCATAAATTCCAGAAAATTCTATCTTTTTTAAACACAAAATAATTCCTCAAATTTTTTTTTTGTGAAAATGACAAACTTTGATGTCTCCCTTTTTAATTGTGCATGTGATCGATAGCTTTTGTTTCTGTGAGTTAAAAATTGATGCGATGGGAACTTTTGTTATTTTGGAATTTTTAACTTAGCCACTTGTTAACCTTAATCTTTGGTTTCTTCCTCTAGGAACAATTTATTGTCTTTACAGTGGTAGGCTTGGGAACGAAAGGTTCAAGTTAGAGTGGTTGAAGCACAGGTTCTAAGAGGGAAAAAATGGCAAAAAACTTGAAGTGTGTTCTAAAGTTACAAAAAAATTCTCAAATCTTGCTTTCGATTAAGTTGATAGTGACAAATATTTTGGAGTAAGACGAATATGGTCGGACATATTTGTAACAATTTCATGAATCTAAAACCTACTAAAGTGAATTCATTTCTTTTTAATTTCAACTTAAATATCGCAAGAAGTATGAAATCAAAAATAGGCAACCTACATATTTTTGGAATTAGGAAGAAAATATCTTTCTTAATTCCTAATTTCTTAATTTCTTCTTAGTAAATTTTGGTAGTTTAGGTATACCCAGAAAACTTTTGTGTTTAACATTTTTTATACGTTTAACAATAAAATGAATAACAAGATGCTATCATAAAACTCTGTTGTGAATTACTCCTATCTTAATTATTTAGATCGGTAACAAGCCTGTGTTTTGTATCTTTCATAAGCTTTTCTTCGACTAGCAGCAGTGAAGAATGGGTGTGGGTAAATAGGCGCCAGGGTGAACAAAATACCCAGCTGATCCGAAATAGGCCTCGACAGTGTTCTTAATGTATCTTGGCCTTGGCAGTTGCAACAATCACAGGAGAATTTATCTACACTCACTTGTACGTTTAGGGCACAAATACACAAACTTTAATTACAAACACACAGAATATTTACAATATCAGTTACAAAGTTACAAACGGGTTAATTCAATCCGACAGAACGTCGCCGAAATACTAGGCCTAAGGCGATTCAAAAGTATTGCACCCGAGTGTACACCTATTTACTTTTTTACTCGATAAATCAGATCAATCCGCCTATCTTCTGCTACAACACTTGATATCAACTAATTGAAGGCGCAAGGTCTGTCGAAAATTCACTCTTAAGCAACGCAGCGTCACGCAACAGTTAGAAGTTCTGAAGAGACTCACGTAACCAAGAATGGGCCATGTAGGTCAAAGTCGTTCACGTCTCTCTGCGTGTTTTTTGCGCGTTGAAACAATAAGAAGAAGAAAGAATACAATTAATTACAAGATGGTGTCACGCCGATTTGATTTTGAACAAAATCAGGCTCTGGCAGGGTTGTGAAAATCATCCCAGATTCGTTTGATGATGCACCATGGTAGAAGATAAAATATGTAGGTACTCAGACGAATCCGAGCCATGCTCTGAGATCGGGGAGTCGAGTGCGAGCGGTGCGAGAAAGAGAACGATATAAAGGAAGGAAAAACAGAGGACCGTGTGCGGCGCGTAAACGAATTATTTCTTATGTACCTAAGTTTATGAATTTTCGCTTTTCAGGTAAATTTGCAGCAGTCTTGAGCTTAATGCAGTTTTATTTAAAAATGTGATTACTTTCATAAGTCGGCAAACGTGTTAATCGAAATGATGCCTCGCCTACGTACTTAAAATATTACCTGCCTCGCTCGCACACTGATTTCTCGCGTTAGTGTGCCGGAACCGAAGCGATTGTCAGAGCACCTGTATATCTACCATCGTGCGATGCACTAATAATTTCCGGCAATGTCGAATTCGAGTTCCCCAATTTTTCTTAGCAAAAACTCGGATAATTTTAAGCTAAGTTAAACGAGAATTGAAGCTTTAGAACAAAGCGCGATAGGCTGACGCGGGATGATCGCAGATGCCGTCATCCCCAACTAATCAGAAACCATTGTTATCGAAAATATTAACTGCCTTACTCGTACACTGACTTCTTGCGTTCGTGTGCCGGCACCGAAGCAATTGTCAGAGCACCTCTACATCTACCACCGTGCGACGCACAATAATTTCCGACCATGTCGAATTCGTGCTCCCCAATTTTTTTTAGCAAAAACTCCGATAATTTTAAGCTAAGTTAAACGGGAATTGTAGCGTTAGAACAAAGTTCGAGAGGGTGACGCGGGATGATCGGAGATGCCGTCAGCCCCGACCAATTAGAAACTATTGTTATCGAAAATGCCCATATTAGGACATGTCACGGGGCGAACGAGTAATCAGGGCTGCCCCAATAAATTCTAAGTTGATTCCTATACGTAATGGATTAATGTGTAGGGTACTCATGAAAAAAGTTCATTGGCCAGACATGTAAACAAACGCTTCAGCAACAGGTTCCAGACTAAAACTACAACATATTGTCTACTTTTCAGGAACTATCACCATTTCGCTTTTAACATCTTTCATCCGTACCCCACACTTTAATATATTTCAATAAATGTTACATCAAAAACAGAAAAAACCAACTTCTCGCATTATTTTAGCTTAGCAGGTTGCAAACCCCGATGGCTTCGATAGAACGACTGATGCAATACTGGCCGATGTTGCAATCTAGTTAGAGGCGATGTAATTAATTGCGGTTAGCGTCAAACATTACTGCAACCTTTTTCCCTTTGCAGCCTTTTACCCCCGCCTACCCTACAACAACTTTGTATTAAACGAAATAACGTTTTTTTTATATGAAAATTTTAGATTTCTTGTGTAGTACAATTCAGATCGTAAAGAAACCGGACACCGGGACACCATCCTGTTGTACGCGGCATCTGCCCGGTGCAATTACTCAACAAAAGTCCAATTTATATGCAAAATTAATCTCAATAACGCCGGCAATTATCTGGCTCGATTCGACGACTCACAATGAAATTAACGTCGGCGATTTGCATATGTCGGGAGCAACGTTATTTATTGTGCGAGGCGATTCTATGATAGGTGGGCGTTGTCCGTTGCGATACAATGCGTCCGCATTAATCACTCAGAAATTGGTCTAGCGAGGAATTTCTTGCGACACGACCAAAGGAGTCGTGACACGCCGATTGTTGATATTCTCACACTCGCCGGTAACTGTACTTGCGTAAGGGGCGTAATGGCCAGTAAACGTAGTGTTTGCTTTTGGCTTTTACGTCACCGCTCGTAGCTAGTTAGGTTTCGATACACTCACTGCCAAGGTGTTTGACTTGCGTCTACCACGGAGGACAAAAATAGTAACACGTTTTCCTAAATTCTAATATCTGACAAATGATGGATACCCACTGTGGAACTGATGGACAACTGGGATGCAATCGTCAATTCAATCGTCTCCTTCTAGTTTTTCTTAAATATGTTGATTACCTACTTAATTTTCTCGTACTAAAAAAAGACTATTGATTAGATCATTACAGGATGTTAACTTGCAAGTAAAAGTAAACATTATTATACAAAAACAACTGTGTGATCCATGTTTTCGACGAGCTGAAGAAAGAATGCAAATCATCCGCCTGCTTCACGGACACCTCCATGCACCACTCGTTCCACCAGACGAGACCATCCAATCTCCAGAAATTTCGATCGCCGCAATTATGTTTAATCGTCTATCAATTTCTTAGGTAATTACGGCCGAGATCCGAAAACAGATTGCGGCCAGAGTTATAATTACACGTTGTTCATGCGTGTTGAATGTAAATTTTCGAAATTGCGCCTGGTCGAGGTTTTTTCTGCGCGCTAAACGGTGATTACGCACGTAAGCGACGAAGAGAATTAGATCGTAAACAGATTTTCGGCGTTGATAAGATAAAAGAAGTTTCGTCTTGTATGTTTATAAATACAAATTGTGTGTCCTACTACATAAACAAACAATCTCGTTGAGTTTTAATTGAGCCGTAAATTTAAAATTAGTTACTGAATGTATCTCTACGTGTGTAGTAGAAACTTGCTTACTTGTAGACTTGATCCCAAACGACAGCTCCCTCAAGGGCCCCAACGACGAACCATAGTGGTAAATGTAAAGTAGCTCGAAGTGATGTTAGTTGTCGCGAAATTCATGTGGGGTATCCAAATTCTTACATCGAAGTCACGAAATGTGACACGGAATTTACATGAATTTTCGAACCTCCGCGTTGATTGTCGGTACTTGGCACTTGGTGGTACTTGCTAATGGAAGAAACGCGAAGATAAGTAAAAGAGTTTGGCAAATTTAAAGCTGAACCAAAAGACTTACCCCTTTTTAAGTCAAGAGCACGAAGCGATAAAAATCTACGACGCGTCTATTTGAACACGTAAAAGACGGAATTTGTGGCACTGCTTTTAATTGCTATTTGAGTACTGGATCTAATTCCAACAACCGTTCATGAGCGAATATCTATTAGGTAGCCAGACTCAAACACAAGTTACATAATTTAATTTCTGCAACGATCAACAACGGCCAACGCTCAGGAATGCCGCAAACCCCACAAGATAGCGACCGGAATCCCTTTGATTTTTTTGCAAAAACCGGAAAACGCCGACACGCCCCTTTTCGCTCCAAATTCAAACATAACCAATCTACATGCGAGAAGAAAGAAACAAAATAAAAGACCTTAGAGTTTGTAATCAAAAAAAAAAGAGCGATCACTCAAGCCAAATCAGAACTTTAGCGCTTGTAATCAAATAGAGCAATCAATGAAGCCAAAATTTAGAAACACCCTAAAATAAAAACGTTAAAGCAAAAACGGATCGTAACAATTATCCCAAAGGGAAAGATACCGCGACGAAAAGATTGGATTAAAAAAGAAACAACGTAATTAGCAACAAGAAGGCCTAGAATTTACCTGGATTTTTATGTAAAAGCCAAGCTTTGGACAGGGTAAAAGAAGCCTTCCCTTACCGTTAACGGTGCTCTTGTAAAAATTCCAACCACACTGATTTTTCCCACACACAGTTAAACAGAAAGTGACGTCGTGAAACAAAGCAAAATAGGATGACGCGGAGTGATTGCAGATGTAGTTAGCTTCATCCAATAGAAATCATTAGTGTGACTGATGCCCATAAAAGGAGGTGGAACGCGGCGATCAATAATCTCAAGCCTGCGCTCGGGGAACATCACCACATCATCTCAGTTGCTACGTTCACTTGTATCCTTCTTGGGTCGATAACGAAGTTCATTTCTAGTCCCACATCCAGACGTTAAATTCATTTGATTGGTTTCGTTCTTTCCCATTTTTACTAAATTCTTCTGCTTTAAAATTCCAGTTAAACATTGTCACGTTTTTTTCCGTTTAATTTGTCAATTGATACCTACCAGACATTCAGCTGCTGCATACCGTGGACTTAAAGTTACCTGGGTCAAACTCGAGCTCAGTGTAGACGGTCGTGGGCCAAAGTGGGGACCAAATAGCCGTGACCACAAAACGTCGTCGATTTCGGAAAAAAGGCGCCATCTGCGATTGAAGGTGACCCAAGCTACACCCAAGGTGAAATGATGGAAGGAACGGTCGAAATGTCGTTCTACAGTTAAGAGAGCAATAAGGAGAAGGGTATATCCGAAATGAAACACCGAAGCGAAGATAAAATGGTTGAAAGTCGTGTATTGCACTCCCCCAAAATATTGAAATCAATGTCATAACTTGACACAAAACGTTTTCAAAAATATAAAATTACAAACCGGAAATTTATCGTTCGCGATTAGGCATTTTCGCTAGCGTTTACGGACAAGTCCGTGAATACTGTTTCGTTCAAAATAACATTAAATACGTGAACATAATTCAGTAACAATTTCAGCAAATACGTGACTAATAATTCAGTAAAAATAACACTAAATATGTGAACATTAATTCAACGAAAATGACAGTAATTATTTGAATATTACCGGATTCGAAACAAGGAGAAAGTGTCCTTGATAAAACAAAATAAAGAAATACTTTAGTTCGTTCTGACCTTAAAATTCCGTAATTGCGATGCCTGTCAGGCGCGAAGCCCTCTTAGGCCGGTGTAGTTACTTTCGCCTTGCTTCCTTCGATGTGTTCAAGCGGCGAGTTCGATGGGGCCGCGTGGAACAAGGCAGTCACAAATACGAAACGCAAAAGTGTAATAAGCGTTAAAATGGAGAGGGGTCCAACTAAACCAAAAGAAGAAACCCCGATGAAAGCGGGTTTTCTTGACGAAATACGATGAACTCGTGCGAGACGCCCGTAAAGTTACAAAATCCGGCTTCAGCCGAGTCAGTTCTTGCTTCGAAGAAATAAACAACGTCTCCACAACTCCAAAACCGCGCAGGATTACCTGTAGTTAATTCAGATAACACGAAATTCAGAAAGCTTCAAAAATTGGGAGACGGAAAACAAAACTCGCACGTACGGTTCGACGAACAACCAGTCAATCAATGATAGATCAAGCGTCTCTTCACTGCAAGGGATGCTGGGAAATTTTTGCACACGCGTAATGCAGCGGAAATCAAAACAAAAGTATGCTATCCTCTCTACAGGTAGGACGAAAGGGAAGTAACCTAACGGTATTATCTAATAATAAGTCGAAAATAAAACGTAACAACTTAGATTTATTTTCGCGATATTTTTTTATTTTTGATTGCTCCCTCGTGATCCTTGCTATCTGGAAGTTCGCTGGTAGTTCTCTCGTTAATGGGTTGCTTTCGATTTCCTGCGCACTCTCAATTTTACCATTTTCTTGAGATGTTGCTGTTTTAATACTCCAGATAATCTTGCTTCTATTTCCGTGATGGTTCCCTCTTTTAATATCCTCCTTATTAAGATAATGAAATATATTTTTGGTCCTGATGTTCGTCTTACTGTCAATATTCCGCTGTCGCCCAAGTGTCTTTTTTGACAAGTAAAACTGAGAGGAATAAGAAGAACTCAGTTTTCCTTGTTCAGTCTCTTCCTAGCTTTATTCATCTCGATGAGCTCTCCATAAGTTCAATGAATACACTCCCCCAGCAGTGTTTCTTTGGTCTTCCTTAATATCTCATTTGTTGTTTTCCTCTAGATATAGATAGTTAGGAAATTATTAACGAAAAAGCCGACGGCATAAACAACGAAATGCCGGAGAATACTACAGCGAACGCACAGTGACGTCGAAGTTGTTGAAAATTGTTACATTGTTTGGTTTCTTCCTTCCTCCACTTCTTGCATTTTCTCAATTTTAAGATTCCAAGTTCGATTGCGAGATGATTTCTTCTTTTGGCACCCCCTTTGGGCGTCTTCTATTGGTAGCTTCCATGATTTTTTGCCCTTTATTTTCCTCTACCCTTTACGTTGGTTAGAGCTTCTGCTTGCTCTCAGTTTTTCTGTCAAACTTTCGTGGTGAATTACTCTGGATAGTTAAGTCTTGAACGTCTTCTGTTGATAGCTTCCACGTTGATTGCTACTTTTTAATTCGATTGTTTGCTCTGCATTTCTTCTATTCTTTATTGTAACGGCTTTAAGTTGCTTAGAGTTTCGGCCTTTCGCTTGCTCTCCATTTCTCTGTCAAACTGTCTTGCTAGATTCCTCTGCGTTACTCCTGCTTGGAAAGTTAATTCTTGGGCGTCTCCTGTTGATAGCTTCCACGTTGATTGCTACTTTAACACGATTTTTGCCATTCATTTTGTTCTTCTTCTTTCGATCTTCTTCTCGCTCTCCATTTTTCTGTCAAACTGTCTTGCTGAATTACTCTGCGTTACTCCGCTGTTGCCAACGTGATTTTCTTGACGAAATCTCAGGTTTCTTGTTCAACATCTTCGCTAGCTTTAGGTTTGCCACAATAAACTCTAAATTGACCGAAATTCTTAAATATTGCCAACTTATTCGTCGTATGATTTTGATCTGTAACACGTCATTTATGTAAATCTTCAAGTAATTATTGAATCATACAAGAGCAAGGCCATCAGACTATCTGAAGTGTGGAGATTTTGCCCTGTGTACCATAAAATTTACAAACGTCTTACATCATGTATTTTGTTCATCGTCTACTACTTGTTCGCCATGGAAGAATCATCATTTAGGGTACAATACCTTATTTCATTAATTATTTCTGGAAAAACTGAAATACATTTCCAATATTTTTTCCACGTTCTGTGATGTTTATTCTTTCAATGTTTTTTCTTTGTCGGTCTATTTAAGAATCATCTTGTATGTTCTGGCATATACAATAGGGTAGGTCATTTTTATATGAAAAAAAAAAACGAATATTGCGCTTTTAATTTTTAATAGCGAAATTATGTTGCCTTTACATGAAAACAGTGTAATGCTAGAATTTAAAGTAAATAGCACCTCATCTTCAGGTTGCGCTTTGCCTTGGAAATACGAATAACTTGAATATATTCTGGTAGTCCTATAACATAAATGTCTCAAGGAAAATAAGATTTTTAGAATAAAATAATCATTTATTAATAATTAAAAAAATAATACAACAGAAAAATTAATGAAAATAATTCAATATTGAAATCTTCCTTGCTATCGAATTTAGGCATTGCTGTGAGATTCGAGTTTTAATTTTATCCACCTTATACAGTTTTGATGATAACTCTGTTATTATTATTATTATTACAAATACGAATTTTTCGTGGCATACTATATGGCCTTTCTTGTATAATTTCAAAAATTCAAACGTAAGGCGCACCCTCTAAATATTAATTAAATTCAAAAATATTTCATAGGTGTCATAATATCGCTAAAAGACAACATAATTTTGCTATTAGGTAAGATTATCTCAAAGTTTGGTTTTTTGACCCACCCTAATATACAAGGGAATTCACAAACATAGAATCGATGTGAGAGTAAAGTACCTTCATTTTGTAGGATTTGCGAAAATGTTACTTGAAAAAATTCTTTACAATTTCAGTTCACCTTTTACAGAACTTTTCTATGGCTGCATTTCTGTAACATTGAGAAAATTGTAAATATTTTAATACCTAAACAGTGGTAATGGTAAGTACAGTTACTTGCAGTGGCCAATACTTTAAAATAAATGTCTGAAAATGTAAAATTCATTACATTATGTTTGCTTCATAGGAGTACTACTTAGTAAAAAATTTAAACCGATCACTTTGTTTTTTTTTTAAGTAATATTGCTGAAAGTATATGGCATTCAAGGCTTCTAAAAAATCAATTATTTCATGATCCACACCTCAAATCGTTATTGAAAACACTCAGCAAGGTCATTGCAACTATACGAATAAATGAAACAGAATCCAGATCGTGTTGTTGATTTTTTGATATTATTTTAATCAGGTATACACGAAGTGGTTCATTGATCACTCCTTAAATCACTTTAGAGTGAAGAGTGAAGTGAAGAAATACTAACATTTAGAGTTTTTAATGTACTCATTTCAAACTAATACCTTTTAGTATTAGGATCATAAATTTTTATTACAATATTTTCCTCCTGTATCGATTTTTCCTCTTATTATAAGCATTATGGGTGGAAGCACTTTAATATCCTTAAAATTAAGCGTATATCTCGAGCGCCAGGACTGACAGTTTCCAAATTAGAAAGTAATGTATGGTTCTCACTGTTTTCCCATGGTTTGAATAGTAAGGCAGTGTCGACTTAACAGACCAATAAAATATTCAAAAATTAATAAAAAGTATACTTCGGTGGCGTTTAATATTCCCCGGTAGCCGCGGTCATAAAATATGAAGCATAAATGCCATCTATGTGCACTCGAAGTAAAAACGCTTTTTACGACGTTTTCCAGATGGGAAAAATTCCAGCACCTTCTTCTCCGTCTCTCTCGCGCTCGCGAGCGACCTGCCTCGAAGTCGTTAAGGTTTTATTAACGATAATTTAACAAATATGACCGTTCGCGCGGACGTTTATCGGCATCCTTTATTGTTTATTTCGGAATTATGCGCGGTTACGTAACCTGAACATTCCGAGAATGCTGCTACTACACAATAAGAATTTATTTTCTGCAAAATATAAACAATCAATCAATTTGCACCGAACACTATTTAAGGATATCATAAAAGTCATAAAGGTGTATTAAACCGTTTAAGTTATATTAGTTATATTATAGTTATATTAGTTACCGTGTGATCAGAATAAATGTAGTCGGTAGTCCTGCATCCATAATAATGGGATGATATTTTAATTGTCAGCTTGACAGTTAGTTAATCGTTTCTAAACCTTCTCGGAATTGGATGTCATTATACGCATTTTCATTTGCAAAGCAAAACAGCAGGTGGGTTAATTTCACCGTACGTTAACATTTTTCTTGGTACGTTTACATAAGTCATTTTATCATTACTGAAGCGTCCATCGCCTCTACATGTCACCTGCGAAGTTAAATTTTTTTTTATAAACTACACGTGCAATAATAATTAACAAATAAATAATAATAATAACAAAATAATATACCTGGTGATTCAGTTTGGTATTCTTCAAACCGTTTCTGCTTAAACCGAAAGTGGTACATATTGTTAGGGCCGGGTCGATATATCGATACGTATCGATACGTCAGCTGTATCGATACACATTTTCAGCTGTATCGACGTATCGAATATCGATACGTATCGAAATATCGGATATCGAATACCGATACATATCGAAATATCGATACGTATCGAAATATCGGATGTCGATACGTATCGAAATATCGAATACCGATGTACCGGCACGTATTGAAATATCGAATTACAGACTAACTAAAGATTTTATTTATTTATTTGTAGAGGTGGGCGATACGGGAAATTGTGTTTTTGACGGGATCTTGAATTTTTCGATCTTCAAAACAATACATTTTAATAATAATAATAATATCTGTATTGCCCAACAGTTCACAAAAAACCAATTACAGAGCAAATGTAATAATATCATAAAGAGAAACTTGCCAGAGTAAAACTAAAGCTAAAACTAAACTCTAGGAAAAAGAGAAAATGGAAACAGGTAGCACCGTGGAGACATGAAGTATAATCATGGTAAAAGTTGAGAAAGGAGTTAATTGTGGCTGTAGAAATGCACTAGTTTTTTTTTTTTAAGTTGGAAAAATTTTAATGGAAAATGTCGACGCTAGTACAGAAATTTTTATAGAAAGTTGAGCCAACATGTATCGGAGAACGAACTAAGGCGTTAGTACGCGGAATGCTGTAAGAATCCAAGCATCTTTATGGAAGCGTAGTACGGAAGTTAAATTCAATGCAACGCGATCGCTAGAAAAATCCGCCCACATAAAAAATTTATGTAAGGAGGCTCGTTTATCAAGAACCTTGCCCTAAATGAGACACGATGACATTTGCAAATTCTAAGAACTGCAGTGATATTGATAGCCGACCTCGTGCTAAATCACACACATATGAAATGCTACGTAATCGGAGCTGACCTTAAAAAAACTAAATAAAAAGGTAGCGTGACAAATACAAAATCAGACAGCTTCTAGCAGTTTGATCGTGAAGATTGCTAGTGCCTGTCTTGTGGAGTATAGCTCCATAAGCCCGAGGGCGTAACCGACATTTACATAATGTCTTGTGTGTGTGGCTGTTCTCCCGGAAAGTCCGTTTTAATTAATGAATTTTACTGTTTTGGCTATGTTATACAGTGAGAATTTTTTAGCGTAGAACATATGCATCCTTGCTGCAATATTGAAGGTGAGTATATATATATATATATATAGGCTTAATATGTATGTGGGCTTCGTTACTATGGATACCATTCGTACTTGTTTGTCTAGCACTGAAGCTCTTTGTCCGAAATAGTTAAAAATAATCAGTAATCAGTTTTCTGGAAGTTTGAGAACATATCCAAACGGTCATAAAAATTGGTAATTGCCTTAAACTGAATCCTGCTCGATAGCAGTTGTAGATTTGTATCCTTTCATTCGTTGAATATGTGTCAAATGTGTGAAAGAAAAATAATCACAATTAACGTTAACCATATCCATGGTTACCACGTACTTTTCGGGCTATGTTCGATTTTAAAAAATTCAATAGCACTTATGTATGTTTTACGTTGAAAAATTCTCACTGTATAAACTAACATTTCTGTTATCATTCAGTTTTAACCATCCGTCCCTCACACATGTATAAAGAAAAAGAATTTCTTGCGGCCAAGCGCGGAACATCAAAATAAATTCTATTGATGAGGTTCGTAGCATCAACCCTGTTGTGAATCAACTGTTGTAAACCATTGTCAAGAGATTCACAAAGATACTGAGAAAAACATGCAAGATTAGTCACTGTTGAACGTTTGCCTACAAAACCATGGTGTTCAGGACAAAGATACTGCTTACTATAAGGATAAATGTAAGAATAGAGTAGGTACAATTTCGAAAACTTTGGAAAAATTGCAAAGTAGCGAGATGGGACGATAGTTGGATATATCGGTAACATCACCGCTTTTAAAGACAGGAATGACTTTGGAAAGTTTCCAATATGAGAGAAAAATGTCACACATAAATAAGAGCTTTATTAAAAATAATATGTAGAGGTTTGACGAAAGCTGATTTGCAGTCTTTCAAGAGAAAACTGGGAATTTGGTCGTGGCCAGAGGTCATAGTCCAAGTCCATCTACAATCTAGGATTATGTAGAGATTCGGCTCTTCCAAGTTTTTCTATTCTGAGCTTTTTATTATAGAGGTTTGAAGAATCTCATCATCAACAAAATCCAAGATCAGATCTGTTGGATTCGCCTTGTCTTTATCGCCTATTTTTAGGTCCTTGGCAAGGACGCCTACCAACTAAACTCCTTATCCTCTCCTGCAGATCCTAATTTAATCTCGGGCCTTGGTTTGCATAATCGTCCTGGGCATGTCTGTTACACAATTCCAGTGCCTCTTACTTCTTAATAGGGTTTCCGCTATGTCTTCAGTGGCGACCATAGTTCCACATTTCCTATAGGCTTCCTCACGTGTGTTTCTCCATCTACTGCAGTCAAAAACTGTATGCTCTGGCGTGTCTATCTCCTGATAGTACCAGCAGACATTGCTTTATCCAGGTAACTGGCGAATACCCCGTGTCCTGTCATGGCTTAAATGATGTGGTGGTCTACGTCTCCGTATTTCCGGTTACACCACTTGCCAATATCTTTGATAAAGATCTTGGTCCATCCTTCGTACATGTCCCTTTGCCATTTCACCAGCAGGGGTTCTGGAGTCTCAGCGAGGGATTTTCTGTTCTCTTCATACTACAATCTAAATTCTTCTGCTTTTAGTTTAATTGGTGGGATAGCGGCGATCGCCAGGATAGCCCCTGTAGAGACCGTTCTATATGGCAGAAGTGACTCTTATGGCCTTCTTTCTGTTTATCGACTCGAAATGTCCCTAGTAGTGTTTGTATTTCATGGCCGCTGTCCACATACATGATGGTCGATAGTACTACTCCGGCTAGTACCTTTCTCTTTTTGGACCTAGGTCCGCCTATGTTTGGCATTAGCCTGGACAGCGCCCTGAGGGTTTTGCTGGCTTTATCACATATTTTTTTGACATGGGAGGTCATTTTCAGGTCTCGATCGAGCTATTTCCTGGGACCCGCAAAGATCATCACCTCGGTCTTTCTGCTGGCTAACTTCAGCTCGTGATTTTCTAGCCAGTTTGTGATGTTCACCATGGCACATTTCGCCTTTTCTTCAAGCATAGTGGCCGTCTTGGCCGTGACAACTATCGCCAGGTCATCGGCGTATGCAATTATATTGATTCCTTATCCCAGTTTTAACCATCATACAGTACACTCCACAGAGTCGGTCCGAGAACCGAGCCTTGAGGCATGAGGCACGTGCTCCCCGTGGAGTTATGATCGACCTGTACTCTAGATAGGATTGGAGTATCTATCAGGTTGCCTGATTTTTGAATTTTTTAGAGCCTGAATGATGTGTACCCACGATGCCGAGTTAAAGGCATTTTCAATGTTCAATACTGCCAGGCCAACATTTTGGGATTGTTCACGATGTCTCTCACCTGGCACAGGGCATCAAGGCGGACCTGCCCTGTCTTTCTATCCTGAGCTAAGTTTCTTACTTTAGACCTCTGTATATTTTTTGTGCCGCTGCCCTCACCTCGTCTTATCACGGTTTTCTCGGCCTTCCACTCCTTTTTCTTCCTTCCGATCTAGCCTTGTATATTTTTCTTGTAAGCTTGTCATCTGTCATCCTGCACGCATATCCTAGCTACCCTAGTTGTCCCTCTCTTTTATTTTGGGTTGTTCTCGATAAGTTTAATTTCTTATTCGGTCTCGTCTTGTTTTTCCGTTTTATTAATTCTGCTTGTATTTCTTTTCGTTGTTGTCCTCGTTTCTCATGCATGCAGTAGCATTGGAGATCCCTATCTGGGTTTTTACTTCTCTTGGTATTTCTTTTTTTCCAAAGAAAGAACTTAACTCCAACCTTCCCTATCTTTTCATTAATTTCGTTTTCCCATCTTCCATTTTCGTCCCAAGTATTTGAAACTTTTCAGCAAGTGCTCTAACTTATGTCTTTCCAGTTTAATATTATGTGGCTTCTTAGTTGCAGCTGTCACCATTGTCTTTATTTTCTTGTGTGTTTATTTTTATTCATTCTTCGTCTAATATCTCTAGGTTGTGCTGTGTGTAAGTCTTTATCCAATCCTGCCACTATCCTTGCCATATCATCTGCACACATCAACATCGCTGGTTCCACCTTTTCCAATTTCCTACTTGCAGTCTTTTCGTTTTTTGTTTCGATTTTTTATGGCTTCATCTATTGCTGTTGAAAATAAGACTGGGACTGTTTAAAACATTCTTTGGATTCGTACGTAGTTGATTCTTCGTAACTTGTTCTTACTATATTCATAGTTTTCTGGCACCTATACCTCTTTTTCTTACAAATATCTTTTCATCTGATTCTATCGAAAGGCTTTTCCGAAGTCCACGAAACGTATACAAATTGCTACGTTATTCGTTATTGAAAAATTCTTTATGAACAATTTCTTTTATTGCAACAATAATGACTGTTTGTTTATTTAGTCGAATTTACCATAAATTAAGTTTAATCCATTTATTTAAATACATACATCACAAAACAGTTGAAACCAATTGATGGGGTAATTATTATTATTCTTTTTAAAAGAAAGTTTATATAAGTTGTTATTTACACGAAACTAATAATTCTGTTCAGTTCCTTACGGTTTTATACATCAACTAATGTATATTCTCACTTCACCTTACGTGATTTAAATCGATTGCATTAATTTTTAGCGTCGCCCGAAATGTTCAAACTCGCGTATTTTATAAAACTCATTCAACCTCGCATATTTCATTAGACTCCACCCCAGTTTAACGTTGCTCATATTTATAAACTGTCTTTAAAAAAATTGCAACGCGTCATACAATGATGAATATATAACAATAACAATAATTTTTTGTGAAAACGCGAATCCAAATCTGATACAAAAAAATAGTTTTCTAAATATTTATCACACATATTCGTGCTTGATCTTGAATGAGTCGCCATGTAACAATGTAATAATTATTATCAATGTGCATTATGCATAGGTAATTTTTTATGCGCGGTAATTTTCCACAAGACACTACCGAGAATTTCAAACATCGACATTCCCGCTATCACTCAAACTTTGTTGTTTTCGTTTTTGTTTGAAACTATTTTATCATTTTCCACGTATACCTTAGAACTTCACATTGCGTAACGCCCAGAGTGACTGCAAAGTACGTGCCCACGGTCGCGGAATCTAAATAATTCCTGTATATTCCAATCACTTTTTTCTTTAGTACCTATCGTGTGTTTGGGTTTTGCGTTCTTGTAGTACGTACAGATTACGACAGGATACGGTTGGTTGCGATGCCGCAATCTAAGATCTAGATTGCTACCGGATGCGAGCTTCCTGCTACCGAAAAGCGCCACCGTAAAAATTTGCGCAAATTAGCCGCAATTATCATCATCCGCATCGATTACTCTGGCGGATATAATCAAGAGATGATTAAATGGAAAATTATGCCGCTAATTACTTAACTCGCCTTGCGAAAATGTGCAACGGAGCTTTGAAATTATTCGGAAAAAAAATATGAGAACAAAAGAGACTAGTATTACAGACATAATTAATTAGGTAATTATGAAAGGTTTTTGAACTTCTTCTTGATATCTTACTTTGAAACCAGGCACATAAAAAATCATTCAGGACTAACCAAGTTTGGTCTTCATTTCCTTTTGTATTTCGTGACAATCAGTAGTCATATTATGAAGGATAACTTACACATGTTTGTGTTGGCTCTGCAAATTCTATAAAATCCATGTAACAGTCGTAACAATGCGGTAGGTCTAAGTTTTTTTTTTTTTTTGTAAACCAACTCCAATTCACACTTCCTCAGACCGTGTCATAATAACACGGTCAGAATGTCCTTGCCGCTTTTACTCTTCAGTTTCCATTTTTAATCCATCGGCTTACTCGCCTAAATGGATTACGGCGAGGACTGGAATGTTTGTTCCTCGGTCATCATCACCTACCATTAGCATTTACTTCAATTGCCGCGCGCTTAAAGGAAAAGACCGTAAAATCCCCCAAATCCTCCCGGGCCGAAGTCGACGTCGAACAAAAACTTTAATTTCGTCAGATTAAAGGGATTCGAAAAACGAAATTAATCATATCCACGACAACAATGGGACGGCGTCCGACGTGTTTTGGTCTCGGCTTTCTTTGGGAGGAGCAGGTAAAGACCCCGTCCTCGTCCTCATCCTCGTTCCAATTCTCCGTCCGCACAGCGAGAAGGGTTCCGATGACTTCTGTTTGTACAGGCCCGTCAAAACTTATTACGCAACTTATTCTGGTATGTTGATATCACGAAAATCTCAATAAAACATTAAGGCCCGATTTTACAACCGTCGGATAAGCATTATTCTTAAAATAACGTGACGTA
The DNA here is from genome assembly GCA_958336345.1 of Dorcus parallelipipedus. NCBI lineage: Eukaryota > Metazoa > Arthropoda > Insecta > Coleoptera > Lucanidae > Dorcus > Dorcus parallelipipedus. The sequence goes on from OY284478.1 coordinate 42,943,579, forward strand.
GATATGGAGGAACATTAAAGGATATTCGGCGAACATTGTGAAACTGGGCCTAAGAAAGATTTAAAAGTACCAAATCTCGTATGAGCGTGAATTTTAACGACTGCAACAGAAAACGGATAATCTACAGGGTGATTGGGGTAAGTCGACGTATTCAATATAGAACGCAGTGTCACTATCTACTTTTAATGTTTTTGTTTAATTGAAACCGCGGACGCTGAACTGAATCGCCGGCAACGGAGATTTTCTCGAAAGTCTATAAATCAAGGTGTCCGGTGACAGGTGGATTTTATCGTAGTCGCCTTAGGACGGCCGCATGAGAATGTGCCGGCATGCTGGAAACGCGCCGGCAAAAAATCACAGTCTCATGCGCGGGTTTATTTGAGTTTTTGTAGGAACAACCCTCAGATCGCGTTTTGTTTTTCTCGTCGCCGCTGATTAGAGTGCCCGCCGGTCATTATTAAATCACATTAAAAAACATACGTACGCTCCGACCCGAAGTATTTATATTATGTAAACGCGAACTTCGTTACCCTGAACACAGCGTATTGCTATGATACTACCTAAAATACAACATATTTCCAACAAATATGAACCAGAACAAGAAGGGACGTGAAACAGCTACGAAAAGAATCCATCGTCCACAAGGATGCTGAAGAAATGTCTTCCAAACCAGCCAATAATACTTTACACATTTAAACAGTCTTCTGGAAGTTCAAAACACTTCAAGGGTCATAATACATACAGTGTGTAAATCTAAAAAAAAAAAAAAAACAAATCAATAAAAAATGTATTAATGATCAAGAAACGAAGATGGTATTCTCATCCACATTGCGGATGAAGAGGTCGCATGGGTTTAAGAATTACAAGACGCCATGAATTGGACAAAGTTTTGTCAATTCCTGAGTAAGGTCCGAAAGAAACCCAGACATCCATTGACGGCAAGAAACTGGTCAGTACGTGCTCACAGAAACCATCGCAAGAGGAGGCTAGACTACTTGGAGGATGGAAGGAGAATCCGAGTAAAAATATCCATTGCAGGAGACATACAGGTCAAAAAAAAAATTAAATTTCAGTCTAGCGCCCTCCTCGTTCGATACACAATATGGTTCTATTGTGAAGAGCTCTTGCAATATTTCGCAGAAAATTAATGTTGTTTGTTAATAATTTGACTACCATGTAAGACTTTTTCTAATAACTTTGTCTGAACTTCATATTTAGCACCTCAACCTCACCCGTATACCTTTTGGAGACTTTCGCAATGTAATTTTAGTTTGAGATGATGCCATGTATTTATGGAATATAAAAATATTCTTACTGCCACTAATAAAAAAATATGGCCCGCCTTATCTGGCGGTCACTGTACAAGGGAATCTTAATTCAGTTCATGATTGTTTTAAAGACGATTTGCTAGGATCGTAATTAAAACATTTAAACCTTCTGACGTAAGATTTATATGAACATAAAAATTTTAATTAAGTTAATGAATGTTTTAAGGACGATTTGCTAGGATTGCAATTTGTTTGTTTGTTTATTTCGACATCGATTTATAATACATGTCATGTCACAAGACCAATACAGATAACATTAAAAGAATTTTGACAAGATACGTTAAAAACGCTTACAGGTTAATATCACACTTATAACCATGTAGTTACCATAAGTATAGCAGCTAATATTATAAAAACATTCTTCTATAAGAAATGATTTCAATTTTTTTTAACAATTTTGTATTCTTTAAACATTTTATTGATTTGGGAAGATTAGTATATACAGGCCGAGTCCAAAAAAACGCCTACGCGAATAGCGTCGGTGTTTATTGTCGGATTTGACTAGTCAAAAAATCAAATTAAATGGCAGAAAAAACTCTACAAGATACCACATCTTGCGTCTTTAATACGTTTAAGACAGCTGCATGACAGCTGTCAACTATTGTTTTTTAAATACAAATGGTATAATTACTGTAATAAATTTCGAAAGAACTTTTTTTTCTGCGTTTAATAATGTGCCGCAATAAACACTTATTTTTCAAAATAATAGAAAATAATAAATTATTAACATGAAATGACGTATTAAACAGTTGCCGAACAATAAATGACGATAACTGTCAATATTTTTGTTTTGTTTTTGCTGACGATAAAAAAAAATCTTGACAGTTATCGTCGTTTGTTTGCCTATGAGGAAGTACTTATAGACACTACGCTATTTACCGTAAAACAGGTATCATTTATTGTTCGGCAACTATTTATTACATTACGTCATTTCATGTTAATAATTAATTTATTTCTTTTTATTTTCTTCTTTTATTTTGAAAAATAAGTGTTTATTGCGGCACAACATTGAACGCAGAAAAAAAAGTTCTTTCGAAATGTATTACAGTAATTATACTATTGCATTTAAAAAACAAAAGTTCACAGCTGTCATGCAGCTGCTTTAAATGTATTAAAGACGCAAGATATGGTATATTGTAGAGTTTTTTCTGCCATTCTGCCACCTTTTTCTTCATAAATTCAAAAAAACATTTGACAAACAAAAGTTTGACATTACTGAGTAACAAACATCAACATAATAAGTAGCATGTTGACTCTTCAACAAAAAATATTTGTGGTGCAGGGCTCTGAACTTGATGAAATAAGAAGAATTCAACAACAATTTCCAGGACATTCATTGAGCAGTAATACGGTCAAAAATATTGTAACAAAATTTTCCAGAACAGGGAGTATACAAAATCAAAAGAAAAGTGTTATAAATTTTGATGAAGACGATTTGGCAACTGTTATGGCTATGGCGGACGTTGAGACCAATGGGAAAAACCTTTAAGCCAAAGGGCGGCAGAAACAGGTATTAGCAAATCGTATTTGCAAAGAATTTATAAAGCAAACAAAATTATTCCGTATAGAGTTAAATTTATTCATACACTGCAATCAAGTGACGAAGAAAAACATTTGGATTTTTGTTTGTGGGTTGGGGAAAAATGTATGGACAATAGAAATTTCTGTAACTGAATGAAGCTACTTTCACAACCAATGGAGTGGTTTTGTCACAAAATTGTCGGTATTGGTCGGATGTTAATCAAAATTTTAGAATAAATTACAAAAGTTAATATTCAAAAAAGTAAATGTTAGGTGTGTATCAATTTACTTATTTGGAAATACTACAAAATTGTCTACAAGATTACTTAGACGATATAAATATGACAGTTGTAGTTCTTGCCAAATGAAATTGTAATTAAATTGATTTGTTTAATTGGCAGTAGAGAAATAGAATATCTTATAAATCACGTGAATTATTTCAGCCTGATTGGGCCTCATCAGAGATATGTACTAAAAAAATTACTTTTTGAAAGGATAATAATTAAATTATACACTTACATATTTTTGAATTTCCAATAACCCAATAACAAACCCTGAAAGAAAACTTTTTGAAAAACCGTCTAGTATTTTGCAAAATTTCTATTTCTCTACTGCCAATTAAACAAATCAATTTAATTACAATTTCATTTGGCAAGAACTACAACTGTCATTAATTTCACTCAATGTTTCCAATGTTACTTAAGTTATTTATTTTACTGTCACATTTTGCCTTTTGAATGATGAAACATAACTGTTCCTTTCAATTTTGCAAAATACTAGACGGTTTTTCAAAAAGTTTTCTTTCAGGGTTTGTTTTTGGGTTATTGGAAATTCAAAAATATGTAAGTGTATAATTTAATTATTATCCTTTCAAAAAGTAATTTTTTTAGTACATATCTCTGATGAGGCCCAATCAGGCTGAAATAATTCACGTGATTTATAAGATATTCTATTTCTCTACTGTCAATTAAACAAATCAATTTAGATATAAATATGATATAAAATAAAATGGATGCTAGAAATAAAACACATTTTCAACAGGACAGTTGCGGCCCACATTCCACATTGTTAACAGTGGCGCACTCACGGAGGGGGGGGGGGGGGCTAAAGGGGCTAAAGCTCCCCCCAGAGGCAGCTATGTGGTACTAGAATTTAATAAATAATTTCAATTTTGCAAGAAAAAGAGAACGCCGACTTAATTTCGTTTGGTAACGTTAGTTCGGTTTAAGTTCATATTATGCATCTTTATTATTTAATATATATATATCCTTGTATACTCTTACGTGATTCTTACAATTATTATTATTTTTAAGCCCCCTCCAAGACAAATTTCTGGGTGCGCCACTGATTGTTAATAAGAAATTATTTAAGCGCGTGTTCGTATTTTTTTTAAATAAAAGTTTTAAATAATTTTTGTTCAAATGCAATGAATTTGGCACACGGCCATAATTTCGAATTTTACCTACAATGCTTTATGGTTTTCTTGGAATAACTACGCGAACTAGATACCACTTGCACTAATATATCCATTCTCGGTCAAGCAAAACTTGTTTACAAAATAAGATACACGTAGTCGAAAATTTTTCATCACACCTATCCCAGAGTCAATCCTGGGACACACTTTATACAAGCATGGCAAGGATAATATGCGAATGAATTGAAAAATACGCTTACATTGTTCATTAAAGCTACATCTAAACATTACTCTCACAGCTCGTTTTTGCAGAATGAAAACTTCTTCTGCTTGTGGTGCGTTTTCCCAGAAGATAAAAAAGTAATAAATACTTTTTAATGTAACATCAGAAACACAGTTTCGTAGTTTACTGAGCTGGTAAGAAACACTGGCGGGTATTGCACTGATATTGTTAGGATATGGCTTGACCATGAAAGGTTTTCAAAAATTGTCACTCCGAGTAGTTTGTTGACTTTGTTGACATTGTTGGCTGGTTGTAGTGTACGGTTTCCACATCTTATCAAAGGTAATTCGAGATTGTATGTATTGTTGTTTTTTACTTGTTTTAAAGCACATTAGTGATGTTTTTGCACTATTGAATTCCAATTGGTTTTGATCACACCGGGTAATTATATCACTATTCATCTTATTTGCTTTATGTACTGTATTTTGAAGTGTTTTTTGCTAACTAGTATATTACAATCATCCGCGAACATTGTCACCATACCCTCACTAATACTTCTCTCGACATTATTAACATATAGAAGAAACAGTGTTGCTCCTAGTATGGATCCTTGTGGCACACCATAAGTAGTGTTTTTTGCCCGAGAATTCCTTGTAACGCCCATCCTCTTTATACGGAAATTTTACTTTTTGCTTTCTCCCAACTAAGGCCCAATTTTACAATCGTGTAATAAGAACAGATTAACTGTGCGCCAAATATCCTTTAATGTTCTTCCATATCTATGTCACACCTACGTCACGTTATACCACAGGTTATACCAATAATAGTGCTTATCCGACGATTGTAAAATAGGGCCCAAGTAGGGGCTTCTGTATTTTCTTCTGTATTTTCTGTATTCTGTATTTTCAGTACATTCATGCTTTAGCTTTGTTTTCAGCATTTTTTATGTAATGTTTATAGTAACTTCGTTTTGTTTAACTCATTAGCTTAACATGGGCAATTTTATAATTTTGGAGTACTGCTTTACTTTCTGGTGTTCTTCTTAATCTAACATCTGAGTGTAGTCTTTAATGCATTTAAACCTACTGACGTGAAATTTATACACACATAGGAATTTTATTTCAAATAAGGAATGTGTTGAAGACGATTTGCTAGGATCGTAATCAATTCATTTAAAATTATTGATATATTTCTGAAATAACACGTACACAAATAAAGAAACGAGGAAAGGACTTTCTTAAGTCTAAAGAGGAATCCAACACTCTGTAACAAAAACAAAACAAGCTTCAAAATTACAAAACATTATATAAATAACGTCGACTTTGCATGCAGTAAAAAAATATGTTTCGTTATACGTATAAAAAATAAACTTGGCCTTAATTTCTATAGCGACGTCAATACAGAAAATAAATTTATGCAAATTCTAAAAATTCTATGGCTCTTGAGGATTCATTTCGTGTGACTTTACTCAAATTATTTGAATCTGTTTTTAATCTGTCAAATAGCTTCATTACATTAAGATTATCAGCACGTGAAACTGCCGTTTAAAAATACAAAAAGGGCACAGGTTTTATCTTTTACAGTAAATGTTCGATGCACGAGCTCGTCTGGTCCTGCAGGCTGAAATTTCCCGTAATCCCGCAGATTTGTACAAAGGAAGTAAACGTTGTAAAATGTGGAACTTGACGCAAGGAGAATCTTTCCATCCACAGTTGACAGACGGATTCTCCATAAAGTACACCCATATCCGTTTTACCCACATTCCATTTTATATAACTCATTTCACTCACAGAATATTACACTATTGAGGCACCGTGTTAACCTCAACAAGTGCAGGTGACGGGTCGACTTTCGAGCAACCCTATCGAGCGACAGGGTTGCTACGTGAATTGGCAGTAGCGATTTGATCGACCCGTAATTTTTGTTTATAAGCACTTGAGGTGCTTACCGACATCGACACGTCAATGGCCACCTTTACAATCATAAAACTATAAAATCTTTCGTACCTGTAGTTATTTCGTTCTTTCTGAACCAGGGGTGTATCATAATTTTAGGTACAATTTTTTTACATTTTCCCCATAATCTCGCAGATATCGATTCTTTTATTGGTTTCATGTTGTCGGTCTACTTCATAGACACGCTGTGGTTAATTTACTAATGGTTCTATTAGAATTACTTTTTCGTCGGCGACTCATCATGGTCTTACTTTAAGAGCTAATGTAGTTCTGAATAGATTTTTAGAAATCGAATGATTTCAAAGGAGTGAAACATTTTCAATCAAGGATCGGAAGAGTGGCTTTGATTTGTCCGCTGTGTCAAGTTAATGGCAATTCGCAAATGATAGGCACGGCTCAAGGATGCAATAAAGGAGCAAATAATGAATCAAAATCGGCGATTCAAGCGTACAGTATCAGATTGTTTCAATCTACACTGCACTACTCTCGCCGTACATAAATACGTTATCCCTGTCAGATGGAATCACGATCCATCCGTTTTTCCATTCTTCTTCTCGTTCTTCCTCGTCGTCGTTTTTTCCTCTCTCGTTCCTCGCGCTGCTCTAGTAATATCAAACTGCGACGCGAGATCATCTAAGGAAACCAGTTTCGCCGGAGGTCCTGCAAGTGTGCGAGAGAGAGGTCATCCTGAGACGGAGGCAAGCACTAGAATGCTAGGAAAAAATCCGACGATGGTATGGGCGAGATACAGCTATATGTGTAGTATATTCTCGGCATGAAGTTATGGCATTAGCTGGATGCTTTTATGTCTTTTTAAACGGCCATTTAAATTTAGAAATGTTTGAATTGGAAAATATTTATAATTAAAATTTATGCGGCGCTCGCTCCTCCGACTTGTCTTGATGATACGATTTTTAACGTTCATTTCTGTATACCAGATTTACATAATTTCTCGTGGAAAATTACCGCATCCAAATTAGTTTTTTGTTGTTTAGAAGGACGCTCATTTTTATCAAATTTGGTTGAGTTTTAGTCTGCTCAAAATTACTTAAATATAAATGTTTTTATTTCCACAAAATTCTGATCAATTTTGTTAATGAGATAGAACATTTGAGGAGTTTGAATTTCTGTTCGTTAACTTTACAAATTTTACTTGCAAATGTAAGTGTAATTTTTGTTTGTTTGTTAATCTGATATTCTTTTGTTCGATTTCGGATTCACGCATGTAGGTAATTTGTCACGTCATTACAATAATAATGACACTCCTCGCGTGCGATGATGTCGGAACACAATACTCTCAGCAGACGAAGAGAAAGGCAGAAAGGAGGACGAAATAAAGAATCTCCAATCTCGAGCTTAATTGTGTTTTTTCTTCTTTTATTTCTTGCCCCCACAACGACTTCGACGCGCCAAACTAATTAAAGGCGGCCATGAAATTGACTACAGCTCGACGCATGCGCGTTGCTTGATCGCCACGGCGAACCGACGCGACGCCGCATCGTCGCGACGCTCCCGAAAACACTTCCGATGTGTCTAATCCGCATCTGGTTTACGTGTGATTGGTTAACTTCATTTATCGAACTGTAAGATTATAAAAGGGCAACTTGATGTTGTAGCACTGCTTTTTGATTTGACCGATTTCATGCTTGCCTCCTGAGCTGTTAATATTATTATTATTATTATCTCTAGACGTTCACCGAATTGAAATAATAAGTACGAAGAGCTCATCGCAACTCACGTTTTCTATGAATAAATAAATGAAAAGGAATTAATATTTGCATTCGCTTCCAAAATAAAAACAACTAGAAGTATTAAATATGACAATAAAGTCCGACAATAAAGATTAAGAAAAAATGAGTTAAAATGAAATTGTTTCCGGGAAGGATCGAACACGAACTATTGTAAGATTGTCGGGATCTTAGTAACATTTTCTCTATTGTTTCAACATTTGTTCTTTGTCGGTCTATTCAAGAACGTTGGCTGTTGGACGAAGACGAAAATTTCGTTTGTTTTTTTTTGCGCATAATCTTTACAATTTCGCATTCGTTTATTATAAAGTAACTGCGCATCCCAAGCGAAGTCGTCCATACAAATTGGCCGGTGCAATTCGAAAAATTTTTATGGCTTATATAATCGTTTAAGACGCAATAAATTGCCGCATTAGGCGGGAATGTTAATCCACATAACTGGTTCTAAAATCCGCAATTTATAGTCTTGAAATCGTTGCCGCTTGTCGGTTTGGAGTCTGCTACAAACGAACCTGTAGACATCCTCGTGGACTTGTTTAGCGTCTACACTTTGAAGCCAAGATCAACCCAATTGCGTTTGATTGCGCAAATTAAATTAATTGCCCAAGTCCATTCTTGCAAGGCTATTTTAGCATGCGCAGGATACACACATTAACTAACTTTCCAAATTACAACGATAAATTTGCAGACTTAAATGTTATTTACTTTAATAGGACGATTAGGTGAAAATTAGAAAAATGCAAAAAGTTACTTACTTACTTAGTTACTAAGTAAGTAGTAAATTTTTGGATGTAGACGGATGTAATGTCAGAGTTGAATGTGTGTGTCAGTGTATAATAAAAAAATATATCATAGAAGAAAAACGTAAAACACAGTTTATTGTATCACCCCAAATTAATTTTCACAAACTAATTATTGCGCAAGAAGGATTCTTAAAGGTAATTTATAATATTTAGGTCGGGTTTTTCACAAAACCTTCCCACGAAAGTTTTACTCACTTGTCTTTCATAGGATGATCTAACAAAGGTTTCATTGCATAAATTGGATTTCGCGCGTCGACGGTTTTATAAGCGTTAGGGGCCATAAGTTCACGCAATAACTAACACAGCGACCTCACTCGTTTATTCTCCGAACTTCTTACTATAACCTACAGTTTCCTTTCTTTTGTTTTTTTTTCTAGTCGGCAATCGCAAGTGCACCGAAAAACGTGCAACTTCTGTCTAAAAACTTTTTTTCTAACTTCAAAAATAAACGAGATAGAGACGTGTGAACTTTTAGGTTATCGCCCTCTAGTAACTCGAAAAGTAATCACGTTAGACCTATTGTGCGACCCATCAATTCACATTAAAATTCGCCGTAGAATTCGAAATTGCAATAATATACAGGATGTTCCATTTGAAATAACGCAAGTTTGGTGTGAAAACCGAAAAGCGAATTTCTTTTGTTTTTTTTCTAGTCGTCAATCGCAAGTACACAGAAAAACGTGCAACTTTTGTCTAAAAACTTTTTTTCCAACTTCAAAAATAAGCAAGATAGATACGTGTGAATTCTCAGGTTATCGCCCTCTAGTAACTCGAAAAGTAACCACATTAGACCTATAGTGCGACCCATCAATTCGCATCAAAAGTCAACGTAGAATCCAAATTTGGATAATATACAGAGTGTTCGTTTGAAAAAATGCAAGTTTGGTGTGAATACCGAAAACTCGGGTTGTTTGTTCTCTCGTCTGTACAGAAAAACGTGCAGCTTCTGTCTAAAAACATTTTTTCTGACTTCAGAAATAGAGAGATAGGAACGTGTGAACTTTCAGGTTAGTAACTCGAAAAGTAATCACATTAGACCTATAGTGCGACCCAACAATTCACACTAAAGTTCACCGTAGAATTCGAAATTGCAGTAATATACAGAGTGTGCCATTGAAAATAACCTATGATTGACGTGCAACTCGAACACGCGAAGTTCATTTCTTTCTCTCTCATCGGTGACCGAAACTGCACTGGAATATGTACCAGTTTCGTATGGAACGGTTTTTTCTAATTTCAAAAACTAAAGAAACATGGAGTCTCAAATTGCCAACTTTAGCAACTCGAAAAGTAATCACATTAGACCGGTAGTGCGACCCATCAATTCACACTAAAATTAGCCACAGAATTCGAAATTGCAATAATATACAGGGTGTCGCATTAGAAATCACACGAGTTTGGTGTGATTACCGAAAACGTGAGTCTTTTTTGTTTCTTGTTTCTTTTTGTTCTTCTTTGTTTTCTCTTCTGCGATCGAAACTGCTCGGGAGTATCTGCAAGTTTCGTGTGAACGAGTCTTTTCTGATTTCAAAAACAAAAGCAAGATGACATCTCAGATTTTTTAATTTTAGTAACCCGAAAAGTAATTACGTTAGACCGATAGTGCGACCCATCAATTTACACTAAAATTCGCCGTAGAATTTGAAATTGCAATAACGTACAGGGTGTCGCATTTGGTGTAATTAACGAAAATGCGAGTCTTTTGTTTTTTTATCGTCGGCGATCGCAACAGCTCGGAAGTATCTAAAAGTTTCGTCTTTTCCGATTTCAATAACAAAAAAAATATCTCAGATTGCTAACTCTAATAACTCGAAAAGTAATCACGTTAGACCCGTAGTGCGATGTATCAATTCGCGTAGAATTCAACGTATAATAATAATATAATGGACAATTAAGCAGCGACATCTTTCGATCGCTTGTTGACCTGAAACAGCTGTACAGAGCCTGCTCGAGAAATCCGCTGCAATCAAAACCGATTTGCACAAAAATTTTTTCAATAATAATATACGTGTTTCATTTGAAATAACATAAGTTAGTAACCAGTAACTTGAAAGCCATTCGCATTAGTCCCCTAGTGCGACACATCCGTTCACACTAAAATTCAACGAAGAATCCAAATGTGCGATAATATACGGAGTGTTTCATTTGAAATAACACAAGTTAGTAACTCGAAAACCATTCGCACTAGCCCCCCCAGTGCGACACATCAGTTCATACTGATGATTTCACTGCTGCAGTCATGTTAACGTCGTTTCCTTTACACATTGAATTATTATGGCGTTAAATAAATTATCCTAATATTTACAATTCTAACTTAATTCCTACGTATTTAAATCTTAAAAAAATCTATATAATTTATTTATAATAATTTTAATTTAATTTTAATTTGATTATTTCTAAAAATATTTACTTAAAATTAAAAGATTTGAAGAAACAACTTCAATTAAAGAATTTCTTAAACATATCTTCTAAAATATGTTTAATAAATTACGCTTAATTTATTTTATTTAACATTTTCTTACTTCGTATATAAATTAACACCGCAATACGTTTTGAAGATAGGAACTACGATGCAAATCTTGATCCACAATTATACCAAGGTAATAAGAACAAGAAGAAGACTTAATGACATGTCCTCTGAAATTAATTGTAACTTGCTTTTTATCAGAGTTATTTGATAAACGTATAATCACAGTATTGTCAGTGTTGATCTCCAATTTGTTTAGAAAACACCATTTGCTACCACAAAACTCTAATATGAATTACTCCTGCATTATTTACCTTGATTAGTGACAAGTCTACGCTGTATTTGATCAGCTTTTCCTCGACTAGCAACAGTGAAGAATGGGTGTGGATAAAGGAATGTTAAGATGAACAAAATGCCCAGCTGAACCAAAATAAACTCCGACAGTGTTCTCAAATTGTCTCGGCTTTACAGTTTTTCGTTCGCAACAATCGCAGGAGATTTTATCTACACTCAGTTGTACGTTGAAGGTAGTGGCACAAATATACAAACAACAAAATTGATATGTGCTTTAATTAAAAATGCGTTCTATAATTACATAATTAGAAACAGGTCAATACAATGCGAAAGAATGTCCACGACTCTATGACTCAAAAATGTTGCACCTGAGTGTATTTAGCACTAAAATTCTAAATCGCCTTGCTTTTACTACAACAATTCACATCGGTTAATTAAAGGTGCCAGATTTGTCGAAAATTCGCTCTTAAATAAAACAGCGTCACGAAACAGTTAATAAAAGTTATTAATTAAACTCATGTAACCAAGAATGTGTTCGTAGGTCAAGGTCATTCATGCCTCCATGTGTATATTCTGCACGATGTCCGAAACGATTACATCCTCTTTATCCGGGCATGTTCCTTGTTGTCAGCGATACGAACCCAGAGGACGATGTGGTGAACAAAAGAAGTTTGAAAGAACTAAAATTAGAATCTTCTCCGCATAAATTTAATGTGAACACGCTACATGTAATTTCTCTTCTCAGTCCAGCATAAAAAACACGCAACAACTCATAAATAATATTCCGACATTAAAGGAAATGACTGTGCCAATAATACAAAAAATTTTATTGTAAAAAGCGACCGAGGTTTCGTCTTAAAAAGACATTGTCAAGCGTATAAGTAGTCCTTAAAATACATGAGAACATCGAAGCTCCCAGGAACCAGTAGAGTTCCAATCAATAGGGTTCCTGGGAGGATTAACAAAAACCTATTTTGTATCTCGCTCATCCGTTTAAAGAAATCTTGTGTTTATATTATTTCCTTGACAACAGGCGATTTTTTCACATTCTACTTAAATGTGGGATGTGAGAGATCGTCTGTTGTCATGGAAATACTATAGACACAAGATTTTTTTAAACGGATGAGCGAGATACAAAGTAGATTAAAAGTCGTGAGTGAGAAAGCTGACATCATACGCTCCAGATACATCCGACGTATAATTTTCGAACGCAACTGGCGAACTGGCTTCAATTTGTCAATCCTACTGCAATGTCAGGTCAAAAAGAAATCGAGAGATGTCGCTACTTAAAATGTTCATTGCAATTATCAATAACCAACATCATTTTTCTATCTTCCGAAAACCCACAACTACTGACATTATCAAACCAGCTCATTCAAACCACCCCATAGAACATAAATGAACAACCTTTCATTACTATATGTATAGACAGATTATTAAACACCCCCCTCAACAACACTGATTTTTCTTCAGAAATCATTAACATCAAACACATCGCTCATGTTAATGGCTACAACCCTCACTTAATTGACCGTCTTCTACGGAAAAAACTCAAATCAATTGACATCAGAAACCAGACTACTCTTACTCCATCTCATCCAGACAGGACAGAACTTAATTACCACACCGTTACTTTTACAGGTCCCTCCTCTTAAAATTAAATCTATTCTTAACAATCTCTAAATATTGCGTTCAAAACCTCCAATTCTTTAAACAACTGTTTTTGCAATAACAAAGCCCCCCCTCAACCCTCTTAACAAGAGTGATGTTTACAAACTTACTTGTGAATGCCAAACCTTTAAATTGGCAGAACTTGTCGCAGTTTTCAAACCAGAATCAAAGAACATACCCGCGAGATAGAAAAAACCAAAACTTTTTTACCTTTTCTTTGCAAATTCAAATCAACTTTTGCTGAACATTCACCCTGTTTGATCATTCTTTCAATACGGACAATAATTCAGTTTCTCTCTTACATTTTACTACTTCTTTCAAAAACAATGTCTTTCTCGAACAATTTGAAATTCACAGATGTTTTTAAAACCGTAATTTAAAACCGTTTTGTCTTACTGACCAATTAGAATCTTTCAAATTAATTTTCATGAATCGCGCTGATTGCAACCGTGTTGCAACCTTTCGTGTTAATTCTTTTTTTTTATATATACTGGCCAACATTTCTGAACGTGCCTCCTTAGTACATTAGTTTTAGTTTCTACTTTACCGACACAACATTTGACTTCTGTCATTCATCCGCCATCTTGACTTTATAGTGTACGCAGTGAACTTGTTTGTCTTTTTACGTGAAAAACTTACTTTAACTTGCACATTATGTTAACTTGACAAATACCAAATATGTAACTTTTAGTTACTTTCACATGTAGTTTTTTAGTTTTCCGTTTGTCTATTTTTGGTAAGTTCTCTTCCTAATTTTCATTTTTTCCACCCTTGTGACAAATTTTTTCTCACATTTTAGCCTGAAGATGGCCTTTTATTTAATTATATTCTATCACTAGGCCGAAACATGTAATTATGTACATGTAGTGTGTTCACATTAAATTTACGTGGAGAAGTTTTAGTTCTTTTAAATTTTACTACCAACTTCACTATGAGCTAGATACGTGGGTTCTCCATGTTTTAAATGAAGAAGTATCCAACAGGAAAAGCATTCAAAATGAAGAATCCCAAAAGGAAATATCCGAACGGAAAAAGCCTGAATTAAAAGAAGAATCAATTACAAGATTTACCTCAATTACCTGGATTTTTGATAAACCGGTTCCTGGCAGGGGATTGGAAATCACCCCTAATCTTGTTTAGCGATGCACTAATGAAAGTTTCGACCACATCGAATATGAGTTTTGCCTAATCTTTCCTACGACTCAAAAATGTTGCACCCGAGTGTACAACTTAATTTAATCTTTACACACAAAATGAAAACTACGAATTAAGTAATTATTAACTGACGTCTATCAACTTTGACAATCTTGTCAGCTTTTGCTTTTGCTTTTAAATTCACGTTTAAATTCAAAACCCACCAATTGCAGCGGTCATTCAAGTACATATTCTGCCAAGTAAATTTTAATTAATAGATGCATCGGAGAGTATCAAGTGACGTTTTGATGAGAGACGTACATGATGGTGTTTTACATACTTTTAGTTTGTTTGAGTGCATGACATTGTCATTACTTCTTTATCTTGTAAAGTGTAGAATGGAGTTATTTGAAACAAAATTGACCAAAACACCACCAAATAGAAACAGAAAAAATAAAAACGGTCAGAAACCCATAAGAGACGAGTACGAAAGAATTTATTGTAAGTTTATTTTCATTATAAAGTTTTAGTAAACATGACGATTGTGCGTTGTAATTTTCTACAGATATGGGGCAGATAGCCTCCAGACATTCCAGAATGCAAACACCGTTATTATTTGGAATGTAAGACTTTAAAAATGTGCGATGTAAAGGAATTTCATAATTTATTTTACAAAAAAAAAGGACAAACTATACCAAGATTCTATAATATATAAGTATAGTACTGTTGACAAACCAAAAAAATACAGGATTAGAGATAATACCAGAGGGAAAAAATTACTTATAATTAAATATAACATTTGGAAAGCTGATGGAACAGGGGCAAAAGTTTGAAAGAAGGTTGCTGGAGTGACAGAATAAAACATAATAATGACAATAAGAAGGATGCAATATCAACATTTATACCACGTGTCCACCGAGTGTGGTTTTCTTTTCTGGTGTCTAAACCATTTAATACAGAAAAAAATTTCAAACGCTATCATCCTGTAATAAAAAAAACTCTATACGTTAAATTTATTTGCAATTACACAGGGTGTTCATTTTACAAGTGTCAGCAAGTACCTTTAATATTTCAAATGGACTACCCTATATATTATTACGAATTTTGATAGATCTATTAATTTGGAAAATATTTTATTAACATATTTCTATACCTAAACCTGCTATTTACCGAGATAAATGCCGTCAACGAAGAAATATCTTAAATGTAGACCCTTAGTAAATTGCTTTTAACTTGCTTAATTGAAGAGTCTTCATTATCAGTTATCACCTGAGGACTACGCAGTTTGCTGGTGACTTGCAGTTCTTTCTGCTGAATTTAGAAGTTCTTCTTATGGAACACCCCATACCTATAATCATCAACCGATGTAGAATTAAATTTGCTATCTTTTTGCTAAACAAAGTCCTATACCTAAAACCTACGGTTTGTGAGATAATTCTGGTTTTCATTTTGCTGCATGATTTTTGTCATTTTTAGGGTGCCATGTAAGTTAATATTATTAGAAATAACATTTGCAACACTGCCTGTTCTTTCAAATCTTTCCTTTAATTTACGAAAAGTCTTTGCATTTGGCTGTCTTCTATCAGGAAATCGTTGAATATAAATTTTAAAAGCTAAAAGGCAATTTTGTTGACATTCATAGCACCCTAAAAATAACATAAATCATGAAGCAAAAAGAAAACCAGAATTATCTCGCAAACCGTAGGTTTTACGTGTAGGACTTTGTTTGGGAAAAAGATAGCAAATTTAATTCTACATCGGTTGACGATTTTAGTTATGAGGTGTTCCATAAGAAAAACTTGAATATTTCACTTCTAAATTCAGCAGAAAGAACTGCCAGTCACCAACAAACTGCGTGGTTTTCAGGTTTGTTTAGTATAGTGTTACTTAGCTTAAGGCATGTGTAATTACACGTTAATAACTGATAATGAAGACTCTTCAATTAAGCAAGTTAGAAGCAATTTAATAGGGCCTGCATTTAAGATGTTTCTTCGTTGATGGCATTTATCTCGATAAATACTAGGTTTAGGTATAGAAATATATTAATAAAATATTTTCAAAATTGATAGATCTATCAAAAAACGTAATAATATATAGGGCATTCCATTTGAAATATTAAAGATACTTGCTGACACTTGTAAAATGAACACCCTGTGTAATTGCAAATAAATTTAACGTATAGAGTTTTTTTTTATTAGAGGATGATAGCGTTTGAAATTTTTTTCTATATTAAATGGTTTAAACGCCACAAAAGAAAACCACACTCGGTGGACACGTGGTAGAGTGTCTGACTTGTTCTGAAACCCATTACTGTCACAGTAAAACAGTATAGTTAGAAAGTACTTACCTTGTGAGCTGAATATCCGAAAAGAAGAATGTTTCTTTAGAAATTATGTTAACAGTCATTACAACATAGGCTTTGGAACACCTTTGATAGATATGTGCTCAGATTGTCCAAAAACCATGAAAAGCTAAAGACTGAAACAAATCAAAACGTAAAAAAAGGAACTTATACTGGCTAATAGCATACATAAGCTAAAGCACAGGCTTTTTACTGGTAAAACCGAATGCAATAACATTTAGTGTTTCTCATTCGATTGTCAGAAAAATCTAGCACTACCCAAATTAGCCGATCAATCAGCTTACTTTTCACAACAATTCAATTTGTATAACTTTACAGTTGTAAAGGGACCATCATCTACTAAGTTAAATCCTGAAAGTGTAACTTCAAACTTGCTAGCAGATCAACAATTACTAAAAAAAACTCTGGCGTTATAGCCTCCGCCTTCTTTTATGTTCTCTCAAAATTTGACTTTTCTGAAGAAATTACCACTGTTCGTCTTTTTGCTGATGGGTGCGCTGGGCAAAATAAAAACTCCACTGTTGTAGGTATGCTCGCTGCGTGGCTTTATAGAGTTGCTCCAAATCATATTTCTAAAATTGTATTTATTTTTCCCGTGGTCGGACATTCTTACGAGTATGTATATGCCTCTCGATCGAGTGTTGGGCTCATTGAACGAAAAGTAATAGAAATTCCCGCAATTACAAATCCAGAAGAATATTATAAAATAATTAGAGAATTCTCCAGTATACAAGTTCTAGGAAAAGACTGGGATGCTTATAAATGGAAGAAAGTAACTACTTTGGTTACTAAACCTCCAACAAATTGGCATTTTCAGTTTAACTGTGCCAAAAGATTTATTTTGGAAAAGATGGATAACAATATTAAAGCACGCGGCGAAATAAATTACAAAAGCGATATTGGAGTTTCAAGAAGCATGTAGCAAAACAGTAATTATGTTAACTCCTGATATTTTACAAATAGGAAGACCTGTAGATCCTCAAAAAGCGGCATCCGTCGCCAATTTATGAAGGAAACATTATAGAGATGAATGGAGAGTGTCGCCAAATTTAAAGTTCTATAAGGAAGTAATTGATCCAGAACCAGTAGCTATGCAAATACCTATAGAAGATGAGAGCGATGTTGCGTGCTGCCAAAATAATGATGGTCTTGGTATATGTAGACATTGATTTAAGGGTTTAGATTAATACATCAGTTCACGAATTTCTTTTAAATTAAAGATTCTTTTTCGTGTTATAAGACATTTTGAAATATTATTCGCAATATTTTTCGAGTAATGAAAACTTACTAAATCGGATGAAGCGAGATGATTGCGGATGGCGTCAACTTCAGCCAATGAAAAACTACTATTAGCAAAAATGCCTATATTAGGAAGTGTCACGTGGCGATCGACAATCGTATGCCAATATTCGGGTATCAGGGTTGCCACAATAAATTCTAAGTTGACTAAAAAATTCCTCACTTAATTTTGGAACTGTAACACATTTAAAAAATTGAAGTTTACAAATAGTCTCTTCATATCTTTCAGCCGATAAGACTACTACTGTATCATCAGTACGAGACATGAAGGCCTCACCCTCAGTCAGGCTGATAGGCAAATCGTTAACGTATAATAAAACCAAAAGAGGACTAAGTGTAATGTTTCTTAAATGTGGAATGGAAACGAAAAAACTACCGCAAGTGCACATCATAAGCTTTCGTTGCCTTGTTGTGTCAGTAATTTTAGACTTGTGACTAGACTACCCTGAATGCTCGGAAAATTTTGATTTAAAACACATGCGATAAAATACAGCGTCGGCCAAAAAAAAACCCAAAAAGTGATGAAGAATTTAATTTCAATTGGCTTGAGAGGAAATGAAAAAGCCGAAGCTTGAAAAGCCGTCGACTATGATTTATAGGATTATAATTCCACTAAGGGCACATAATCTCGACCATCTCGCTTCGCGTGTTACCGGGGCGTTCGCCTTATCTCTGTCGGCCGTGCGCGTGGATGCTGTCGCCTTCTTTCTGGCCCGGTCTTTGGCCGCCGCTTCCAAGGCTAACCTGATGGCTCTTCGAGAGAAGCCCGTAAAAACGCAGAGCACGGAACGTCCAGCTGCCTCTCATGCCTCGTTTTATTGTCGTTTTACCTTATGCAATTCGACTTTTGTTCTGGTAATTATCTGCGCGCATCTCTGTAGTAAATTACTCTCGTGCCTTCTGGGGTTTGAGGGGGGATGGGATCGCATGTGAAAGCGAAACAAAATCGCCTTGCGAAATGTAGGGAATAGATACAAGTTTGAACTTTTGGATTTTCTCCACACTTTTCTTCATGTAATTCGGACCACGGATTTGCAAACAACAGTTTACGTTGCGACATCTCGCGATCGATCCAGAAGATGCCATTGTAATCAAAACCAAATTTCTAAATTTATTTCTTTTGATTTGCCCTAGACACTGTTACTTTTTCCATTGTGCTTTCTGGAACTGTAAGATTTCAAATAGCATTCATAAAATTAAATACATATACAAGAAAGTATTGCTGCTGGAAGGAAACAGACCACGATCCATTAATGTTAATGCGCGTCATTATATCTGTGTACGTCAGGTTTTTATCTCCGAGGAATTTGATATTTGATATATTTTAATAATTACCGTCGCCGTTAAAAGCCCTCCGAGAGAGCTTGAACGTGGGTGATGGATTTAGTTACTGTGATCCGTATTCTCGAGAAGTTTCGAAACACACAAGTGTCGGTTAAATCCAACGGCTTTGCCACACTCTTTTTAACTCTACTGGACTCCGTACGAAAGCAAAACACAGGAAAGTATACAAAGTAAAACAAAACAAAAATTGTGAAACGTTTTTTTCTTGTAACTGGTGAAAGTAGTGTGGGGGTTCGCACGCTGCTTAGCGACCAACAAATCATGTCACGATGACAGACCTAAGAAATGTCAGATTGACAAACGTCAAACAATGTTATACGGGCGTGTTCCCAAATTATCTCGCATTCGCAATAGTTTAGCAATAAGTCTAGAAGATTTTTACTTTTCTTACTTGTACGTTGAAGGTGAAAGTACAAATAATATACAAACAGCTACAAGAAATAGTTACTTTAATTGCTCATTCAAAATAATTACAAACGTCACAAATAAGTCAAACATGTACGATTCAAAAATATTGCCTCCCGGCTGTTCAATTTACCTAATTAATCTACTCGATACTTCAGAACAAATCCGCAGTATCGTTTACTGCGACAATTTAATTCAACTAGACAAAGATGCAAGGTCTGTCGAAAATACGCTCTTAAACAATGCAGCGTCACGAAACAGTACAAAATAAACGAATTCACGCAGTCCAAAAGAGGGGGAGTTTTGTAGGTTGAAGATCGTCTTCGTCTTTCGCCCTGGTTAAGCAGCCTACAGCTGGGCACGTGCCTCACTTTCAGCTGTATGCAACCACGAGACGAGTACGCACAACTTCCAAACCATCGGTTAATTAACCAAGTGCCAAGAGGGTACCCAAAAGTAGAAATACCAAAGCGAAAAAAGGTACCAGAATGAAAAGACTTTTCAGAAGTATTTAAAAGGTATCTAAAAGTAAAAAATGCCGGAACGAAAAGTCTAAATTAAAAGGAACAACGTAATTAGTAACAAGATGGCGTCAGCCTTTGGCCATATTATACTACCTGGATTCTTATATACCTAAAAGTCAAGTTTTAGACAGGGTAAAAGAAATCTTTCCTAATCGTTAGCGGTGCTCTTGTGAAATTCCGACCATGTCGATGTAATCTTTTCAGCAAAAACTTCTATAGTTCAAACACAACGGTACAAGCACCAGCATAGTCAAACGAAACAAAGTGAAGTAAAGCAGACGCGGAGCGATCGCAGAAATAGCCAGTTTCGACCAATCAGAACTCACTATTATCGAAATGCCCATAAAAGGAAACGTGAAACGCGGCGGTCAGTAATCTCAAGCCTGCGCTCGGGGATGATCAGGGTTGCCACAACAAACTCTAACAAATATTGCCAACTTATTCATATCATAATTTTGGACTGTAACAGCTCGTATTATGACTTTTAGTTCTCAGGACGATCTTTCTCTCTCTCTCTCTCTTTCTTTTTATTTGATCTGTTTTGTTGGTTTCCTTTGTGTATGTGTGGAAATATGTGTTAAGTGTTTCAAATCAACCTAATTACGAACCTTGCAAATCCTCCTGAGTAAATTCGTTAGTTGACAAAAAAATTGGTGTTTGTGCGTCAAGTAGTTCCAATCAACTGGTTTGAACTGACTAATTACGATCCTTGCAAATCATCATCGGTAAATTCAGTAATATAAGAAATCGACAAATTCGTAAATCATTAAATTCAGTATGTAAGTTAAATTCGATGAAGCGACCGAAAAAAAATTCACCCACATAGGACCGTTTTCATAATAGAACTTTAAGTTTAAAGCGACTTTAACCTATAAAAAAACATTAGTTTTCCTATGCTTAAAGTGACTTTAAATTAAAGTCTCCTTTAGCACTATTATGAAAACGGCCCATAAAAAATTAAATATACAAACGTCTAATTTCATCAAAGGTTTTGCCGTCATGATTGAATCTTAAAGCAAAAATGCGTTCGGAGAATTTTCAGCTGCATATTGCATTACCAAATAGTCGCCGAGGTGACTCATGTAATGTAAGAAATCGGAAATTTAGTAAATCATTAAGTTCAGCACGTAAGTTAAATTCGATACAACGTCGTTTACGCTACAGCGGTAAAATTCACCCACATAAAAAATTAAATATACAAACGACTAGTTTTATCAAAGGTTTTGCCGTCATGGCTCAGGATTGAGCCTTAAAACAAAAATGGGTTCGGAGAATTTTCAGCTGCATATTGCATTACTAAATAATCGCCGACGTGACTCATCAAAAGAACCGCATTATGTAAACGCAACTAAAAGCGAACGATCCAGAGATCGGAATGTCCGGTTTAAAACGATATAAAAAGGAATGTATCACATGTCCAGTAGTTGTGTGAGGCTATACATCGCTCCCAGAGTCCGAAGACAAAATTAACATTAAGCGAATGTCTTATTATGTGGACAAACTCCGAAAATCCGTCCGGCTCATCAGCTTTTCATCGACTAGCAACAGTGAAGAATGGGTGCGGGTAAATAGATGTTAAAGTAGGCGCCAGGATGAACAAAATACTCAGCTGACCCGACAGTGTTCCCAATTGTCTCGAGTTTGCAGTTGATCGTTCGCAACAATCGCAGGAGATTTTATGTACACTTATTTGTATCACAAAATCTTTTAACCGGACACTAAATCTCGCACTATACACTTAACGTTTCACCGTCGTTCGACAGCTTCGTCAGAAGTGAAAAATATAACACGTTGTCAAAATAAACTTATTTGTACGTTGAAGGTAGGGGCACAAATATACAAAATGATATTTGCTTTAATTAAAAATGCACGGTATAATTACAAACAGGTCAATACAACTCTACGACTAAAACGATTCAAAAATGTTGCACCCGAGTGTAGAACTTAATTACTTACTCTATTCAGCATTACAAATCTAAATCGTCTTATTTTTACTATAACTATTCACATGGATTAATTGAGGCGTATAGTGCAAAACCGGCCTAACTGAAAAGACAGCGTCGTAAGAAAACTGCAATGAAAAAAAAATCCAAATCTTCAGCAGGCAATCCTCCAAATATATCTGATGAAAAAAATAATAACATCATATTAGTGAGCAGTTGATACACTGTATTATTTGAAATATAAATAATTTTATGCTATAAAGCATAAAATAGTAAATTTGTTGCGCTATACGCCTCAATTCAAGGCGCAAGATTTGTCATAAATTCGCTCTTGAATAAAACAGCGTCACGACGCAGTTAATAAAAGTTATTATAAACTCATGTAACCAAGAATGTGTTCGTAGGTCATGGTCGTTACGCCTTCGATTACTTTAGGGTGCTCGGGGAGTTTAGGGTTGGGAGCAGGTGATGCTTGAGCTAAAGAGACTTTTGGTGAAGCAAGGGGATTAGTACGTAATGGCGTTGCAGTAGTCGGCGTGGTTACTGGAGAAAGCATTTTGATAGGGGTGGTTTTGTTCGCCGGATTGGGAGAAAGAACAGGTTTGATTTCCGAAGGTGAAGTTTTTTGAGGTTCGGGGTTTTGAGGAGAAGATTTTTGCGGAGAAGGAGTTATCCTTTCTGTTGGTTTAAGACAACACTTTTGCACAAGGCGATGAAGAAGCGACGCCTGGCCTGACTTCCTGAAGGGATGCTTTCTGTGGTGATGAAGGTGAGATCTGGATTTTCATTTCATCAAAAGAAGACCTTTGCGGTGATAATGAAACGGGCCTTACTTCGGGCGGCAAGGATGTTTTTTGAGGTGAAGGAGATGGGGTACGAGAGTGCTACCGACTTTCTGAGTGGGATACATCCTTGCTGGGGAGGGTGTGGCTGTGAATCGTGTAGAAGTTGAGTTGGTTTGGGGGGACATTCTTAATGAAAGCGTTTTTAAAGCTGAATTAGAAAGATTTGTACTACGTAGGGGTGTGTAAGGTGAATTTCTGGATGGACTCTTAGGTGGAGAGGACGGTGGAGATTTCGAGAGACTTTTTGGTGATGATTGATCATCTAAATGCGTAGATACACCCATGTGACTGCACGATGTCCGAAGCGATTACATCCCCTTCAGCTCGGGCACATTCTTTGTTTTCGGTGATACGAACCCACAGGGTAAACTGGTTAAAAAGGTATCCCAACAGGAAACGTCCGAACGGGTATTAAAAGAAGAAACGAAATAATTAATTACAAGATGGCGTCATGCTTAATATTATCTGAATTTTAGGCCCTGGTAGGGGAGTGGAAATCACTAATTACTAATTACTAATCCCGTTTAATGAAAATTTCGACCACTCGAATACGAGTTTTTAATGACTCATCCGAGTGTACAATTTAATTTACACTTGTAAGACGAAAACTATAAATTAAATCTTTATTATCTCACGTCGACCAACTTTGACAAACTTTGACAATCGTGTCAACTTTGCGTTCATAGTAACATCGTCAATTAAATATCGTGTGAGATACGAATTACAAATCACAGTAACAGTGTTGTCAGATTTAAAATTCTTAAATTGCTTCCTGTTCAAAGGAGAAGCAGCAGGTAGTGTTTCTAGCTACAGATTTCCCTTGTATGCAATCCAGAGAATAGCGCCTTACACTTTTTTACTTCACATTTCATTTACACCCTGTATAGATACCGATATCTCATTTTTTCTTTTCTCGACTTGATTAAAAATTACGTAATTTGAAGCAATCGGCTTTTAAATAATAACGCAGTTTAGTGTCAATTTAAAGACAATGATCTAAACTAAACTAATATCAATAATAATGAACAAAAAAAGGGTCCCATTATACGTTATGTGGCACTCCTCATTTTTATCAATAGAGTACCTATAATTATTATTATTTTTTTTTTGGATGGTCATCGCATTCCTTTGCAATTAGGTTTTGGAAGTGCAAGAAACTCGTTTCGGGTTTACACAAGGTGATGTCGAATTAAAATCGGGGCGCGCTACTTTTTGGTGGCCGCACTTAATTAATTAATTGTTACAGTGCAGTATCCACATCGAGAACGAGCTGCTCACACTAAAACCGAACGCGGTCTTAATTAACTGCATGCATCCCATCCGCCTGAAAACGCTCCGTCCTCACATAAACCCGGCTAACATACGGCCGTACAAGCGCTTAAAAAACTCGGACAGCATTCCGTAGAGTATTAAAGCGGAGCAATTTATAATCAGAGCTTTGAATCTCACCAGAACATTCCGATAGTAATGACGTTTTACGTGCCACTTGATGGCGTCTCTCTCCGGCCCTATGAGACCTTCTTCGTCTGCTCTGCCGCTGCGGTTACGTGCACCGAACGCGATATACATGTTTAACTTTTTTAAGCACGGGTGCGAATGCAATTTGTGCGAGCTAGCGAACGAACGAACGAGCGAGCGAGTGAAAGTATGCAAAAAGTTAAAATGATATTTCATTAGGGAAACATACGGCGGCGTTGCGAAACGTTATTAATATAATCGTAGCTCAGGTTAATAGACAAAGAGTTTTTTTTCCTTGGCCGGTCGAAATGACCTCGTAAACTTTAACTGTAGCGTTACGTTTTGCTGTAATTGATTGACAAATCCAATTATGACCACAATTGCCTAAATCAAATCCAATCCATACTGTTAGCCTATAGAGAAAACATTCAGCATTGATTGGCATAATCTTATTGTTGTTCGATGAAATACTATATACTGAAAACAATTTTTTTGCCACCCATTGTCTATTATATCTATTCTTTCACCATTTTTGCTTTGTCGATCTTTCAAGAATCAGACTGTATATAGTAAAGCAGAAAATACATAGAAGTTCTGAACGCAAGTCGCAATGCGATCGTATAAACTCGCGACAAGAATGTATGCGGAGTTCATACTTCGCATGCGCTTAGTGCGGTTTGTTTAAATTCTGCCCGCGACTTTAACCGAAAGCATATTTTCAAGACTCAGCTTTATTTAAAAAGAAATCCCCAAAACACTTTTACGGAAGAAATAACTTTTAGTGTGCTCGTCCATAAAATGTTTCTCGAGAATTTATGCTACTCCACTCCTATCTTTATAAATTTCCTCATTAAAACCAACTTGAACATTGATATAAACCCCGCCGTGCCGTTTGCAGTGGCCGAGAAACCACAGGACCAGGACATCTCGCTCTTGCACGTACGTTGGCCGTTGCGTGAATCCAGCTTTAAAACAGCAAGAATCCGCCTTACAAACCGCCGATCTCGTTAATTATTCGAGGAGGTATGCCGGGCATTTGGTTGCAATATTTAATATGCCGCGGTTCGCTTCTTTTTTCTTTCGATTTGCGCGCGTGTAATTCGCCGATTCTCCGTCGCAATGCGGATGATAAGTTGTGACTTGCAGGTGCACGGCTTGACCGTACGCATGCATTCATGCGTGCGATGTTAAATATGCTTTGTGCACGAAGAATTCGCGAATGGCTGAATATTGTCAAGAGAGAGACGTAATTTATGTACATACTCTTATATCTACATACGTAACGTGTGCTAAATTCGATATTTAGTAGTTACTATTGGGATCTTCTTGAAACGATATAAAATTCATAAAAGAATTCTTTCCGAATAGCCGGTCGTTACAAAACTTATCAAGACATATTAAAGAACCTAATTGGCGAGCGCTGGAAGAAAACTCGTCGATGTTGGCGAGACCTACCTGGAATTATGTCCAGCTCAGTGGAGACGGGATGGACTACAATAGGATTGTCGGTAGCTCGATACCTCGATGTTAAATAAAAAAGGGCGTCACCTAGCGTTATGTATACGCATGTTTCGCATGTTACGAAACGCCGTTCTTAAGGAACCTCGGCCTTAAGCAGACTAGTACGGTATCACAAGGCACTGAAGGCACCCAGTAATCAATTTAGAGACGCATGTAATTACATTTCTAATTGGAAAAAAAAATAAAACAGAGAGTTTGTACAATACCACACTCGTGTGCCACCAACTCTAAGTTCGGGCTGTCTGGGGGGGTACAGCTTCCGACACTGGCCCGATACCAATCGACAGCTCCGCTCCTTTAAGGGCTCCAATGACGAACTATAGTTGTAAACGTAAAGCAGCTCTCGGACTGGTGATAGTTGCCGCGAAATTAATACGAGGAATTCAAATGATTACATCAAAGTCACGAAATGTGACAGGGATTTTTTCATGAGTTTTTGAACCTCCGCAGTACTTACCCTTTTTAAGACCTTTAAGACCTCCGATCTTTTCGCTCCAAATTCAAAAATAGCCAATCTACACGCAAAAAGAAAGAAACAAAAAAAGGACCTTAGAGTCTGTAATCAAATAGAGCGATCACTGAAACCAACATAGGACCTTAGAGTTTGTAATCAAATAGAGCGATCAATGAAGCCAAAATTTAGTAACGAACTAAAATGAAAGCGTTAAAGCAAAAACGAACCGTAACAATAGAACAGCGAATGCTTTAAATTTTGGGTGCCAAGTCTTTATACTAAAAAAGGAAGAGAAGCACTGGATTGAACACTACAGCGCTTAGTGATGTAAAAATACGGTATTTTAAAATATTTTGTACAGTCCTACGTGTATTATACCGTATTTTGTCATAAAATACCGTATTTCCATAACATACGAATATGAGATTCCTAAGAACGCACATTACTAAACATTAAGCAAATTAAATTGCTTGTTCATACACTTAAACGTGGGATGAACGGTACCTCCATAGCTCTCAACACAATCGATTATTATTAACTAAATATTCACAAAAAAGTAAAAAACACATGTTTTCTATGTATATGTGGGTAATATGGACTCTGAATTTCGCAGACTACAAGGGCGACGATTTAAAGTAATAAAAACCTTAAAAAAAATTCGACCACATGCGATGGTACGATATCGATGATTATGATTTAAGGATAAATACATTTTATCGATATTTTTAATAATTTTTCGCATACACCACTTTCTGGTTTCTCTAATTACACTTGACTTAACGTAATGTTAACTGTACAAGGCCAAATTTAAAACTGACCTATCTTAAAACGCATCGGAACTCGGAGCGTTAACAGAAATATCTTGAAAACGATTAGAGTTAAACAAAACACTGTTCATACAGAATCGAAAGACAATTATATTTTGCTTATAAAAAAATCAAATTATTCATTGTTGAAAAAAAAAGAGTAATGAATAAACAGGAAAGAGTCATACTAACAGTAGTTTCTTGTCCAAAGTGGTAACTAACTATTGAACGCCTGAACGGTCCAGTGGTAAGAAGACCGGCCTTGCAATCGTATGGTCGTCGGTTCGAACCGCACTCAGGATTTTTCTCGGGGGTGATCGGTATCGACTTTAGGCACCCTTCAGTGTTGGGGATAAAATTCGACACTGCTTCCTCTTAAACGGCGAGAAGGTTGGAAGTAACAAAGCCATGGAACACTTTACACACATTCAAATACACTCCCGCTCCTGAAGTCCTGACAAGTCTTTGACTTAGGACCCCGTTGGGCAACCACCAGATAAAAAAAAAATTGCCGCTGTATATCGTAGGCACCACCAGCGTTTTATAAAATCCTGGAACTAACTTTACTAAATAAGATCCTAGAAATGTCAATTGGATTTCTATCCTAAAAGTACTGATATTACGCTTGCTGCGACACTGATTATCAAAAAATTCCAAAGCTAACCTAAAAGTCATTCACTTTTTAACTGAAGTCTGTAATAACCTATCAATGCATCGTTTGTTTATAGTATTAATCACGGTTGCTAAATAAATACGTAAATTCGTTCTAAACTCTGGTGTAAACACAAAATCCGGCAATTATTTTATAGCAATGGATGCCAACAAACCGCCATATTGCGGAAACCTGCCGCAAAGCGGCAACTTCCGTCAAATGTGATTGCTTAGCCTTCCCTCCTCTTAATTCTTAACTCGTTGGTTAAAAACCATCAACTTCTGTAGATCGCTTGCAAACACTGACTACTGACAAGTAAAACATACGATTTATCTTTTATTCATCTTTGTGACCAAACAGGAAAAAGTACAGTTTTCTATTATCTTTAAGTTTTTGAAATTTTTGAAATAAATTTTATTGTAATCACGTAAAAGTCATTGCCCTTGTTGTGTTAATACGAAAGATGAAGAATTGAATGGCGAATTTTAAAATGCATTAACATACGGGCTGGTCCATTTAAAATAAGAAAGTTTGTATCGATTTCCGGTAGAACCGGAAGTAAGTACTGTAATGTCTTTAAAAAATTATATTTTTTACGTAACTCGTCTAGCAATCTTAAGAAATGAGTATTGAAATAACATGACGTCAAATTCTGCTTAATGCTTATGCCAAATCTATTCATTCACCTACAACCAGATTGAATGTTTTTTTTTGGCGACCGGAAATAACGATGGCAAATAAATTAAGAAATCCTACAATCGATTGATTTTCCTACGCAATTTGCTTCAAATATCATATTATATCTACCTACTTAATTTAATAAATTAGTTGTTCAGATGATTGTAAGTATGATTCAATGATTGAAACCTCAAAGCTCAATTTGTGCATAGATTCAACTGTTAACTGTATTATCACTGACTATTGATTATTGTAATTGAGTGATATGCAGTGTGTGCCCAGATTTACTTAACATACGGAAGATTTTTCTTTTGTTTTAGTTTTTTCGTAAAAATTGATTTCATAGAGAAGTTTTGCGTGTTTCTAAACTACTGCATAAGTTATTACTTACGTTTCTTGAGAGCACTGCATACAAGAAAGAAAAAATTAAAAGTATGCTATTTGCACTAGGTTTATGTTACTTTAATTTATCTTTAAGTTTATCTAATTTAAAACGAAACTAAATGCCGAAGCATTCAATATTAACCATCCTAACATACCTATTTCGCATGTAACTATTGCATCCGCGATGAAGAGTTTTAAAAATTGTGGCCCCAATTTTTTTAAGAAGTGTGAACATCCGAGGAAGGATGAAAATTGTAACGAACAAGAGTTAGAGGTACTATTGGCTCTTCAAGAAAATCCCAGACAAAGTAGTCGACAAATTTTTCGAGACTTAGATCTAACTACCAGGTTTCTCAAGAAGGTATTCATAAAGCATAAACTCAAACCCTTTAAACCAAAGATGGAAAGACATTTAAATTGTCGTTTGGGTTTTATTTTTTTGGCCCGTTAGAAGACCATCAAAATTTTTTAGGGAATATTTGTTTTACTGATGAGATAGTTTTACTGCCAGATTGCTTTTCAGCAATTGAAGCAATACCTGATAAGTGCTCCGATTTTGAGCTACCCTCTTCCGCAAGGAAAGTTTATCCTAGACACAGATGCTAGGTATTATTCTCAAATCCAAGATGGGCAAGAAAAGGTGATTGGTTACTTTAGTAAAGTGCAGCCAAAACCGGAGCGAAACTATTGTGTCACCCGGCGAGAACTACTGGCCATGGTGAAGTCGATCGAGCACTTATTTATAAATATCTATATGGGAGACAATTCTTATTAAGAACATGTCACCAAATTTAATTTAAATTGACTTGCCTCTCACTTACCTTTGACAGATGACAAGCTTCTCCTGACTAAACGTATCAGCTGCACCCCGGACTAGCAACAGTGAAGAATGGGGTAGGTTAATTAAGTTGGTAAAAATTATTAAAGGGCGCCAGAAGACAACAACATCGGGCAGGTGTGAGCCACCGAAATGCTGATGCCTTGTCAACAAGACCTTGCTCAGAAGATTGCAGGCATTGTAATCGTTTGGAACAAAAACTGGTCCAAATTGCATGGACGGCCGTAGTAGACCAGCAATGGCAATCAGAAGAGCGACGTCAAGATCAGGAAAGTGACCCGAATTTGAAAATGATACTGGAATGGCAAAGGAAAGAATAATGACCTACTTGGGAAGAGGTATCATATTATGCGTCCGAGCAGTCGGACTTTCTAGCAGTGGACAACGGCCTCCTGAAACGTGCACTAGAGGATTACGAGGAGACGAAACGGAAAATGCAGTTATTAGTTCCCAAGAACAGAATTCCAGAAGTTTTGAGAGAACTTTACGATGGAGTTTCGGGCGTGAAGGAAACCACTGAAAAGGTATGCGATTTTATTAGGTGAATTGCAGAGAAGATGTAAAGGACTGGTGTAGAAATTGCCGAGAGTAACGGACCGCATAAGAAAGGCAAAGCACAGATGTCGAGAAAATCGCCATAGACGTTGCCGGGCCATTCCCAGAAACCAACGACGGGAATAAGTACCTCGTGATGGTGATGGATTACTTCAGGAAATGGGTCGAAGCATACGCCCTACCAAATCAAGAGGCTGCGATTGTTGCAGAAATACCGGTTAGGGAATGGATAAGTCGATTTGGTGTACCCATGGAATTGCGTTCAGTCATTTCAGACCAAGGAAGATATTTTGAGTCTGCTTTATTTCAAAAGATGTGCATTAAGAAAACCAGAACTACTGCGCTACCTCCACACTCTGATGGAATGGTGGAAAGGATGAACAGGACCATTCATCCGTACCTGTTCAAAGTTGTCTCCGACCATCAGAGAGGTTGTGACAGTTATTTACATCTGTTCCTTTTGACTTACCACCGATCATTCGTCCATGAAATTACGGGAAAAACACCCACAAGTCTGATATTTGGGCGCGACCTAAAGTTTAGTGTTAAACCTGGTGAATATATCGCAGATGAAGACTACATTAGTGACCTGCGTAAGAAAATGGACGATATCCTCGACAGAGTGCGCCATAACATCCAAGATGCCAGCAACCGAATGAAACATCGTTACGACATCAACGGAGGATACCATCCAGGACAACTTGTTTGGTTACATAATCCCCAGCGACAACTAGGTCTGTCCCCAAAGCTGCAAACCTCCTGGGAGGAGCCCTACAAAGTTGTCAAGCGAATCAATGATGTCGTCGACCAATGGGGTTGTCAGTTCACAAAATTTACGGCATTGGAGCACAGAAAATCCATACTAGTCGACTGGATGCTGCAGCCAGTATTCCGAAAAAGTCTATGTTTGATGTGGGTAGGACTCTATTTTGATGAAAACATAACTGGCCTTTCTTTGTTTTCCTATATTTTGTAGAAACAGAATTTTCAGAAATTTTAGATACCACGTTGCTTGCTGAAAGGTGCGATATGATTTTGCAGTTGGATGGTGCTACTCCTAATTTTTTTCGACATATCAGAGACTGGCTTTTTCTTTAAATACTTTAAATACTTTAAAATGGTTTGGTAGTGCTACTCAATGCGATTTAGTTCTTTTCCTAGAATTTTTCTATGGGGGTTTTTCTAAGAAAAGGTGCAAGATACGGGAACGAAATCCCAAGGAATTGAAACAAGGAATAAGGCAAACTGATATGCTAAGAAATCCTCGAAGTAGTATGAGAAACCGAGCTTTTAGTATTTTAATTTAAATACCTATACAGGATGATTCAGGCAACCTGTACCTGTATCTTCACCAGTACCTTATTTATGATATTGCCATTGAAACAAAAGCTATCTTGTCTATTTTTGGCTTAAAGTAGGGCATGCTAATAGACCTGCAGATATATGTATGTATACAGGGTGTCCACCGAGTGCCGCGGTCTTCTCTACCGTCTATAGTATATAAGATGTATCAGTTACTGAACACTCTGTATAGCCAAAAATTATTTTATGAAGTAGAGCTGACTGAGTTACATCTTAGCTCGTTTGAATTTTTATATTTTTATTTTATCTTATGTACTCTAGATGGTAGAGCGGCACTCGGTGGACACGCTGTATATCCAATTCTACATTTAATTAATTACAGGGTAGCTGAAAAGTAACTCTACAATTCGGACTAATTTCAACAGTTCAAAAGTGATTTTTTTACATCCGGTATATTTTTATGCCACGTAATTCAGAATTAAATGTTCTTTTGCTTTTTCTAAATCCATCTCTTACCACATTATTCAGAAATAATACCACAAATTGAAAAAAAAAAACGATGAGATAGGGCAAAGGGAATGCTAATACAAAACCAAAGAACATTTAATTCTGAATTATGCGGCATGCACATATTACTGGGCGTTCTATAAAAAAATACTTTGGGGCAATTGAATTGAAGTTGGAGTTACTTTTCAAGCACCCTTCCAATAATTAAGTGAAAAATTGGACCTCATCTGAAGCTTGTTAATGCTGCCTGGAGTAGGTAGACCAAAAACTGACAACATGGGTTTTGGTTGTTAAAAGTGTTAAAAGTTAAATTCGCTTCGTAATTATTGCAATTATGTGCATTTCACAATTATGCAGGATCAGCACCCATTGATGATTAGTAGGACAAGCCACGTTACACATGCTCGCATTCCACTTACGTAAAAATGCGGAATGTAAGCGTGTTGTTTACATGTGCCAAGATCGAGGCAATTAGAACGTTTCAAGAAAACAAATTTGGCAAGGGTTAATTGATGCTGACACCCTTAGAACTTTGTACTTTAAACCGAACCCCCAGCCACCAGAACGAAAGTGTGACGAACCAATTGTGACGTAGATTTAAAAAATGTATAAAAGACAAGAACCCAAACCGCAGGAGGCAGTCAGATAGTCAATAGTCGATAGTCGATAGCATAGATAATCAAGTGATTAGCAAATTAGAAGTGCGCGCTAAGCAAGTGACTCTACGAACAAGGAGTGGCCGCTCGGGCCAGACCCTCCCCCGATAAGTGAAGTTAAAATAAGTAAAGATAAGTTTAGAATTATTAAGTATTAATTAAAGTTAAAGTTGAAAAGTTTAATTAAAAGACTCGAGCAATTATAATTTAAAATAAGTTAGTTTCAATAAAAATTAATTGAAAGACATTCTCGTAATCTTAATCCGAAATTTATCATTTATTTTTTTAACGCGACAATATCATAAATAAATAGGCTACCAAACCCGAAATCTTGGAAACAGTTATTTTTTTTTGTATCGTGTGTTGCATAAAACTACTTTAAAATTTTGAAAGGAATTCGAAGATGACAGTGATTTCCGGTATAACCGGAAGGGCCTTGAAAATTGTAAATATTACATTTACTTAAATAGATCGTCATTGGTAACTCCAAAGAAATCAAAAGGTAAATCCGTATACTTTTAATGAACGGGTTGTCTGAATCACCCTGTATACATTTTTGTTAAGAAACCATTTCGCAGACATTCATGAAGCATTCTAAGTGACAACATTTTTGTACAATTGATTTTTTTTCAAGTTATTTTTGCGTTAACACTTCTCAGGTAGTAACATTTAACGGCAGCATTTTATTGTAAAAGTAAAATACATTAAAATTTCACGATTTCTGATCACGTACTATATCAGTCACTCGATAATAAATGCGTAATAAATACATCTTCGATAAATAATTTTTTATTTCTTAATAAATTATTCCTACGCGCCATGAGACAGTTCCTTGAACCAGAAATTCGGTTTTATACGACTACCGTTTTAAAAAACCACGTTCCCAATAAAAACTATCCGGTTTATGGAACGAGTTAGTTAACATAAATTTATGGTTTCTGCTTCTGGTAAACGAGTATCATTAGTGGTCAACGCGATTAATTTTTTTACTCGATTTTACGTCGATTAAACGCGTCTCTCATTTCTATGGAACTGAAGTAGGTACCTACTATATTTTAAAATCTTATTTTCCCTTTTGTTTACAGGTACATCCACAGTAAGGAGAAGCCGTTCAAATGCACCGAATGCGGGAAAGGATTCTGCCAATCACGGACCTTGGCCGTTCACAAGATCCTGCACATGGAGGAATCCCCCCACAAATGCCCCGTCTGCAGTCGGTCGTTCAATCAAAGGTCTAACCTCAAAACTCACTTATTAACGCACACAGACCACAAACCTTACGAGTGTAATTCGTGTGGTAAGGTCTTCAGACGCAATTGCGATTTAAGAAGGCACGCGCTCACTCACGCAGTCGGGGATGTCCCGGCAGAAGATGGTTTCATGCCAGGCAGCGACCTTGAACCCTTATCTCCACGTCCAAGGAGCCCCTCCATGGATGCACGCGAGGAACACATTCGCGTGCATTCGCCTACACCAGAACACACTCAATGCCACGAACCTTGTTCATCCTCAATTCCATACACCATGCGTCCCAACCCCGAGTACAACAGACACGGACTTCTCTTAGACGACGAACCAGAAGACCCAGAAATTGATCCTGGCCAAGAACATCAACCGGAAGCTGCGCCAGTCAAATGCGAAAAGTCTGAAATTAGACACGAGATTACCGCCCACCACCCAATGTTGCAGATACGAAGAGATTTACTAGCCCCGGCTCCTTCGAAGCCCGCGACTATAACCAGTGGAGCTATGGAACACAACTTTTTGGGGCCGTTTCGAAAGCGACACCTGGACGCCGATAGGCCTTCAACTTCCACCATATCCATGAGCGGAAGGCATTCTCCACCGCTGAGCCTCCGGATTCCTCTACATCATCCACCACCGCCACCACATTTGGGCATGTTGCCCCAGAGCATACCAATTCCGCCCTCGCCCGCGATGTTAAAACCTCCCGATTTAGTGCCGAGCACATCAGGACTTCTCACGACGGTCTCATCCCTAATAGGCCCGGCAAAAGTGGGCCCCGATACGGGGCTGAGTTCGAGCAACATAGCCAGCGACCTCAGCATGAAGAAGGACGAATTACCACCGCCTCGACCACCTCAGCATCCGCCCAAGAAGACAGGATTCACCATAGAAGACATAATGAGGAGATAGTGAAAGTGGTTCACATAAATCAAGTGCCTTTGTGCAAGTTCCTTTCCAATTGACTTCGACGTGACTGATGAGACTTTTTGTGTGACGTTTATTTAAGTTACCAACTTAAAAAGGAGTAGCATTATGTTTGGGTTTAATCTGTTCGTATTCTAAACCTTCAAACCCAGATCTATTCGTACGTAAAATAACTTTATGCTCCAGGCAAATGTACGGTCGGGTATTAAAGAAATGTCTCCCCCATGAGATGTAAGTTAAGTTTAGAGTACTATATCCAGCAAGCGGACATTGGAACGGAAAAAGCGAGCATGCCTATGCTCTTGCCATTCGATTGTCCGCCTGCTCGGCATAGTGGTTAGGTTATAGAGCAGACGTCTCTTTATTACCTGACTGTACCTACGTGAATCATTCAGTTTGAGTTGACAAGTTTTAATGTTAATGACGATTAAAACATTGTTAGCCCTTGTGTACATATTTTTTCAGGTCAGTTGAGTCTTCGAAAACCTTTCGGTATTTTATTGTAATGTATTTAAAAACAATAATAAAGCGAAGTAGGTGTCTTCCGTATAAACAATGGTAACGTAAAATGAGCTGACAAGAAGGGCGCACGGGAGCCACAAGTGAGAACAGTGACGTCTTAGCCTTATAGGGAATCGAAGACGCTGAGTCCGAATATGAAGTTCGTTTCCGCAACGGGTAATGATGGTGCCTACTAGGACAACGACCCGGATTCGAATCCTCGCCTCAATTTTGCTTCTTGTCTTGTTTATTTATTTTTTAAACAAAGA
Source organism: Dorcus parallelipipedus (assembly GCA_958336345.1). NCBI lineage: Eukaryota > Metazoa > Arthropoda > Insecta > Coleoptera > Lucanidae > Dorcus > Dorcus parallelipipedus. Next base: position 42,979,612 of record OY284478.1, read on the forward strand.
ACGACTTAATAAATCACAGCTATTATTCTTTTCATAAAATAAACAAAGTCGAAGAAAAATTCAGTAAAATTAAACAAAATACCTGAAAAAACATTTTTCAAATAAAGTAATGTTTGTAATTTACTGTTATTCTTAAAAAAAGCAAAATTGATTGGTTGGGCAAGAATTTGAACCCCGGATCATCCTCCTAATAGGCATCGAGCTCTTGTTCCTTGTTTCGCTAAATTGGCTTAGATTTACTGACCGAATCGGACCAAACTCGGAACGTGGACGTAATACCGGTAGCTGTTTGTATCGGCGGACGCTCGGCTCCGCTCTGTCGGCTCTGTCCTGGATTTGAGTTAGGGCCCGAAAAGCGGCCGAAAACCAACGTTTTTACACATTGTAGAAAATTTCTCGAAAACGTGACCTCAGAATTTTTTTAAACTCTCTCAAACGCTAGAAGACCCTCGCGAGTACCTAACCTAGGGGCCCATGCCCTGGAAAAATGCGTATCTTCGAGATACGATTTTTTGAAAATTATCGAATTGGCAAGCTTTTTTTTCGGATTTTTTACGGTACCTCGGGGGGCTCGGATCGAATCGAGCTGCACGTCATCTATGGCAGAAAATGACGAGGAACGCGATGCCGCTGCGCGATTGAAGATCTAACCACCCGGAGAGCCGCTACAGTACCGGACATCCGGTACTGGGGCTGGGCGACTTTCGAGAACCTTATTTTCACGGTAGTTTCCTGATTCTTTTCCATCCTGTTAATTCCGGGCGGACGCGCCTTTAACGGCTGTTAGGTTGGTGTGTCCTGAGTCTTTTGAGGCCCCGCCCGTCCCGATAGGACGCTCCACACGGGTTAGAATTCGGCTCCGGAAAAAATTTATTTCTCCGGATGAGATATCGTCGAGTTGTTTCAACTGGAGGATAGAGCCATCCTCCTTCGCGACGACCTCTTTCGATCCGATCACACCATAAATAACCGAACGGCGAATATTTTAAATCGAACGTGCACTTAAGGCATATTTGTTTACGCGATCGAAAAATTTTCCTTTAGGAGATAGGTAGGTCGTGCGACCACTCAACACGACGAAAGCAGTTCCTAGCTGCCGCGAGCCCCCCGACGGTGAGCGGCCCTTAACGCGCGAAACGTTTTCTTCAGAAAAAACTTTTTTTTTCTCATCACGGAGCGCTGGTTTGACTGTAGAGAAAAAAACTGCACCAAAAATTGAACCCCTGGCCTATAAAAAGGTGAAGGGCTTCAGATTCGCACTCAGCGTCCTCGATTACCTAAGATGGCACTATTCTCATTTGCTGTTTCCACCTTGACTCCGTGGATCTTCCTTGTGAGTAAAATCCTGTTTGGTATAAATATTTCGATATAAATAAATACTTACAGTACGTACAGGGTGAATGTTAATTGTTCCGCCAAAAAACCACAAAAAATAAATTCTATATAATTTAGTTTTTGAGAAATAATTAATCAAAAATTATACTCAAAACGACGATACGTAGGCACGTATGACGCAATGTAAACACGCAGCTTTTCCACTTCGTCTTCTTTGTGTTCGGTAGTTAAAACCGTTTGACATGATAACATATTTGAGCTCGTATTTCAGCTGTTTAAAGGTCAAGTTGATGTTTAACGCCGTAACCATAAAAAAATCTCATAAAGGTGTATTAATTTTGTTCTTCTGCAGCTCTTTCTTAACCGCCTGGTTAATGTTATCATGTCAAACGGTTTTAACTACCGAACACAAAGAAGACGAAGTGGAAAAGCTGCGTGTTTACATTGCGTCAAGGTACCCCTTGGAGGACCTCGAGGAATTCGAAGAACAAAAAAAGCTGCACGAAGAAATTTTCTTGGAAAGGTAAGAAGGCCAAACCCAAATCATCGAAGACCATCAAGCGAAGCACGCGCAGACAAATTGAGGTGGTTAGCAATGTGCAAATTGCAATTCTGGATAAGACTTTAGAAAGCAACCAGCAAGAGCTTTTGAGGCGCACCAAGGAAAAAATCGGTGAGAACGTCAATGATAAGCACGCGGAGGTTGTCGAAAACTTGAAGGTCATCCTCAGTGAGCTGGTCGAAACGTGGGAGAGCATTTCGGCGACCGGGGAAAAACTGTCCAAGGAAAACGAGGAGCTTAAGTAGGAGGTTTCGGTTTTGAAGGAACACAAGGAGGACCTCGACAATAACATCGTCTCGTCTTGAAGATCATTCGGAATGAAGTGAGGAAAATTGAGGAGAGTCTGAAGCAACTCGATCCTGTCAAGGCCATCAAGAACACCAGAAGTTGAAAAAACGATTAGAATATTGATTCCGATAAAGTATGGTTGCTTTAACTCAAATGACTGATTATGATCGACTTGACGTTTTTCTTATTCATTGTGAATTTCATTCCAATCGTTGTAATTTGAAATTTGATTTTTGTTGGTCAATTTAATTCTGATTCTGATTGATTTGAATGAATCTCGTTCATAATGTTTTGATTTTGATTTCAATAATCCTGATCGTCTTGATTCTGATCTTGGTCATTTTAATTCTGATCCCATCCGATTTGACGTTTATCTTATTTCTTGTTTTAATTTTGAATCTGATTTCTCTTGGTCAATTTGATTTTGATAGATTTGACACTGATCTTAATCACTGTGAATCTCGTTCATAGTGTTTTTATTTTGATCATCTTGATTCTGTTCCTAATCATCTTGGTTCTGTTCTTGGTCAAATTAATTCTGATCTGTCCGATCATCTTGATTCTGGTTCTAATCTTCTTCATTTTGTTCATCTTGATTCTGATTATTACCCTGATTATCTTCATTCTGATCCTGGTCATTTCGATTCTAATCCTGATGGATTTCACATTGGTATAAATCACTGTGAATCTTATTAGTTTTGTTATGATTGGAATTTCGATCTTGATCGTCATGATTCTGGTTCCGATCATCATGATTCTGGTTCCGATAATTTTGATTCTGATTCTCACCTTCGTTCTGAATTTGTTCAGCTTCATTCTGATCCTAGTCATTTTTATTCTGAGCTTATTCATTTTGACTCTGATTTGAATCTAATTTTTTTAACATCCTGATCATTATAATTCTAATCTTGATTAATTTGACTTTAGCTATTATGAATCTCATTCCTTATTTTGATTCTGATCACCAGGATTCTGATTGGCGTCAGAGGTCAACTTGACCTTTAAACAGCTGAAATACGAGCTCAAATATGTTATCATGTCAAACTATAACTATAAGTTCAAGGAATTATTTAGTTCATATCTTTTTAAATTCATATGGGTGAAATTCACAGGGTGAATGTTAATTAGTCCACCAAAAAAAGAAACTTATAAGAGAATGAACGTTATAGATTATGGGAAAAGTGTTTAAAAAATTCTACGGGAACAGTTTATAATTAATTAAAAATTTACTCCGGAAGCATGCGCACGAAATACAACGCCATGTTTTATAAATTGGAGTATAAAGTTTAATGTCAATTATTTCAGTGACTATGCACAATGTGACCTTGTGACACACGTCTTTATTTCGCTTTATTACACGTTTAACAGCTGGGAACTAAAGTCCGAGTTAAGTTTCTTCTGTAAACATTTTATTTTTTTTTATTAGCAAAGTCTATTATTATTAAAACATCAGATAAGCGATAAACCGAGTATTTAGATACGAAATTAAAAAATAAACGACTGATTAAAATGCAAAGGAAGGATAACGTGTAACATTGGGCCATAAAATGTGCTGAAATGTTTATGCCGGACACGTTGCTTGTGGGAATAAAAGTTAGTAATGTGAAAAACATGTGTATGTATCATTGTGTATCATTATGAAAGATTGATAGATAAACCATTATTATTAAAACAAAAATGAAGTTAAAGAAAAACGCTATGAAATCCTTAACTCGTAGTTATGAATTGTTTTCGTTTTGCAGTGCTTTATGATTGATTTGTTTACCTGTCAAAGCAGGTGTTCAAAGTGTTGTTAGCCTTGTTTTATATAATTTGTACGGAATCATTTACTACAGGTGATTTGCATGCGTTTCTCAAGTAAATATTTCGGAGTTCGTATTTCAGCTGATCACGCGAATTCCGCTCAAAGTTCAAGTTCACACCAGACGCAGCGCCGCAACAATCATAAAACTATAAAGCTCTGTTATGATTGAATGTTTTTAACATTTTTCCACACTCTAGGATGTCGCCCTTTTCCTGCTTTTTTTTTCGTCGGAACAATTGTCAGTCACCCTGTATATATTTTAGTTATAAAACCTAAAGGGTTAAGGGCCATTTTCGTAATAGAACTTTAAATTTCAAATTACTTTAACCACACAAGAAAAAACCTTTGCTTTCCTATTCTTAAAGTGACTTTGAATTAAAGACTCCTTTAGTTCTTTCATGAAAAAGATCCTGGGTCTGTAGGAGCTAGGGATTTTTCGTGCTTTTTTTTCGTCGGAACAATTGTCAGTCACTCTGTATGTATTTTAGTTATAAAACCTGAACTCTTAGGGGCCATTTTCATAATAGAACTTTAAATTCAAAGTTACTTTAACCATACAAAAAAAAATTCTTAAAGTGACTTTGAATTAAATACTCCTTTAGTTCTTTTATGAAAAAGATCCTAGGTATGTATAAGCCTGTGATTTTTCGTGTTTTTTTCGCCGGAAGAATTGTCAGTCACCCTGTATGTATTTTTGTTATAAAACCTGAACTCTTAAGGGCAATTTTCATAATAGAACTTTAAATTTCCAGTTACTTTAACTATACAAAAAAACATTTGCGCTCCTATTCTTCAAGAGACTGTGAATTAAAGAGTCCTTTATTTCTGGTATGGGAAAGTTATGAGCTAGGGATTGTGAAATTATGTATGTATTTCTAAATGGAAGCGTTAAACGTTTAAAAATTGATAATTTCTTGACTGAATTATCTTAATTTTAAGGAAAATTTGAACACAAACCAGAAGTTCTAAATGTTTTCGTTAGACTACAAAACGTATCTCAATGATGTCGTCGTGATTGATTAATGATTAGACTTCACAAAATGAATTTTAGTACGAATCATCTGGGCATGAGAGTTTTAAATTATGAATTGAAGTTTTGAAATGATCTGGAATGTCCATATATTGGAAACGTAAAGATGTAAATAAAACATTCGTAGGTACTTAACCATGGCCTTGTAAAATTAACAATCTTGATTATCTGATTTAATTGTCTTGAGTATGAACGACTCGGGTATAAAGTGCCTTAATTGCGAACTTAAAGTGCAAAATATTTAAAATATGAATTACCCGACCACCAAAAGATATAACGGTCATCGAAGCTCTTGATTATTAATTATATGTATTTAAGTTATAGAGCCTTCAGTACTAACGAACCAAATTTCGTCAACTTCGTGTCATCTTCAGTAATTATATAAATATTTTGTACTTTCCCCTTAAAATTAGTGAGTATTCAAAAGACTTTTTAAATGCGTTAAGTAGGTGTTTTAATAGTATTGTAAATATTTGCATTCGTTAAACATAAATCACAAAAACAAACTCAATTTTCCTGTCAGTTCTGTTCATATTTATTGTATTATTTCTTGTAAATATCATGTAGTATTACTTTTAATTATTGAAGGAGGGACCATTTCTCGCAATCTGTACATAGAAATCAATAGGAATTAATTAGTTTTAGCCGAAAAAACAGTGTAGTGAACTGTTCACTGAGCTTTTCTTAAGTTATTTGTGCGCAAACGTTTTTGTATTTATACAGGATCTCAGTCGACGGTGGATGGAAGACGTTCGCGAGTTTTGTATTGAAGAGTACAAAAAAAATAGTGTTTTTTTTTCTTGATTTCTGTTTTATTGTTCGTGAGTTGGTACTTATATTTTAAAGTAATTTAAGAGTTTTAAGTATTACTATTAGTTACGTTATGTTAGAGAAAAAAATGTACTTTTAAATTGTGATCTGAGATGTTTCTTTTCTTTTTTGGAGAATAAAAATATTTTTTATATATTAAGCGAATGAGTTCTTGATCACTGCTCGAAAATTTATGAAAGTAGAATTGTAAATAAAAGCGAATGAGGAAGCAAGCCGAACGTGAATAATAAAGAAAACATTAATTCAAATTAAAATAGAACGACACGGTGGATAGATTAAAATTCAATTATTTATGTATATACCACGATATGAATTGCTAATTCTATAAGTTGAATAGCAAATGCAGGTACAGAAAAAAATATTACAGAATGCGAAGTACATGTGCATAACAAGAAAAAAGACATCAACACGACAGATCATTAATCAACACACGTGGAAGTTTTTAGAAATTTTATCTCACCCTTTACTCCTTTACATATGTATAACTATTTTATATTCTTAAATAATTTATGTCTATTTATTTGCACGGCGTTAGCGTCGTTCGCTATCAATTGTCACCCGACGCGACGGGGCGACTTTTTATAACTCTGTAGCCTTTCTGGACGTTGTCGAGGATGCCCATGGACGCTCGTCGTCTAGGCTAGAGCTAGACGATGACGTCGCAATATTAATTACCACAAAACTCATATACTCTTGTTTACTTACTCTGGTCGGTAACAAGTCTGCGCTGCAACTTGCACCAGCTTTCCCCTCGACTGGCAACAGCGAAGAATGGGGGTGGATAATTTGTTGTTAAGAAAGGCGGCGGCGGGGTGAACAAGGTGCCCAGCTGATTCGTAAAAACCTTGGCAGCGTTCCCAAACCGCCTCGGTTTTGCACCTGATCATTTGCAACAACCAAGAAATTTTATCTTACTCACTTGTACGCTGAAGGTATACGCACAAAACACAACAACTAAATTAACAAATACTTTAATTAAAAGAAAATGCACAGTGAAATTACAGAACGTCACATTGATTTGACAACGGACGTCGAATGCACTTCGGCTGAAACAGTTCAACTAAATACACAACAAAACACTCAACTTATATTACAAATGAAATTACATTGGTTAATTAAACGCAAGATTAGTCGAAATTCGCTCTTTGGTAAAATGCAATGCGTCGAAGCAGTAAAATAAAACTTTTTTTAACGGTAGGAGAGGAAAATCTTCGAAAGACACCGCAACACCCGTGTGTATTGGTAGTGCCGGATTCTTACCGGCTAAATACCCCCCTTTAGCACCAACCCAAACCTACTCCCTTCAAATCCTGGAACTACTCGAATGTATATCATTATAATTTAGGGGTCTCGCGTTAACCAATCTCCTGTGGTCGATTGCTCTTCCGCTCTCTTCATGTCCTTGCTAGGCTCTTTATCCTTACCCTTAGAGGGTACCAGTATTTAACTATCACCTGTGGTCTCTTTCTCTTCACGCTCCCTTGTCTTTATTATCTTATTTACTAGTCCCTTGATCGCTTCCCATTTTTCTGTCGATTCTCAACTACATTCTGAGGGGTCAACCCACACCCAACTAGTGTCTCCAGTTCCAGCCTTTCCTTTGTCCATCTGTTGCACACCAATACCGCGTGCTCTGCATCATCGGGATCGGTCCCGCAATAAACACACCGTGGGTCTTCTGCTCTCCTTATAGCGCTAAGATAATTTCTGAAAGAGCCGTGTCCACTGAGAAATTGAGTTAGGTAATGGTCGCCATGGTCTCTCTCGCACCACCTCTTCACGTCCGGGATGAGCATTTACCCTTCTTCGTTGTATTCCATGTCTCTTGCCACCTCAGCCGAGCTTCCTCTCTCTCGTGCATATCTTCCGAATCGAGTGATTTGTTGTGGTATTTCCATTTCCTCTCCTCTACCTGCTCCTTGATTGGAATCATGCCTGCGATTACTAAAACTGCTTCCTTGGACACTGTGCGATAAGCACTGAACACCCGGATGGCAATTTTCCTTTGGACTTTCTCCAATCCCGCCCGGTAGCTTTGGGTTTCCAACACCTCCGCCCACGCCGGTGCCGCGTACAACATTATGGAGTTTATCACACTAGCCGAAACCCTCCCTCTTGCTCGCTCTTGGTCCTCCGGCGCTTGGCGTTATCTTCGAGAGAGCTGCTGCTGCTTTCACGGCTTTTTCCGCGGTCTTCTGTATGTGGTATCCAAAAGATAGACTATGGTCAAACCAGACCCCTAAGTATTTGACCGCATTCCCGGATTCTACAGCCACCTGCCCTAGCCGAACGTTCATCTGTCGCAATTTTCTTTTCCCCGTCAGTAGAACGGCTTCTGTTTTGTCAGCCTTATTCTTCATCCACTCCATTATATTCGCAATAGCTCTATTTACTATGTCCTCTAAGGTGTCGAAAGTCTTCGCCAATCCAATCACCGCCAAGTCGTCTGTAAAACCCACTGTGGTAATCCCTTCCGGCTGGGTTAGGTCCAGAGCCCCATCGTACACCAGATTCCACAATAGCGGCCCCAGGACCGAACCCTGTGGGACACCCCTAGGGACCTTTCTAGTTTCCCGTTTCTCTCCGCCGTCCAAGATAATATTTCTGTCTTTAAGATAGCTCCCAATGACATTATACAGGTAGCCATCGATCTTTCTCCTCTCTAGCTCCTCCATAATGCTACTCCATCTTATGCTGTTAAAAGCATTTCTGACATCTATCGTTACCAGGGCACACACTCTTCGTGTTCGCCTTCCTGGCCTCCGAGGCTATCTCGATAACTTTGCATATAGCATCTGTCGTGCTTCTGCCCTCCCGGAAACCAAATTGGCGGTCCGACAGTGTCGTGGCGTCTTTCAATCTACTCGCTATAATATGTTCGACCAGCTTGCCCCATGAATCTGGGAAACATATTGGTCTATATTTTTCCTCTTTGTTCTTGGACGGTTTCCTCAATAACACCAATTTTGACGTTTTCCAGCTTATCGGGAACTTTCCTGACACTAATATATTGTTTACAATCCTCATTCCAACCCACGGGCAGACTTCCATCAGAGCCCGTACTAGATGCTGCCTTAATTGTTTCCTCAACCGTGACGAGGGGAACCACTCCCGTTGACTGCTTCCTCCAGACATGTATAACATTTTCGGGGAACAAATCCTGGGCCACCTCCTTCATCCTTTCTAGACTCATCCTCGCTGGACCCATCAACTTAAGTGCTTTTAGGGAAGTCTTATAATCCTCTCCCCATGGGTCAATTGTCAATGGCCTTACGAACTGATTTGTATTCCTTATCTAGATTATTATTTCGCATTTCCCTTCTGTTAGCTCTCGTATATTTTCTCCTGAGTTTCACGCATGTTTCTCTGCAATCTCCTCATTCCACCAGTAGACCTCTCTTCTCCGCGGTTCCTTTTTATCACAAACCGTTTTACATGTTTCCTGCAATCTCCTCATCACATCCTCCGCCACAATCTCCTTCTCAGAGTTTTGAAATAGTTTTCCGACCTTTGCCTTGAACTTCTTTTCGGCGTTTGGGTTCCAGACCCCGACTTGTTGTATCCTCTCATGTTTCGTTTGCGATTCTCTAACTATCTGATATTGTATGTATTTGTGACAGCTGAGCGTTTCCTGTTTCAAGACTCCCCACCCCTGTAATCTCTTACACATGTCCTCGTTGACCAAGGTTAAGTCCAGATGGGACTCACTTCCTCTTCCCTCGAATGTTGGTGCTCCGCCTACGTTTGCCAAGATGAGGCCGTGGGAAGCCATCCGTTTTGTGATCGTCTCCCCTCTTATATCGGTCCCCTGTGAGCCCCACCATGGGGATTTGGCATTAAAGTCTCCCGCTATTAGGATAGAACAGCTAGTGACCCTGATGTAATTTGTAATTTCATTAATCTTCTCATTAGTTTCTGATCTACTTTCGTTCGGAGATAAAAATAAAATAAAACTAAAACGATACAAACTCACGGCAACCAAAGCGTGTTCAGAAGGTTGAAGGTCGCTTGTCAGTTTCCGGTGTGATTGTCAAACGTTAACTGGAGCGAACTTAGCGAAGTTGTGGCAGCGCCTCCTTTTGACTGGCCCTCGTAATTGCTTCCAAGTGCTGATTAATTAACCAAGGGCGAAAAAGATATTTCATATATGAGAATACCAACAGGTACAGGAAGATGTACACGAAAAGTACACGAACGGCGTGCCCGTCAATCAAAGTCTAAATGGCGTCAGCCGCTTGCTTAGAATTTACCTGGCCAAGCCAAGCTTGGACAGGGTAAAGGAAGTTTTCCTGAAGTTTCCCAGCAAAAACCTCGATAATTCACACGCACCAGCACAATTAGGCGAGAAGTAACGCCGTGAAACAAAACGAAACGGGTTGATGCGGGGTAATCGCAAATGAGGTCAGCACCGCCCAATAGCAATCGTTAATTTCCCACATGTCCATATAAGGAGTCGACGGACGGGTCGATTCCGGCGATCAATAATTTCGAGTTTGCGCCGCTGTGCTTTGAGGGTAATTGCATATCGAGTGAGCATTTTCAATCCGACTTTAAAAAATTGTGACTCCTTCGTCGTGAATGGGAAGGATGGGGATATTGTTACGGTAATAATTTATGTAACATGAAATAAGGGTCGTAGCTCAGTATAACAAAACATTTATTAACAATTAATTACAACTACAATAACTTACATCTTATTTCGGTCACTTACAAACAATTCAAACTACATGACACTCTGATTAGATGGTACTCTAATGCCGCTAACGTTCGGCTTGTCGCGTATTTATAAGGGTTTTGTTCCCGGGGTTGCCTTGTCTTCGAATATGCACACGGCACGACATGTGTACACGAATGAGTCATACGCCTTGACATTTAGATTTGCACACGGGTATTACATAAATGCAAGTGAATCATATTTATGTTTATAATCACAAAATATTTTTCACTTCTGACGAAAAATATTTTTCACTTCTGACGAAGCTGTCGAATGACGGTGAAACGTTAAGTGTATAGTGCGCGATTTAGTGTCCGGTTAAAAGATTTTGTGATACAAATTTCATCGGACAAGAACCAACTTTAAATATGTTTATAATGTTTCGTTCGACTGATTTTTCGCAGCTGCACATTCATTGGCGGTCTTCTCATCCTAGTTACAATATCCTCCGGTTCAACCACCACGACGATATCGCTTTCGGTTTCGGAGAAAATAAACTTTTTCCCGTCAGCAACCTACCTGGTGTCAAGTACGAGGCCTTTCCGAGAATCAACTCGCAAAAGTGCACTTTTCGGACAACCACGTCACTATTAGCGACTTTATCGAAAAATGATCTGAGTAAACGCCGTGGCGAACTTGAGGCGCACAATCCGATTTCGCCCGGGGGATGAACGAACCTCGAAAAACCCTTTTTGACTGTTTTTGCATGTTTTTACGATATTGCGCGACTCATGGAGGTGTTTATAAAACGCGGTAAACAAGGATTTTAGAAGATCCTTTGGATGATTTTTGGCCGTCGCCATCGAGAGCTGAAGGAGGAAAAGTTAAGGGGTGTCGACTTGCAGACCGCTTTTCTCGAATTTTTTTCGACCCCTAAGCGTCGCGTCGTAGCGCGAAAATTTGGCATCAATACGAAAGCAAAGACCGAGGAATCCGACGGTGTCGCCCGTTTTTCAATCCGGTCGCCGGAGTACCCGGATCGCCCCGGAATCTCTAAAATGACCGTTTTCGGCCCTTTAAAAAATTCCCTATCCCTTATTTACCGGCCGAATAGGACCGAACTCAGAACAGGCTTTTCATCTGCTGACGCTCGACATTGAGTTCGGTCCCGGATCCGGTCGAGGTCCCGAAAACCGCGATTTTTGCACTTTTTTGAGATTTTTTCGAAAACCGCGTTTTGCGAGCTCTTCCTCCGGAATTACGATCGCCGAAATGTCCTCCCCATCTGGGGCGAAGAAGTCCGGGTAAGACAATTTCGCTTGGGTCTCCGCCCCATAGCAACTCGACGCTAAGCCCCGAATGGTGCGGTGCTCTCCCGTGTATTCCTTATGGGAATGGAAAAAAATTACCAGAATATGCGACATCTTTACGACCTGGACGCCGCGGTATTAGTACCATTGGGGACTAGCTCTTGACGCCGGTAGGAGGCGTCGCCGCAACATCTTTTGACTCTTTCCCGTCTCGGTCTGGTGACCACAACCGGTTCGGGAGGGCCTCGAAGTTGGCTTCGGATAGGTAACTGACGGAAGAAATTGTAAAAAAAATAGTGGAAAACGAATCGAGTGATTTGTTGTTGTATTTCCATTTCCTCTCCTCTACCTGTTCCTTGATTGGAATCATGCCTGCGATTACTAAAACTGCTTCCTTGGACACTGTGCGATAAGCACTGAACACCCGGATGGCCATTTTTGCACTTTTTTGAGATTTTTTCGAAAACCGCGTTTTGCGAGCTCTTCCTCCGGAATTAGGATCGCCGAAATGTTCTCCCCATCTGGGGCGAAAAAGTCCGGGGAAGACAGTTTCGCTTGGGTCTCCGCCCCATAGCAACTCGACGCTAAGCCCCGAATGGTGCGGTGCTCTCCCGTGTATTCCTTATGGAAATGGAAAAAAATTACCAGAATATGCGACGTCTTTACGACCTGGACGTCGCGGTATTAGTACCATTGGGGACTAGCTCTTGACGCCGGTAGGAGGCGTCGCCGCAACATCTTTTGACTCTTTCTCGTCCCGGTCGGGTGACCACAACCGGTCCGGGAGGGCCTCGAAGTTGGCGTCGGATAGGTAACTGACGGAAGAAATTGTAAAGAAAATAGTGGAAAACCAACCGCAGTATGTATTAGACATAATGAACAGAATTCTGGAAAGAGGAGAATTTCCAAAAATATGGAAGACAGCGGAATTGGTATTAATTGAAAAACCAAAACGAAATAAAAATGATCCGACGAAATATAAAGCGATATGCCTTCCGAATACATTTGAGAAACTCTTAGAGCAATTGATATTAGCTACACCAAATAAGGAACTCGAAGAAAGGAACACGAATATAGCCGAATCTCAATGCGAATATAGACAGGGAAAATCTACGATTATGGCCCTAAGCAAAGTAACAAGCAGTTACTTGCGAACCATAATAGGGTCGTACCTGGAAGATTAGAAATATAACCACATACGCTACATAACAGCAAGGGCAAAAGAGGCAATAGCGATGATAGCGAGATTAATGCCAAAGAAGAAAGGACCGGGAGAAGGGAAAAGGTGAATTCTATGTGCGGTAGCAGAGTCAATAATACTATACGCTGCTCCTATATGGTATGAAGCATGCAAGATAGAGAAAAATAGAAGGCAACTGCGAGCGCTACGAGTGTGCAGAGGATATTGCACTATCTCGACAGAAGCGACATTGGTAATAGCCAAGTTAATAGATATGCTGGCATTAGAGAGGGGAGAAACAAATAGAGAAAATCCAGAGAAAAGGGAAGAAAGAAGAGAAGAAACAATGAGAATATTGCAACTGAGATGGGAAACGGGAGAAAAAGGAGAATGGACGAGGAAACTGATACCGGATATTAGGAAATGGTGTAATAGAAAACATGGTGAAACGAACTACCAGGTAACAGAGCTGATAAGCGGGCATGGGGTCTACGAATCATAATAAAATGAAAATAAAAAAACGAGACCGCGAATTGCAGATACTGCAATATGGAAGAGGACAATGCGGAGTATACCTTCTTTGTATGCAGAAGATGGGAAGCAATCAGAAGAAGAGCAGAGGAAGAAATACAACAAAATGTAAATGTAAATAATATAATAGGCATAATGCTTGGCAAAGAAGAAAACTGGACAAAAATAACAGAAATTGACAATAGAAATCATAAACAGAAAGGAATTAGATGAGAAAAGAGAATGAGAAGACCAAGAAGTCATAAGAAAAAGAAGGGAAATAAAAGAAGAAAGGAGAAAGAAGGGAAATAAAAGAAGAAAGGAGAAAGAAGGTAAATAAAAGAAGGGAAGACAAGGCTACTGTAAGGAAGAAATTCCATAGGGTGATACCTTTACAGAGGAGAGGGCCAAAAAAGGAATGCAGTTTAGTTGGTAGGCGTGTCGGTGATTGAATGGGTTAGGTTGCCGCATGTAGACGGTCGTCGGCATGAATCCAACACACCCCCAGGTATTGTACTATCGCCTTGGGGAATCTTGTCTAGATTCTGTAAACCTCTATAAAAAAAAGGTAACTGACGGAAAAAAATCCTTTCTCCGAAACCGGAAGCGATATCATCGTGGTGGTTGGACTGGAGGATACCCCCGTCCTTCCCCTTCACGATGGAGGTCGTCCTGTGCAGGTCGCTCATCTTACGAAGGAACCGCTAACTTCCTACATTCGGAATTGAAAATGCTCACTCGATATATTATATTATATAATATAAAGCAACGGTCCACATATACTTTCTTGAGATACACCTGAAGGTTACAGACAGTCCCGATCGTGTAAATCGAGACCGATCGAGAATTTTGTGACCCTTCCTGCCAGCCGCATCAATAAGGGCGAATAACCATTTCGGGGGTCTCGATTTACGCGATCGCGATTGTACGCATTGAGAACGCCCAGTTAAGTACTGCCTCAAAAGCTCGATTTCTTCATTACTAAAGTCAATACATACATATAATCATTGAATTGAAACCTAACATAGAACGGCAACGCAATGCTTAAAACTGGCAGCCAGAAATTGAAGGTTTACGCGATTAACTGATGCATTATTTAGTAAATAATCTGGTTGTAGGATAATTTGCAAAGGTGTAGGTGAAGATATAGTAATATATGCGTTGCCGTTCTATGTTAGGTTTAAATTTAATGATATAATGCAAAATTGCCAGTAGTAAATTGTGGTGAATCATGTCAAAAGCCTTAGAATAGTCAAGCAACATCAGAATTGTATAAAGTCCCTGATCAAAACTTGCTACGGGTGAAAATTCCGTTAAAATCCTTCTCAGTTTTTCGAGTCACTCTGTATTGCGAAGTAACACGAACAGTCCGTTATTATGCCATGCGCGTTTCTTCTGCGCGCAAATAATTGTTGTCGTCTCCCTCATTTCCTATGCGAGTCAACTGTCTTCGTCTATCAACCCCCCTCTTTATATGTTACAGGCATCGAAAATTTTGTACGCCTCGTCAGTCCCTCGTGGCTCGTTGCAGGGAGTGGACGTGGTAGTGCGATTGTTGTAGTTTTTGTGTTCGAAAATTCGACAGGTTGAAAACGCCTTGCATTTATAAGCATTGTTTAATGTAGGTCGAAGCTTAATCTCGGCCGATTGAGATTAGGTTTTCGGTTTCCTTTTGTTCTGTATTTCTTGTGGTTGTATTTTCTCTCTTCTATTTATTACGAGGATTACGAGCATCTCAATTTGACTATCCAAATCTTCGTGGTGATATCTGGGGCCAACGTCAACCATCTTGAAGTTACCGCTAGGTCAGTTCGACAACGACGGTTACATTCACCGCCATTATTTCCCCTCGGTTCGAACTTGGATTCACCCAACCGCTGTAGGTGACTTTCGACGAGAGAGGTCGCTGGGAATAGCGATACGCCTTCTTGGCTTCAACGGATCTACGTCGGATTCGATACTCGCAGGACATCGACGAATCGGCGGAATCCGATATTAGAACAAATCGACCCATCTGCCTCCTGGACGTGACTGCCAAGCTCCTGGAAACGCTGGTGAAGCACCGGCTGACGGAAGAGTTGGATAAGCTGAACATCATACATGACCAACAGTATGGATTTAGAGCTGGTAGGTCCACCACGGATGCCCTAGCCAAGGTATGCGACATCGTGGACAGAATGAGGGAGTTGGCCCACAAAAATAGGCACTTCTGTCTAATGCTTGCGTTAGACATTGAAAACGCCTTTAACTCAGCCTCCTGGCAGAAAATCATCATGGCACTCCAGAAAGCAAAGATCGGCAGCCCCCTGACTAAAGTGCTGTAATCATACCTGGAAAATCGGGTTACCTTGATGACATTATTATTTAAAGTTGATTCTTGTTCGATGAAATTTGTATCACAAAATATTTTTCACTTCTGACGAAGCTGTCGAACGACGGTGAAACGTTAAGTGAATTGAATTAAGCCTAATGGCGAAGAGATAACAGTGACTTGTGGCGTCCCGCAGGGCCCAGTCCTTGGATCAACCCTGTGGAATGTCCTATATGACGGCATATTGCATCTGGAACTGGGTCGTGGAGTTAAGACAATTGCCTACGCGGACGATCTAGCAGTACTTGTAACTGCCAAGACTACGACACTACTGGAAGAAAAAAATCCGATACGATAATCTGATACGTGGAAAGAATTAACAACTGGCACGAGGAGCATGATCTGAAGCTCGAAACGGCAAAAACAGAAATTAGTCCTGGCGGGACCAAGAAGTCTGAAGACCCTGACCATAGAAATAGAAATAACGACTTTGGCAAGGCTGCCGCCGAACGTGCGAGTCCCGAGAGCTAAAAAAAGGAAAGTTCTGGCCGGCGTGGTTCTCTCGACTGTGCTGTATGCAGCGCCTATCTGGACTCGGGCAATGAAGTAGAAACACTATGAGGGCCTCTTAGAGAGAGTCAAAAGAAAAATGGCCATCCGGATCACTTCTGCTTACAAGACGGTGGCCACGGAGGCGATACTAGCGCTCCCGCCTATAAAACTAAAGGCGGAAGAACGGAAACTGATGTCCCAAACAGGCAAAACAGACTCCGAAAGTCTACAAGACGCCCTCGTGGAGAAATGGCAGCAATCTTCGAACTCTTACCAAGGATGGGCAAAAACGTTCATCAAGGATGTAAAAAAGTGGAGCTGTAGAAATTTCGGCGACGTGGACCATTACGTTACGCAGGACATGGCGTTTTCGCTAGCTACCTGAGGAATATAGGTAAATTGGATAGCGACATCTGCTGGTACTGCCACCAAGTTGACACCCCAGAGCACACGATCTTTGGCTGTGGGAGATGGGAAAATGTCAGATCGGAGGCAAACAGAAAATGTGGCAAAATAATATCCAAAGATAACGTTGCCGATATTATTCTAACCAACGAGCAGCACTGGGAAAACACCACCAAAATGCTCTGAACGATCATGATGACCAAAACGAAGGACGAGAAAGCAAGAGAGAGGCTGAGAGGTAACCCATGATCTCAACCTACCTGGAAAATTCCAACCCCGATTAAAATTAACATAAATAAGTACCAACAACAGACAGTGCGAAATTTCTGAAGCGATGTCTAACGGCAAATTCCAGAAATTAGCAGCTGCAAGAGAGGATAAGGAGTTTAGTTGGTAGGCGCTCTTGTCAATGACCTAAGAAATAGGCGATACTTGGATTACCGTTGACGTTGTCTTTGAAGATTCTCCAAACCTCTATATAAAAAAGTAGGATACCGACGACGAGTGGGGCGCGGATGATGTAATCAAGGTCGGAATATTTTTACATGACATTGCATTGCGGTAATGCACGCTCTTAATTCACTTATAAATTAAGCAATCTTCTGTTGCCGAGGTTAGTAAATTTACAGTGACTTTGTAAGTCGGTACCGAATTTTCGGGTTTTGATCTTTTACAACCTCGTTGCGATTCTTTATTTAGATTTTTTGTAATTTTATAACGCTACTTATTATAACAAATAAAGACTGTTGTGCTGTATTGGTAAACTTTATTTTATTAGTAAATTGTACCTGTACTTTTTGGGGTTACGTACAATCCTCCTTATCTCCAAGACTTATCAACAATATCCAACAGTGCAGTATTTACAATAATTATGGCCAGGTTTAAATCCTGGCTGAGCGCTATGCAATATACTGTAGTGTTCCAAATGGCGCGGCGACGTAATTGTTTATAATATAATAAATGACTTTTTCGAGAACTTTCAATGACCTGCCTCAACGTTTATTGTGTTACATCTATGGGTTTACTGCTCTATCATTTATTGCACATAATATGTAGTAAACTTCGCTCGGCTGGGGCATTTAAATTACATCTTGCGCTTCTCAAACATTTTTTGTAAAAACCAAACATAGATTTTTCCGGAATTATAATTATTGAGCTTTGACTCACCGTGCTTACAGTATGCTACCTACCTGAAGGCTGCAAATCTTGGGCGGGCAAATTAAGTTCTCCCCAAATTGCCGGCTAAACTCAATGGGACTGGTCAAGGTCATACGTAATCCCAAAAGAGAGGGCAGAAAATAAAATTAAACAAAAGTCACCAGTTAATACGCTCTTGTTTTTATTTATAAAAACAAAAGGTATCCTCAAATTCTTATTAAAAGGTCGCAAGAATGAGCTAGATATTCAACAAAATAAATAAACAACGCAAAACTTTGACGTTCAAGACACGAAATGCGGATCCGCTTTCCGTTTACAAAAATGAACTATAACCAGCCCAATTAAATAAAACTACGGCGTTTGGTTGCGTCATGATAAAATTATCAAAATAATGTACAACTTCTTACAAAATAAATCAAAAGATCCAACCTTGGGTTTGACATCTCTACAAACTTCACGTTGGCTACATTTATGTAGTATGATATGATGGTATTTATACCATCAAAGACGTCCGGATACCAAGGGTTAGAAATGACATCAGTACGTCATTACACGTCTCAATATGGTAACTCCCTCTCGTGTCGTTGGTGATCAACTACAGGTTGGCGAAAGGCCAGGTTGGCCTTACGAGCGTCTTCAACCGCAGCACCAAAACGTACCATCAATGAAGATTGACCCCAAATAAAAGGCTGATTTAAAAAAAACGACCAAGGAATTACGCACAGGACTTACTTGCCAAAACGACCTGATTTAAGTGCAGAAATCAGGCTTCGAAAAGCAAAGAGAAATTCTTGTCTTTCACGTAGAGTGTTTCTAAACAAATCGCGAAATAGATATCCGTTCAGATCTATTCATTAAAGCAACAGCACAAGATAACAACTTTAGGAACTGAAATGGCTATTATCATACTCTTGCAACATCAATCGCAGGGTTCACCAACCAGAAATGTTTTATGTCAGTTTATTAAGTTGCATCATCTAACTTATGACCCCCATCTTGGTACCATCTGAAGTAATTCAATCAAGTGAAAGAATGAGGTTTTCCTCCAGGATCATACGTATAATTTTTCCGCAAACCCCTTACTTTAACGTTTGTTTTCCATCAGAGCTCATTGGCTCACGTGACTATTTGAAACCGGAGGTAATGAATATTACAGATGGGAGAAAGTGAATCTGTCATTTTCGTCCTTCTCAAGATAACGTTCAATGAATCTTGTGAAATGATCCAAAGTTAGAACTGTATACAAATATTTTGATGTTGTCTGTTATTTATGAACGGCGTTAGAACGTGAATCGATAAATAAGAAAACGATCGGCAGAAACGCTCACAGAAACAAAAACGCGGAGTTCGTTAGAATGAAGAATCGAATGAGATCGAAACGAAACGAAAAAAGGAACGACAAACACCTGCGGATGACGTATTTATAACTATTATCAATATAAGAATAATTGCATCCCCGGTGGATTTTTCGGCACGGCTTTCAGGTTGCCGAGTTGCTCGGTACGGAAAGAACTTGTAAGGCCGTGGAGGCAGTTTCTGAAGATGTGAGGTTCGGCTTCGTTAGCCGCGACCTGCTGCATATCCATCCATTATTAAGAACGATATATCGCTCCGTTACTCATAATCAGGATTAGAATAGGACGGAAGCGAGGCGTGAGAGAGACAGGGCGACACTGAAAAGAAGGTCCATTACTTTTCATTAGCGACCTGACAATCCAGGCCACCACAGGTTCTTATAATGTTATGAATTCGAGATTCCAGCGCGGCTTAAGGGAACGTTGTCCGGATTCGGCTTGTTTAATATTAAGGAAATGAACACAGTTGTTTGAATGTATGAGTACTTACTTCATTCAGAGATTTCTGCATGGCAGAAATTTTTACAAATACATTACTCAGTTGAGCAAATATTCTTAAACAATATTTTGAAAGTAATTAAGTCAAGTGAAAATTAGGAAGCAATTTCTAGTATCTACTTGCAGTTGAAACTCTTGCTATACGTAAACTTCAAAGTTCATTTTCATGATGTATACATGATTATGATACTGTTTTGGGTAATTACTTGAAATATTAATAGTGAGAAGATGGGAATGAAATAGGTCTAGAATGTGCTTGCTTGAAAATTTAAACAAACTTGATCCTAATACTTCGTCTGGTGGTCATAAATTATCTGACTAGTTAATTAAGACTCGTGCTTCAGAAATTTCAAAGTTAATTCTTCATATTATGACATCCATATTCAATCCTGCTTTACTCTACCTTCAAGTGGTAACGTGTTAATTATTCTCACTTTAGCCTTAATGGGTAGTCAGGTACCTTTATTTCTCTTCGGACACCTTCACGTAATATTGAACATCGTATTGTCTCTCTTTACATATGAGAATATCAAATCGTACAGGAAGATGTACACCAAGAGTACACGAACAGCGTGCCCGCCAATAAAAGCCTGAATTAAAGAAGAAACGCGCAATTATAAATCAAAATGATGTCAGCCGTTTGCCTAGAATTTAATGAAAAGCCAAGCTTGGACAGGGTAAAAAAAGTTTTCCTGAAGTGTCCCAGCAAAAACCTAAATAATTCATACGCACCATCACAATTAGGCGAGAAGTAACGCCGTGAAACAAATCGAAACGGGTTGACGCGGAGTAATCGCAAATGAGGTCGGCACCGACCAATAGCAATCGTTAATTTCCCACACGCCCATATAAGAAGTAGACGGACGGGTCAGTTCGGGCAATCAATAATTTCGGGTCTGCGCCGCAGTGCTTGGGAAGTCAGGGTTGCCACAATGAACTTTAAATTGGCCGAAATCCTCGAATGTTGCCAACTTATTTCGTGCGAGATTTTGAAGCGTAACAATTAGTTCTAGTTCTATAATAAAATTAATTAATTAACGTTATAATCCTGTTCGGGGCGGTTTTTTTGGGCTTCCAGTTATTCTGTTACAAACAGCAATAAAGAAGGTTAGGATTTATTAAGGAAAGCAATAAAGAAAGGTGTTCATAGCGATTGTATGTGATCGCATTGGACGCAGAATAAGTAAAGTGCAACTCGGCCAAATTTTATTTGCGATTTTATGTTAATATCAATCCATCCCTGATAATAAACCTAATTTTGTTCGCAGAAAAAATTCACAGAAACTGAAATATGGTAACAAATTTAAGAAAATTTGGGAATGGAAGTGCTGAGGGGGCAATTTAATTTAAATAAGTAGACTTTCAGTGCTGTCGTAAATTTTAGAAATTTCTTAGTAATAATGACAATTAAGACTCGTGCTTCAAAAATTTCAAAGTTAAGTCTTCATCTTATGACATCCATGTCGAATCCTGCTTTACTTACCACACTTCAAGTGGTTACGCGATAATCATTCCCACTTTAGCCTTAATCGGTAGTCAGGTACCGAAATAGTTTTATTTCTATTCGGGCGTCTTCATGTAATATCGAAAATCATTTTGTCTTTGCCGCTTTAGTTTCTCGTTGCCTCTTCCTGGCCAATTTTCATTCTGAAAATGGCTAGAATTTCCAGAATTCCATATAGTAATTTTTGTCGTCCAACCAAAACTGTCACGTAAGAAAAGGCGAGTTGAAAAAATAATACATATTCTGAATTTGAATTTCGATTAGTGTACTTTTTCCGTTAAGCGAGCTTGGTATCTTCATTGTGTATTTCAAATCTCGCACTCATACTCAACTCACGGTCAAATTGACAGTTTGATGTTAATTTGAAATGCAGAAACGCTCTAATTTTCGTTTTAATGATTTCTTGACTTTCTATCATAGATCATCAAAAACATCATTATACGAGTAAATATAAAAGCATTTCTGAATTTCAAATAACATCAAACGTCAAGTTTGAGTGTGAGCTGAGTATGAGTGATGTTTCAGAATTTGACCTTTAGTTTCAGACATTCAGAATTAATTTCCAGTTATAATACTTTCTAAAAAGTTGGAATCTAAACCTAAATTATAAACTCACTCATTTCATGAATAAATAGACTTTGAAAACAGGACTACTTTTTCAAAAAAAAAAAGAGGGAGACAAATCTGCTTCTCCGATGTATTTCTTGCTTATCTACTTAAAAAAAAACAAGAAATTTATAAAATCGAGTTAACGTAAGTTGTAATTAAAAATTTATTTAACGAAACTTCTGATTAAGACCTTCAATCAAGATTCCTACATTATTATGCATAATTTTTTAAATATATTTTACCATTACTACATTAAATTTATTTAACGAAACTTCTGATGAAGACCTTCAATCAGGATTCCTACATTATTATGCATAATTTTTTTTATACAGCGTGTATTAAAAAGTTTTATACAAATGGAGAAAAAGTTTATCTTACATTTCACAAAAAAACTATTCTTTATAAAAAGCTCTGCATGATTTGTAGATCTATAATCAGGTACAAAATTGTTAAAAAAATTGGCTGGAATACAGGAAAAATAAAAAATAATGATTTGGACGGAGAGCAAAATACGTTCAAACTGTAGTGGAGAGCAAAATGTTCATTGAAATTGTGATTAAATAGCAAAAAATTATGCGCACTTGTAGATTATTGATATTCCCAGATAAAAATTGATAAAGAAGGTTATCAATGTATTATAAAAATAAATTATCTAACAATTGCTGAAGTGTTTATTTTTTAATTTTTATCTGGGAATGTCAATAATCTACAAGTCTGCATAATTTCTTGCTATTTAATCACAATTTCATTGAACATTTTGCTCTCCACTACAGTTTGAACGTATTTTGCTCTCCGTCCAAATCATTATTTTTTATTTTCCCTGTATTCCAGCCAATTTTTTAAAAATTTTGTACCTGATTATGGATCTACAAGTCATGCAGAGCTTTTTATAAACAATAGTTTTTTTTTTGTGAAATGTAAGATAAACTTTTTCTCTATTTGTATAAAACTTTTTGGTACACGCTGTATATTTTACCATTACAACCGGTATTTTCAATGATTTCTGAAGATACTAATATTTATCTAGGAGGTATGATAAAAAGTAACAAGAATATTTAATTTTCTCGAAAAATGTTTACGGAATCATCACTGTTTTCCCATTCCCTTCAAAGTAGTCCTTCTGTAATATTATACACTTTTGCCAACGTAAAATGGCTTGGTAACTTCGTGGAGCGCAAGACTGCATTAGTATTCTGCCACACGTACTGGTGTGCGTTTGCTTTATTTTTGGTATTTGTGAGGGAAACGAGACTTGATAAGAAGCACTCTACGTGAAAGACAAGTCTTCTTTTATGCTATTCGAAGCCTGATGTCATAAACTTAACTTTAATAATATTGAATTATTACACGAATGCAATAAAAGTTACAAATTAACTCTACTAGAAACTCACTCAATTTATAAATTAAAACAAAACAGCAATATAACTTGTTTAAATGGTCAATTAAAATTACAAATTAAACTTATATTCACGTCACTCAATAACTAACTTCACTTCTTAAATATAACTACCAGTTTCTCCCAACCATTGCAATTGAGCAAACAAGACATTTTCTTCTGCAATATTTGTAATTTTTATTAAATTTAATTTTTTCGTTTCGACATTAGCAGTAAGTATTTATATTTAATCAAGGTCATTACAAAAATTTATACTAACATTAGTTACTTAAGTGTATTTTATAAAATTCTAACCTCACTTTATCTAATATGTGTCCTACAATCATTTTTCACATTCAAAATTTAAATTTATAATTTTTTTCCATCAAAACATATTTACCTAAAAAATTATCTTTTTTCAAATTTGCACGCCTGATGTTACGTAATTTTCACCGAAACCGGTCGCTAGAATAAGAACAATTTAACAAATTAGGAAGTGCCTTATTTCATCACATACATACATAAAGAGTTTGTATTTATTTCTTGTAGGTACAGTTAGGTGCTGTTATAAAGGATATAGACATTTTTTACTTCGCTTGTGTTTTGCAGGATGTCGAAAAGTAAGTTTGTTAAAGTGCATTTTTCCGTTAGAATGTATCGAGTGTTTTTTTAAATTTGACGCCGAAGTTGGCCATATCAAAGTATTTTTCTGCACATATCACAAGTTTTGAAACCTCTGTCACTGTCTGGTGCTTTGTTTTGAAAATAAAATTGGATTTCTTTTCGAATAAAATCGTTTTTTCGTCATTTTGATATTTTGATGGTTCACAATAAAATGTTCATGGCCAACTTCGAGTCAGATTAAAAAAAAACACCGTTTAGAATGTTCCAAGATGGCCGTTTTCATGACGCCGTGGATCCTTTTTAATTTTTCGTATCGATTTTTCCAGAAAGTCGGTGATATAGGTACCAGTTTGGGACATGTGACTCCCCCCAGCGAAAACATGTACGTTTATTCAACGTTAATTTCACGATGTTACGGTGGAAATAACGTTATTCGTTGAAAAATGCAACGTTGTTTTTTGGTTGAATTAGCAACCATAATTATACCACGTTTGTATAACGTGCTTTTTAACGATCAGTTTAATATGAACGTAATTATAACGTGAAATAAATATGTAATAATTTTGTCTTTTTACGACGTGATTTATACTATGAGTAAATGCGATGTATCTACCGTACGTTGATTACCATATCTTTTCAACGTTAATTCAACATCTACTATTCTACGTAATAAATGAGAAAAAAATTAACGAAACTAATACGTTAGATAAGTCATAATTTACAACTAAATTTTTAACCCACGTTTTATAACGTTATTTATAGTATACCGAATAAATATGCGTTACAAAACGTGATGTTGACGTTAGAAAACACTTAATTTTATAGTGATTGTCTATCGTGTTCCACACCTTTGAATTCTAATTTTACTAAAAATCTCTGAAATATGAGGTTCTTCTCCATGCTTGGCAGCTTTGAAATGAAACGAAACAGGTATGAAAAGTACTGCTAATTTGCACATACGAGTCAACCTTGCTGATTTTTTTTGTAAACGTAAAGCGGATCAACGTTCCGTGTTTTGGCAATTCTTGTCATTTGAACTATAGCGTTTTGCGTTGATAGATTTGAATTTCTCTTCTGTTGGTCTTTTACGAATAAAGACGAGTGTAATAACTGGTGCCTTTTGTTTATTTTTAATTACTGCCCCTTTGTTTCTGGGGTCTCGCATGACCTCGCCTTGCCTGTCCCATTGAGTTAGCCGATAGTGAGACGAACTTAATTTGCCCTCCCTAAACTTGCGGTCTTCAGGTAGGTAGCAAGCTGACAAATATGTAACAAAATATTTCGTAAAGTAATTTATAACTCTGTGGGCTTATAAATTTTACTTTAGCTAAATTGACATGTCTCTTATAACTAAATATTCCTAATTTATCGTTTATTCTTCCCAGAACGTCTAAGTATAAGGAATTAACATCGCATGAGAGCAAGAGAATTTATAAACAAACCCGTACCCTTTTGGGATCAAGTGCTTCGGTTTGATGAAAGCAAGTTTGAGCTGAAATTACACAAAGGGGCGGTATAAAATTGCATGGAGAAAGTGTGGAGAAGCCTTCAAGAGGGTTGTTTTAACAGCGAGGGAATGGAGAATTTAAAAATAATTAAATGTACGTTTAATGCCCAAAGTTATATTAATACTAAATATGCTCAATACAGTTGACCAATTAGGAATGATGGAGTAGTGTATTTTTCACCAAGTTGGCGATCCCAAACACACTGTCTAAAGTTTGCCAAATTTTTAAAAGAGAATCAAATCAACTTTTTACCTTGGCCTCCTCAAATCCCAACCTCAATCCCTTAGAACATCTAGCATCAAGCCATACAGAGGAAGAAGAAGACTATTGATACATTGATCGAAAGTGTTCTCAACAGATGACGAGAGGTCTTTAATGCAAATGTATTTCAAACACACAATTTATTAATTTTTGTTCGTTCTCATTTATGTTTGTATCGTAAAACATATCAAAAAAGAAATTTTAAATGCCGACTGTCAATATAATTTCCGACGTGACTGTAGTTTCTAGTTTGAGAAGCAGTGGTGGAACGTCTTTTAAGCCTTGAGCTTGGCCTGCAATCTCGCCTTTATCTCAGCTTCTGTTGAAAAACGTTGTCCTTTGAATGGTCTTTTGATTTTTGGGAAATAGAAAAAAGTCACTGAGGGCCATGACACAACGGCCCTCCGTTGTGATGTCATAGCCACCCTATGTTCGTATCATTCCCCCGCACAGGAGTGCATCGCCAAGAAGTCTTGGTTAACTACGCCTGTGCGTTGTCGTGGTGCAAAATCAACGAGGTGGGTTGTTTTTCAGCAACCTCCCTAATGGTAATTCTGCGATTAGCAAGAAAAATTTCTTTAACTTTTCCCACGTTTTCATCACTGCTATGATGTCCAGACTGTTACAGTTCATTTTTCCTTTCTGTTTCGAATACACCCTGTATAAGCGTTGTCACGACTCCGTTTTCATCACTGTTCCGAACACGCCCTGTATAAGGCGAAATTAATTGTGCCGGAAGGTTGCTTGGAAACCACGACACTGTACACATTGAGCTGATTGGTTCCCCCCAGTCGCTAAGATGAATTCCGCCAATGGTAAATCGGAACGTGTCTCTCTCTCTCTCTTTGGAAATTGTTCCTTCTCGATCGAACGGAAAACATTGCGCCATTCTTCAGAACGAAATCCGTCGTCTCCCGGGCTATACCTTCCTTTCGTTAAACAAATTCATTTTGTGCGGATCATTACATCAAGAGGATGATCGTGAATTTTACGGCAAATTGCCGCTTCTGACCAGGCCCTCGTGGAGACAGAAAAACGCGTGTTCGTGTTTGTTTCAGCTTCGGTAAAGTGCCGAGGTAAGTTTTGCACGGCGCAAAGTTTTCAAAATTGACCCTTACGTTCGATTTCTTTTTTATTTATAGGCCTTTTACTACGGATTTTTTTTTACTACGGATTCTTTACTACGAATTTTTATTACCGATTTCTAATTAGAGCTATCCTTTTCGTTACGGACTCCTCATGGGATGACGCACTTTCGCATCGTGCAGGTGTTCAGAGGCTTGCGACGTTGAGATCTCCCCTCCCGACTCGCGGCGTGATTGGCGGCTTTCATCAAAGAGATTAGCGGCGACTTTGACACACAGAGGCCGACAAGTAAATAAGACGCCGACGAAACAGAGGTGGGAGCGTTATTTGTTTTCTTTTATACGTAGTGTTGAGCGTTAATTCGCGTTTTTGGTTTTTTGCGGAATCCTTTCTTTGATTTTGCCGAAGTTCGACATGCACTTTATTGCGTACACTCCGGTGTAAAATTAAAGTCACGCCTTAACTTTAATGTAGATTAGTTTGATTCATTGATGGTGTCGATTTATTGTTTATCTATTTTATGTTTGATTTATTTTGTTGACTTTTGTATTAATAAACTAACGTGTTCTGGAGGTAATTGGGTTTCTTAATTTCCCCCTTTCAAAAATTAAGTGGCGCCTATTTTTGGTTTGGCCTCGCGTTTCGGAATCGAACCTCCCCGTCTCACTGCAGCTGGCTGGCCACATCGGAGAAGTACAACCCGATGTGAAAACTACTGCCTATCTTAGCAGGTAGGTAGCAAGACTTCTTCTATGTCTTCTCGGCCTTCCTGAAAGCATTTGTATTGCTTATAAACTCGTAGTTGTGACATAGCAACGTCGCCTTTTTTAACATTTGAACGCTTTGTTACAGTTTAATTTCGTCGTAGCGAGTCTGCCTGCAAATTTATAGCGAGTTGCTTGTATGGCCATCCGACAACACTATAACTTTCGGCGGAAACGGTCACTTTAAAATTCTGTCTCCGTGTTGGTTCTTTATTTTCATAATTTTCCCATTGGTTACGCCATTTCATCTCGTTAGGGTTGCCGGAAGTATTCCATGCTTTCCGCGATCTGGCCATTTTCGTGTCTGCCGTCTTGTGGGATATCACGTATCAGCGTCTCGCTCTCGTGAATTGTTGTTAATTTAGTGCAAAATTCATTCTAATACAGTGTGACTGGAAGATCCAAGTATCCACACGGCTTTGTGAAAGACATGTCGCGTTTTGATCAAACGACCTCGTTAATTGAAGGTATATTCCAAATATTTCTTAATGGCGTCACAGTGATTAATGGCCGTCTCTCTTTTCTTATTAGGGTCGTTTTAAGTTTTAATTTCGATGGTCGAAATAAGGAATCCTCGCCCCTTGATATTGTAACGAGTTTTACGGTTCTATTAATTTTTATTTTAAAACAAAACACGAAATAGTTAATAAACTAATTTATTTATAAATTTACACTATAACACTAACATTTATTTACAAGCTTATATCTAATTTATTTTAACAGCCGAACGAAAAATCTAGCGCGAAACTGTCTAATGCCGAATTCTTCCCCGAACTGTGTCCCACTCCCGGCCGAGTGCATTTATAAGCCGAGCCTGTTGTTCTCGCACTTTCTAGATCGCGACAGGCTGTCTGATCTAGTTTATTCTGCCGCCAGCATTTTCTCGATTGTCGCCTAAGGTGCGTCGACTAGATGGCTGTGACGCAATAGTTGACTGGTGTCGACGAATCATTACAATATTTTAAATACCTCCTATTGGCGTGGCATTATCGTTCATCAATGGATACTTTGAATTCGGACCCGTCGAGATGTTTGCGTAGGATGAAGCAATAATCAAAAAATTGCGTTCTAGTCGACGTTGGTACCGACAATTACTGCCACCTTTATTGAAACGGCACGAACTTGACATCAGCTGGTGGACAATACACGTGACGTATTGATATGTTTTCTTTATTATTTGAATTATATTTTGAACACTGAATACGAGGCCGATTGGAGCCTGAATTTAATTAGATCTAAAAATTAAATTAACGATTTATCGGTGTTGCCTGTTGGGTATTTTCTGTGCAATCAGATCTGATTAATCGCGACGTGTCATTTATATGTTTATTTTAACAAGTTCGTTTTGTTTTGAACTTATCGTAGTACAGTAACAGTTCTCTTTTTATTTATTCACTGTTACACAAATAAATATTTACCCGAGGCGAACATGACGAGACCTTCGGAACGGTTTTCGAAGTGGATCTTGCAACTGGGTGATAATTCCCTGGCGCCCTGGTTTATTTTATTAGTACCCCTCCCTCCTTCACTGAGCTAGTTACGGGAAACAGTTGTGGGAAGCAACGCTTACTTGTCACCTGGTATATTCGAGTGTTCAGGAGTATTTGTATTTACAATTTTTGGCGTAACAGCTTCGCTGCTCTTAATTCCATTTTTAATGCAAAATTCCATACTCTCTGATCCGACATTTCGTCACAGAACAAAATTACCGAATACATAGAAGTATACCTTTTTTATTTATTATTTTTATTACTATGTAATAATAAGTTAAGTTTGAATATCCTGCCTTTCAACGCGGTTAATTCGTTCTTTGTTTTCGTCGGTATGCTGACTAAGTCAATCATGGTCAGCAAACGTGGAAAAAAAAACTCATTGGCATTGCAAATTGCATATTAATAAGAAACGTTTGTTTCGCTTTATAACATTAACACAGATACCCAACACAGCCAACTACCAAGTTAAAATCTCCGTTTTCGCTAGGAAAAAAAAAACATACAACCACCATGAAGCCAGAAAAGGAATTCGACGAAAAAGTACATGCCACTAACGCAAGGATAATGCAGCAAATTTGGTTGTAAAACACATGTAATTTCACGCCTTTCTGAATTCATCAGGTTTCCTGTCCTCGTAAGCGAGCAATCCAAGGCGCAGGAACTTTAATTAAGAGACAAACAATTAAAGAGACTCGCTCGGTGTTATTTTATTATCCTAGTAATTGATGTTTAATGAACCGAAGTTCTGTGTGTAAATCGGATGCAATTGATAGATTAAGTTAGAATCGTAATGCTCGTTGTACTGTTTGTTACTAAAAAGAAAAAAAAAGCAACAGGACCAAAAATGTTCCAAATTTCTCTAAATGGTATACATATTTTAAATTAATCTTAACTAAGTCAAATATGAAAAAGTAAATAATAAAATTGTTAAATTAATATCAATATTATGAAAAAAAAAAGAAATTTCAGAGTAAATTTGAGGACTGTTCTAGAGAAAGATCTTTCAACAGGAAGCTACATTTTAGTGATCGAAGTAACCGTTTATTCATGTCCAAAATTTTTTAATTATTTTACTTCAAATTACTTCGTTTTACCTCTCGCACTCCCAGAGTCTCGCATAATCAGAGCCTACGCCGTGCAGAAGACAATAAAAATGTTCACTGCAGCTGAGCCGTTCTCCTTCCGACTTACCAGAGGAAGAGCGTTGCTCTCTTCGTCAAGGTGGTTACGCTCTCAGACTCGATAATTGGACCGAGCCTTGTCCTGCACCTCGTCCTCTTTAAAATGTAAATCGGGCATCTATAGACGTACGCAGATGGATAACTGTCAAGTGGAAGCCATTGTTCCGATATTACATTGTCACTGGCTTGACGTCTGCCCGGCCCACGGTAGCAAGAAACGCAGAAACAAACGTCGATCCTATATGAATAATTCGCCTTACTCATTATCACTAGACAGAAGAAGAAAATTCATTGACGATTGTGTTATTTGTTGAATGAAATCCTAAAAGGTAGCCTATGAAGTCCGTTTTAGACTGTCCTATTTGCTTGTCCATTTCTGAGTTGGAGATAGAACACGTTCTACTTTTTCACATAGTTTTTGAACCTACTACGAGTATAAGAAATAGGGTAGTGTAAAACAGCCTCTATTTTCAGTTTATGTCTATCAGCGAATCGAACGGTAGCTACTTGCTTTTCTGTTTCCCTTTCGGTTCTTGAGAAAATTTAGAAGAAAATAAACTAAAATTATTTCAGAAACAAGTTTCACTCAAAACGACTAAATCCACAAATTTGAAAATTAAACTATCAACTATCAAAAGAATTTGGTGTTTCCAAAAGGTGTGGTACTGACCTGGAATTTTGTATCCTTGAAGAGTTTATTGCGACAATTCAAAAGCTTTTGGTTTTCGAGAATTTATCGCAAGTAAGCTTGCAAAAGGATCTGTGACCACAGGTGAAAGTCGGGGTGTTGTTAATTTTCCCCCATCGCTACTGAGGATGTGTTTCTTTTGATTTCTCATTCAACGGCACGTGGAATTTTTTTTGGTGCCCCGTTACGAGGTAAGTTTTCTTTTAATTCTTTAATTCTTACCGTCTTTCCGAGTTCCGTTACTCGCGGCTGGGATTTACGTTATCTGCGACCCGAATGTAAAGTTTCGACTAATTTAGATTATTCCTTCTGCTTTCGCAGATCCTAGCTTGTTTGCTTAAATATTTAATTTTTATTAAGTCAATTTTCTGCATCTTTTGAAACATTTAGTATCACTCCGGAAAAGTTGCCATTTACGTGTATTTATATTTTTATCGGAACGTCTTGTTGCGTTCATAATTTATTTAATTTACCGTGTTTTAATGTTGACGGCACTTGCATTGCTGATTTTGTTAGGTGCACCTTGAACCGGTTTTCCAGGTTTTGTTTATGTTCCCCGTTATTACTCAATATACTCTTGTTATTACATTTGAATTGGGTGCGTATCTATCGCACCTACGACCGTCTTCACTGAGCTACCGGGACAGCAGGCGTTTCCTTCAACTAAGAACTTCACAGGTAGGTCGGACCGACTCTGCCACAGGTGGTTGTTGCGAGTGATTACAAGTCGCGCGTAGCTAGTTCGTAACAATCACAGGAGATTTGATTTACTTGCAAAGTTAAAAACGGTTAGTAGGATGCGACAGAATGTCGACTAAGACTGTATAACTAAAACGATTCAAAATTGTTGTACCTGACTGTACACTGATTTACTGGATAAATCTGATCAATTTGGTACATTATTACTGCAATAATTATCGTCAACTAACAGCGCAATATCTGTCGAAAATTCGCTCTCAATGCAACGCAGCGTTACACGACAGTTAATGAAAGTTATTAATTAAACTCACGTAACCAAGAAAGTGTTTGTAGGTCAAGGTCGATTACGCTTTCGTGGGTGTTCCGCACCCTGTCTACAGCGATCACCTCTCCTTCAGTTTCTACGACACCACACCGAGAGTTGAAATTCGTGAGCTTCGAGAGCAACTGTCTCCCAAAATATTGTCACGATTACGGAAAAATTTGGAAATTTTATTAATCTAAAAGTACTTTCGTTTAATTAAAGCAACTACGAAAACCTACAGGAAAATCAAGGACCGTTTCTATTGGGAAGATCAGTAGAAGGATGTGGAAAAGTTTGTCAAGGGATTGCCAGGCTCGCAAAGGATCATATGGGAGACCCGCTGGTTTACTGTAACCTATTCGACAAGGTTGGCATCGATCTTCTGGAACCATTCCGAAGAAGTAAAACCCCCATCGTGGTAGTAACTGACTATGCAACCCGTTGGGTTGAGGCAAAACCTCTTCCTAACGGGAAAAGCAAGGCCATTGCGGAATTCTTAATGGACAATGACAACGAGACATGGACCATCTTGAGTGATCGAGGAATCGTATTTCGATCCAATTTGGTTCAAGAACTATTGAAGTGTATGGAAATACACAAGTTATCACCCCGTGTGTGACGGTCTAACGGAACGCTTCAACCACGACATAGTCGACAAGCTGTCCGAGTATTCCTATCAACACCGAACAAACGGATTGGTGCCAATATATCAACCATGGCGTCTTTGCCCACAACACCTCTGACAAGAAACAATCAAGGCATCTCCATTCCTTTTGGTATACGGAAGAGAGCCCATACCACCCACTGAGGCCAACCTAATAGAATCAACATCAGACTCAACGGTGGCGGAAACCCCAGAGAGAGAGAGCCCTAGCAATTCGAGCCAACGCCACAGAAAAAAATCACAATAAGCAAGAAAAAGACAAAGTAAGATATGACCAGACAATACCACCCACTGAGGCCAACCTAATAGAATCAACATCAGACTCAACGGTGGCGGAAACCCCAGAGAGAGAGCCCTAGCAGTTCGAGCCAACGCCACAGAAAAAAATCACAATAAGCAAGAAAAAGACAAAGCAATATATGACCAGACGCATCAATACATCGACTTCCGAGCTGGAGTCAAAGTGAAGATCTTCACACCAACACGGAGAGTCTGTCGAAGTGAGAAGTTATTACTTCAATGGCATGGACCATACACTGTTGTGTCGTAATATTCGACTGACATGAGTCAGTTGAATCCTTTCCTATTACGACCCCTAGACCAATAGACCTTGTCCAACATAATCCCTTTTCTAGTTATAATTTATTTATGTATTTATTCATCTAGTTTTACTTATACATATTTTTTTAATAAAGATTCCGAAATGATCCAAACTCCAAAAGTCGTCCTACTCCTTTTAATATGGATTTTTCCCATTGGAGCAATCGTGGGAACGACCGCTGGAATTCATTGGAAACCATCGCCGGAAACTATGGGCTATGGACATTATTTCGTTTAGCGATGCACTAGTGAAAATTCCGATCCCGTCGATTATGAGTTTCTCTAAATTTTCTTAGCGGAACTCTGATAATTGTAATCACAACGATATAAAAGCATCACGAAAGTTAAACGAGTAATGAAACCTTACAACAAAATCAAACAGAATGACGCGCGATGATCGCAGATGCCGTCAGCTCCGACCAATGAGAAATCATTGTTATCGAAAATGCTCATGTAAGGACACATTACGTAGCGATCGATCGGGTATCAGGGTTACCACAATAAATTCTAAGTTGATCGTAAATTCCCAAATATTGCCAACCTATTCTTTCCGCAATTTGGAACTGTAACAGAAGACAATCTAACAAAGAGACGAGTCTATTTTTTTGTCGTTTCGGAGTTACGGCCACCTTTGTTGTTCAAGATTTTGTAAAATTCAACATTAATGTATAAACTTAGATGAAATGAGAGAGAGAGAGAGAGAGAGAGAGAGAGAGAGAGAGAGAGAGAGAGAGAGAGAGAGAGAAAATAACTAACTGCAACAGTACGTAATTAAATAACAATTTTAAATTATTCACAAGTGCACATAATACTTAAATGTGATTCAAGAGTTACAATATATTTAATCTGCATCTGCTTTTTCAGTCACATGCGTGCTAACATAATCTTTGTTTAAAACGCAAGTCAACGAAGAATTTTTTATTGTGGCCCTTTCTTGTTCGTTGAAAATGATTGCAAATTTGTATTAATAATTGATCCCAATTAAAAAGGAGTAAATAATGTAAAAAAAAATGTAAAGATTTGATGGGGTGCTTTTATAAATAATAACTGATACGCCAATTTTGTTTGATTTTTCGCTCTTTCATGCTACTCCTCGATCTAAAACAGGATAAACAAACCAGCTGCTCAAAAAAAAAAATTAAGTAGGGGGTGTGAATTGCGCATAGACAGGATTTTCTTCCAGATACGTTCGGGTTGTTAGTATGTGAAAAGGCAGGTGATTTTAGGGAACGCACCTTGTCTTTTGTGATGCTAATTTCACCCACTACTTTATTACTACTGCGCCAGCAGCTTCTACCTGCCCCTAAAAGTGGTGGCTTTACGGTAAATAGATTACTTCCTGTTCGAATGAATTTTATGGTGGTTCTTGATTACGTTGTTTGTTTTTTTTCCTTTTTTTTACGTATTTTAAGTATTAAATTATGAGCACTCCCACATTTATTTTCCGTCCATTTTTACGTATAGTTGTCGCCTAAAAGAACTGGTACAACAAATGTGTAATGTAATAGTATTTTCTTTCGTTTTCATTAATGTGTAGAAAGAGAGATACGCTACCTCATTTAGAAAACAATTAATTTTCGAATGGTTAAGACAAAACCTGAATGATCCATTTAAAAATATAAAATTTCATGGATTACATTTTATGAATTTTAAGCCTTGTACCAGTTTTTTTCGGCGGTAACCGTACGTTCCATATTAGGGGTTTGCTAGATCAGTTTTTAAAAGTTCGAAACAATTTTTTTATATAAAATTACACGTTGTAGGTACTTAAAAAATTAGTTAAAAGATTCAAGCAAGTATAGAATATATAGGGTGAGTGACCATTGTTCCGAAAGAAAAAACCACGATAAAAAGCGATGTCCGAGAGTATGGGGAAAATGTTAAAATTCTTTCTACTTTAGTTTTCGAGAAATAAGTAATCAAAAATTAGTCCCAAAAGACGATGCGCCTCTGGTTAACAAATAGAGGAGCAGATGAACGAAATATGTAAATGCCCTCTTAAAAGTTTCATGGTAAGCAAGGCGGCATAGCATCGATAGTGAACTTGACTTTAAGTGGAATTTTACGTCAACTCCGTTTTTAGGTCAACGCCTGACGCAGTGAAACACGAACTACAAAATATTTACTCGTCAAATGCATGCAAATCACATGAAGCAGATTATTCCATGCAAAGGATCACAATCTTTTAACACCTGTTTCGATAGGTAAACAAATATATCACTAAAACAATTTAAATTTCCGCGATAAGTATTCCTATTAATTTTCCTTCTCTTTAATTTAAATTGTATTATAAAAAAAGTTTATTTCCACAAGAAACGTGTACTTCATAATCATTTTTTGACAACCAGAATTTAAAACATTTTAATCAGTAAATACCTTCGCAAACTGTTAATTATGATAACTTCGTTTTGTGTGTGACGAATTATTATTAACACAAATCTATTAAAAGTTTAACAAATTCAAGACACGTTTGCAACTCCATATCCTTGGTTGCAAATCGTTCATCGTTCCATCGTACGCATTCTTTTCACTTTGACTTAAATTCTTAACTAATTATAAACTGTTACACAGAATTTTTTAAATATGATCTCGTAATCTGTTACATTCATTCACGTACTCGATTTGATTAAAAACTGTACGCGTATCATCAACGACGTTTAAAACAGCTGTACATAATAAAGTTTTTATAGCCTAATAAATAAAAAAAATGTCGGCGATGAATTTCAGGTCTAATAAATTGTTTCACATTTTCCAAAAAAAACCTGCAATTTACACTTTCTAGTAATCTGCGACATGCATTTTTGTTTTGTCTTGTAATTGATTACCTATTGTTTTTTTTTCAGTTACTAGTTGATTGTCATTTGTTTTCGTATTTGGTTGTGCCTATGTAATAAGCAATCTGCAGCCTTTTGTAGAAAGTGTTGCCGTTCTCTCGCTCTCTCTCTCACTTTTTCTTCGCTGTTTGCTATTGGTTGTTTTGCGATCGATTGTCTTTTTTTTCATTCGCGATTGTCATTTGTTTTTTTTATTCATCCTAAATCGCGCTCTCTTACTCTTAACTCTTAAGGTAGGCGATAATTTTTCTATTGCATTTTATTTTATTTTTTTTAATTTATTTACATTTTCTTATAATTATTTGCTGTCTTTTCTTTTTTTTAATTGATCGCCTATTATTTTCCTTCAATTATCAATTGATTGCCCTTTGTTTCTGCAATCTTTTGCTAAAAGTGTTGTCCTTCTTTCTTTTTTTCTTCGCGCTATTTGTTTCACGATCGATTGTCTTGTGCTTTTTTTTTTCATTCGCGATTGTCATTTGTTTCTTCTAATTGCTATTGTAAGACCCAGTTTTAAGAAAAACACAGAAAAATTTATTTATTGATTAATTCATTTAATGACGTGTAGTAACTTAAGGGTTCATTAGATTGATCCTCTATTTAAAGCACAAACTATACGCACCCGTCAAAAAGTTGTACTTAACTTTACGGTTTATCAGTAAACCCGTGAGGGCGTCAATGTGTAAACGGATTGGTCAATGTTCAAAACTGAATCAACTACAGTAACGTCAACTTCAACGTTTTAGGGCATCGACCGTCATCATTTGATTACGACTGGAGTTAAGAAAACCGCACGCAACTCCATACAAAGGCTCTTTCAACTTTAATAACATTCCCCGGCACTAAAGCCTGCTATAGGTTGTGCAATGAGAACCAAGCGAAACCGCACGAAGTTCTCGCCTCACAGTCTACGGCAGGAAAACGCACACCGTAGCTTTCAGGAATGTGTCGACTATGTAACTACACGACTGTAGGTTGTGTAATGAGAACAAGGGAAAACGCACGAAGTTCTCGCTTCATAGTCTATGGCGGGAAAACGCACACCGTAGCTTTCAGGACTGCGTCGACTATGTAACTACACGACTGTAGGTTGTGTAATGAGAACTAAGGGAAGACGCACGAAGTTCTCGCCTCATAGTCTACGGCAGGAAAACGTACACCGTAGCTTTCAGGAATGTGTCGACTGTGTAACCACACGACTGTAGGTTGTGCAATGAGAACTAAGGGAAGACGCACGAAGTTCTCGCCTCATAGTCTACGGCAGGAAAACGCACACCGTAGCTGTCAGGAATATGTCGACTATGTAACTACACGACATTTAAAAACCAACGTCGCTGTCACAGCGAGAAACGACATTCAACTCTTTTAAGGGCGTGTGCCTCTAATCCTACAAATTAAATATAAAAACAACAAACAGAACTTAAAATATTTTTAAACTTACGCCCAATCTCTATGTAACTTACATTAGAACCTAAAAAATCTACAGCACAAACGCTAGAATAAATCTGGAAGCAAATTAGGCAACCAAACTCACACTGATGGTAATACTTAAAATAAAATACCCCAGTTACAATCAGTGGAGCAACAGGTTTAATTTTGTTAGAAAATGTAAAAAGTCAAGTTTCTAAAACTGTCAAAGTTTACGCTTTTATGGAAAACAATGGAAAACAAAAAGAATGTCTGTTTTTTTTGTGTTCCACCGTAATTCCCCAAGCTTGTGAGCTTGTCGGGGAGGTGTTGCCTATTATAATAATAAATGGATCACTTGTATCTATTAAATTTATTTAAAAAATTGGTTGGTTACAAGGAAGTAATTTTAGTTGTACCTAAAATATTTTTGGTCAACTTTTCAATCCACACGCTCCACTGGTGCCTTGTAGTCATTTTTGTGAATTGGCAACTTAAAAAATTGATGATACTGGAGAATATAAATGAAAAGACTGTCAAAGTATTAAAGGTATAATTAAGCAGGCACGAAGGACATTAACATTTTTGTATTGTGAATGAAACAAAGTGTGATTTTCTAACTTCAATAATAACCGATACATTAACGCGGGGACATAAACCTTTAATTTGGAACACGATATACACGTATACAGAGCGCTGTTTTAATTATGCAATAAATAAATAATTATCCTCCTAAGCGAAGGTTTTATTTATTATATCCTGTTTCGTTTATTTCATTCGTGCACTTGTTCGAACGAATGTTAAATAGCTGCGTCTAAAATTGTTTTATATCTTCCAATCTCGAAGGAGAGTTATCTTTTTGTCATGCTGCATGTTGAAGAATGCGAGCAATGCGTTCATCTCTGTCGGGCTTGTGTCTTTCACCTATTCGTGTCTCCGTCTAAAGGCAATCGCCTCAAAAAATAGAAACCAGTACCTGAGCCACGTTGCCAGGTGTACTTATAAGTACGATCCTAGCCTTACTCACGATGGGCCATTGATAGATAATAATGCGAACGAACTGTGTATACTATACGTATTTACCGCGGTGCAGTTACATTGCACATTCGACGGTGAAACTGTTGGGTAACGCGATTAATTATTGCTGCTTGGAGGATATTTCTGCTCAGCGCGCGGAAAGGTTAAACGTAATTATAAGTTTCGACGTTTTTTTTCCCCGACTCGCGTATTTTAATTAATTATTGTTCAGAATTGAAATTATCGCCGATTGCAGTGTATTTGCAATTCAAAAAGTTTGTGATTTCTGCTTATTTATTGGCGCCGGGAAGCTTTTTCTAAATGCGTAGTTGATACGATAAGGTTTTTGCTTCATAATCGCAGATACGACGTAGGTATATCAGTCTAAAAAATAAATGGCTTGGAACTGTAACCGAGTAAATCTTTTCTTTCGTAAAAGGAACCTGAAGATTGTGGAAAACCAGACAACTGAAAAGCTAGTGTAGTTGCTAGATCACGTGATTCCATCACGAAGCGACGCTGCGTTGTTAAAGAGCTAATTTTCGATAGATCTGGCGCCTAAAGCCCCATAGTTGGATGCTGTAGGTCCATATCGGTGTCAATATTTGTTTATAGAGAAGTAACTTGTTATATACCGACAATGAGGAGCTTCTGCCTAGCAGCCAATAAAATTTACTATATCCGAGTCCTAGTTCCTGTCTTTTCTTTTTAACATGAACCTTCCATCTTAGCTTGGTGGTATCTAATGTCATGGCCAAGGTATTTGGCTGTAGTTGCATATGGTACTATTTGGGGTGTTTTCTATGCGTCTATCGGTAAAGTTAATATGAACCGACTTGGATTCGTTTAATGTAATTCGTAATTTTTTCGTCCAATTTTATACGTGGGTTATGGCTATTTGCAGTTTCGGTGTTGATTCTTCTTTATTATTGCGAATTCCAAGTATTGCGGTGTCATCGGGGAAGGTTGCTAGCTTGTTATTTTCTAGATCTGGAAGATCACTGGTGTGTAGCAAGTATAGGATTGGTCCTAGTACCTTTCCCTGCGGAGCTCCGGGTTTGATTTCCTTTAGTTCGGATTAAGCATTCTCTTGTTTACTTCTAAAGTACCTTTCTGTTATATAGGATTCCAATATATCTGTGTATTGTTTGGGAAGCATTGTTCTCAGCGCAGCGTGCGGATATGTTCTCGTGCCAGACTTGGTCAAATGCTTTTGTCACATCTAGGAAGACTGCAGAGCAGACTTTTATCTCTTCTAATGTTTTTTATATAATGTTTGTTATACTATGGACTTGGTCAATTGTCGAATGCGTGCTTCTAAATTCAAATTAATGATTTGGAATTAATTTTTTTTTCTCAATGATTGGTTGTAGCCTCTTAAGTAGCAATTTTTCAAAGAGTTTTGATAGGATAGGTATCAGAGATATTGGTCTATAAGATGTAGCCTCGTGGGA
Source organism: Dorcus parallelipipedus (assembly GCA_958336345.1). NCBI lineage: Eukaryota > Metazoa > Arthropoda > Insecta > Coleoptera > Lucanidae > Dorcus > Dorcus parallelipipedus. Next base: position 43,019,467 of record OY284478.1, read on the forward strand.
TGCCTTTCCTGACTTGGGTAACATTATGACTCCTCGGTACATATTTTAATCGAAAGGCAGCGTTGATAAGATTAGTTATTTAACAGTAACTTTTCATGATAGGTGCTATAGTATTTCTCCAGTTATTTATTTTGTCTTTAATTTCATCTTTGACTGTTACGTTTCAATTTTGCCGCCAAGAAAACGCGGAATCGAGACGACATCTGACCCGCCTTCGATACAGTTGGCAAGCCTGTATCCCTCCTTTGCTTTCTCGAAGTTTATTGGTGGTGATACACCACGTGACAGTCTTCGGATCCGTATCTTAGCAACCACCACCATCTAAATTTCGCCTCGATCGGCCTCTCTTGTTCGAAGCGTGGTGCACTCCTGACGTGTTTTACGTGCATTGTAAGTTATCGGAATTCTTGCTGCCGGCTGCGCCGGAACGTTTAGTGACACCATTAAACACACTTGGGGATAATTTTAACCCCAATTCCAAGTCTGGGAACTCATTAGCTCTCAGGTAATGTATATTAGACTAATGGCGGACGCTAACGAAACTGTTTCCTTTACATTCAGGCTTTTCTTCTGCTATTGGATTTTACTAGTGCATTCGCAATTAGCGAACTGCGACTGGGTTATAATCTCGTGTGGTAGCCCTACTCCTACTTGGAACCGCCGGTTCATCCCGGATCAGTATCGCGGGACAGGAACCATAGATGGCGTGGTGATCAGTAAATTCGTTTGACGTTTCCCTGACTGACAGAAACAAATTCGTGAGCCTTATTGTTGCATTTAATACCGAATCGTAAGACATATATCGTTGCAATAATACTGCATGCTTATTAGTTAATGTGGAGAGCGAATCTTTGGCCAAATGCAGACAGTGCATTATTAAATTACTGTTGTTGATATAAGTAAATTCGAAATTGTCAACTTTAGACGAACCTAGCCTAGTTAGGTGAACTTATGTAGTAACTTGCACTTGTACGAAGTTGGAACCGCAAATAAATTGTAATATTGTTAACTTTAATTTCGAGTTTGATTTCTACGTTAACGCACCAGTGAGTGAAGTCTCGCCTCTATTTGCTTTTGATATTTCTGCCAATACTTGACGATTCAGAGACGTCGTCAAGGTTGTTGAGGGTTCAGTTGTTTAAAATAATTATCTGACTTGGGGCCCTTTAATTTAATTACCATCTTAATTAACCCACCCCATTCTTCACTGTTGCTAGCCTGGGGAGCAGCTGATACTCAGACAGCGGAAACTTGTCATCTGTCAAGGTAAGTGAGAGGCAAGTCAATTTAAAGTATAAATTCGGTGATAAGACTTCTGCAGGCGTGGTGAGTTTGATTTCGTTTTCTTGGTCAGTGTCTTCTATTATTATTTCTGTTTCTTGACCATCAGGCGTAGGCGGCTGTTTGTGTATGTGTACAGGTGAGTTTTAATTAAATCTCCTGTGATTGTTGCAAACGATCAACTGCAAAGCCAAGATACATTGTCAACACTGTCAAGGCCTATTTCGGATCAGATGGGTATTTTGTTCACTCTGGCGCCTAGTTTAAGATCTATATACCTACCTACCTATCTATCTATCTACCCTATAGCTAGACGAAGAAAAGTTGATGAAAGACACAAATAGCGCAGACTTGGTACCGATCAAGCTAAATAATTCAGGAGTAATTCTCGTTAGAGACTGTAGACCACTTAGCAGCCGAGACCGCTCCCTCTGATCTCCTCTTTCTAGGTTATCCAAAAAAATAAATTATATGAAGAATGACAAAGCATATGGGATTCTTATTCCAGAACAAAGGGTAAATTTTATCATCTCTTCTGTCCGATTATATTTACCTAGGAAAGCGATTACCACACGTAACACTGAAGGAAGGGTCATCGGGGGTGAAAGATAAAGAGTTTTCCCATAATTAACCCGACTTACTGATTCTGCGGAATTTATGAAGAAATTTAAACAAGCATGTTAAAGTATGGTAAAATTAAAGATATTTATAAAAAAAATAGAGACGCAGCCATTTAATGTAGCGGGACGTTTTTTAAATGAAGATTTTTATTGTTTCGCAGAAATAGTGAAATTTATTAATTTTAAATTAATTATGCTGCCACAACCGAAGTTTTAAGGGACACCGGACCCTTAAACTTTTGCTAAAGATTAACCTAATTTATTTATTTAAAATTTTATTGTCGGAAAGCATGTCCTTGGACTCAGAAGTTGCTGAAAGTGAATTTCAATGCAAAAATATACCCAAAATGAAAGAAACATATTGTAACTAGGATGAGAAGACCACCAAGGAATGTGCAGCTGCGAAATATAAACATAAATATGATTCACTTGAATTTATGTAATACCCGTGTGCAAATCTAAATGTCAAGGTGTATGACTCATCTGCGTGCAGATTCGAAGGCAAAAGTCGAGCCGTGTGCAAATCCGAAGACAATGTCAAGGCAACCCCGGGAACAAAACCCCTATAAATACGCGACAAGCCGAACGTTAGCGGCATTAGAGTACCATCTAATCAGAGTGTCATGTAGTCTGAATTGTTTGTAAGTGACCGAAATAAGATGTAAGTTATTGTAGTTGTTAATAAATGTTTTGTTATACTGAGCTACGACCCTTATTTCATGTTACATAAATTATTACCGTAACAATATTGAAGACAATAATTGAGTACCTACATATTTCAGTGATATGGCCCTTATTTGATGATGCTACGTTAAACATTTATTTTGTGTGTTAACTTAATCCTTAATTCTCTCAGGGTACTTGGCAATTTTTCTGTTTTCTTATTATGTTTATTTTTATTTGCTTTCTTACCTCGTTGTTTTACTCGCGTAGGCTCCTGCTTTGATGATGAATTGTTTGCAGTGTATCTCGTAGACCAATTTCTTTGTTGTGGACTGTATTTTATGTGATAAATTTTGGATGTAGATGGCACTCGCGAGCCTTCACATTCAAAATTATCTAATATCAGTGTGTGTGCGAATAATAAAAAAATGTCGCATAAGAAAACGTAGAACAAAAGTTTACTGTATCAATTTTAAAATTTTCACAAACAAATTCATTATTTCGCGTGAAGAAGTTCGGACGTTTGGAGTTTTTAAAAATAAATTTACTTTATTATTTCCAAATGAAATCCTTATGAAATTAAAAAAAAAATTACGTGCTGCTCAGAAACACCGCAATATGTATATTAATTAGGATAACAATGGAGGTATGAGTGGTTCCTACTTTTAGGAAAGAAGAGATGTAACAGCAGAGGATTTCTTTTCTCGTTGTTTCCACGGGGCTTGTTGATCGTCCCCTGGGCTCTAGGTGAAGGGGCTTCTTTCTTACACCGTTACTTCACCTACACTAGTACTTTTAGAACTTGAATTCACGTCGGAAAAGAGGTTGGCGATTAATTTAAATAACAACAAAAAATGAATAAAGTATAATAAAAATAATATAAAAGGGAAAAAAAGAAATGGTTAATTAATGTTTTTCAATCCCTCCGGAACCGCGACAGCTTATTGTTTACATTCGAAAGAAATGGCTCCTTTTTCTCGGCAAGGTGACGTCCTCTTCGACATTTTCCTCTGGTGGTCTGTCTTGGAGGTGAATTAAGTTGCCTACTCTATACGATAGTGATAGTCAATTTTGACCGATTGCTTCTCGCCGCACAGTTAAGGGTTCTTTATCGGTATTTATTTTTACTTTAACGTATTGCCACGAATTTTAGGGTTCGATTAATTTTTATTTTAAAACAAAACACGATATACTTAATAAACTAATTTATTTTAACGCATTATAATAAAAGACTAATATATTTACAAAGTTACATTATAATACTAATTTATTTCAATAGCTGAGCGATCATTTTTAAGTTCTAATACGAACTAACTACTCATTCCCGGTCGCTTGCTTTATAAGCCGGGCTGATTTACGTGAAGCTTATCGGGGGTGCCAAAACGTTTGCTCCAATTATGTTACTGTCGCGTCGGAACTATCTCCAAGCGACTGCTGTTTCTCCGGAAGCTTTCAGACTACGGCGCGCCAGGCTGTGACGCATGTGGCTTGCGTCAAGTGGTGTTGAATCATTACAGTCTAGTCATTTATTTTTAAGGAGAGTCAGTGTTCTGGCTAATAACTTTTTGTTTCAGCTCCTTATCAATGGTAATATGTACCTTAAAATCAAAACTTGAATTTCCTTTACGACTAAACGCGATTTTATTCTTAATTAAACAATTTAGAGTTTAAGATTTTTGGCCGTTTACAACAGACTAAGATTTAATTACTGCCATTTCCATTTATTTAAAATTCGGGTCAAAGATTCCCCAACACTAGTTGAAGCTTGGTTTGAGACATCAATCATATATGATTGACATGGACTTGAATCAATGAATCTTTGCTCGAATCTCTGCAAATGTAATTATCAGGACCCACGGCGTACTTGTTAAACCTAATCTCAATCTGCAAAACTGCTTCCAGATTTCTTGTATCAGCTTAAAATAAAATCGTAGTATACAATAGACCTTGCTTACTCTCCTGCTTCTCTTTTCTTTATTACTTACATAGTGTTGCCTTCCGTGGCTCGTTTCTGTGTATGCTATAAAGCGGGAGACACATTGAGGCGTTTGCGGTGGCGGTGGCGGTCACAAACATTCACATGCGAGCGATCACGGTAAAGTTACGTAAATTCATTGGCAGATCTATCTTGTCGCATACATGTGAACGTTTGTGACCGCCACCGCCTCAATGTGTCTCCCGCTTAATGAATCCTGTAGCTTGAAGTATCTAATCCTTAGTTTTCCTTCTTCTTTTGTTTTAGGTAGCCATGAAGTTACATCAGTGTAAATACTACGATTGAAGAAAAGTATAACTCCACAGATCTTGGTTACTGACTAAAATGGTGTAATCCAAAAGCCAAAATCGAACATAAAGAAGGAAATCTTTCATAGTGACTACATTGACGGTTGCACCACACAAGGGCCTCAGCTCCAATCACCATATTTTACAGAAGAAACAAACAAAATTGATTAATTATAAAACTTATTTATTTTAATAAAAATTTCACAATCCAGAATATTAATTCCAGTATTTTGTAACCTTAAATAAGCAATGATCCTTTAATTTAATTTTTACATTACGTTTTTGCCCCATTTGCCGGCGCTTAAACCTCTTCACTCACAAAGTTAGCGCAAAAGTTGGCGCTTAGGCCGGACAGACGCCTTTTATTTGCATTACTTCATTTTAGTTGGAAGTTGAAACTGTTGCTTATGAATTATAACGTTTCCTGAATTTCTAGCGGTTATAACTGCAGTGGGACTGAAAGGCCTGATTGTTAGAATTCATTTAACGTAATAATCTAATTTTCGGATTTTTGGCGCGTACGCCCTTTTGTCGTGCGACCATCAACATCATGATCAGATTAAATACAATGCAATTTTAAATACTCTCAAATATGTTTGTGAACGATACTATAAATAAATACCTGCAAGATGAGGTCATTAAGTAAACCAAAAAATGTCAGATAAAAACCAACTAAAAACTGAACAGGAAGATCAAAGACTGTTTGAAATACATAGCAAGAATGCCTAGAAACAGGGAAGCATTGTTTTTAAAAAATTGAAAATAAAGATTGGTCGATTTTGGAACAAATAGCAATTTATTTGGCAGTTGATGAAATCAAAAGAAGAGCAGTCAGTAAAAAGTTACGTATAATAAAAGTTAAGACAACAAATAACAAAGGTATAACTAATTTGTTTAAAAATGCATTATTTTTCTTGATAGGTTTTTTTTGTAGTCTTAAAGCAATCTAGTCAGACTTGATGAGTTTATAATAACGTGATTGATTTTTCTGAACGTCTCGTTTCCCTCAATTTTTCTAAAATATTTCGTTTCCGTATTTTATATTTCACTTCTTTGGCTTTAGGTTGTGGCTACGTTTCGGACCTTACGTTTTTGTATTTGGTTTTGATTCCTTTCTTGGTTACAAACGTATTTTTTAATAGTGTTAAACAACTTTTCCATAGCTCCTATTCTCTAAAATTGTGTTTCGTCTCTATTTTCCCATTCTGTGATACTTTTGTATACATAGATATTTATAATTACATAGTTTTCTCAAATAGTTGTCATTTTTTTATAACTATTGGTTTTGTCTTTTAAATTTATTTTTATTATTGTCCTTTCGTTTTTATTCATTGCTTTCGCTTGCGATTAAAAACAATATAATTCTGAATTTTTTTCTCATTTTCGAGTGACCTACTTTGTACTACATGATTTAGTTTTCGTTTTAATTCATTCATCTAATACTAGAGAGTAAAGTAACGACCCAAGAATGCATCCCTGCCTTAGCCCTTTTTTTGTTTCTAACGATGATCTTTGTCTGATTGAACAGGTTTTCTATCCCCCTCCCTCTTATTAGTCTTCTATTTAGTAGTTTTTTCTTTGGAAACTTTCATATAATATATTTGGAAACTTTATCAAATGTTTTCATTAAACTGATGAGGGGTAGGTGTACCTCTTCATTCTTCTCGATTGGTTTTTTGCTTAATTAATGAATTTGTCTTCGGCCACTCCTCTATTTGGTCTAAATCCTTACTGACAGTTTCTCAGAGATTCCTTCAATATTCCGCTTAATCTTTTTCTAGTATTTTGGCGTACCTACTGCGTTGAGCAGCACGATATCTTTCTAGTGGCAACTGTGCCAGAGTTGCCCTCTGCCACTTGGGCTGAGAATACGTTCTCATTTTTACCTTTTTTTCTTTTTAACTCGTTTTGTCTAACATTTGCTAATGTCCAATTTGTGGACGAAACCGGTCATGTGCTAAAATAGAACAATGAAAGAATTGTATCGTCGACACAGTCTTTTCTTCCAATTTAATATTTTAATCATATTTATTCTCTTTATTCCTGTCTTCTTCATTTTCTGTCTTGAACATATTCGTTATTACCTGACTGCACTTAAAATCATTTATTTCATTTATCTCTTATCTTCATTCATTCTTGCTCTCTTTTTACTTTTTTGGAATATCTTGAAAACCATAAAAGATAGATGAAATTTATTTATAAATTATTATTGATTGAAAAAAATACGCAACTTAAATCTGAACATTTAAAGAATTCGAATTATTGAATAAACCAAACCAAAAAACAAAGAGAACAGAATAAGTGTGAATGTGGATTTAATGACGACATTTTCGCCTGTCCTCTTCAAATAATCTCTGCCGTCATTGTCGCCGGAAAGTTAGTTTGGTGGTGCCGCTCCAATTTGAAGGCGGATTATTCCGATGCCGCCCTGTAATTTGAAACTGTCATTTAACTATGACGGTGACGATGCCCCATTGTTTTTAAAGGCTTCATTAAGGCGCGAGACAAAAACACAATCAGGCAGTCGAAATTTAAGAAATAAAACAAAAAAAAAATAGAGGGAGAATACGGGGTCAAGAGGTACACTTCCAAACATATTTTTAATTCAGTGTAGGTCATTAAAGAAAGTATTTGTATGATGATGATGTTCAAATAAGTGGTTAATATAAAATCAATTTCTGTTAAGAAACATTGTATAATTTTGTTTGAAATGTTGATTAACTTTCAAGTATACATTAACAAACTGAAAAAGCATCACGCACTTCCAAATTGGCATTTTTAAATTAATGTAACTAACGAGTGTCGAAAAGTTTCATTTTCAAATGGCCATGGAAAGTGTAAAAATTTTTGTCTTTCTTAAACTGAATATTTTTTTGACATAAGTCAAAGTTTAAAACAAAACGTTTTATTTTGATTTCAAATTACATTATAATATACATAGATACAACCTATTATAATATTTATTGTTTTAGGTATGCGTTTCTGCATGTTGCAAATAAAAGTGTTTTGTTATTATTGCTGATGCTATTAGGTATAATTTCTATTATTAAATTATTTAAGAAAAAGCGAATTGGACGTACAGTGGCGGACAATAAAATCCGGGAAGTCATTTGCACAACGTAAATCTCACTTTAATATTTTTGATGTTTAATGCATGTCACTAGGAATTCTGATGTTTAATTTAAATTTTAATTAATTATTTTGACAGAAATATAACCTCAATAAAAGCCAAATTTGTAGAAATACGCACGAAATGTAAAATTCTTGCCCGGATTTTATTGTCCGCTACTGTACGAATATTTTTTAAATAACGTACAGTCCGTTTGTCTGTTATAAAAAAGGACGTGTGACAGGCCATTGGTAAATCCTGCCTTTGTGTTTTACTTAGAATTTTAGTCCCAACATTCGTCAGGACCTACAAAAAATTAAATAGACTCATTTAATTGTTCCTCTCCACGGAAATCTTTAGTAAAAGGCGAAAGATTTATTCGCTTTGAAGAGAAACCAGAGTGCCGTTGAAATTGAACGCCAGGATTTTATGGTTGACAGTGCAGAAAATACTTACATGCTTACTGACTACCGCCATCTAATACCCAATGTCATAACATAATCAACGAATTAGTACATAGGTATGTGCAGAAATTTACAATTTGTAATAAATTCTTGTTGAACGTAGAATTTAAAACGACAAAATTATTAAAAATAATAAATTTTAGTAAAAGTCACAGTTATGGTTAAAGTTGTTCTTTGGTTTGCTCGTGTAAATCGTAATGATTTATATTTTAAAAATGAAATCGGGATTATTAATATTATTAATAGAAACTACGTCTGCCAAGAAATTTCGAATATTTTAAATCAAAGGCTCACCTTTTGGTATTTTTTTCTTATTTTTTCCTTTACACACATACCTACATTGTAAAATTCGTGCCAATAAAATTATACTATAGTATAAATTTCTTTAGTATGAAGCAGTTTTAAATTTTTTTACAAATTCTTTAATTGAATTTATCACTTTCAACTTCAACTTTATTTACATACATTGTCACGTTTTTTTTTAAATTAATTTCTGTTACTGAAAAGCAATATTCATAATTGTTTTGTCACATTGATTGCATTTTTGTCGACTTGAAATATTCTTTGTATTTTGATTGTCAGTTAGTACATGGTATAAGGTCCCTGAGGCACCATAACTTAATTTCAAAAATAAGCATAACTATAGAATAACAATGTATTTATTATAAAGACATGTTTCGGTTACATATCATTAAAGAAACATTTATAAAAATAATTGATTTTAGCAAAAACAAAACTTAAACATAAATTCCTCATCGGGCTTTATTATCCACCATAATCAGGAAATAAAGCCCATTTAATGTACAAGGTACATAATAAAGCTAATCACTGCATTCCAAACATTTGACATTCTCCACATCATGGAGCTGAAGCCCTTGTATCCCAAGAAACAAAAAAAAACTGTACGAGGAGTACAATGCGATCGAAAATGATTGAACGTCCTTGAGAAAATAAATACCCAAAGGCGATCAAAACTACCTTCGGCCTAGAGAATTTTCGTATTTTTGAATACTCAAGGTCAGGTGACAATCAACATCGTTCGTATGTTGTGCACGGTTTGTTTATTAATTGAGTTTTCTACTAGTTTTTCATATCGAAATTAGTACATATTTTTGAAGGACGCTCAATCATTTTCGATCGCATTGTACTTCCGTTTTCAAGAATGGTTGCGATGATTGTTTCAATTTATATTGACAAACTCTGCGCTGTATTTTCCACCAGCTGTCCCCTCAGCTAGCAACAGTGACTAGGGGGTGGGTCTAATACGATGTTAAATTCTTAAGGGCGTCAATGGCGGACATACGCTTCTCGTAGACTTGGGATCGGCGTAGAGAAAGTACGCTCGAAGGTGGAATCGACTCAGCCTGAGTCAAACCCAAAACTAAAGCGGGAGTTTGATGTAAGACTTGAAGTAAAACCAAACGTGAAAGCCTGAATAGAAAGAAAGTTTCGTTAGCGTCCAAAATGGCGTCAGACAATTCGCACAATTTTTACCTGAGATTTGTGGTTTTCTCAAGCTTGGAATGGGGCTAAAATACCCCAAAACTCAATCGGTGGTGTACTAGGAGAATTCCGGCAGGACCATAGATAAACACTTCTCAATTCTTTGAGCAAGACCACGAAAAACCTTCTAAGCGGTAAAACACGTCAGCACAGCAGCACTTGTAGATGTAAATACTTTTTGTTTTAAACTCGGAATCGAACCAATAACGTGACAGAAGCCCGTGAAAGTTGCTGCGTAAAGAGGTCGTTTATTTTTAGGGGGCGCCTTCTCATCTCAGTTTATTTGCCGATATTTGCTCAATAACGGCGCGGGCAAACAGTCGAATTAATCGGATTTACAGAGCGGGGCGCTGTCAATCAGGACGGCAAACATAATAAAAGCTGGTGTACAAGACGACGGTAAACGTGCCATAATAAGAGCGGTTTCCGGCGGTCGTTAAGCTTTTAATCAAGGCGAATGGCAGCCCTGACTGCTAATAAGAAGCAGGGCTATTGCTCGTCCGCACTTATTTTGTTTGCCATACATGTCCCATAATGGCGACCGACGGCGTTTTCTTCGTTTATTGGCGTGGCAAGCCTGTAGACGAGTTTAATACACTTAGATAAAATCGGATTTAAAAAAAGTATATTCCAAGAGAACTTAAAAATTAAAAAACCATACTCAACACACCTAGTTAATTACTGCACAAATTAATGGAACCAAATCTTGTACAAGAAATATTTAGTACGATCTATAAAGTAGTAATTAAGTGTACATAATCTTTAAGGAAACGAATTTCCTAAATTGTTGCGAAGGTATTTTAAAATGTTAAATACTGCTAGTGACATCTTTCAACTACAGGCCGCATTTAAAAGCGCGCACGGTTTGGTCGGACTTGGGTCAGGCTTCGAACCTTCATACAGTTACCTGCAAGTTTCGCGCTAAATCTCACCTGTAACACCTGTGATTAAGAAAAGGAACGAAATTTCGTGCATTGAGTTTCGAGCTACGTGTGATAGATGGGCGGGACGTTTCTCGACGACTAAGACGACCGTTAATTTCCGAACGCGCATAAATTTCGAAACGAAAACAAACACGTGTCTCGGAAACGTAAATTGTAGCAAGTTTTAGTACAACGGCATGCAATAAACTCCGCTTTATTATTGACTGTCGTTTTTCTGGTTGAACTTTAACCTTGGCACGAATAAAATATGGAATCATAAACGTCAGGACCTCAATAGATTGATTACGAGTTCTGTTTTTTTTTCTTTAACAAATTCGAAAAACCGGACAAAAGCGCAGCTTTACGGTTGTTTCAGCGAAGGCCCTCTCTCTCGTAAAGTCAATCAAGAAACGTGTAAAAATTGAAAATCCATAAAAATCCGTCTAGTTTCCTGGTAGCCGAACAATCCGGGCGCACATAAAATTTTTAACGCAATCCTAGTAGTAATAAATCCCGTCTTCAGATTTACGTTTATTGCTATTTGTTTGTTGTTGTGTGCCAGCGAAAAAAAGACGCCGTTAAGGGGGCCCGGTGATTTAGATTCTTAATTTAGGAGTTCTGAAGCCGGCCAATCCGGTAATGGGCGTGGGAGGCCCCCAAACTCGGGCCAGGACTTGGACGGCGGACCGCGAAAAAAATCCGGACTATATGTGGCAGTAAAGTGTTAAAATTTTAACGTCGGCATAAAGCGACTTGGATTTGGACTTTTATTGCTTTCCCGTATTGTCCTGCAACGGGCCTGTGAAAGAGAAAAAATAGAACGAAATTTGAATGAAGGCTGAAATACGATTATCACCTTCTGTATGACTTCTGGAACTTACCTACAAAAAGAATACCTCTGCAATATTTTCTTTTAATTTTATTATCGTTATCTGAGTTACTTTTCGTATCCTAATGATAATGATGATAAAATTTAATTTCAATATAGGTACAGACCGTCCCAAAGTTCCGAGGAAGTGCGAAAATGGCACAAAAGTCGAGCAAGACGCAAATATCTTGCACCGTTGGCAATTTGTGCGAAATGAATTTTCTAAAAAAGATATGTAGTAAATTTAATCACGTGATAATCGGAAATTGTTGAAGAACGCTACATTGGTGCATAGTGGTAAAGAGAAAGGTCAACTGAAGGAAAATTTGATGCCACACTATTGCAGACTTAGTAAAATATGTTTGCTTCTTGTGTTACCAAGTTCACCACCTGAGGGATTGTATAGGTTGAGGAGCCATTTTGTGAACAACCCCATCACTATCATTTGTTGATGAGGTCGAGGATGTTAGTACATATTTCTAAAAATTATGAACCAGCTACAAGAAGAATCCAAGGTCCACGAGAATGCTGTTTTCGTCTTGAATATTCAACTTTGGCAACTTGATCTCGTCCGATCATATCCATAACATCAGAAGGAAACAACATATAATGTAATTGGAAAATCTAAACCATCTATAAAAACAACAGTTTGAAAATACCCTGACGCAATTGACCCTCCCTCCCCAAATCCAATGATAACATGCTCAATTTTAGTCATTTCTTGTGAAGGTATTGAATCAAAAACATCCTTACGAATCATACTAATATTACTCCCGGTATCAAAGAGCGCCTTTACCTTAACTTTACCGACAACAACATCTTTAAACACATCAGTTAATGAGTGCTTACAAAATTAACAATCGGAATGGATGTTTTTGATTGTTTGCAATCTGACGACACATGACCAAATTGATTGCATTTACAACATTTTTTGCCTACTTACTATTTTTTGACCACTGGCATCACAGTTGTAACATCTAGATTCCGCAGATTTAGGAACTCCCATGGATCTCGAAGAGTCTTCTCTGGGTGTGATCTTTTTCTGGGGAAATATTCTCTTGACTTGCTCACCCTTCCTCTTCATTTCACTGGCCTTTCGCTGAATCGATTTAAAATAAAAGACAGTCTGATGTATGTTTTTAAAATAAACAGACAGAGTTTTTTACAATGCAAAACTAGTATTACTGTTTCAACGAATTCGAAGGCATTCACTGTGTAAGCGAATACATCAGGACTCAACAACTGGCGCTGCGACTATCGAACTATTAAAATGGTTAGTTTAGATCAGCTTACAAATTTGGTAGCTCAGCTTGCACAACAGCAACAAGTTCTCACTGCAACAATCAATACGTTACTTCCTGCTACTGTATTGTCTGTTCCAACAGTATCAGACATATACAGTCAACTTCTTGGTCGTATAGAAAAATACGAATTTGAGCCTGACGGAAAAATTGTCGAATTTAGTAAGTGGTTTTCTCGTCACAAATATGTTTTGGAAGAAGAGGCAATCAAATTGCCAGACAAACTGAAAACCCGACTTCTTTTGGGCCGATTAGGGCAATATGAATACAATGAGTTAGCTAATATTGTCGCTCCAGAGAATCCAGAAGAAAAACAGCAAGCAGAGTTAGTAGCCGTACTAAATGAACGTTTTCAAGAACGAAAATCTCTAATACGTCGCCGTGCGGAAATTCTGTGTTATCGTTTTGATGAAACAGTTTCGTTCAGCGAAATGTCAACTTTGATTAACCGTCATGCAGCTAATTTTGAATTGTCAACTCTCAATGACGATCAATTGCGAATTTTACTCTTGATTTTAAGTTTGAGTTTTTCTTACACAACTAGTCATGAACGGATTAAAAAACACGCACTTCGATGGCTAGAAAAAAATCCCAACGGAAAATTCTCGTCTCTTGTGACTGAAATTGAAGCTGAACTTGCTGTGGAAAGCGATCTAAAGGAACTCAAAAATGCCAGTAAGGATGAGACACAGGTTCAAGCTGTTAGTTCTAAAGCTAATTTGAAGAGCAAGAATCAGTCCAAATTTCATCCGATAAAAATTCAAGAAAGAAAGAAATTTGCGGCACCTTTGGATTGCAAGTGTTCAGGTGGTGGTTCAGGTTGTGGTGACTCACACAAACGCAGTGACTGTCCATTCAAAAATGCAGAATCACCGATGCAGAATGTTATAAGTGTCATAAAAAAGGACATTTGTCAAAAGTTTGTCGCTCTAACAAGAAATTATTAACTAGAAACAATCAGTTAATCGTAGCAAGTATTTCGTCTGTTCGTCATCGACGTATTATTCTTCCTGTCCTGATGAATAAGAAGATAGTACAGATGCAACATGACACAGGTTCTGATGTTACCATCATAGGTAAAGATGAATGGATTCGCATGGGAAGTCCTGAGTTACAACAATCACGAAGCATTAAGCATGCTGGAGGACAACCATTAAACATTCTTGGACAATTTAATTGTCAAATCAGTATTTTCGAAAAGAAAAGTGTTTTGAATGTCTTCGTAGCAAAGAGGAACGGAATTAATTTGCTTGGTTTGGATGCCATCGATGTACTAGATTTATGGAATCATTCGCTGAAGCAATTTAGAAATCTTTCATCAAGTGCTACAATCAACGTACTTTCAATGAAGGATACCCTCTCAAATCGATTTCCTCATTTATTCAAATCTGAGTTGGGACTCTGTAATTCATTTGAGGCCAAATTTCACCTCAAATCTGGAGCTAAACCTGTTCAAGCCGCTTGTCGTCCAATTGCATTCTCCGTGGAGGAACCTCTGAGCAAGGAGCTTCATCGATTGCAAGAGGCTGGTGTACTGCAATATGTAGGTGAATCACGATGGACCACTCCAATTGTTGTCGCCAAACGTGGAGACGGACGCATTCGCTTATGTGGAGATTTTTCAACAGGATTAAATGCAGCTCTAGAAAATGTATCCACTTCCTAACGTGGAAAGTGCATTTAATGTGCTAAATGGAAATCGAATTTTTAGTCGGCTGGATCTCTCTGATGCATATCACCAGCTTCGTCTTTCAGACGACTCCAGTGAACTTACAACGATTGTCACTCCCAAAGGTCTGTTTCGTTACCGTCGTATGCCATTTGGAATTAAAACGGCACCCGCGATTTTTCAGCGTTATATTGATCAGACGCTCAATGGAATTTCAGGAACTGTAGCGTACCTCGACGACATTCTCGTAATCGGACGTGATAATCAAGAACATGATCAACGCCTACATCAAGTATTGGATAGACTTCAGCAACGTGGATTTCGATTAAACCTGGACAAGTGTCAATTTGGTCTACGGGAAGTGAAATTCCTAGGTTTACTTGTCAACGCTGATGGAATTCGGGCCGACTCCGAACGCACCAAAGCCATTGCCGAAATGCCTAATCCAACGAATGTGTCTGAAGTTCGAAGTATTTTGGGAATGATAAATCATTACGGAAAATTTGTTCCACGACTACATGAACTCAAACATCCATTGGAGCAACTTACAAAGAAAGACATACCTTTCGTCTGGACATCTACACAAGAATGCACAATGAAAAGCATTAAAGAAGTTATGATCAGTCCACTTCTTCTGGAGCACTATGACCCCAACAATACACTCATTGTGGCTGCCGATGCTTGCTCTACCGGTATTGGAGGTGTTCTTTTGCAACGAGACGCCAACGGCCGCGAACGAGCTGTGTACCACATGTCACAAAGTCTTACGGAAACTCAGAGAAATTACTCTCAACTGGAAAAAGAAGCTTTAGCACTAATAACAGCAGTAAAGAGGTTTCACAAATTTGTTTATGGTCGACATTTCATCCTACAAACCGACCATAAACCACTACTCGCTCTTCTACGTACAGAAAATACGAAGGGTTTACAACCAATTTGCGCTGCTCGTTTAAAGCGCTGGGCAATTCGTCTTTTAGGATATGATTTCACCATTCAATACGTGAACACTGTTAATTTTGGTCAAGCCGATGCACTTTCGCGGCTTATCAAACAATTCAAAATTGACAATAAGGACGAACTTCAAGTTTCGAATGTAGAATTTGAAGTTAAACAGGTACGCGATAAAGCCTTAAGTCAATTTGAGAACAGTTTACGTCAGCGATTATTGAAAGAATCTTCGGATGACCCCATTTTCAAAAGTATCTTCAAGGCGATGAAGGATGGTTGGACAAAAACAAGTGATGAGAAGTTAAGACCGTTTTTCAATCGACACAATGATTTCTCATTAGTCGACAAAACTCTATTATTTGGTGATAGAGTTGTTATCCCACAGAAACTTGTCCCTGACGTATTGCATAAACTTCACAACGGCCATCCAGGCATGAGAAGAATGAAGCAACTTGCACGGGAATGGGTTTTCTGGCCCAATATGGGAAGAGATATTGAAGAATACGTAAGAAGATGCGACAAGTGTATTTTTCATCAGAAGTTACCAGTAAAGCAACCACTAGAACCTTGGCCAATTACAACAAAACCAATGGAAAGAGTACATATGGATTTTGCTGGACCCATCGACGGCAAATACATATTAGTCATGGTGGATGCGTACTCGAAATTTTTTGATGTTAGCATTACAGGTACAATAAGTGCACGTCAAACGGTACAATCGTGCCGTGAATTTTTTAGTAGATATGGTTCTCCAGAAATACTTGTAACTGATCATGGTACCCAGTTCACATCAGAACTGTTTAATAATTTCTGTACTGAATTGGGAATCTATCATGTTTTCTCTCCAGTTAATCATCCCCAGTCAAATGGTCAAGCAGAAAGATTTGTAGATACGATTAAACAGTTTATCAAGAAAGCTGGAGAAAATTGGCGCGATATAATTTGGAATTTTTTGTATAGTTATCGGTACACTCCTTGTTCAGCTGCTCCTGAAGGGAAAACACCTGCGGAAATTTTTTTAGGACGACCAATACGAACACCTTTGTCTGTACTATTGCCAAATCAACATATTGAAAGTTCACACTCAACATATCAGAAAAACATGAAACAACAGTTTGACCGTCATCACGGCGTTCAGTCAAGAAAATTTAATATTGGAGAAAATATAGTTGTTTTGATCCGGAGAGGATTAAAATCATTTGGAAAATTCATTAAGGACACCGGAAATTTATGTACAGTAAGTTTACCGTCTGGACAAGTCATTCAGAGGCATCGTAATCATGTTTGGAAAGCTGGTTCCTCACATGAACATCTCAGTTATAGCAGAGAGCACAGTCCAGGTCCGATGATTACATCAACACCATCAATCGAGTCAAGTTTAACACCAAATGAAATATGTCCCTCCACATCAAATGAACCCTGTCCTTCTAGTCCGAAATATAATCAGCAATCGGAAGAAACTGTTTTACAGTCAAAACCTGAACCTTCAAATAGACAATCAGCACGGAACCGTTTCTCTTCAAGACGATTAAAAATGGATTGGAAATCTAAGACGTACGTTTCGCAGTCCTCATCTTCGTGAGGGAGGTGTTAGGGTTTTAGTAGTTTGAAATCATGTTATCGATTTAAAATAAAAGACAGTCTGATGTATGTTTTTAAAATAAACAGACAGAGTTTTTTACAATGCAAAACTAGTATTACTGTTTCAACGAATTCGAAGGCATTCACTGTGTAAGCGAATACATCAGGACTCAACAGTTTAGTCTAATTTTCTCGTAAGTCTTCATACGCTCCTTGAAATCGCGATTGTTTTTGCACCACGAAGCACGACTGTATCACTGGGTTCATCATCCAATCCAGCTATGACATAATCAAATAATGCCTTTGGTTCAATCTTGCCTCTTGAAGCAATTTTCTTCATGGTCAAGAAATACTCTTGTACAGATTCTTCTTTTTCGATTTTTCTCTCTTCAAGCTTCTTATATAACTATTAACTGTTTCTGTTACAGCATCTTTTAATTTATTCCACGTTTTTCACCTTGAATAAACAATTTCGCAATTTTTGCAAAAATCACTTTCTGTAAATCAGTCCACGAAAACATCACTGTTGCATCTTCAAAATCTACGATCCCCCGCTCGATTGAGTGATTGTTACTGCCATTAAAGGAACGAATAGATTCCTCGACATCTTTAAATCCCGTAACAAATTTTATTTCCGTTTCATTCTTCGTTCTCCTTCTGACATCGGATTCTTTGAGGTATTTCCATACTGCGGCGTTTAAAATCATTTGAATTTCCGGCGTCTTCATCTTCATTTTCATATTCATCGTCTTTAGTACCTTCGTCGTCTACAGCATCTAAAAGCATAATAGCATCATCGTCATTACTGGAAATTAAGGAATTTAAATCCATAAGCTGACATATGATTCGAATTCGTAAATCTTCTTTATTTCCAGGATAATCCATCCCTAATATGTTACAAATCGAGTTAAATCAACCTATAGAAAATGTGCGTGTATAATCTAGTCTTCTTTGAAATTCCTCTGAATTTTCGGCAAAATCGAAACCTATAAATTCTCTTAAGCGTTTTCTATTATTTCTGTCTCCCTCTTCAAATACAATTTTATGTAGGGCTGTTATCGTAGTTCGCTAGTTCTGCTTTGATTTCTGGAATTTGCGACAAATTTTCCATTATAAAAGATTGACTGTCAGTCAAGTGTCATTTCAGCGGACAAATTTTACGAATACAGTTTCTTGAATGTACTTGAATTCAATAAAAACTAAAACAACTTATTTTAATTTATCCTACACGAGTAAAAATCGATGCATTCACAATTTGTTCCTCATACAGTCAACTGAGTCAACATCGAAATTTGAATCATTGACTTCGGTATAGGTAAATTTTTGATTTCAACGTAAACTCAATTGAATACAATTCAAATTAGATTCTTTCCTATTTTAAAAACAATCAGTGTTGAAATTTACTTTAATGTTCAATACAAATTTAGTTAATGTTTGACTTCATTTTATTATAAAATCACAATTTACAGTTTGACAAAATAAACGTTATCTTTTTAAAATCATACCAGATATTTATTTATTATAGTATATATATAATCGGAAACCTTTCTACCCTAAGGTGTTTGTATCTTAATCTTGATATACAAATTTCCTCCATTTGTTCTTATCCATTGCTAATGTTTTGGCTTCTGTCCACTTCTTATTTTTTCTTTTTAATATTGTTACTATTTCGTCATTCCATGTTTTCTTCGGTCTTCCTCGTTTTTTAGTTTTATGTACTCCCGCTTTCCATATTCGTCCAGAGTGCTTGAGCAATTCGTCCAGAGTGCTTGAGGTGTAGGGATATTTCTTTCTTGTGTGCAGAACTAGCTAAGTGGCTCTTAAGGGCAGAAGGAAGATCAGGAATCCTATATTTATAGAATTCCTGATTCTGCTCCTTTTGACTGACATCAACACTTACTCATTGTTATGCATTGTATTGTATATCTATTGTTTGTCGGTCAATAAACTTCATTATTATTATTATTATTATATACTTCTTACTTGTCTATTTTTATTCATTCTACACATGTGTGCAAACCACCTCATCTGTGGTTTCTCTATGATACTTATAATTGCTTTAATATCTAGTTCTTCCCGTACTGTGTCGTTTCTTATTCTATTCCTTCTTGTTATTCCCTTGACTTTTCTTAGATATTTCATGTCGATTGCTTGTATTTTACTTTTCATTGGATTCGTCAATATCCAGATCTCACTACCATAAGTTAAGGTGTGTCTAAAAACTGTTTTGTACACTGTCATTTTTGTTCTTTTACTTGCTCCTTTCTTTCCTATAAAAGAGTTACTTAGACTGTGGTATAATTTGATCGCATTATTGATTCTTTCTTGCATTTCAGTTTCCATGTTTCCTTCCCTTTGTATTGTTACCCCCAAATTCTTGAAAACCTCTACTTGCTCTATTTTTTCTTGATTTATTTCTATATTTATATTTTTATTTTCATTGCTTACTACCATCACCTTCGTTTTACTCGTATTTATTTTCATTTACCTGGTTTGTGTTATAATGTTCTTGAAAATATTCTTTCCACCTTTCCACGATCTCTTTTTCTTCTGTTATTATTCTGTTATCTTTTGTTTTTACCTGATTTAATCTGTATTGTTTACCTTTCCTCAAACTCTTTAATACTTTATAAAATAATTTTTGGTTTCTTTTACTATCTTGTTTCATTTTCTTTCCAAATTCTTCCCAAGTTTGTTGTTTAGCTTGTAATACCATCTCTTTTACTTTTTTTCGTTGCCTTTTGTATTCTGTGTAGTTCTCTTTAGATTTATTTGTAAGATATAACTTGCATTTTTCTTTCTTAATTTTTACTTGCTTTTTTATTTCTTGATTCCACCATTTCGTTTGTTTCTTCCCTTTGTTTCTTCCTTTTGTTTACCAAGGCTGTTCCACACGTTTCTTTCGCGGCTCTAAATCCATATTTTCCCAGTGCTCTGTACTTTTTTCCATTACTGTTTCTATTTGCTGTCTAAATTTGTTTGCCGTTTTTTCCTGTTGTAGCTTATATGTCTTTATGGTCTCATTTATTCTTACCCTTTGGTGTTTTTCTTTACGACTTTGTTGTGTTTTTGTATGTAGTCGTACTTTTGCTGTCACTAGATCACTATAAATTTCGGGACCTCTTCTTACTCTTACATCTAGAATTTCTTTTCTAAATGTCTTATTGGTGATTATATAGTCTATCCTTCCTCTCATTTCTCTTGTATATTTAGGTATGTACATCTCGGTGCATGTAAAACGTATTTGTTACAATTAGGTTGTTTTCCTCACAATAGTTTATTAATCTTTCTCCGTTATTGTTTCTGTGCATCTCTCTCCTTGATTTCCTATTACTTCTATTTCGTCATTATTCCTTCTACCGACCCGGCAGTTGAAATCTCCTAAAACTATTATCCTGCCGTTTATATTCTCTACTAATTCTGACATTTATTCCCAAAATTCGTCTTTCTTATTTGCTTTTTCGTCTTCGTTCGGCCCACATATAATTAATAATGTTGTCCTTCTTTGGCGTTCCAGTTGTACTTCTATTTTCAATATTCTTGCAGATATAAATTCCGATTTATTTATACTCCTTATATATTGTTTTTTAGTTATGCAACCTACAGACAGCTTCAGCTGCTCTTTCTTTCCGTTTCCCTCCGCTATATATATTTCTTGTTTCAATAATTGCTAAGAAATCCAGTTTTGCTTCTTCGAATTCTTGTGTAAGTTCTTGTTCCGTTCCTGCTAAGCTTCTTATATTCCATGTACCCAGTTTTAATGTCCTTTCCGAAATTTTTCATTTGTTTGTATCTTTTGAGTGACTTGTTTGCATGTCTATTTCCCTTGCCATTTTCGTCGTCTTATTTCCGTCCAGCATCGTATTGTTTAGTTTTTTGGAACATTATTTCCTTTAGCCGTTTCTTCTAGCGTTCCATCTATATTCTTTCCCCTCTATTATTAATTTTTGTTAACCAATTTTAGTTCATTTTTAATATTGTTACATTTTAAATTTAGCGCTAAAATGTAGCGACTAATAATGTCGTTTTCGCGCCGTGGCAACCCTGGTACCCCTCCTTTACAGCGCTATGGGGGAAAGCCTGCACGCTGCGATCGTTGATTTCTGATAGGTTCTGGGGGTCCATGTGACTCTCAGGCCGGCTACCATTGGTAATTTCCTTGCGTCAAGGCGATCTGCGTTATTTAGCAGCTTGGTCGCTCTCTTTTGTTGTTCGAGCATTGTGCCGTAAGGACGTGTCTTTTCGCGTGTGATAAAATTAACGGATTCCTTGCTCTTTTGGAGAAGAAATCAATCGCAGCTTGGCTGGAAATTCATTCGACACTGCCGAACACCGAGCGGAGGTAGTTTTAATCTCCGTACCAAGCCTGAGGCTCCCGTTCTCTCAGGTAATATGTAACGACGCATATCTCCCGACCAAAATGACCGCTAACGCATATCATTTCTTCTACGTAGGCTTTTAGTTCTGGCTTGTCCCTTTTCCTACTTGGTTTTCCGTTTGGGCGCAAGTTACAGCGCAGGCCCAGGTCATCCCCGCAAGCTTTTACGCGAGGGATTTCCCAGTTTATCGAGTGTTGGTGCCCCGACAATTCTTGTTGTCCGTCTGTACGCCATTTTGAAGCCTACCGGTCATCGACTCGGACAGGACCGCTAGATGGCGTAGTGACAGCCAACTTCAGACGGTATATGACATCGGTCGCGAGGTAACCTTTTTTGTTATTGCGCATGCATTCTTAATAGCGGATTAAGGCCTTTTCATGCGGATTTAATTTAAAGAAACGTTACGCTAGAAATTAAACACATTAGTGTAACTGTGAAAGTGTTTCTTTTATTTTTATTATTTTAGTTGTGAAATAAATTGTATTAACTTAAGTACGATTTTAATTTTTCTACTTTCATACCCACAGTGAGTAATAGTCTCGTCTCTATTTAGTAGTTTCCTTTCTGCACGACTTGGTCGATTGGAGACGTCGGCCAGTCGAATTTCGATTAGTTGTTTTTAAATTGTCCTCTGGCGCCCGTTATAACTTATCATCGTTGAGATAACCTGCCCCTTTTCCACTGTTGCTAGCTGGGACACGGCTGATCTAAGAATCGGCAGACTTGTCACCTGGAACCGTGGTAAGTAGAGACAAGTAGATTTAATTTAAACTTGGGTGATAATATTTATTTGTTAATAGAGGGAATTTCCTGAACCCCGAGACCAGAAGAGCACATCCAGAACCCTGCGTAAAAAAATGTCACAATGTTAAAGCTTCATTGACATTAGAGATAAAAGAGAGGAGACAAGTACATAATTTTATTATGACTGATATATGACTGATATCTCGACACATACTTAATCGTAATACGTAATCTTAAGTCAATCAATTAATGTTTTAAGGATGATTTGCTAGGATCGTAATTAATGCATTTGAAACTGCTGACGTAAGATTGATGTAAACATAATAATTTTAATTCAGTTAATGAATGTTTTTAAGGACAATTTGCTAGGATAGTAATTAATGCATTTAAACCTATTGACGTAAAATGTATACGCACACAAAAGAATTTTATTTCAATTAAGGAATGTGTTGAAGACGATTTGCTAGGATCGTAATCAATTCATTTAAAATTATCGATAAATTTCTGAACTAAAACTTACATAAATAAAGCAAAGAGGAAAAGGTTTTCTTAAGTGGAAAGAAGAATCCAACACCCTGTATCAAACACAAAACAAGCCTCAAAATTACAAGACATTATATAAATAACGTTAACATTAAATTACAAAAATAAAAAGGAAGAGAACGTAGCTAATATCAATGGCACTGAAAGTAGAGCTATACATAGCAAATTGTATCAGTTTAAAGACGGTTTATTCTTAAATTAAAATAATTATCGGTACATGAACGTCTGTGCATAAGTGTGTTTGTTTGCCTAGATTTAGAAGTTTCAGTTTCTCCTAAAATATAAAAACATAAAAGAGGACTTGATTGCGAATGTGAGACAGTGTAACAACCATTTTACTAGTTCCATGAATAGTTATTTACAAAATTCACTTTTTATTGCTGAAAATGT
Source organism: Dorcus parallelipipedus (assembly GCA_958336345.1). Taxonomy (NCBI): domain Eukaryota; kingdom Metazoa; phylum Arthropoda; class Insecta; order Coleoptera; family Lucanidae; genus Dorcus; species Dorcus parallelipipedus. Next base: position 43,042,736 of record OY284478.1, read on the forward strand.
GCAATATTTGGAACAGGAGTCGTATAACCCGTTGCAAAAAAACCTTTGTTATTGCCTAGCAATTTAGGTTTGGCATTTTTTAACGGCGAATTGCCAGAACAGTTGCAATAAATAAAATTTTACTCCGCTCCGGTTGATTTGATCTGAAAATATTTTTTTTTATGACGTTCGGCGCGTATTTACAAACGGACTCGTATAAAAACAGTTACGGCCCTCGTTAAAGAAGTAGCCGCTGACTGTAAAGGGTTTCACCTAAAAAATCCGTCCGGCTTTAAAGGGTGAGCGAAACAGTTTTTTGGACGCAAAAAAATAAACTGTAAGTACCTGACTTACAGGGCTTCTTTTTACCGTTGTTGGGAGTAAAAGGGTTTTTATAAAAAAAACGAAGTGTACTTTAAAATATTTTTGTCCGTTTTAAAAATCAGAAGTTACACTTTTGTTAGTAATCATATATTTTTCAAAATATATTCATTTTTCCTTAGATGGCTCTCATTCCCCCGTCTCGTCTAAAACTTCCATAGACATATTTGCATATTTAAATAGCTTATCGTGAGCTAAGTATGAAAATATTAGATCTAGTGAAGATTTTTTCTTTTAATTGTTAGGCGTATGTGCCTACTATACTCATCTGCATTGCGCGTTCGTTACATTCAAACACAAAAGGTATGAATATGCTAAAATTTGTTAATGTTCTTGATAACTTTATTCACTAAAATATGTGTCATTCGGTATTAGTAAATGTTCTCCGTATATGTTTAATGATAATAAAATGTATAACTGACAAGTCGTAGAACATAAACCACTAAAGTTAAAAATATTTGCTAAATTGTTGCATCAAAGATGCCGACACAGAGTGACTCTAATATTCTTGTATTCTATCAATAAACTTAATTTTTGCATTGACTGTAACGTATCAAAAATTCCTTCTCTGTTGTTTCACTCATACTCGACTATTAGGATAAAAAAAATCTTCTTGACACGTTGGCTGTCAAATTATGTAAAGTTTTGTTTTGGTAGAGGCTTTTTTTTCTTGGATAACCAAATTATGAGGTTATTTTCTTAGGTTTGTGTATTGTGATGGCTTCTTCTTTTGTTTAGTCTTCAAAGAAGTTTTCTCTATATATATACAGGGTGTTCACGGGAAGCCGCTACAATAGCTAACTTTTTTATTTTAATTTTTACGAGGTAGCTTAAATTAGAAAAATTTCAGGACCTCTCCTGCTGGAATTTATGGCAACATCAAAAAAACAAATGACTATCAGGTTTTCGAGATTTTCAATTGTTTTCGACTTTTTCAAATGGAACGTTATATTTTTTACCATCGTATCACGTTCAGGACGTCAAATAAATTATGTCTCTAAAATATTGCCTTCCAAGGCCTACTATTTTTATAAATCATTTTAATTAATAAATAATAATAATAATAATAATAATAATGTGTCTTTATTGGTTCTCAGTTTCATAATAAGTGTACACGTAGCATATACCGAAACAAAATAAGTAAATATTTATATAAAAATATTTATATAAAACAATACCTAACAATACTTATATTTCTTCGAACAATATTTATATATATATTCTTACATTTTTACATATACATACCTTTACATATATATAATGAGAACCAAATGGTGCAGGATCAGACTTAATGTCTGGTTTTCATCCCGGACCACGACCTTTTACATATAATTACCATCTGAGTTGAATTGCAAACAGGATAATAATTTGCGGTAATGTGTAAAATATTCACTATTATAACCAAATTAAACAACCTTCTTATCATTGCACTCACATCAACGACTGCATCCCCATGAGCTTAGCACACAAAGCGATTTTGAAATTGAATAATGAAGTTTTTCTAAATAATATAAATTGATGATTTACAACATTTACAAAATTATATGAAAAGGATCTCTCAAAAAGTACAGTTCTGTGACGCGGAATCGTAAGTAAGTCTTTCCTACGAATGTTAATCTTGTGGACATCAGTTCTAAAATGAATTTTCAAAGACAAATAGGGTGGTTTTTGTGTTTTTAAGATCTTATAGAATAAGCATGCAGCATGTAAATATCTCCTATTTTCCATGTTTAACCAACCTACTTCATGGAAAGTATGTGATATATGTTCGAATTTACGAATACCAAAAATATAACGTAAGCAAGAATTTTGAACTCTTTGAATTCTTCTTTTATCAATACTATCGAGGCAGGGTCCATATAAAGAATCACAGTAATTAAATGCTGACAAAACTAATGTTTCGCATAACATTGTTTTCACTTTACGAGTCAATATATGCCTGCTGAGAAACAACATTTTTAGTTTACCATAAGCATGCTTAATCAACATTGACACATGTTCTTTAAAACGAAACTTTGAATCTAAAATAACACCAAGATTTCTACAATTTTCACTAATTTTGATTGGAATATTTTTTACATAAATAGTAAAGTTTTCTTGAACATAATGCCTCTGACAGCCTCCTCCAAACAACAGTAGGGAAGACTTGGAAGGGTTAATAATTAGACCATGCTTTTCCGATATCTGCATTAAACGAGTTAGATCATTATTAATTGTTAATTCAGCAGCTTTCCAATCCTTAGAAACGAAGGAATTGTATATTTGTGTATCATCCGCATACTGATGATAATTGCATGCATTTAATTCATAAGGAAATCGACATGTATAAACTGTGTAAAAGAGTGGATCGCATATACTTCCTTGTGGAACTCCCAAATCTAAGTATAACAAATCTGAAACAACGCCATTCAGGACTACACGTTGAGATCAATCTTTGAGATAATTTGACAGTAATTCGATAGCCGAAGTATGAAGACCAATATAGTGAAGCATAGCGATGAATATTTTATGATTAATCATATCGAATGCTTTAGAGTAGTCCAATAAGATTAATGTGCTCATGTTTTTATTATCTACAGCAGTCAAAATATCATCACTGACATCAAGTAAAGCCGTACAACATGAATAATTTGTCCTAAATCCTGATTGCTTAGCAGGAAGAATATCAAAACGAATCAAATGTCCACGAAGCTGAGATTCCATTACTCTTTCTAAAACCTTTGATAATGTAGGAAGTATGGTTATCGGTCTCAAATCTTTAAAAACAGACGGTGATGTTGTTTTTGTTATTGGTATTACCCGCCCTTCCTTCCAGCAAGCAGGAAAGACATTTTTAGTTATGCAAAAGTTTATGATGTGAGTTATATATGGAATAATAAAGGGTACAGAATAATTAAGCATAGTAATATTAACGCCATCAACTCCAAAAGCTGTCGATTTGATATTTGATAAAATTGTAAGTATATCATTTTCAGTAACTTTGTTAAAAGTAAAATTATCTATAATATCCCGAATAATATTATTCCTATAAAATTCTACCAATTCATCCTCTGCCGTATAGATTGATTTTTCAATAGTAACAAAAAAGTTGTTTAATTCATTGTCATTTTGCAAATGATTAGGAATTTGATTTTTATTCACATTTTTACTCGCGTAAAACCCACATCGCCTCAACTCTTTTCAAACTTCCTTAGAGGTTCTAGTAGATTGTAATTTAGTGTTAAAATATACCTTTTTTTCTTTGCGACAGGCATACGTCAACTGATTACGAATGGATTTATAATATTCCCACCGAGAATTAGTCGGTTCGTTTTTATAAGCCCGTAAAGCTTCTAACTTAAGTGATTGCATAATTATAATTGTATCTGTAAGCCATGGCTCGTTCATTTTTGTGAATCGTGAAGTTTTTAATGGGGCATGTAGGTCAAAGAGATATTTAATATTTGCAGTCAAAAATTCTACCTTTTCCTCAACAGTACATAGATCATATATATGAAACCAAGGTATGCTAACCATGTCCTCATAGAAAGCTGAATAAAAAATGTTTTTATAACTACGATATGTTCTTATAAATGATGCTTTATTTTCAGTCTTTAGTATTAGAGAGTAAAAAATTAAATAATGATCAGATATTTGATCTAGAATGACTGTACCTGACGACGCTACCTTTAAATGATCAAAAACTATTATATGATCTATCAAAGTAAAACTAGTTGATGTCGAGTCGGTTCATCTATTAGCTGTTTTAAACCAAATGTATTTAATAAGTGATAAAAAGACCGAGATGATTCTGACTGTTCGTTCAATAAATTAATATTTAAAGACACAACAGATTGTCAGATAAAGCCATAACTATAGCAAATGTTTCTTCAAGGGATTCAAAAAAGTTATGTGTATCATACCTGGGCGGACGATATACATATAACACCTACGCACAAAATTACCTTTTCTATTTTCAACTTCACCCATATCTGTTCTAAATTTTCGAATGAGACAACTTCTTGTACTTCCTTATACAACAGTGAGTTGGATATATAAAGTCCTACTCCTCCTCCCCGCGATGTCTGATCAACATATACGAAAGAATAACCCTGAATTTGAACGAGGTTCGCATCGCCCGGTTTCATCCAAGTTTCAGAGACCGCTAAAATTTTTAAATCAGAATTAACTAAGTAATTTTTAATTTCATTAATATGTGCTGGGAGAGAGCGTACGTTGATGTGAGCACACTTTAAATTCTGAGGTGACATTACATGAACAAAGTCATTATCTTTACTAACAATAACAAAATATTATTCTTTGTATCGTATTTAATGATTATTAAAGGCTAAACCAACTGAAGAAACAATAATAAACCAACCTGAGCCAACCTATTATTTTATAATTAAACTAACTTTTTTTTTCCCTTTTCTCCCTTTTTTCTCTTTTTTTTCTTTTTCCCAATCTACTCAAATATAAATATGTTAATGTAAGTAATATTTCCTAAATATTAATTAAATAAATTAATAATAATCAATACTGAATTGTTACCTTCAGCAAAATTAGATTATTAGAGAAACAGAAAATACTCCGATCTGCGAACAAGAACGATGAGCTATTGTTGAATAGCAAAAAAAAAATTACTCCTATTTATCATAACAAGATGGTAAAAAAAAATATTCCTATTTATTACAACAAAATAGTAAATATTACCTTGAATCAAAAACAAAATGAAAGTTAAAGAAAAATAAAGAAAGTTTTTAAGTAGCAATCGATTAATCAGGTGTGCGTATCGTATTCACTTTACCACATCTAAGATTTCATCGTAAACACGGACTCTTCCATTACTACTCCTTGCCCAGATCGTTCCGTCCAGAGTCCAAACATTTTTCTTTCCGTAAAGTTCCTTGGCTTTTTGTAGTATTCTGACTCGGTACGAAGTTAGATCTTCATTAATTGTTATGCCACTATTTTTTAACTTTAATCTATTCTTCATAATTAAAGAACGCTCACGGTAACTCATGAATTTTACTATTAGATGTCTGTCCGTATTTACTTTGTCCTTACCAACTCTGTGGCACCTATCAATATCACTCTTATTAATATTGAGATTCATTTTTCCATTAAACAAGTTAATTACAACGTCGTCCGGATTTTCATCATTATTCTCTGGAATTCCAAAAATGCGAACATTGTTGCGCCGCGAGTATTGTTGCTGATAATCTAACTCTTTGTTAAGTGACTGGTTCTCCTTTTTTATTGTCGCTACTACATCGTTTATTCCATTTATTCGCATATTAAGCCCTTCAAATGTATTTTCTAATTTTGTTTCTACCATATCACTGACTGATGTCGCGATTTCAGTTAAGATGGTCTTGTTTTTAACAATGGCCGCAACTGTATCTTGCACAATGTCCTGTATTTCCAATTTATCTGGGAATTGTGACCGTGTAGAGGGCATTTTGGCACTTACGTTTAATAGATATACTTTTATTTACCGATATTAAGAACTTTTGGTAATCTTAGATGCGTCTCTAACAATTCAATTTAAGAAAAATGTCGCACACGTGATGAACACACACTACTCGCATGCAGCCACGACACATACACACACACATAATCTTGGTGTTCGCGGAAAATGGCTACAATAGCTAACTTTTTTATTTGAATTTTTACGCTGCAGCTTAAATTAGAAAAGTTTCAGAACGTCACCTGCTGGATTTTATGGCAACATCAGAAAAACAAATGACTGTCAGGTTTTCGAGATTTTCAATTGTTTTCAACTTTTTTAAATGGAACGTTATATTTTTTTAACATTGCATCGCGTTCAAGGCATCAAATTAATTATGTCTCTAAAATATTACCTTCCAAGGCCTACTACTTTATGAATTATTTAGTAAATAAACATCGAATACCATCGCGGGAAGTGCATAGCAAAAATAGCTTTTTTGTTGGCGAACACGGTTTGGTGTACGTTGAAACAAGAGAACATCGAAATTGTTTTCAAATTGTCAGTTTTGTTAACTATTTTGATTAATCAGTTCTTGAAATTTAGTTCGTATTAAAAAATGTCAAATAGTAGGCCTTGGAAGGTAATATTTTAGAGACATAATTAATTTGACGTCCTGAACGTGACACGATGGTAAAAAAAATATAATGTTCCATTTAAAAAAGTTGAAAACAATTGAAAATCTCGAAAACCTGACAGTCATTTGTTTTTCTGATGTTGCCATAAAATCCAGTAGGAGAGGTCCTGAAACTTTTCTAATTTAAACTACCTCGTAAAAATTCCAATAAAAAAGTTAGCTATTGTAGCGGCTTCCCGTGAACACCCTGTATATATTTCTTTTTTCTTTCCTTTCCATTCTTGTTTTGTTTATTTTTTATTTGAGTGTGTGTGTGTCAATAATTTGCGTCCGTAAGTTAAATGAATTGGTTATGCTCCTTGCAAATCATCCCCAATACATTCATTTGTTGAAGTAAACCCTATGGAGATAGAACACCTTCTATTTTTCAGATAATTTTTGATTCGAGTTAAATTTTCCTGTACTTTACTGCATATATACATAATGTTAACCCTATCTACCCGTAGGTGTAAGGGTACTTCATTCTGCTTATTGTTCGTAGACGAATTTTATCCACTGTTTCCTGTTAATTGCAGTCTACTTTCCATTTTCCCATGATTCTCCCTTCCCGCATAGAATTTCGTTGATGGTTTTATCCCATGTTACTGGGGGTCGTCCTCTTCCTCTTTTTGTTTGGGTTCGGGTTTGCCAAATACGTTTTGCCATTCTTTCTTCTTCCATTCTTATCAGATGTCCAAACTATCTTAGCTGATACTGATCTACAGAGTCCAATACAGCTTGCACTTTCAACTCTTCTTTTATTCGATCGTTCCTTACTCTGTCTCTTCTTGTTGTACCTTTTACCTTCCCCAAGTATTTCATTTCCATTGCTTGGACTTTTTAGTGTGTTAGTCAGTACCCAGCTCTCACATCCAAATATCGATATGGGTCTAAAAATGGTCCTAAACACACCCATTTTTGTTTCTCTGCTTATATTTTTCTGACTTAGGAATTTCTATTGAAGGCATAGTACAGTTTAGCCGTTGCTTCTATTCTTGTTGACATTTCTATTTCACATCTCCCTTGGTTATCTATTTGCGCTCCTAGATATTTATAGGCAGTTCTACTCCATCAATTTCTATTTTTATATTCTTTTGCTCCTTCCATAATATCATCATTTTTGTTTCGTCTTTATTTATTGTCATTTTCATATTTCTAAGCACTTTATTCCATTCGTTTAAATTTTTCTGCAGCTCTTTTTCGTTATTGGCAAAAACTACTACATTATGTCGTCTGCAAATGCACATTCACGAAGTGTTGTCTGTTCCATTCTATCAAATCCAATATGCAAGGCTTTTGTTTTCTTTTTTATTTCTTTGGTAACATCGTCCATAAGTACTGTAAAAAGTATCGGGCTCAGTACCCCATCTTGTCGTAGACCTTCGTTGATTTCAAACTTCTGTGACTCCATATTTTACATTTTGTTTGTACATACTTTCCATCGCTTTTCTGAGTTTCTGTTTTGCTCTCCTTCTCTTCTTCTTCTTAAGTTATTCCATGTCAGTTTTCTCGGAGCTCTGTCAAAAGCTTTCTCTAAATCTATGAATGCTATGTACCCATGTCTGCTTTGCCTTAGTAGTTTCTCTATGATTTGTTTTAGTGTAAATATATTGTCTTAAATACTTCTGCCTTTTCTAAATCCTGACTGGGTCTCTTCTAGTTGAGGTTCAATGTATGTTGCGCTTTACTGCATAATTCAAATTGTTCAAGAAATTGAACCTAAACTTATATAAGAAATAAAGTGGGTAGTGTAAAATGGCCTTAAGAAAGCGAAAGAAGAACTGTGAAATATTTCAGTGCTAATGTAATTTATTATTGTGGCCTTAATGGGCAAGTGCAAACAATTAAATTATCCTAATAGATTATTTTGTACCCTGGAATGGTAACAAATTTGAGTCAGATGTGGAAAAAAAACTTAGCGAGTTGAAAGTAGAAGAAAAATGGGAAGAGAATAGATCAAAGAGGTCTGCATACTTCTGGAAAGAAGATGGTTTTACAGAAACAAACTCCTATAGGAAAAGAAAATCGTTTAATTTCGAGACGTTGTTATGTCTGCCCCTGGAATGAATGGAGACTGGAACGAAGAAGTTAATTTTCTTTTGGCTTTCGAATGTACTGCGTGAGAAATTATTATTTCTGCTTTCGTCCTTTCTTGCAGAAGGACTTCTTCAGTGCTGCTGCTTTTATAGTCGTCCCAGTTTGGTACCGGTTTTATGGTCTTGCTATAAAAAAAGCGACGGAGAGGAAACACAGACACCGCAGTGCCGGTCTCTTTGAAGAATTTTTTATAGCAAGATCATAAAACCGATACAAAACTTGGACGACTATAATGCTCGCTACTGCTGCTTCGTGGGAACAGTTCTCATAAAGCAACAGCAACCCCGAGGAAGTTCTTTTGCAAGAAAGAAGAATTTGCGATGTGGTACCTACATTCGGAAGCCAGAAGAAAATAGCCTTCAAGTTTATGGAAGAAATTAATTAACAAATGGAGCAAGTTAACGAAGATATGACGATAAAAGCTTACAAAACATGAACAACGACAAATGGAGAAATGGGGGAAAAAGACGATGCTTAACGTAGGCTGAGATGTTCAAGATTTTCAAGAAATATTATTCTCTAAAGTTGGAGAAAGAAGTGGATATTAAAGAAAATTTAAAAAATTAGTTCTTCCAAAATAAAAATTGAAGTTTTAAGTGAGATACAAGTGGTCCCATATTGATACCACCTTTCCACAAATTTGTATATGAACTTTGCAGAACAGTGGTACCGTTCAGTTACCACCAACATGAAGAATCTAAGGTGCCATTTGTTGGGAAAAAAATTAGTTTCCGTGCTCACTCAACCTGAACCGTATAACTTGGTGAATAATTCTCACACTCAGTGCGTGCTTGTTTATGGTGTGTTAGTTTATTCATAATTTTCCAATTTTCAGAGGAAACTATTACTAATAGTAGCAAAAATCAAAGGAATGACTTGAATATTCCTGCAAGAACCACTAGGACTCACTTGTTTGAAAATAAGACGTTCTTCCTTTTTTTTGGTTTTGCTTTATTAGTAGTTCATTTTGATACTGCTTACAGATAAATTATTTCAATCCTTAAAGGAGAAAATGATGGGAGTTTTCAAGATTGTGAAAATCTACCCATCGATGAATTCAATACCCTCGTCGAGGAAATTCCTTCCTGACATTGAATCAAATGCCAGCGATTATATGTCAGAGGAAGAGGAACAACAAGTTGTCGTAGATTTAGATACTCCAATCAATTTTGGTGAAGAAATAACTATTCAGGAAGAAGAAGCGAGGCTTTCAACCTTGGAAGACAATGTCATGTCACCTATGAAAATAGTCCAGACGTTTCTCATAACGACATTATTGATTGATTGATTTGATACATTTTGTACTAGATCCAAGCAAATGTTCATAATATTACACTTGAGAAAGGACCCATTTCTGAGTGTGAAACACTGTTAGACACATTCTTCCAATTATTTCCGGAACATTTAGTGTTTCAAACCAATCTCTAGAGCGAACAAAACATATATACCAACCTCAAAAGAAGAGGATGGGGTTGACATTACTTCCCAAAAGACTATTGGTCTTCCTTACCAGATGCATGACGGCTAGATTCCTCCCAGTGATTCCTCCATGTTCAATTTAGTTGGCTTCTTGGAAACCTTCATTTAAACGATACAACCTAAGAAGGGGGAACCAAGCTGTAATAAATTTATAAAGTCCAACCAGTGCAAGTTTGAATAACAGAAGCTTTCAAACAATCTTGGTCTCCAGGAGAATAGCAATCAATAGACGAGTCGATGATAAAATTTAAGGGTCGTTGCGATACCAAACAATACATTCCCAGAAAACCCGTCAAAAGGGGTTATAAGTTTTTGGTAAGCGCTAACAGGTATTGTACGACGATTTCAAATTTGTACCGGGGAAAAAGACAATCTCGCCGAAAAGTGTTTGGGATGCATCTTCTTTATAAATATGCAACAATGCGCTAGGACAGAAAACACCTTTCTATAACTAGCTAGTGTGCTACCACAAAACTCTAATGTGAATTACTCCTGAATTATTTACCTTGATCGATGACAAGTCTGCGCTGTATCTTTCATCAGCTTTTTCTCGTCTAGCAACAATGAAGAATGGGTATGGGTAAAGAGATCTTAAGGTAAACGCCAGGGTGAACAAAATACCCATCTGATCCGAGATAGGCCTCGGTAGTGTTCCCAATGTGTTTGGCTTTGCTGTTGATCGTTCGCAAGAATCACAGGAGATTTAATAAAAAAATACACAAACAGTTAAAATAAGATTTGCTTTAATTACAAACGCACAGAATAAATACAATTGCACCGAATAATTACAAAGTCACAAACAAGTTAATCCGATGCGACAGAATGTGGCCAAAACACTAAGACTAAAGTGACTCAAGAATGTTGTACCTGAGTGTACAACTTATTTATTTAGGTACTCAACTCGATACTTTAGATCCAATTCACCTTATTTCTACTGCAACAATTTATACAATAAAATTATCATGTTATGTTAAAGAGAGAATTTTCGACAATTTTCTTGCGCCTTTAATTGAAGGCGATAATTCGCTCTTTAACAACGCAGCGTTACGAAACAATTAATAAGAGATATTAATTAAAGATGTGAACTGCACGAATATTACATGTGAGAGTTGTCCTTATGGTAGTCCACTATTTTTTTCCATAGTTTTGAGTTTGATAACCAATGTTTTTAAAACATTTCTACTTTTCTTAAATCGTTTATGTTTAAATAAAGTTTTCGGACGAGCAATAGATCTTTTGTTAAGTCCATAATTCAGTCTGCAAAGGGTTAAGTGGATATTCGCACAACAATGGCAATAGTTGCGAAAGGTTCTTTTGGACTGAGTGTAGAACTGGTTTGAAGATTCTATGTCAAACATGCTGCTTGCTTAAAAGAGATTATGCTTGCACCAGCAAAGGAAAGTGCGTTTATACAATATTGGTACTATGTTTGAAAGAATTGCATTGATATAACCCAACCATTTTGGAAGTAAATTATGTACCTACATCAACATAATGACAGATTATTTCACGGAATGGCCAAAAGTTTATGCAAAAATAAAGACTCTTGGCAAAGGCCTAGTAGACAAGTGGGTAACTAGATTTAGAATTTTTCAGGCAAATTTTCCGTTTTGCGGAGGTGTTATAAAAAGCGAACAATTTCTAGAATGACTTTCCTTATAAATAAGCACATTAAGAGGAAACCAATGTAAAAATAAATAGAAATAGAAAATAAAAGTACATACAAAAAGACAGAAAATATAAAACGAATAAACCGAATCAACAAAGAAGAACTTAGGGGGGGGGGCTTACATTCCTTGCTAGCTGTTGCTTGTTTTTTTCTCTAGTACAAAAAAAGAATCACCTCTCGTTAAAGAATCGGCTTTTTTTACACAATTTACATTTTCTTTATTTTCTTATCTATTGATAAGTGACAGTGAATAAATAAATAAATAAACAAAATAAGAACATAATAAAGGGAAAGTGAAAATGATTTTTCTTCTGGGATTTCTGTAAACGAACGCCATCTATCTATCTAGTTTTTAAGTAATTGCAGTTGTCATTACGTTACTATTGGTAGTTTTGTAGTATCTTTAATAGGGAGCGCTGAGGGGAGTACTCCACAGCATGCTTTCTCGAAACAGAATTTTAGGCGAATTGAAACGGCCATACATACACGTCAGTGAATGTTAATGGAGCTGGCCATGTGCTGGTGAGAACATGAGGATATAATTTTTTTGTCGCTTTCAAAATTTTGCAGTTTGAAATTGCAGCACCATCTATCTGTAGATGTAGTGACTACGTGAAAACTCACAAACCAAAAAAGAATCGCCTCTCCTTAAAGAATTGTTTTTTTTTAAACAATTTACATTTTCTTTATTTTTTTATCTATTGATAAGTGACTGTAAATGAATAAATAAATAAATAAAACAAAAACAAAATAACAACATAATAAAGGAAAAGTGAAAACGATTTTTCTTCTGCGATTTCTGTAAACGAGCGTCACCTATCGGCAGCTGAATTTGTTCGTGATAAAAACAAGATGTATTTTTTCTGTCATCTTTAAAATTTTGAAACGTAATCTCCGTTGCAGTTTGAAATTGCCGCCGGTCAGCGCCATCTATCCGGAGATGTAGCGACTACGTTGACGAACTGAGTTTCAACAAAAGAGAACTGCCTCTCCTTGAAGAATCGGTTTCTTTTGAAAATAATTTACATTTTGTTTCATATACAAAATAAGAACATTATATAACAAAAGTGATTTCTGTAAACGAGCGCCATCTATCGGCGTTTGTAGTAGATGAATTTGCTCGAGATATAATTTATTTGTCGCATTAAAAATTTCGTTGTAGTTTGAGATTGCCGCCCGCCAGTCAGCGCCATCAATTCATATATGTAGTGACTACTAGTGACTACGTTTTGAACTGAAAATCTTAAACAAAAAAGAACCGTCTCACCTTAAATAATCGTTCCTTTCTTTTAAATAATTTACATTTACTTTTACGCACAAAATGAAAACAACATGAAGGAAAAGTGATAACGATTTTTCTTTTGCGATTTCTGTAAACGAGCGCCATCTACCGGCGTGTTGTAGCAGCCGAGAAAATGAAGATTAAATTTTTTATCGTTTTCAAAAATTTCAAACGTAATCTTTGTCGCTGTTTGAAATTCCCGCCGGTCAGCGCCATCTATCGGATTGTGTAGTGACTACGTCTGCGAACTGAAAGTTTAAACAAGAAAAGGAACTTCTTTTTTTTAATAATTTAAATTTCCTCTTACACAGTAGGAATAAGAACGACGTTGAAAGTGAAAACGATTTTTTTTCTGCGATTTCTGTAAACGAGCGCCATCTACCGGCGTGTTGTAGCAGCTGAGAAAATGAAGATTACATTTTTTATCGTTTTAAAAATTTTCAAACGTAATCTTCGTAGCCGTTTGAAATTGCCGCCGGTCAGCGCCATCTATCGGATTCTGTAGTGACTACGTTTGCGAACTGAAAGTTTAAACAAGGAAAGGAATCTTTTTCTTTAATATTTATATTTTCTCTTACACAGTAGGAATAAGAACGACGTTGAAAGTGAAAACGATTTCTCTTTTGTGATTTCTGTAAACGAGCGGCATCTCTTGAGGTTTATAGTACCGTGAGAAAAACAAGATGTAATTATTTTTCGCTGCGAAAATTTTGAATGCGGTTTGAAATCGTCGCCGGTCAGCGCCATCTATCGGAACGTGCAGTGATTACTGAGACAATTTAAACAATATGCATCTTCGCTTATAACAAGCCATTCAAGAAAAACCGTCATCAAAGCAGGCCAAGAACGAAAAAGATAGACGTAGCAGTCACGTCTAAACTAAACTGTATGACAGACGTCAAAATTCGTGAAAACGTTTTACGCAAACATGGAATTTACGTTTACTGAAGAACAAAAACGCTTTTCAGTAGAAATTTATAATACATCTTCTCTTATAGGTAAGAGTAGCAAAATAAGAATGTTACAAATGACAAATAGCGTCATCTACAGGAATTCACGTCTACTAAATTTACGCGCGGGAAGTTCAAAACGCTTTCTTTTATAAATGATTACTGAAAAATTAAAACAATATAGAATCTTATCTTCTCTTATACCTAAGCGCAGTAAGAAAGAATGCAAAATAAGAATGTTATAAATGACAACTAGCGTCATCTACACGAATGCGTGTCAACTAAATGTATGCGTGGGAACCTTCCTTTTAAATATCCTTATTCCACAATTGTAAAACTGGGCCTAAGAGGAAACCAATGTAAAAATAAATCGAAATAGAAAATAAAAGGTACATAAAAAGACAGAAAATATAAAACGAATAAACTGAATCAACAAGGAAGAATTTATGAGCCGGGGGGTTACATCCCTTTTAAACCGCCTCCTTAAATTGTCCTTCAGAATTATAATAAAAGAATATTAAATTTATTTAAACGGGTTTTTGGCTAATGCATACATAGGTAATTTTTATTCTCTGAGCTGTATAAAATTGTGTACATATTCGAAATCTTTTGTGACGTATTAAATTAATCTGTCACTGAGGAGCAGCAGCTCGCGAGACTCAAGTTTCGTCGGAAACGCGTTAGCTCAAAATTAATAAAATAATCGAAGCCGTAAACAGATTTAAGTGAGTAATGCAATTTACGAAGTACACGGCCCACAAAGGCGCCGACAAAGTAGTCGGTGCTTTTAGGCGATACGTACAAGCAATAAAACACTCAACGTAGAAAAATCGGGGCGTACGCGACAATCACGCCTAACCACGATAACGCTTAGGTGTCATTTTCGGAATCGGCGGGAATTCCTTGGAGATTATTTAGTTTAGATATTGAGTTATCAGTTTTATTGATTTACGGTAGCCGTATATGTTGCTAAAGATATTGAAATCGGAGAAATATATGATGACATATTAGCGTGAGTCGAAATGTACAATCCCGTGATGCTTCAGTAATAAAAAAAAAATACCTACTCACATACATAAGTATATTAAAGTTTCAAGCTTAACGATGTTCATCCTTCGTGGGTGTTGTCGTCTGCCTTGACTTCGTTCCGGTGAAAAATTCTGATGCGTTGGCCCCGAGGAACAGGTGCTGGTGTGCCCGGTAGAAAGTAAAATATCATGTGGTAGTTGGTTCAAATTAGGGTTTTCTTCTTGTTATTCGTCGGGTGGAAAGGTGGAACGGGCCCGCGATAACCGCTGGCGAATTTCTGAAACACCTTGCTCCTTCTCCTGCATAATTCATGACGATTTCGGGCGAGCACCTGTTTCCGAAATTAGGAGGACTACCTTAAATCTCCGGCCGAGCACCGGCAGTGGGTGCCCATTAAATTTGAATTTTTTAACCAAAACCTTCTCACACAGAAACTATCAGTAAACGAAATAACTTTTTACATCACCAAAAAAAAAAAATAATAATAAATAATAATAATAAAATAAAATAATTTTGTCTTGCCCTGTGCAAATTGAAAAGGCATCAGCCTCTTAAATAAGTTAGAAGTAAGAGTTCACCGAATTGTGTTAATCGAATTAACATCATGCTAGATGGTACGATAGGGAAAAAACATTGTGGCCCTACGGCCCGGACGCCCGTGCGTTGATAATATTTGCACGATTAGAATCGCTGGAATACTGTAAAAACGTTTTAGAGTCAGAGGGGTTTGTCTACTTTCATAGTTTGCTCAAACAAACTGTTTTTCTCGCGAACTCTTAATATCTCGAATTATAACTTCGAAATTCGTTACAAAACAAAGCAAAATAGATTCTAATCTATTCAAGAATCTCAAAATTTTTATCACTAATTATACGTGCCTGAAGTGGTTTTGAAAAAGTAATCCCACCGCTGCCACCATTTATAAGATCTGGGCTTAAGGGTTGTAAAAAGAAGATCTTATCTAAACATAAAGGGGGAGTTCCAGTGATAGAAATTCTACATTTCTAACTCCAAACAAAACTCTACACCATTACCTTTTACTAAATTTTACATTCTTTTTACCCAAAAGTCTTACAAACCAAAAGAGACGCAAGAAGCAATTCCTTTTTTTTGGCGTGTCTGGAATTAGTCTGAAGATAGCCAGGAACCGCCCTTAGCGCTCTTCATACACGGTATGAATTTTGGTTCTTCCTTACCAAACCATCACTGTCACTGAATTAATTTATTCTTCACTAAAAACAAACCGGAATCAAGTTGGCAAAATTGTTTATCGGGACGGAATTGTCGTTTTTCCCCGCGACGGCTTTTAAAGCCTTCCGTATAATTCTGGAAGAGATGGCTAGCGTTACGTGAGCCAATTAAATTCGAAATTTTTGTCCCGCGGGGAGTAGCTGCCGCCAGATAGCAGATAGATGTGGTTTTTATTAATTTCCCCGTGCTACGCATGTGAGCTAAGCTGCTCTCTTCTCCATATGATGATTCTGTATGAAAGGTACTGACTTGCAGATTCAGAGGTTGCTGCCGGCGTCAGTTGCGATAAGAGCGAAGTTTTTTCCCGCGTAACTCTACACCCGACACATTTCTAAAACACGCCGGAGTGTTATCTCTGCAACCTGAGCTTTCCGTCTCGTTTGAATATAAACATTGTCTCTAATTGTAAGATACAGCCTCCTTTGTTTCAATTAATACGTGGGAACTTAATTTTGATGACTTTAGAAATGTAAGAATCCAAGAATCTTATAATTATCAAAAGCATAGTGCGGAAATGAATTCAATGGAACGCGACCGCGAGAGAAATCCGCCCACATAGAAAAAATTAAATAAAGTGACCATGGCGGCGGCTCGTTTTGTCAAGAACCTTGCGCTAGATTAGACGCGATTGACATTGCAAATTCTAAGACAATGCACCTGCAACTGCAGTGACATCGATAGCTGACCTCGTGCTAAATCTCACACTTAAGGAAGGCTACGTAATCGAAATTGACCTTAGAGAAACTAAATATAAAGAAGCCGTGAAAAAGCACAAGGTTCAGACAGCTTCTAGCAGTTTGATCGTAAAGATTGCTAGTGCCTATCTTATGGAGAATAAGAGATGGCATCTTCATAGCTCAGATCGTGTTAGAATTCGAACTGGATTTTCTATGTTTCTCCAGTTTGCAGGAAAACATCTGTAAGTGGTCGTTGCTGCGAGTAATACATGAATGACTAGCTACCCGACAAACTTAAGAGACACGGAGAAAAGTAGGCGCAAATAAATTTCTTTATTGATTTCACTCAATGTATATATTTTTTAAAAGATTTCCCAAATATTTCCTTTCACTTACAGAGTTTACGAAAGTGACGACCGTTGACAAAACATATTGCCACGCTTACTCTGAAGGGTATCGGCAATTTGCTTAAATAGGGGTAAGTACAGAAGCTGGCGCCGTCTCGTTTTCTGGGCTGAAGATCACGGTTAGGAAAAACGTGATGGACTCACCTCCTCCTTGATTTTCTCCCGCGCTGGCAAAGGATCGGATCGAAGGGAAACGCCACCGCTTTTTTGTTACGGTTATTCACAATATTTGCCAGTAGCCCTGTATTTGTGCAGGAAGCAAGAGTTCAGTCTTGCCTACGTGCCGTTTGTAATGTTGCACAATATTGCGTCAGAAAACCTAGCCCTACAGTATCAATCCATTTCACTCTTTCGCCGGTTAAAAATGACTTCATCTCGTAACGACTCGCGTCTCAGCGTAGTTGGGGAGAACGCATCCTTTCCGCGTCGCATTCAGTATTCCGAAAGAACACCTGGCGACCTGGCGTGCTGACCTATTGTTTGTGTGTTCACGGTTTTGTGCTTCCTTTGATGGAAGCCTGAAACGGAATCTACTCCGAGATTTGTTTAAATGCACGCCGAGTGAATTCAAGCTCGTTATAAAGCTTTTCTAAGGGACAAAGAACAGATAGGTCTTATCGGCAATTTTGTGCGTATGTTCTGTTTGTAACGCGTATCTCTCCTCTACTAGGCTTTTAGTGGTAGTTTTACTCTCGTGGAAAGTTATCTATTACCTTTTAGGTGGAAGATAACGCCTTAATCGGAGTTTTTTTAATTGTTAGAAGTCCTGGCATCACGACCTACCGCTCGGCCGTGAAAATTTGGACCTCAGACGTGACGCCACACGCGAGGAGTCGTGACGTAATACTTACGTCGTTTTACGCCATTGGCAACACTATCCTCCGCTGGAGGGCGCTCGCTTGGAATCTTCCATCCCATTTTGACAACTATTTGCTTAAACTTAGATTTGATTACAAGGTCGAAAATATTTTTACTAATTTTATTTATTTGTTTGCGTCGCCTAAACTCTGGTTTGCGTTAGTTTAAATAAGTGTCCTTAAATATTCGTTTAAAGATTTTACTGTAAACGAAAAGCAGATCTGTTTATCGGACAAAATTTAACTTACTTTTTAGCTTGATAACAAAGTTATTTATTTTCATTTTTTTGTTCGACTCATTGGGACTCCTTCTGGATCGAATTCGCTACTTGTTATTTTCTTATTTTTTACAATTTTTGAGCAGTGTGCTCAGGGGCCTATTCCTGAAAGGTATGGAGTAGTAATTATTAGTTACAAGTTCCTTGTTTTTTTGAAATATGGAGCTTTAAAATTGTTTTCCTCGGAGGAGAAAAGTACTTTCTAATAATATTAACATTAGTAAGCATTTTTCCTTTGAGGAAAACGATTTTAAAGCTCCATATTTCAAAATAAAAAGGAACTTGTAACTAATAATTAGTACCCCATACTTTCCAGGAATAGCCCCCATGTGGTGACTTTTATTTAATTTAATAATAATAATAATAATAATAATAAGAGTTTTATTGCCATAAGATCTGCGTAGATCTTAGCAATTGTCAGTATAATTCATGAGATAAATAATTAATTAATAATTCAAAAGTGCCTACCTAAAGCAACAAAATTTTCCAATAAGGGAATAGTCGATAAGCTTAACAATACATACATATATATATATATACAAAACATAATTACACAAAATTACAAAGATTTAGAGATCACCTAACGCATCATTTTCAGAATCAATTTTAAATTTTGTTGAGAGAAATTCATCAACAGAATAAAAAGCACTTCTCTCAAGATAACATTTAACTTCTTTTTTGAAGATCTTTGTTGAAGACAGCCTCACCTCAATGGGAAGGTGATTATAAAGTTTAATAGATAAATAAAATACACTGTTATGGAATTTAGCAGTACGGTGCTGGGGTAGATAAAAATTTTGCTTGAAAAGAGAACGAGTATTATAGTTTCTAATTTCAGACTCTTTAGTTAATAGACAGCCATTATCATTATTCCTCGCGTAGAGAAGACAATTGAAAATAAACAGAGAAGGCAGAGTTAGAATTTTTAATTGGATAAAAAACTTTTTACAGCTTGTTAGAGTATTGACTTTTACAATAGCTCTTATTATACGCTTTTGAATCATGAAGAGTGAATTAGAGGAGGAAGAGTTCCCCCAGCAGAGAATACCATAGTTTAATTTCGACTGTACATACCCGAAATAAAACATTTTAAGAATTTCCAAAGACAAACTGCCATTCAACTTTCTAAACATAAAACATGCAGAGTTTAATGCCTTCGACAATATAATGCAGTGATTGTTCCATGTAAGGTTAGAGTCAAAGGTCAGTCCTAAGAATTTTACTTGATTATCAACCCGTATATCAATATTTAAATCTTTCAGTTTAATATTAGAAGAATTCAGTGAATATGGTATCACAACTGTTTTGTGAACGTTTAATGATAAATTGTTGCAGCGGCACCAATCAGTCATAGTCGTAAGAACAGAGTTTAATTTTTGTAATAACTGTTCATCAGTTCTATAATGAATAATGGAAGACGTGTCATCCGCATAATATATGTTGTCACCTAATTTAATGAAATTGTTTAAGTCGTTAATGTAAGTAATAAAAAGGAAGGGTCCAAGGATGCTACCTTGCGGAACCCCATGGCGAATTTCAACAGTCTCAGATACCGCACCAGACCAAGTAACAGATTGCAAGCGATCAAAATAGATTCCTACTACTTTTTCTCTTTGTTCAATGTTCCGCAAGATAGCATTATAAGCCAAACATAAGGCATCATTGGTAGACAGGCCTTTTCTGAAACCGAATTGGTTTTTATTGATTATTTTATTATCATCAAAAAAGTTTAATAGTCTAGCTAGCATTGCTTTTTCAAATACTTTAGAAAAAACAGAAAGAACAGAAATGGGCCTGTAGTTTTTTATATCCGTTTTTATACCTTTTTTAAATGCAGGGACTACTTTGGCACTTTTTAGAACCGACGGAAAAGTACCCTCCTTAAAAGATTGGTTAATTAATTTGCATAAAGGAGCAGCTATAAATTCAGCAACATATTTAAGGATTTCATAAGGGATTTCATCCACACCCGCAGAAATAATTATATTAAAGGTTTCTGCTTCATTAATAGGATATAAAAACATACAGGAATCACTACCCTCAATATTATTAGGTGTTTCTAAAGATTGACATACTAACTCATTAACAGAGTTTAAAAAGTAACGACAGAAAGCATTACTGATATCAAGAGCATTAGTATTGTCACAATTGTTTTCATCAGTGATATAGACTGGAAGGTCATGAACAGAATTTTTATTCTTTATTAACTGCCAAGCTGCCTTATTTTTGTTGGAGGAATTACTAATAAAGTTATCGTTGAATTTTCTTTTAGCCTGATCAATATTTGATCGATGCTTATTTTTAAGTTCTTTGTAACAAGATAAATACAAGTCATAATCAGCGGCAGAGCTTTTTTTCATGTTTTTGTAAATATTTCGTAATTCTCGACCTTCCTCAATTAACTCACGTGAGATCCATTCCTTCTTACGCTGTTTAGTAAGTTTTACTTGTCTAAGAGGAAAGCAATCGTTGAAATAAACTAAAAAGGTTTCATAGAATCTAGTAAAATTAGAATTTAAATCACAGTCATTACTTAGAAACTGAAATGTTTCAAATTTAATAGCAGAAATAAAGTTATTTATAGAAGTTCGATCAAAAATTCGTTTCTCAGTAAAAAGAGATTCATTGTTATGAAGTAAATCAAGCTTAGTGGATAGGATTAACATATGGTGATCAGATAAGCCAGGGTCCAATACATTCACACTACATATTTGACTTTCTAGATTGGTAAAGAAATTATCTATTCTAGTGGCAGAGTGTCCATTTTCCCGGGTAGGTGCTTCCAAGTAGCTGCGGAATTGAAAGGATTCAAATAATTCAATCAAGTGTACTGACTCTGATGTATGCTTAGAAAAATCAATATTGAAGTCACCCCCAATGACAGTGTGGCCTCTGAAAGAAGCAGAGATATCCAAAAATGACTCTATATTTTTGAAAAATACATTTACGTCAGCATTAGGTGATCTATAAAGATTCATTAATAAAATATTAGTCTCTTTAAAACGTAAAACTGAACAACACATTTCAAATTTTTTTTCGCTAGTAATGACATCATTAACAATGTATGGTTTACAAAATGATTGTAACGAATTTATAACATACAACGAAACGCCGCCCCCTTTAAATGTTCTTCCAGAAAAAGATGTTATTAACGTATATATACAGATTATAAATTAATATTTCATCATCATTCAACCAATGTTCAGTGATGAATAAGATTTCAGGATAGTTATGATCTTTCAGAAATATACTTAGTTCATTAAACTTATTACGGAGGCTGCAAATGTTGTAAGTTACAAGACGTAAGTTGAGTGGCGTACCGTTCCAAAATTTTGATTTACTCCAGTACAATTGTCATTTGAGTCATCATGTTTCGTTAGAAGAATCAGATTACTATGATTTATACTAGTCAAGTTAAGATTTACATTTAAAAGATCATTAATGCGGTTTGCAGTGTACTGCATGATTTTTGATTTACCCGCTTTGGTCAAATGAAGACCAACTTAACTTGTCCATCCTTTGCTTTTGGGGTTTCGTTGAACCCTCCCTTCTCCAGGAGTTTAGTCGGCGGTGCTGGAGAACTTCGAAGTTACTCGCACAATTGGTGTCCCTCAGGTAGGTAGCATTTTCCAAAAACTTTATAGGCACATTTCGCTGAAGCACACCTTCCTGAGTGGCCACCACCCAAGCATTTGCCAACTCGATCAACCCCCGGTCAATCACTCATCTATATCGTCGACTCAGCAAGGTGTTCCGCGAAACAATTAAAAATTGTTATGTACAGCTGTCCCGTTACAAGTAACCTTCGTGACAATATGATTACATATTGAAATGCTATAATGTTTTATGATTTTCGGAGAGGCGCCACCGTTGGGTGCCAATTTATGCCATGTTTTGAAGCTGTATGTTGGTTTCCAATTTATGTACAATTTTTGTTTCTTGGAGAGCTGCGTGACTTCATCAAAAAGTTTTGTATCTAGAGGTTTATGTGTGTCTCTGTTTTGCAATTGGCGTTTATTTCTTCTTCTACCGTCTTCTAGTCGTTATCGACCAACGTCTAGCCAACAGCATTCTACTATTCTACCCATTCTGCCCACTTTATAAATTTATGAATCCAATCCAGCTCCTCATCTTGAAGGTGGATTTGAAAACCCTCTTCATTTCTATAAACGGGAAACATGGTTAAATGGTCGTAAGTACGAATACTAATCCTTCTACCAGTTTCTTAGTGTAGCGGTTTTGCTGTAGGTGTTATGTATTTGTCTGATACTTGCTTTCATCAACTGCTTAGGAATAGAAGACCTCTCCACTTCTGCTTTCATTTCTTGTGACATGTCGAATGTTTTTATGTCCGTCGCGTCGCGTCGAGGAAATTAAACTTCAGAACCTTTATGTTTGGGTAATAATATGGTTATTGTTACTGTTCTCGCTTATTGATATTGTCGAGTTAGAATAATTATAATCTTAATTGTTAAAGTTGTTTGTTGGGCTATTACCACCATTTCGTGGATTGTTCTTATCCGACGTTTCGGTAACAACTTGTCGGTTACTGTGTTCAGGGTTCTGGTTCATAAAAAGGTGTGTAAAATTTCCGCTGTTCTCTGACACTGACAATTATAAGGCAGTTGTTTGCCAAATATTTATGGGATCGTCTGCACGTCTCTGATAATTCGCCTTGTGTAGGTTTGAACCTGGGATTTTCTGATTGATGATTTTATCAGACTAAGCGATTAACTCACTTGGCTACTGAAGCGGCAACTTATTATAGTTATTAATTTCTATATAAGTTACCATTTATTGCAGAGGTGGAAACTTTACACACCTTTCACGAACCAGAACCCTGAAGACGGTAATCGACAAGTTGTTACGGAAACGTTGGATAAGAACAATCCACAAAAATGGTGGTAATAGCCCAACAAACAAAACTGACATTCCACCATTAATAACCTTCCGTAAACGTTTACAAACTCAGTATGGGCCCGAAGTAAACAGGTTTTTCAGACTACTAGAAAATACCAAAAACAAACTTGCCAAGGAAGAGAACCACCTTATCTTCCTATGCAAAGCTAGGAATGACTACGTCATCCCCGAACACCATTCCAGAATGAAAGAGCAAACAGGATTTCGGAAAGAGCTAGCCAAGCACTGATAAGGGAAAGAATCAAACAACACAGATTCTCGAAATACAGACTAACAAAACAGTGCAAAAACATAGAAAGGGTCTTATAGGACATAACTAAAGAAGAAGACTAAGTTATAATCTCATCATCGATGTTGAGAGGCTACAACAAAAGCAACAAAAACATCAAAGAAGAAACTGGACTACCTCATGAAAAGTAAAGACAACAAAAGGAAGGGAAGGACCACAGATCTCAACAGAACCGTTATCAACCTGTCCCAGAAACAATTTGATGAGGCAAGTATCGCAGTTCTAAACCAAGGAAAGAATTTCGCAATAGCTCCCAAGGAGATACTGAAAATAGACCTGGTTATGGCAGTGGAAGAAACGACACCAAAAAATTAAGGATAAAATCGAGGTAGAAGACGAGAGCCGCATTGGGAAAAGCCTCAAACAAGAAAATGCCCCCGAATGTCACGAACACTGAACTGAAAGCCCGAAAGAACTGAAATCGGACAATACCATCAAAATCCTGCCAGCAGACAAAGGGAATGCCACAGTAGTAATGGACAAAACAACGTATGAAGAGAAAATAAAAGAAGTTCTCAATGCAGGTCAAGAGGGACAAAGAGCTGGAAAGAGATCCCACTCCTTCAGTAAAAAGAAAGATATACAAAACACTTTATAAACACCAAGAACAGTTCACATATCAACAAAGAACGAAACTCACACCTCAGTACAGCAAACCTCCACATCTGTATGGACTACTAAAAATCCACAAAAATGGAATACCATTAAGGCTGATTGTCAGTTCAAGAGAATCCCCAATACAAAATGCCAAATTCCTAGTCCATAGTATAATCAATCCGTTACCGAGTAACACCAGTTCTGCTGTGAAGAACACAGAACACTTCATAGAAATCATCAAAGAACATAAAATCTCAGACCAGGATATACTAGTTAGCTTCGATGTTGTAAGCCTGTTCACAAATGTATCCACAGATGCAGCTCTGAGCATTGTTAAAAATAGACTCTCCAATGATGAATCCCTATCTGACAGAACAACATTAAACACAGAGACCATACTGGAACTACCTGACATCTGCATAAGCACCACTTACTTCCAAGTAGAAGAAAAATTCTACAAACAAGATTTTGGTGTGGCAATGGGTTCACCATTATCCGCGATCCTAAGCAACATATTCATGGAAGAATTTGAACAAAACGCAATAGACCAATTTGACTATAAACCGACTCTATGGCTAAGGAATGTCGACGATACTTTCGTAATATGGCCATATGGAAGATAAAACCTAAATAGATTCCTTACACACTTAAACAACCAAGAAAAATCTATCAAGTTCACAACGAAAGTCGAAGAAGAAGGAAAAATCCCCGTCCTGGATGTTCAAAGAAACGGAGAAACACTCCAAACCAAAGTGTATAGAAAGCCCACACATACGGGACGATACCTCCACTTCGAGTCAAACCACAATTACCAAAAGTGTCCGCTCCTCGAAATCTCCAATCTAATTTGCCTCAACCTAAAATATTTCCAAAAAGTGCCCGCTCCAAGTCAAATTAGGTATAGCAAAGTGTCTTTACAGCAGAGCGCATGCCATATGTTCAAATTCCAATGATAAAAAAAGAGTTAAAGAACATCACAGAAACTCTGAAGAGAAATGGCTATCCCAATAACACATTACAAAAAGCCAGAAACAAAACAAGCAACTTAGGACATGGTTCAAATGGAAACCAATACATGTATAATGTATAATGGTATGTATAATGGTAATTCCATATGTAAAAGGTATCTCTGAAAGAATCAGAAAAATAGGAAACAGATTCAACATAAGAACTGCATTCAAATCCTCAGACACAATAAGATCAGTGTTAATTAGAACAAAACCAGACAATGAGGACCAAGGAATGAAAAATTGCATATATGTATTACCCTGTGAATGCGGTAGGGAGTATATTGGGGAAACAAAAAGACCTCTAAGAATTAGGGTGAAAGAACATCAAACCCTCACACGTAATGGAGAAACAATGAAGTCTAAAATTGTTGAACATGTTTGGAGCAAAGATCACAATATAAGATGGGATGAAGCTATGGGGATATCAAAAGAAGAGAAAATCATCTGCAGAAAATTGAAAGAAGCAGCATACATCGGAACTGCAACCTACCCCATTAGCCAAACAAGCCTTGAAATTAAGGACATGTGGGTACCAATCATAAGGAAGAATCTGAAGAGAAGGAGAACCACGGACACTCAAACCAACCCAACAGAGAGGGATGAGTCAACGATACAAAGTATCGGGACCCAAGCACCTCTGCGTAACACTAATTGCGCAACTACACTTCTGCGTAATTTATATAGAAATCAATAACTATAATAAGTTGCCTCTTCAGTAGCCAAGTGAGTTAATTGCTGAGTCTGATAAAATCATCAATCAGAAGAACCCAGGTTCTCTTTACCCCTCGTCCCTGCCAAGAAGGACCTCAGACCGCGATCTATACATTAAACGGACTCATTAAGGAGGAAGGCCGACTCGAAGAACGGAGTCGACGTCTGCACTTTTGAAAAAATACTCCGGAAAGCGATCGTTAAAAATCGCAAGCATTAATTTCGAGCTGGAATAATTTAGCCGGACAGTTAGCGGGATTGTTTTTCGGCCGCCGACAGTATCGTTGCTCCCTAGATAACTCTTACACCAGGTCGAAGATATCCCTTGCTGCCGACGCATCCAAAAGGACCGACCAGATCGCCACAGTATCGCTCTTTCCTGAACGATTCTTTACCCCGAGGCCGAAGACATCCCTCGTTGTCATCTCCATTACTTCCCTGGATCTACGCAACCTCCGTGGCGTTCACTGAGGTTCACGTACCCGCATTGTATAAAAGGAAGAGAAAATAACTATATGACTTCTAGGTATCTGATTGTGTTTTCTAGTATTGATTTTGTTAACACCCAACGAATGTTGTCTTGTAAAAGTTAAAATAATTTCTTAAAAATTTCAAGCACGAAGCAAGATTTTCAAATATTACGAATTTTAAGAAATAAAAATCCAGAAAAGTTAAAACCAACTTCGATAACTGCAGGTTTGCGACATAATCCCTAAACTAAATTAATTCAATAACTGTATTGAATTGCACGTGAAAAATATAATCACATTAGTTTTCCGTCGTTTCGATAACATCAAAGGCACCGAAACAGACTCGAAATCTAGGAAGCGATAACGACTGTCGTAAACGAAATTAAAACTGCATTCCTATTAAATATACTTTTATTTAGTTTGCCTGCTCTGTATATTAAAGACGTTAAGTTAAACATTTTCCTGGGTATATTTTCCTGCATTAGGAACAGTCGCAATCATAAATCATGACGCTTACAGAACATCGTATCCATTTCCTTCAAAACTATGAACGTCGAACGCGTCCAAATCGTACCAGTATGTTATACATTATTTTTTGCTTGGAAACCACAAATGAGTTTTTCCGTAAAAGTCGTGTCATGAATTAATAAAAGTGCATTAGGTGTAATTACAGACGCGCATAGCGTTCATGTAATTGTTTATCTTGGAACTTAAACATTTCGAAATATGTACTCGTATTAAATTGTTATTAGAGTACCTCGGTATTTCGAGACTTGTTAATGTAACTGATAAAACTTTAACGTATTCGAAAATGTGGCAACATTCACTGTTGTCAGTTTTAAACGTCTAAAAGAATTTACATCAAATCGGAATGTAATTATCGAGTATAAATTAAACAACATCTAAAAAAAGTGTGTATCATTATTACGTACTTTCAATTTTACAATCGTCCTTGGACGTCCTTGGCAAAATAGAAACTTAAAGGATTTTGCTAATATATGGTCGATCGATCTCATACGTGATTGATTACAAACAAGACAGTTCAATTCAGATGTGCCAAGTGATTTATATTGTCAAAAATACCTTTCCTGGACAGATATTCATAATTACATTCCATTATCTAAAAAACGAATTAAGTAAGCGTGCTACGTGATTTTATTAAAATAAATTAATCCGGTAGGCCCCGGACAAACATCAGTCGCCCGGACTGGGCTCGGTTTCCGCTCGACAATTCCGAGCTAATCCCTTTTATCTCCCGGCCATATGTTGAGCTATGTCGAACAGAGTTATGCAATTTAGGATCATCGCGTTTTGCTTTTAAAAAACTCGAAGTGACGAGTATTTAAAAAATCAAACGCCACGGGGCCCCGTGACGGTCGGCCCCGATAAATCTCGAGTGTGTATTTTCTGTTTTCATCTGGTAACAATATGGGGGATTTAGATTGATCCCAGCGGTTGGCACTACTTGTTCCTGTAATTATGTAATTTAGGGGACGCATTATCTGATAGCGTGACAGATTTACAAGTCATATTTGTATTTGCATTATTTTTTCCGTTATTATATTAATATACTGGAATTAACGCGAATGTGTTAAGCAAACAAAATAGAAGTCCCCGCTATCCACCGGGGGGAGGGGGGGGGAGATCGAATTTAATTTATGATTCCGTTCAATTACGACGTTTACAAAGTTGAGAATGAGAAAGTAAAATCGGGAGGGCCGAGGCAACGGAACGCACCCTCGCCCGTCCGCTCACTTTCACCCAGTTCTGTTTATATTGACCCTAATTTCGTCAATAAAGACACAATCGTCGGTGCCTTTTATAACCGGCGACGTTTACCGTGCCTTTATTGTCGACTTTTACGATGTTTTTGCTCGGAATTACTTGAAGGCATAATCTGCGACAGTATTTGTAACAATTACCCCCTCAATTGAACTCGGAAATGCAAATCTGCCCATTTACGAGTAAACTGTATTTCACATTTTAAAAACGAAAAAAAGGGCCAAAAAAATTGCTCGATTTTGGATAAAAATACCAAATTGAATAGCATTTTCGATTGACTGCTCTGGACCACTCTCAGAATATCTCCATCCCTTATTATTACTTACTTACTTATCTGCAACTTCTTTTACGATAGGTGTCGATGTAATGCATTTTCTCTATTACTTTCTGTCTTCTTTGCTTGAGTCCAGTTGAGTCCTTTCTTCTTTAGTATATTGGCCATGACTTTTTGGTCTTTCTTTTCTTCTTTTCTCATATACGCCCATTTCTCGTATTGTTTTCATTGTTCTATTGTTATCCGCCCTAACCACATGCTCACACTATCTTAATTGTTGTGTTTTTATATTTTCTAGGATTCCTTTCACTTTTAAAGAATTTACATTCCTCCATTTTTTCTCCAAATTCCTCCCATGCCTTAGCTTTTTCTTGCTTGTTTTATCATTATTATGGGGTCACACTAGCTCCCAATCTTTGATTTTCCGTTTACAAAGACGCGCTATCAGAATAGTAGCTGGTTTATAATATAGACAAGACTGCAGAGAGGCGTTCAGGAAACTTAATATTCTTACTGTTCCGTCGATCTTTATCTATGTGAGTTTGATTTATGTTAAAGCTAATTTTGAAGATTACAAATGCCATAACGTTATTCACGAGCACAATACTCGCCATAATGATAAAATTTGCCTCAACAACAGGCGTCTGAAAGGTACTGATGGCGGCACAGGAAACTTACGAATAAAACTGTTTAATAAATTGCCTTCGGGTATAACTAAGCTAACATTAAGCTGCTTTAAAAGAACAATTAAGAACTTTTTATGCAATAAAGCTTACTACTCGTACGAAGAATTTTTAAACGATAAAATGTTGAGTGATGACAAGCAAATGTGCTGATGTCCTATGTTATGTATCTTTGTGTATTATTTATGTATTTATTTTTAATGATACTAACACGTATCCTTAGTGTTTTGACTTGTGCAACAAACTTCTGTTTCCTGGCATCAATAAAATTATTATTATTATTATTATTATTATTATTATTATTATTATTATTATCATTATTTTTACTTTATCTCTTTGTAATTTTTATTCATTACGTTTCTCTTTATTCTGGACATTTCCCAGGTACCTCTTATGAAGTATTTTCTTCCTTTTTACTTACCATAGTGTCTGCTTTTCTCTATTTGTCCGTTTATTTGTACCGTAGGTATTGTTGGCCACATCCATAATAACTTGTCTGAATTTTTTCCGTAGCGGTTCTAGTTCCGTTTCTTCTCCTTCCCCTCTCACTTTTGCCATTTATCTATTGGTTTCCTCTTCGTATTTTTTTCTGATTTGTTCCTCCTTTAGGCGATAAATCTTTATGTTCACATGTGTCTGAGACATATTGTTTGCTTCTTCGTTGTTCTTGTTTGTGCAGTTTCCTTTTTTTTTATCTTCAGTTCAACCAGGAGGTGGTCACCGCTAATTTCCCATCCTCTCTTTACCCCGGAGTCTTTCATTTGATTGATAAATGTTTTTTTTTCTACTAGAAACAGATCTATTGTCACGCCTGTAACGTGTTTTTGAAATACCGGGGGGTAAACTTAGCTCAGAGATAGAGGGTGCCGATTTGCTGGGACCAAAGACACCTTCCTCTGTGCCCAACAAGAAGATAAAAAGGTAACTTACCTAGCTCGGGTTAGCCGAAGATTCAACAGGGGTCGCCGCGGTGGAGAAAAACTACACTTTTCCCCAACAAATAACTTTATTTGGGCACTTTCCAAAAGCTGTTCCCTCTGGGCTATCTTGCTGAGCCACCGCCCTGCGCTCGAATGTCTCCGTCCATCGTTCAATCGATGGCCCCGATTAATTGACTTAGCTCAGCAAAATACCCCGTTAACAATCTACATATAGCTGTCCCGTATTAATCTTCGTGGCACTATAATCGATTTTTCTCTTCCATTTGATGATACCCTTGTGTATATATGGATATACTTGTGTTGGCACTGCCATTTAGTTTAACTTTCCATTTTCCATTAATATTTTTTGTATTCTCACCCGTTCCTCACTCTTTCATTCGTTATAAGTATCTCCATCTTTTTTCAGCTTCTTCCTGTATCTTGTCCTAAAATTCCTTAAGGTCGTTTTTCTTAGCTCCTTCTTTTAGTCCATGTATTATCAGAATTGTATGTTCTTTTATATCTTCTCTCTCATATTCTAATCTTAGAATTCTTTCTGTTATGCAAATCCAATCCACATTTTTACTTCAGAGTTCTCTCCTTATTAAACATAGTACTCTCGCCTGTACGTGCTTGTTTTCTTGTATCCCCATTTTATACATCAGTACATGTCCTTTGTTCATTTCTCTGATTTCTAGATTTGCCTTTTCGAACTCGTCTATTAGCTCGTCCTCTTTCCCATTTAGACCTCTCACCTTCCATGTGCCGATCTTCCAAGTTTTCTTCCTCTCCTCATTAGATTAAGTTTTTGTTTTGTTTTTGTTTTCATTTCTTGTTTATTATTACATATTATTAAAATAAGATAAGAATACTCTGAATACTAAGAGTACTCTGGAGCAGTCAATCCACAACGTTGTTAAATAAACATTCATGTAAGTACCTATTACTTTTGAAGAACTAGAACATTCACTCAGAGGTTGACTACATTTCTGAAACCTGATTCTTTAAGTGATCCTTAACTCATAGTTAGATGACCATATCGTTCATGTAATTCTAACACCTCGTAAACCCGAAAAGCAAACTTTACAGGAGAGACTAAAAACTGCCTGATTTGATTTGTTAACCCAATAATTAGGTTTAATAATGATATTTGAATAAACATACTTTATTCTTACATGGCTTTTAGTAACTATCTTAATATTTTAATTATAATTAACCGCCAAATTTGAAAAATGATTTTTTGGCGGTTACGAGGTATTAGAATTACATGAACGATATGGCTATATCAATCGTATCAATTACGTTGATCTCCTTTTTAGTCCTACGTACTTCAGTTAGTAGTTACAGTAAAAAATTGTCAGCGATAGATTGCTGTGTGTAATTTTATATTAATTATAATGAGGCGTGTTACGATTTCGAAAGAAACTGGTAAGACTGTTACATACGGAGAATCGTTGAGAATGATCTACTTCACTCAAGTAAAACTTGTTTGCCACAATGATTTTCTAACATCCGATGTAGGTACTACGTACATACATAAGCAATAATAATTGAAGAGTCGAGGGGATGAAGGAGGTATGTGACAAAAGTTAAGTGGAGAAACATCGATTTAAAAGTTTTATATTTAATTCTCTTTGTTAAAGAATTGTTACATACCTCATTTATGAATTCAGATTTCCCTTCATATTTAATATTTTGCGACGGGAATTGGTGTTAAGTGAATAATTGTCACCTACCCCCCTTATTCCTGGATTTAAGTCAATATGAATAAAAATGTTAGTTACATCCTTCATCCACTCGACTCTTCAATTATACAATAGCTTGAAAATTGAGTCACATAGCTCATTTAGTAATGAAGATATTTTTTTTTTGTTTTGAGATATGTACGCTATAAGATTTAGCACGTTATTATTATTCACGGTTAGTGGTTTACTATTTTCAGTAGAGAAAATTATAAATGTCACTTTATTTTTTAACTGTTGAAATAAATCAACTCAGGTTAACAGAATGCATTGTCATTTAAATTATTACATTGCACTGTAAGCAATTAATATATTTGAAAAATTCTTTCAAAGTTGTAACATAATCCGAAAAAATCCCATATACGAGGATTGTACAATATTTAGTTTCCCCAACATAGTAGGCCTTGAAATATACATATTTTCCAAAACAACGTCAATCATGATTCGTCTATCTGTCAAGCGAATTGCCAAATTTGAGTAGTCTAACTTTAATAGATTTATTTAAGGGATTAGAACCATAAGGTTCTATGTGCATCTTTTTTGTGAATTGGCATAAGCACTAAAAGGGGAGATGAAATACTAATTAATTTGATGGCATAACGAAGCAATTCCTTTTGGAGCATGTCACAGTATAACAATCTATACAACAGCGAGATTCGAGTACAACTGTCATATTTGTCACTTTGATATCTACTGATTTGCTAAGTACATTACATATGCGTATGGGTATCAAACAGTACGGCGGTCGAATTTGACACTGACGTTTAAGTGTCGCTACTGGTTAATTACTTATACAGTTTGTTTTTTTGTTTAGCATAATATCTGTCAGTGTCAAAATTCTAGGGTTTCTGTTGGAACCTGCTTTTATCCCTAAATGTAGAACATAAATTTTTGAAATTTTCTAACATACAGGTAACAGGTACCAACATCAAAAACATTTGACAGGTATTATAGGAAAAAAAAGCGGCGTATAGATTTTTTTCTATAATGCCTGTCAGTGTCAAAATTCTAGGGTTTCTGTTGAAACCCTGCTTTTATCCCTAAAAGTAGAAAACAAATTTTTGAAATTTCCTAACATTCGGGTAACAAGTACCAACATCAGACAAGTATTATAGAAAAGAAAAAGGAATATATTGCCAACATGTACAATAGTACCATTTATAAGCAGTCAAATATACTAGGGTAAGTCCGGGGTAGTTGGCCATAAGGGAGAGATGGCCCATGGAAATAATTCATGAAATCGTTCACTAGGTATCGCTAGTTACTGTTCAGTTCGCTTTGCGTCGTGCATGGGAGCTAAAGTACGACCAACATTTTGACGGAAAAAAAAACAAAAAGTAAGTAAAATCCTTGTTTATTGTTTTGTCTAGTGTAAATATTTTTTAGAGGGTTCATGTTTTACATGGTTGTGACGTTAGTTTCTTAAAATAATGGTTATTTTTGTATTTGTTGCAAAGTATACGAGCAACGTTTCGTTCTAACCTCAAAATTGCGCGTGTCGTGTCTTTACATGTTCACATTTTAGGTGTGGTCATCTCTCCCGGAAGAAAAGGAGAGATGGCCAGTTAGAGTCGGTGTGTAATGGCCATATGGCCATCATATACTGACGGTACATGAATGATGTTTTATTCAAATAATTAATTTATTTTCATACATGTTTTAGATGCCTAATAAATACAAGAGAAAGGCAGTAGCTCTGAGAGGAAATTGGTCTGAAGAAGCACTAAAAGCAGCCATTAGTGCTGTGAAAAATGACGGATTATCCGTGCGTGCGGCAGCTATTCAATATAAAATACCGAGAAAAACATTAGAAAGAAGATTAAAGAAGAATAATGACAAGAAAGGGCCTATGGGACCATCTTCTTTATTTGGAGAAGAAAATGAGAAGATTTTGGTTGCCCATATCAAATCGATGCAAGCCAATGGTTTTCCATTGACGATAGATGATGTCAGAAGGATAGCTTACAGAGCAGTTAAAATTAAAACATAGATTTAACAAAGAAACTCAGAAAGCAGGATATGACTGGTTGCAAATGTTCTTAAGCAGAAACACAGATATTACACTAAGAAAGTCGGAAGGTGTCTCCTTGGCTAGAGCCAATGCCATGAATAAATCAGAAGTAAATGCATATTTTCAACTGCTTGAAAGCGTCCTTATGCAAGACAATGAGGTTTTAGCACCAAATTGCGTATTCAACATGGATGAGTCAGGTCTGCAGTTAAACAGTCGTCCAGGACATGTGCTTGCTCAAAAAGGCTCTAAAGCGGTTTCCACAGTAACATCAACTGAAAAAGGGGAGACAATAACCATTATAGCCTGCAGCAATGCTGAAGGCACTTTTTTGCCACCTGCTTGTATCATGAAGGGCAAAAATAAAAAACCCGAATTTGAAGATGGAATGCCTCCAGGATCAAAACTGTTCATGTCTCAAAAATCAGCATACATAACTTCAGAGATATTCTTAGAATGGTTAAAAACACACTTTGTTCCAAGAAAACCAGCCGGAAAAGTTGTTCTTCTGCTAGACGGCCACTCAACTCATTGTAATTCCGTAGAAATGTTGGAATACGCTAGTCAGAACGACATTGTTTTGATATCTATGCCGAGTCACACGTCTCATTATCTCCAGCCCTTGGATCGTTCTGTATTTAAATCATTAAAAACTCACTTCTATGAACAGTGTAGACTTTGGCTAAAACAAAACCCAGGACGTCGTATAACGAGACCTTCTTTCGGAACTTTGCTTAACAAGGCTTGGGGAAAAGCAGCGTCGGCGGAAAACGCAATTTCTGGCTTTAAAGCAACGGGAGTGTATCCTTTCAATCCAGAAACGATGCCAGACTACGCGTTTATTCAAGAATCCGTAGGTATCTCGTCTAATACTCCTATTGCACGAGCGGTTCCACATATTACGTCTGCAGTGGATAATGATGACGCGTCTATTCCAAGCTGTTCTAATGAGCCAAGAAGAGATACAAATTATACCCCTGAAATCGTTCCCAAAAAATCGAAAACCTCTTTGATCACTGCCACTGTGTCTAATGTTTTAGAGCCAAGCACTGCGAAAAAACTTCCATCCAATAACGTTCCAGATTACACCCCGTCGCAGATTTTACAGGAAATATCTCCTATTCCACAAAAACTAATTGAAGTTCGTAAACGAGCAAAGCAAGTTGGCACACTATTAACTTCGGAAGAACATATCAAACCTAGAAAATGTGCTACAGAAAAAAGTGTAAAAAAGGAGAACATAAAAAAAGCCGAAAAAACGAAGAAGAAAAAAGAAGAAGATCCAAAAAAGCACTGTTCGATGTGCAAACAAAATAAAAGCTACCCGAAGACTATCTGATAGTAGTGACGATGTCCCGTTAATAATGTTATCAGATAAAAATAAAAAAAAAGACAAACGAAAAGGACAACTGTCGCGCTTGTGAAGAAAATTACTGCGAAACACTTCTCATGGAAGACTGGCTTCAATGCATAGTGTGCCAGTTTTGGGTACATGAAAATTGCACTGAATTTGATGACATGTGTTCCAAATGTGGTCAAGAGAAAAAAAGAGAGTTAAATAATAGAAAATAAGACCAAAAAATTATATTAAAGCTAGAATTAAGTTATGGCCATCACACCCGGACACCTCGGGAGAGATGGCCAATTGTGATTAAAAAAAAAACGTTTTTTTAAGGATGATCTCATTAGAAATTGTTACTTTTTTGTTTAATATCCTAAAGTTGATTGTTTAAAGTTTAATTACGAATAAAGATTTTTTATAGTAATGTGTAAGCTTTTTTTTAACAGCGTTTAAAAAAAAACTATGGCCAACTACCCCGGACTTACCCTATATGAATAATTTGCATTAATGTTTTAGCTTCAAAGCGGGTGTGAGTGTCAGTTGAATTATAGTATCATTTAAATCCTTATGGTTCTAATCCCTTCAGTTGAATGTAGAAGTTTTACAAGGACTTGAAGTGATGGAGAAAAACGAATTTCATCCTTAATTAAGTATATCCACAAGGAAGGTGAAAAGAAGATGGGGGTTACAGTACTTGAGGATGGTGCTCCTTCGTATCAAGTAGTACGCACGGTTGCGGTAGTTTGGATATGTAAGAACAACCTCTAAACATGCAAAGAGTGATGTCAGTCACAAACGCAAGAAAATTTTGAACGTGATCAAAGAAAAGGTACGTTTGGCCACTAGGCATTTAGTAAAAGTAACAGGCATTTCAAATGGTACAATTTGAACCATATTTGAACCATCATAACCTGGCGTTGCACACAAGTTGTCGAGCAAGGGGGTACCCCAACAAACACGAGAGAGCGCCAGAGAGGGATCACTTTGGAAGTAAATTTGGTTTGTTTGACAATAATTCGTCAAAGCTGATGAAACGTGGGATCACAACTTTGATCTCGTGTCTAAACTACAAAGCAAGGAATGATTACATCGAGGAAGACAACCATCACCGCAAGTTTAGGGTCCAACCTTCAGCAGACAAAATTATAACCACTGTATTTTGGGATTAATGCTGCGGTTTATAAAAGCTTCTTTTTTTGAAAGCTATTCATGGTGTTTGTTTCGAACTGATGACACATCTATTCTACTCATCTGACCTAAAACATAAACTAGCGGCAAAGCTGTTTCACGAAAGCTGAAAGGAGATTTTTCCATTTTGGAATTTTCTGCAACATGAAAATTCAGTTTATAGAAGTTCGACTGTATGTTGTATCTAAATTTTTATTTATGAAACTAAGAATATTATCGTGATGTTCGAAAATAATTCTGGAATATATTTTTAATCGATTATCTCAATAGACAATGTTTGCCCAACCGATACGCCCATTCATGTGTGCATAAAGTGAATGTACCGAGTAAACACTTCGTCGTTGCAAGTCATGCACATTATCTATTTCCTTCACGGACTACTTACGCGAAATTTTCGCGAAAACTCACGCCGTCGCGTCATCATAGATAGCATAAACGCACAGCGGATTCTTCGTGCCCCCAAATAACATAATAACCGGTTGGGGATGGACGGGCGTCTGTTCAAATACACGAACGCCCATATAACATATATGCATGCACAGCAAGGTGTGTGCCACGTTATCACCGCTACTATACGACACCGATAGCGGTGTCTTTGATCCTCCTTTGATGTTGCCGACTTTCCAGTGAAAATTACGAATCGTCCGCCAATATTTGCGCTGCTCGCCGGAAAATTGACGTTCCGCGCGTTTACGAAATGCGTGTGATTGTCGTAAATTACATTAATGGTTGTCATTCGTTTATTGTCTCGGCTGTTGTTCGAATATTTTTTATTGCCACGTTAGACTGACTGTAAATAGCAGCGCACCTATTGTCCCGAGTTTACACTCCTTTTTTATCATTGCCATCGATATAGGTACTCTTGTTTGTAAAGGCTAGAGACGTTTATGTTTATTACTCCGTGACTCCGTGTAACATAAATAAAATGCAAAGGAATACCAAATAATTACGATATAATTATGTTATCAATATAGTGTAATTCCAAACTATAAATTTGGCTATAAAACTCCATATTTCGGATTTTGATCTGAAACCAATCTGATTTGACAGAAATCTAAAAAGAATCTGATGTGAGTATGAAGGGCTTTCGTCCGATCTGAGCTGATAAATAGGTATCTGATGGGTATTTTAACGGACGAAAATCCTAACTACTACTAATAACCAGTAATAACGCCTTTTGTTTCATTATTATCTGCGAATGGAAAGAAAATGTGACAGTCGGACGACGTCAGAATGACGTGAAATTTTCTGTCCGCAACTGTACAATAAACACAGTTTGCAAAAAAAATCACCGAATGTAAAAGACAAAATACCTACAAGCTCTACAACATTGTAAACACTCAAAGTAAGCCATTTTTATCTGCACCAAATCATAATTATTATCAGATTATTCAAAGCATATAATACAAAATTAGGGCAAAATAAAGCACAAAATTCTTCACAGAATCTAGACAAAATAAATAAAATAAT